>CM023449.1:244750473-245350473 GCA_013339765.2 Haemaphysalis longicornis
TGGCAAAAGCCACCGATGCGCGCTCTGGAGGCCCAGCGCCTGTTGTCGAGACCGGCGCGGCGCGCATGCGCGTCCTATTTTACTCACAGGCACGCCGATTTTCTCGCTTCCTGCTGCGGTGCTGCAATGGTCACTCAAGCACCGCATAGCGACGCCTTTGTAGCATTCCTTTTTTCGCAATGCCACATTTGGGGCCTAACGTGACGATTGCGACGCTTTCGCGCAAGTGCTCCTCGGGTCCTGATAAACACTTGCTCGGAATGTTTTCTTTTGTTTGTTTTGTGCTTTATCGTGTATAGACGATGAGATTAGCGGCTTGCGAACGGCGTCCCCGAATGAAGCGCGTACGAAGCACAGTGTCACGGTACCGCTCTACCGGCGACTAAATGCCAGCTGTATGAATAGCGAACCTTTATTCCGGTTGCTTATTTTGTAATTTGTCCACTGAACATATATTTCAGCTCGCTCTCCGCTTCCTATAAAGTAGGCGATGTGTAAGTTTAATAAAAGAAATTATTTCGGTGTTTTTTGCTGCCTATTTCATTACTTAAAAATTATAGAAATGCGTACCAATATAAATTGTCTGTTCGCTCTACCCATCGCACTCATAAAAATGGCACCTCGGGTTCCCATTGAATGCCGTAAAATTATTCGCTACTTTTGAGAAGCCGTTTTTCAAAGGGACATTTGCCGGCTTACTAATAGGCCAAGAGGTGCTGTTAGGCGAGGAATTCATGCCTACGGGGATGAATTGCTCCAAGGCCGGAGCAATTCTTCAAGGTCGGCATGCATTGATTGATTATGAGGTTAAATTTGCTGATCTGGGGACGTGTAACATGCACCAAAACCCCAAATACTCTTGAACCTTTTCGCTTTTTGCCGCCATCAGAAAAGGGCCACCTTGCAGATGCCCTAAGGAGCGGAAGGACAAGGTCAACAACGAAACAGGAGCTGATTGTTTTTCAGTGGTTGAACACCCGTTCATTAGTGACAAAAGCATTGGGAACGCCCTAAGTGGCGATTAATATCACGGCGGAAAGTAGTGAATAATGTTTTGGCGTTTCTCGATGGGAACCCGAGGTGTCGTTTTAAATAATGCCAACGCGCAGAATGAACAGCCAATTTATATGGGTACGCATTTCTATAATCTTTAGGTAATGAAGTAGGCAGCAAAAACACTGAAATAATTTCTTTTATCAAACTTGCAAATCGCCCCTTCATGGGCAGCAGAGAGCGAGCTGAAATATAGGTTCATTGGACAAATTACAAAATAAACAAGGTGAATAAAGGTTCGCTATTCATACAGCTGGCATTTAGTCGTCGTTAGCGCGGTACCGTGAGACTGTGCTTCGTACGCGCTTCATTCGGGGACGCCGTTCGCAAGCCGCTAGTCTCATCGTCTATACACGGTGAAGCGCAAACCAAACAAAGAAAACATTCCGCGGAAGTGTTTATCAAGACGCGAGGAGCACTTGCGCCAAAGCCCTCGCAATCGTCACGGTAGGCCCCAAATGCGCCATGGGGAAGAAAGGAATGCTACGAAGGCGTCGCTATGCGGTGCATGAGTGACCATTGCAGCACCGCTGCAGGAAGCGAGAAAATCGGCGTGCCTGCGAGTAGAACAGGACGCGCATGCGCGCCGTGCCGGTCTCGACAACAGGCGCCGGGCCTGAAGAGCGCGCATCGGTGGCTTTTGCCACGCGCTCGCGTGGTCTGCAAAATTAAGTCCCCGACTACATATGAAAGAAATGTGAACTAGATGAATGGCGCTTGAAAGCAAGAAACGGCCCATTAACCCTTAAGTTGAATCAAGGTCTGGGAGGGCTTCAGAGGGCATCCTTTCCGCGAGGATCGGCCGACGAAAACTCAGCATCAATTAGAGCTCGCGTCATTCGCTAACGGTGCAAGTGAGACAGTGGTGTTAACCAGTTCTGAAGAGAGCTGTTTTTGTAAATTTAAGAACAGGGCGAGAAAAGTACGAAAGTTTACTTCCACAACACTAGCAGGCAATTATTTCCACATGGCCAGCTCAGTCTTTACCGTTCATTTAGAGCCCCTTTTTCTCGAAGGACGCATAATATTTTCAGTGAAATGTTTGCCGCATTTAATTTTGTTTTTATCGTTCCACGTTACAACGGTAGAAAAGCAAGTTCAAGTTTTACCATATGCCTAAGGTTTCTGGTTTAGGGGTTTTCAATTTTTTTAAAATCGGGGGTGAAAATCTGGTGCTATTTTCCAAACTGAGAAGCGGAGAAAAATCGTGTTTTCTTGTAAAACCATTCTGAAATTCAAGTTTTTTCGGGTAAATCTACAGATGCGCTACGTAAGGCACTCAGTTTATTTTATCAGAAGGTGTCAAAGTAGTCCCTAATGCGTTAACATTGGTGCTTGTTTCAAGCTGGTAAAAAGGGAGACATCAATCAGAGTTTTAGCAAATACTCTTCGAAGTTTGGCGTCTGCTTGGAAAAAATCATTAATAAGGACAGTAAAGAGCATTGATAACCTCCAAGAAATTAAAACAGTTTATTCACGAAATGCTGTTCATCATTTTTTTCCACATCGTTGTCCACATACATTATCATCTCCAATCGCAACATGTCGTTCTCCGTTCGAGACCTGTCCGATCGTAGAAAGTTATTTCGACATTACGGCTTCCACTTGCTGGGCACAGCAATGTCAGTTCAGCATTCACCTGCCTGGGGTAGCGAGCGGTAGAGTCATGCCAATACTCAATGTGTTAGGAAATTGTGTTTGTAGGGCTTGCTTCCAGCAAGTACTCGCTGAGAACGCCGGACCTTCAGCCCACAATTGCGCAGACGGATACTTCATAAATGTCCATTCGGGGAGACATCGGGCTTAAACCGAATCTCCGGAAACATGTTCGGGGCGTAAAAATTGGGTAAAATCAGGTTTAGCCCTAGATATATCAAACAATTTACATCGATTATCGTCATATACTGAGCTGTTTTGTACAAGGGCGTAAGGTTTCATGATAAAATAAAAAAGAAATTTCTATTTCTTCAGCCCGAATTGTAGTACACCATATGTATAACTTGTGTTACCGTCGAGCTGCTAGACTATTTGTGCTCAACTGAATCTTTTGCTACCTTTTTTTGGATTGCCAATGTTAGTTTTTAGTTCGAAAATAATTAAATCAGTAAGGTGTACTGCTCCAACTCTTAACTGGTTGCATTAACAGCTGATGCATGAAAACACGAAAAGAAAATTCTCCCAACCGGTATAAACTGTTGTCCCCGGAAAATTCACATCTAGACATTTTGGTGGGCTACTGGTAACCTTCCATTCCGTAGAAAATGGAAGGAAGCGGTACACTCAGCGCGTTACATGTTGTAGGTGGTTACTTTTTTTCCAGAGAGAACGTTGACGTCTACGATCAGCGGCGCTGAGGAATAACCGTATACCCTGGAGATACGCTGCTCATTTCTCAATATCGAACACCCAACGTTAACATGACATTTCATAGAAGCATGCCAGAGTTGTTTGCAGCAAAGAGTTTTCAACATAAAGGCTATGGCAAGCTGCAGTATAAGGTACCAGTTGTATGTAAAGGCAATGATTTGAGGCGTGCATTAGAAAGGTCTTTATAAGCACATTTTATCTTTCGCTACGGGCAATGCTGCACAACTAGTGCGAACCGAGAAGGCCTATTTTGGCCTTGATACTCCGTAGCATGAAAAAGGCATTCAAATTTTCAACCCGCTTTGAATTCAAGTCGCCCGTTAAAGAACACGAATACTTAGCTTCGTAACGCAGACAAAAATAATGAGTGCAAAGTGTGCGTGGGGGCGGGGAGGGGAGGGGGGGGGGGTTGTGTAAAGAAGGTCTGAACATAGCTTTTGAGGTTGTGTGTGGGATTAGTAACCATTTTTATTAATCTACTGCACTGATTAAAATATGTTTTCTTCTTAATAAATTCGGCGAAGCTGGCAATTACGCGCAAGATTTGAAGGGGTCGTTGTCGTCTTCGCAGCAAGTGGTGGATGCAAGTTTAGCCTCAGCAGTGCAGACTTTCACCACCTCTTCGTCATCGACTCGAGGCAGTGGTGGCGGAATCTCCAAACCGTCTCGGAAAGGATTAGCACACTCGTAGCCATGTCTCCAGTTATCCATAATGGGTTCTATAGAACGCGGCGGACGCGGTGACCTCTCTCCAGCAGAGTGTCTTTCCTTCTTCAGCGTTAGCGCTGAAGTTTCAGCGCTGGAGTTTTTCTTTCCTTTTTTTTCGCCAATACCATTGCGCGTGCCGACGACGCTCGGCGGTCGCCACGACGAACGCGCGCACGAGCGCTCGGCCTTTTTTTGGTTATTGCTTCCTGCAACGTTAACTTACGGCCACTAACAACAGCTCCGCTGTTATATTTAGTATGTCTCAGGGTCGCCAAAAGAGAAATTACCCAGGATGCTTAAGCCTTTCTAAGAATGTTAAAGCGAAAGCCTCGTTGCACCTTCTGTTAATGTGCTCTTCAATTTTGTCTTGACATTTGCGGCGGCGCCCTTCACCAATTGAGCAGCCCCCTGGACAGCACCCTTGGAAGCTCGTTCGCCAGCCGCCTCCTGTTCGCCCCATCGATATTTGCGGCTCTTAAAGCGGCTCGCATGGCACGTACGGCAGCGGCCCTTCTCAAAACTTTCCTCTGGAACTGTCGTTTCCCTTTCCCGCCACGCGTACCGATTTTCTAGAGTGATTCTGTCTACGTTACGGCCCCTCAAAAAAGCGTACCTTTCGCGACCGCAACCTATACAGAATGCATAGGCACGAAGGACATACGCCCGTCGCGTGGCGATGACTCATAATGCTGAAGAAACGTCTACAATTCAAAACAACATGTAGGAACCGCTACAACTATGAAACTTCAACCCGGTACCACCAAATTGCCCAGTAAGTCTGCTACCCCACAGAAAATAAGAATAAAAGCTATCAAATGGCGTATATAATGACAGGTCGTGGAAGGTGTGTACGTAGATACATACGAATGCTTATGCCACAGATTCCAACAACGCGGCGTTATCAGCAGCAAAAGGAAATCAACGAAGAAGCACTGGAAGGCGAGCAATTCCCCAGGATCGTTCCGTTTATTGACGTTACTGCGAAGGGCACAGGCACGAATATCAGAGCGAGCGGCAACCACGGCAATAGACGATTAGAAGCTCCGGGAGGAGCTGTCCTTCGGGTCCGTGGCGCGGGCCCTTCCGACGTCATTCTTCTAATTCTACGCGTATGTACTGCGTACACACACATACTTACGTATGGAAATTCCTGCTGTCGTATCCGGAAGAGAACCAAGCAAAGCGCACTAATCGCAAAGCTGCATAGATTCCGGGCGAGCTCAGCGATAACAAACTCGGTATTAGAGAAGGGGGCAGATCCTACATAAGAAACACTGCATCAAAAGAAAAAAGAAAAGAAAGACAAGAAAAAAATAGAGACACAAACAAAGTACAGCTCCCGGACAAAATAATGAAGAAACCGGGAGTAAAAGCGCGGGTTGAGATAGCGGCGCCCGAAGTCCGGCCACGAGATGCAAACCTCGTTTGAATTGCCAACAGGCGAATCTGCGCCGAAGTGGATCGTTCTTGTCACACCGACCAGCCAGGGGCTGGCCGACATTCCGCACGTTCCTAAGCCATTACTTCTGAACGTGCTTCGACTCCCGAGAGCAGTAGCTGGCCCTTCGGCCGCGTAGGCACAAACGCGCACAATCGTCACGGCCAAGAGAAACATGCATTCCATACGAACTGTGCATTCAGACGACAAAAATAGCGCATTGGAAGTGCGATTCGAACGAAGAGCGGCATGGGAGGCTTAAAGAAAAGGTGTAAAGTGGTTGAATGTCTCAATGGGAGGGGTCTGTCGTTTACTTCCTCCAAGATATCTTGAAAAACATTTTTTGTTTTGTTTCCACGGCCCGGCCCACTGCCGGAACCGCCACTTTGTTTTGTTTACACTGCCCGGAACAGCCAAGCTGTTCCTTTTATTGTCGGCATTGTCTTCTATTTCTTAAGCTCAACTAGCTCACCGTCGCGTCAGAAAATAATGCACCCTTCTGTCCAACAGCGGCGATGTTTGAGTGCGAAGCTTGTTCGTGATGGATTCTTTTGTTGGCCGATTCCACACTGTGAGTGTGCGCTACTCTGGAGGTATGCACCCTTTTTCTGGAATACCTACGGCAACTCTCGGGTGTGCACTTCATAGGCCTAACTTTTAGGTTCGGGGTGTACGGCGTGAATCGGTACCTGGTGCCTGGCGCTCAATGGGCAATTTTTTTGAGTTTGTGAGCCCAAGATGTGACATTAGGCCTGACGTCCTAAACCTCAAAATGGGAAGTTAGGTCTAATATCTTGCGGCTAACCGCCTTATGGCACGCACAGCAACGCCATTATTTTTGTGACGGATTATTTGGTTGTCTGAGTTTACCAAACAGCTTAGAGAACGTCGAAATGAAGCAATCGGAAAGACGCCGGCTCCACAAGACGAGGTTCGACTCTGACAACGGGGAACCGTTTTTTTCTGTCGCTTTACCCACGACCATTCATCCTCATCGCCACAGAAAGTTGGCTTTCTTGTCGGGTTTATTGGCGTACAATGGCATCCATGTGGACAATGAAGCTTCAGTGTAAAAACGTAGTGGGGAACGCTTGAGCACATTAATTAAAATCCATTAGGCATGAGTAAAAAAACAGCGTCAAGATACGCAGATCAGTTAAGAAATTTGGAGAAGTCGTACCGTAAGGGCAAAATAATTAATAAGTAAGTAAGGGCAGAATAAGTAAGGGCAGGACGGGCGAGCTGACATACAGTCAGTGATGGACCAAGCACAGTGAATTGAAGGCAATCCGCCAGATGGACACACAGCATGCAGTTTCACAACTCTATGGGACTCACTGCACACCGACACAGGCCAGCTAACTCAACGGGCGATAAACACACACCTTCCGCGCAGCCTTAGCACGTCGAGAAAACCAGCACGTTTACAATAAAAGCTGTCGCCGCTAAACCAACGCTCATTGGTCTAAACAATCACGCGACCCGTGACTCTGCCTGCAAATAAATGCCTACAAAGAAAGACAAGTTGACGTTGAGGCAGGGAACGATACGGAGGGGGACGCTGGCAACCGCCTCCCCCCCACCCGCTCTCCCTTTTTCTTCCCCAGCACTCTGCGCTTATTGGAAGCACTCTGCGCTTATTGGAACACATAGGAACACTACTGCGAAGTGTACATACGTTTCTGTAATCGATCCCGCCACTTGACGCGTTCCGCGGCCGGGGGGCCAAGGCTGAATTAAAATTTCCGTATAAACTGATGACATAGCCTCATTTATTGTACAGCCCTGTTCGGTGCTATTTATGTGGGAATTCCGACAGGCATATCTAGGTTCTGTAAGCCGTTATACCTCTATAGCGGGAAAGTTAACAAAAATCCCCTTTTTGTAATTTCAGCTCTCTTAATTTGCCACGGTAGGCTGTTAAGGTTGCAGAGCACTTGCAACTTTTATTTTGGAGATTCTAATGTTTAACCGTTCCCTACGTCTGCACATTTCTGAAATTTGCAGAGTAAAAGCTATTGTCTCATAAAACAGTACGGTGTCTTTTTTTTTCTACCGCACGATATCAACTAAGTAGCAGTTGGCCCTTGGTTTTTCCGTTTTCATACCATCTGGTGATACTCTGTTTGTCCTGACCTTACCATGTTAAGGGCTATCGTTTTAATTGTACGCGTTCCTATATTGCGAATACATGTCGTCATTTAACTGTTCAGAAACTTGTGCTTTTTTGTTCCGTCGTTACAGTTTGAGCCGGCCTGTTTCATTGCATGTAGCGTATGTACGTTTCATGTATATTGTTTATTGTTTTTTTCCTGCGCTAGCACAAATGCATATCGTCTGTCTTTGCACTTGTTCGTTAATTCAAGATTAATAAATTACCGATTAAATAATTAATTAAGTGATTGATTGATTGATGATTGATTGATTGATTGATTGTTGCTTGCTTGATTGACTTGATTGATTGAGTGAGTGAGGGAGTGAGTGAGTGAGTGAGTGAGTGAGTGAGTGAGGTGAGTGATGTGAGTGAGTGAGTTGAGTGCAGTGAGTGAGTGAGTGAGTGAGTGAGTGAGTGAGTGAGTGAGTGAGTGAGTGAGTGAGTGAGTGAGTGAACCTCAAAATGACTTCGGTGGGAGCAAAAGAGAACCTCCCTATAATATTTTTCCAGCATTCCTCGCACATAAAGTAATTCATCCTCACTTGTAGCCGGGCCGCTACGCGCACACTAATTATGATGGCCTTGACTGCAACAAACCAATTTTCTGCCCCAAACCCTCTCTCTTTCTCTACTGACACATTATCGCCTACGCTATTTCTTCACCACTTTCTATCAGTTTTATACGACTGGCCAGTGCGACAGCCACGCCATTTAGGAGCTGCTCTGGTGGTCGCATTTAAATGCCGCAGTACGAAGCCCAGACGCGCCCATCGGGGGCGGTGCCGTTTGTCGCAAAAAACAGTTTTAGCCGCCGCATAAAGAAGGTCAGTTCGACATGCAAATTCTCAGGAGGCAATACTTCCAGATGTTGGGGGCCACGTTACAAAGCACATCAGGAAAAACTCAGACTGCACTGCTGGAGGAACAAACACGGAAGAATGCTAGTGCTTTAAATAGACGCGCAGCTGTAGGGAACATCCAGTACTCTACCTCCGCTGCACTCTCAAGTGGCGCAATTATGCAACCGTCAAGGAGTTCCCCTCCCGTTGTATGGCCGCTTTGCGGTTGGTCATTAATCCGACTTGAGTTTCCTTCTAGAGAGCGAGCCAGTTGCTCCTAGCTTTTTGTTCTCCCGTACTCTCTTTCGCGTGTGTGCAGAAGGCGGTTCGGAGCTCCCCACGCCCTTGAAGCAAGCTCCTAAACCTAGGCAGGTCCCGGCAGCCGCGTGAGAGCCTGACAGCTGTAGCGCGTGCACCGTACAGATTTTCATGGATTACGAGGGTGCGTGGCCTCAACGGGAGGAGCGCAGGAGAGACAGAGAGAGGGAGAGAGAGAGAGAGAGAGAGAGAGAGAGAGAGAGAGAGAGAGAGAGAGAGAGAGAGAGAGAGAGAGAGAGAGAGAGAGAGAGAAGAGAGAGAGAGGAGAGAAAAGCAACCGGAAAGGCAGAGCGTTATCCAGGCTTAGAGCCCGTATTGCTACTAGACACTGGGGAAGGGGTGTGCAGGGGATGGAAGAGGGGGTAGGCAAAAAAGAGGGGAAAGAGCAGGGTCGCCCACGCACTTTAGTCCCTTTGAGGGCACTACAGACTTTCAGCTAAGCCCATTTCCTTCATAAAACACAAAAGGGCTTTTGTTGCCTTCTGCGAAGTAGATTGGAGGGATCGCTGTCCTACAATAGTTTGTAGTGTGAACGGTTGATTGTCCAATCGCTTGAGCTTCGTGGCCAAATCACGTCTTCCTGATAAATACAGAGGGCAACGACAAAGCACATGTTCGATTGTCTCATCAACCTCGCAGGTGTCGCACTTGACACTACTAGCCATCCCGATAAGAAAGGAGTAGGCTTTTGTGAAAGCCACTCCAACCACAGTCTACAAAGTAAAGTAGACTGTGATCGAGACAGCCCACACGGAAGACGGAGCTGGATTAGACGGTCCTGGTTATGTAGGCGCGGATGCACAAAGTCCGGTGTATTCCATTGAGTAATGGAGGTCCTGCGCGCGAACTGACGAAGCAGCCTAGCGGCATCAGCGGAAGATGGTCGTTTCACTGCCATGGCCTGTCCGGACAGCTGCATCAGCCGAAACATTGCCAGTTATTCCACAGTGACTTGGCATCCACTGAAATAAAATATAGAGGTCCTTTATGTCAGTCTGGTGAAATAATTCTCGAATTTCTGTCCCCAGTTTGTGCAAAGTACCGTAGCCCAGGGCTACTCGGTAACTTTGTAGGGCGCCTCTGGAGTCGGTAAAAATAGACCATTTTTGGGGAGAAGCGTCCATTATGTATTGAAAAGCTTCACAGATGGCTGCAATTTCAGTAGCCGTCGAGCTCGTAACATGGGAGACACTGAATCGAATTTTGGTAGATTCAGATGGTATAACCACCGCACCCGCCGAGCTCGAGGGCGTCACAGAACCATCTGGGTATACATGCTCCCGGTCATTGTCTTGTTCGCGCAGTAACTGCATAGAAAACTGTCTGAGAGCCAGTTGTGGTAAGTCGGCCTTCTTTGCACTGCCCGGAACATGCAGACGAATCCGCGAATTGCCAGGCACCGCCACGGGGAGTACGTTGTGACCGCAGGCGTGTAACGTGACGGTACTTAAGCCCTGTGCGCTGCGACAATGGCTGCGAATTAAGAGCGTGGACAACTTCGAGGAAACTGCGGAAGTTGGTGACATGGTGGCCTCGTGAGGAGCCTGGTGTGTAGGCGTAGCGTCTCAGTGGTCTAATAACTTGCTATAGGATGATCTTGCGCAATATATATTGTTCCCACTGTTGACGCACATCGCGGCAAACCAAGACAGGTGCGGAGATGCTGCTCTTGGATTCCCTGAATCGCCCGAAGATTAGTGGAGCATGTATGAATATCGCTGGCAAGCTGTAGCACAAAACTCTCAGGAAACGGGCGTGGTACAGCTCCTACCTTCCTCTGACCGATGTGCCCCACGTATTTCCTGCGAGAAATTTGGAAATGTTTGCGTTGGCGCTGAGTTTCCTCTTAAGAAAGACACATGTGCGCTCCATGACATGTCCTGGTCGATGACCACGCCAAGAAATTCGTGATTTCTGGAGTAACGTATCGAATTTTCATTGATGTTGATGGGATATCGGGACATGTGCTCGCGGGTAAATGCAACCACCGCGCACTTGTCACTAGATATGCTTGGCCCTTGCTTTTGGAGGTATGCTCTCGTCACCTTGGCCGCTTTTGAAGTCATGCTCGCAGCTGAGTTTGCTTGACTCCCGAAGACCACAGAGAGATGTCATCGGTGTAAATGGATACACAGACAGTCTTCCGCAAAGCGTGTACGAGCCCGATTATAGCAAGGTTGAAAAGGGCCGGGCTTAGCATTCCACCTTGTGGAACACCGCGTTGAATGATGTGCTGCGATATTGGGCCGTCTTCTGTCATTACAAGGAATGATCTTCCAGACCAGAAGCTGTGTATCCATTTGTAATTTCGGCCACCGAGTCCAAAGTGCTGAAGGGCGTCTAGCACAGCTTCGTGATACACATTATCATACGCCCCCTTGACGTCAAGAAACAGGGCTGCTGAAGAGACGTTTGCGGCTTTTTTTCTGCTGTACAAACGTGACTAGATCTGACACACAGTCAATAGAACAACGCCTTCATCGAAAACCAGCCATGGCCTCCGCATATGTATTGTGGTATTCGATATACCACTGTAGCCGCGTGAGGATCATCGTTTTGATGACCTTATCAAGGCAGCTTGCCAGGGCAATAGGTACGACGCCAGGTCAAGGGGAGATTTGCCAGGCTTTAGCAATGGAATGAGATGGCTTGTTTTCCACTGTTGGGGTACGAGACCATCTGTCCATGTCTGATTAAATTGATCCAGAAGCGTTTGTCGAGCTGCAGGGCCAAGGTGGCATAAGGTGGAGTACGTTACTCTATCATGACCTGGTGAAGAACGACACCTGCAGGATTCCAGGCCTGCCTCTAATTCTTCCATTGAAAAGAGAACGTCCATACGTTCATCATAGAAATTGGGGGCTTGGCTGTTCCTGGCAGATCCAACGTTATCGGTTGTAGGAGCAACCCTCACACAGAAATCCTCCGCGACTTGCAACTCCCGAAGGTTTTCATGGAGTGCCAATGCCTTGAACGGGCATTGCTGCTGTACAGGCGTTTCCAGTCCACACACTGTTCTCCATATAGAGGACAGAGGCTTCCGAGGGTCGAGGGGCTCACAAAACGATTTTCACCTGTGTGCCTGAACCTGTGCGATATGCCGCTGTATTTTCTTCAGTGTTCGTCTGGAAGCCCTTAAGTCGTGCACAGATTTTGTACGCCTGTACCGTCGCTCGGCGCGCCGTTTATTGGCACGCAGGCGTTCATGTTCGATGTCAAAATCCGTGACTCTTGCAGGTTGACTCTTGATGGTTGTGTTGCATTACTTATGGGAACCTCTAGGCTTGTTGAAAGCCAATCTCGGCAGTCGTCCTCCATCGGGGAATCCAATTTCGGCCAGTCAATATAAGTTGTCGCAGTGGGTGAGAAAGAGTGATGGAATCCCATCATCTTGACGTATGTCGGAATATGGTCACTGCCGTGAGTTTCAATATCAGTAAACCAGCGTAGACGGCAAGCCAAACACGTTGTAGCCCAGGTAAGACCGAGAGAGCTCCCGTATGATGTCCCACGGAGAATTGTAGGGCTGCCATCATTTAGTATACAAAGCACATAGTTAGATGCCAACGATGCGATTCTTCGGTCCCTGTGGTTCATCTTGGAGCTTCTCCACAGTGGGTGGTGGGCATTGAAGTTTCCGGTGATGATCCAAGGGCCGGGTGTTGTTCTGAAGATATACTGTAATCTCTGGCTGTCAATATGAGCTGATGGGGAAATGTACGCACCGAGAAGCGTGAAGGAGAGCTTCTGGTTCTTGACAGTTAGGCACACATATTGGTTGGTGTCATGCGGCTGTAATGAGTGCACTGTATAGGAGATTTCTTGGTGGACGAATACCAATACTTTTCTGTGTTTACCATAGGTAAAGGATTCGATGTTTTTATAGCCGGACAGTTCAATTAGAATGAGTAGGTTTTGTTCACATATCACAATACCGGGAAGAGATTTGTAAACCAAAACTGCCAAAAATCAGAAATTCGAGGCTTCAGGTTTCTGGCATTCCACTGAAACATGGAAGCTCCAGGTATTTTCTGATGAACTGATGAAGACACATGGGCCATAATGTCACTCGAGGCAAGCGAGTAGGGGATCCAAGGTGTCCAGAACTTCTATAGCGCACGAGGCGGTTGGTGTTTTCAGAGTATTAAGAAGCTTGCGGGTGGCGTTAAAGATCGCCCTCAGCACTGTTATGACTTGCATATCTTCTTTCTTCGTAAAGGCATTCGGAGTCTGATGAGGCTTAGCATGCTCTCGTCGGGGCTCTGCAGGTGACAGAGTCGGCAGCCTGGGCCAATCCTCCGCTGTTGGGGACGACTTGCCAGTTCTGTTGTCTTTCCCAGTTGAAGCTGTGGTCAAGCAGCTAGTTTGCTCCCAGGTGGTGGCGATGCAGGTGGAGGTAGCGACTGGGGCGGTGGCGGAGGCCGTCCTTGTGACGCTGGGGGATCCTCCCTTGAGAGGTCGGGGCCGTCCTTTGTCACGGCAGCACTCGATGACCTACACCGCCACGATCGTCTGCATCGTCGCACTTTTGCGGATTCGTATTTATGTGACTAGGGATCTTTTACCATCTCCTTCAGAACATTCTGTTCCTCTTTGAGGCGACGGGAGGTCTTCGAGGAGGCGTAGTGTGCACCTTGACATTTGGCACATTTAAGGATACCTACGGTGCAAGCTTTGGCATCGTGAGGCCCTGAACATTTAGAGCATACAGTGGAGCGTCCACAAATGCTGCTTGCATGACCGATCTTCAGGCACTTGTGGCACCGTAATGGTTTCGGCACAAAAGGTCCAACTCCGTGCCGAAAGTGGCCAACTTTCACGTATGCCGGGGTGCATTCACCTTGAAAAACAAGCTTAACGCAGCGTGATTTTCCCAGACGAGTGACCTGCTTGATGGTCGTGCCTTCCGAGGACGGTTTAATGAGAATGAGTAAGTCGGCATCTGGAGTGGAGGCGTCGACATCATAGACAACGCCCACGGAAGCGCCATGGCCTGCAGATATGTAGCCTCCAACATTCATTTCTCCCAGCACCGTCAGTTGGTGTAACGTTTCAACTGCAGCTGAACGCTCGACCTCTATGGCCAAAATATTATTTCGTGTGTTGATTCTTCCCTCCTTAATTATCCCCGGCAGAATAGCTTCCAACGAAACAGAAATCGCTTGCCGGTTGAGCATCCTGAGGTGGTCGTTCGGGGACTCGGGCACGAACAAGACGGTATGAAGACGGCCTTGCCGGGGAAGTTACCGCCGATGCGCTAGACGTTGAGGAAGCTCCAGTTGACCGCAAAGCCCCTGCCAGCAGCCTTCTTTTCACCTTCTTCCCGAGAACCAACTCGAAGTCGTCGCCCGTGCTGTCATCGCTGGGCGCAAAATACAGCTCGGTGTCCTCGGAGCCCGCCTAACTCGAGAGGCAGATTCGCTTCCTTGGCGTGGCCCTATCCTACGGTGGGTTACCTGGCGGAGTGTCCGCATGGTCTACTTGCATCATTTCCGCTACAAGATAAACGCTAAAAAACGCAAAAAGTTAGATGACCGACAGAGCAGAAAGATTGTAGGGTTAGCGGGGACGCTTGTTTATATGTTGCTGGTTGTTGTTCGCAGGTAATGAATATTACTAGCATGTGTGGCTGGATTACGATGACAAAAACGGCTGTAACTCCCACTCTCATGAATGAATTTCGAAACTTATATTGCGACATCTCCGCTTTGACGGCTGTGTGCTCATGCTGAGCTTTAGCTCATTCACTACGAGAAATACCTAGCAATCACAGTTTTATGCGACGTATGACGACACTGCTTCTCATCGTGGCCATCCCGTCAAAAAAGCGGCGGTAAAACAAGTTCGAATTCGAAACAGAACTTCTTAGATCTAATCCTGAAAACAAAGCAGAGTGCAGTATTTGGCGGACAGGTATTCCATCTTAACAATACAGCCCAACAGAAACTAGGGCTTAAGCTGAGGCACAGAGGACGAGCGATAGCTACCAACTGAACCTTTATTACAGGAACATACCCGCCGCGGTGGCTCAGTGGCTAAGGCGTTGCGCTGCTGAGCACGAGGTCGCGGGTTCGATTCCCGGCCGCGGCGGCCGCTTTTCTGATGGAGGCGAAAAGCAAAAACGCCCAGTGTGTACGAGATTTCGGCGCACGATAAAGATCCCCAGGTGGTCAAAATTAATCCGGAGCCCTCCACTACGGTGCGCCTCATCGCCTTCGTTGCGTCGGCGCGTTAAACCCTACAATCAATCTATTACAGGAACATGGCATATTTATCAACAGGAATACACACACGTGCGATGAAAACAATCGACCCGATAAGCAACTGATCGCGACTGTGCCAAAAACACGCGATGCGAAACAAAACCCAAAATTGCCGCCACCACTTTCCCTTTACACTAAGCACCCGTTAATTGACAAGATTAAGTGTAAATCCCCAAAGTGAAGTATGTTCCTGGGAAGCTAAGTTTGACACCCACCTCAATGCAGCTGTACGGCTACAAAGGAAAGCAGTACAGCTTTCTCAGAAACTTCGCAGTTGAAGCAAAATTTGTCCTGGTCCAGCATTCGACCCAGGCACAACTGCCTATCTAGGATAGTCGCTCTACCAACTGAGCCAACTAGAAGACCAGCCGTTTGGTACGCCAGAGCGAATTGATCGACAACTCGGAAGTGAATGACAGGTGCTAATCGAGCAGATTTAGGGGAAATCCCCAAGGTGGAGTTAGCTTCTACGAAGGGCAAAGTTTGCACATCTCCCTCAATGCAGCCGTCAAACTTTTCTTCGCGTAAGCACGTGCTGTGTCCTTGTTTCCTTGAGATGGCTAGCTTTGTTACGCCGTTTCGCCCGTGTAGATAATCAAGTTCCTTGGTGGACAGGGCTATAGAAGAAATGCTGATACAATGTTCGCCCAGCCTTGCAATTTCCGCAGCCTCCACAATTTCCCTTGTCATCTGGTGACAATGACGCTGAATGATTCGGCATTCGTCAAATTTCGTAATGCACTTTCCCGCAGTGCCCTCGCAATCTCGGCAGTGTATGCCTAAATGCACTTTCACACTATGGTGGACGTTGTTCTTAAGTTGTCTGAGCCTCGTGTTCAGACACCTGCCGGTCTAACCCACGTATTTTTTGCCGTATGACAACGGAATCTCATAAACTCTCTACGTTATGATTGCGAAAAACATCGTTTTTTGCTCAATGGAGCACTTTTGTGGTTTATTTTTTAGGGAGGTAGATCTTTTTGTAAAGGGCGGCCAGTTTGCGAGGGCGTGAGAAAACTGCTTGTACATCGGCTGCTTTCCCTATTTTCTTCTGCCTATGCGCTACATCATGTAAGCAGGGAATTACGGCTACCTTCCAATTTGCTTTTTTCTGATATGGCCGTTGCCTCCCCTTCGCTCCGGCGGTGGTTTGGCTTGGGCACTATTAGACTTGTGCCGCCACAGACGTCACCACGTGAATTGGATAGCCATAGCTGCGCAGGCATGGATCTTGTACTAGGATGCTATCTTGGATCCCGGGTGGGCATGATCTATTTAGGGCATTAAGCAGGCACATCTTTACAATTTCCCTTTTCCCCAGCTTTGAGTAACCAGATAAAAATAGAAGCAGTGGTTCATTACCGCGCGGCTCATACTGCCACCAAACGCCGTTCTCAGTAAAGTTACGTGGCAGGTCCAGGTACCTCAAAGTGTTTTCCTCCGGTAATTCGTGCGTTAACCTGAACAGGTGAAAACACTTCTGGAACACACTTAACACCTCTGCTACGCGCTGGCTACCGGAAACACCAACGCAATCTGGTGTTTCCACCAGATATAAATCCCTGTTCACCACGGAACTTGATTGTCTACACAGGCGAAACGACGTAACATAGCTAGCCATCTGAACGTACACAACAATTGCTCAGTGCGAGTGGGGGGGGGTAATCATTTTGGGTTTTCTTTTTGCAAGTGGTGTGTTTGGCACCGTTGCTATGAAATACTTATCCATTGTACTGTTTTCATCGTAAGGGTGTGCATGCGTGTTTATAAATAAGACATGTTAATGTAATAAAAATTCACTGGTAGATCTGCGCTCCTCCTGTAGGGCCTCAGCTCAAGTCCTTGTTTCTGTTGCGCCGTATTGTTTAGAAGGCTGAAAAACAAGTCAAAGAGGCTTGTATATTTCCCCGTATCTAGGAGCGCCATTGAAGTGTTCCAGTACTGCTCCGAATTCATGCCCATCATTTAATCACACGGGGAATATTGTCCATGTGAATGCGAAGGAAATTTTCGGATAGATATAAAGTGTACTGCCCAAATGGTAGACACTGCTCTACACATCACTGGAGTAAGAATGCAGTTTGTTCCGAACATGATTGGTTGTCAAAAGTGGAGACGGAAGTATTTAAATTACTTTGAACTTTCCATGCGTAAGCAACGACTTTACTAGGACGAAACAGAAGTGCCAGCCTGGATCATACGTGTGTCCTACCTGCCAGACCCATCTAAGTGTTACCCATTGAAACGCGCTGTCTGGGCATCTGGCCTTCGCGAGAGAAGAAATGCACGCCGTGGGTGTTCCCCGTACTAATAAATACCTAATGTGAGGTGGTGTAGCAGTTTCATTGATCGGGCTTCGTTAGCTTCACTGAACATTGAGACAAAAAAAAACTACGCAATCCGAAACGAGTATTTAAGTGCAAAAACAGTGGAACGGTGCTGAGAAGAAAGAGAAATAGCCTCTACCCTTAAGCCCGGGCGAAGAAAGAAGCAGGTCTGTTTCGCAGCATCCTCGTATGAACTAAACCGCTTCAGTTTTGTCGCAAATTTTTAAAGCAGAATTGCAAATGACTGATTATATTATTATGCATGATTTATAGAAATGAATGCCGGGCCTATGCCGTGAAATACTACGGCAAAGAGGTACAAGCTTGACAAATGATCTCAAATGTAAAATCCCCCGTACCATAGAACATATATTTTTCTGCAAAAATAGGCCTCATTTATCATCGCCCCAGTTGATTTATCGTGAGGTCCTCGTCGTCCCAGTAACACAAACGCAGCTCAAAATATTCGTTTGCGGCCGAACTGACTATAGGTAACGGCCTTGTGACGTGAAACTATTACTTGCAAGTGTTTCCTTTTGGCAATTCCCCCTCCTCCGCGCTCTCCTTCTCGTCGGTGACTCCTCCAACCTACGCCCTGCAGAACAGGAGGTCTCGGGTTCGCTTGCCCTCACGGCAGATGTTTTCAGCGAGGGGGCTGAAAATAAACTTCTACCAGCTTGACGACGCTGACAAAAACCGGGCCATCTCCACTAACGTGAAACCTCAACAAGGGCGAAGCCTGCAGTGTATACCGTACTTACCCGATTCTAACGCGCACCTTTTTTCCGCAAAAATAGACCGGAAAATCGCATGCTGCGTTAGAATCGGATACGAAACCGAAACTGCCGAACAGCTGAAATTTCGTTCCACCCATCGCCATCGCCATCTCAAGATGGCGCCAAAGCTTTTAACAACAATTTTTCGGATCTAGGCGCCTAGTCTTTTCTTTCGACGTTCACACAAATCGTCAAATTGTTCCACTTGCGTGCTTGATAACAGCAATGGCAGCAGCGGCAACGAAGGTGCGCCGCTTCCGCGGCTTACGAGCGGCTCCCACGCGTTCACAACGAGCGGTTGGCTGAAGCGTATGACTCTGGAGAAGCTCGCCGGATGGGCATGCGAGGCGTGGGCCACGATCCCATCGAACACGGTTAAACGTTCGTTCAGAAGTGTGGCATCGCGAACGAGCTTGACGCCACCAATGACGAGATGTTGCGGTAAGCGGAAGGCAACAAGGAGCTCTCGGAGAGCGACGAGGAGTGAGATGAGTGAGATTACTTCGGGGAATAAATCGCCCGTTTCTCTCGCATTCGTTTTTCTTGCTCACAAAGTTCCTGCGCGTTACAAACGGAGGTGCAAGTTTTTTCGTTTTTTTTTTGCCTGGAAAATCGGGTGCGCGTTAGAGTCGGGGGCGCGTTAGAACCGGGTAATTACGGTAAGTGTATTCTTGGCGCCTTAGGGTTTTTGCCCACGGAGGTGAAACCATTGGGAGTTAGAGGTATACAGCTTTGCTGTAAAAGTCTCGCGTCTTTGAAGCACGAAGTGTTCTAGCGTGCGGCCTTGAAAAAATGAGTCTTCCGGTGTGTTCTTTTAGTAGGAGTTTTTGCCCACGGCGATGAAACATTCTAGCGCGAAGCCTTGGAAAGCGAGTGTCTTGTGTCCCCGTGTTTTAGTGCCATGACTGCATTACACGGCGATGGCGACAGGAAACACCGACAGCCCGAGCCCCTAAGGGGCTTCGCACCTAAAACAGGGAAGTACATAATGCCTTGAACAATATGAACCAAAGCGCCCAGTGCTGAACTTTGTTCTACTGTTGGTTGCGCGAGTTCCATGTGCCGCGTTACCGGGACGCCAGCAGCGCGGTTCGTGCTTTGCATGTGAAACTGAGTAAACAGCAACTCGTTTTTGCGTACGCTGGCCATGTTCACCGAGCTTAGTTTTTTTCTTGTTTTAGTTAACTCGCTCTCCGAGCGGGCTCATGACAACCTTTTCTCTTGCTTTGTGCAGTTTTATCGCCCATTTCCGGCCCAGTTCTTCAATAGAGGCGCTTTATTTTCGTATAAACCAGTTCAATGATTACTTTTAATAAAAAAAACACTGGTATCTTTGGATATGTACTTGCCATTTGCCATAAATATTCCCAGGAGGGCGTACGCCATACGTAATGTTCACACAGACGAAATATGCCACTAGGGCTGGTTGTTTGGCACGGTTTCTGTTTTTACATACTCAGTAGCCGTTGCAACATTCGTGGCCGTGCTTTGCAATGGATTGATCGTAGTACTTCGGTCAAAGGTTGCGGCATGGTATTTCGATTGCCTCATCTTAAAGCGCATATCAGCAGTTTGTATGGCCTGTTGTCAATGTTTCCCAGGGCGCTAAACACTCGTAGGGTGTCTGAATCCATAAATCCTCCACCCCCCCCCCCCCATCTCCATTGCGGGCACAGCGTAACGGTGAGCTATGGATTGGATTGGTGTACTCCGACGCGTAAAACCATACTTCCAACTTCAAGAAAGAAAAAACCGTGTAAGGCGAGGGCAAACTTGGACTGTCGGGCTTGCTGAACGGGAAAGCGCACAATTTTTGCGTCCGTCCACGTAAAGCTATCTAGGCAGGCGCCGTTCTTTCCTGGCAGCCAACTGCCGAGAACGTTGGCCTCTCGCCGTTTACGCACGCTCTCTGCACACGCTCAAAGAAGCGTACAGTCTCACGCAAGAAAGAATTCACACTGTGTGCCAGGATCTGGAAAAGAAAGCTTGGATTCGCGGATGCTCGCTTTCGCTCACCGACACGAAGAACAGAAAACAAAGGTAAACCAACTCTACATTTATTCATGGGCCATCCCAGACCACTCATACCTCACTTTGTTTTTCATTCCTCCAGCGCAACTCTCTAACATCGAGGAGCTCTTCGCATACTTTGTCTAGCGGCGCTCATCAGAAAGGAGAGCGCAACTTGATGCGCAAGGGTTCTTGGGCTTCATCTCCAAATACGGAAATGACTCCTCAGACGGCTCCTTGCTCTTTTCTTCATTCCCGCGGCAGACCCCCCTACCACTCAACTGGCCACCGGATGCTTTCATCCGCAAAAACTTTCCTTTATGCCCCAGTTCACGTTTCCGGGAAAACGCCGGGCTGCGGGAGAGTAGATAAGCCGGAGAATGAATAGCGAAATCTCGTCGCAGATTGCTCCGGCCGCGTGACGGCCAATGCTCCAGTAACTCTCGCCGCTCAGCAGCCGAAACCCGCCGCCTTTTTCATCCCTCACTCACGTCCCATGTTCTATTCTGCTTCGTTTTGTGTTTTGTTCTCTGTAGTCTAAACTGTGAAACTGCTGCAGCGAGAGGTCGCAGCGAGCTTCGTAATTATGTTTCTCGCCTCTCTAAGGCTGCCCTCAAATTCTGCGTCACGGTGTCGGAATAAATAGAGAGGCAGCAAACACACCGGGTCCAAGAAATGGCGGAAATAGATTAAACTGGAGGAAAGCTTATAAAAGTGGCAGCTAATTCTCACGAACAGAGGAAGCAGAAAGGAGGCGCTAGCCTTTGTTTACCGTTCTCTGATGCGAGGTGATGCAAAGGTTAAAAAGAGACGACACATGGTGCAGTCCAGCGAAAGAAAGAAAAGGCGGGAATGTTCCAACTGCGGAGCGTCGGCACCGCTCGTGCGTGGCCCGGACGGGATCTGTGACAGTCGTCTCCCCGGCATAGCGAGATATAGGCTACATCGACAGGCCCGGAGGCAGATTAACTCGCGCACCCGCCATTCCGCTATCTTTACGAGCGACGAATGGCAACAAAGGGGCTTAATCTGCCAGGCTGTTCGTCTCTCGTTTCCCTTTCGCCGCCATTGTCCGGCGCTGCGCATACTAATGCCGCCTCCTTTTTTTCTCCCCGACCCCTCGCAACCGATTGCGCAAACATGCAAGGCACGAAATGAAGTCACAGACGGTACCTCTTGTTGCCTTGACCTCTTTGTGTCTGTTTGAAAAGCCTCGTCCCTGTGGCGCGAACGGAAAGTACGTTTGTGAGTTTCTGCTGACACCACCGAATAAGCGCAGAAAAAGGCTGGATGTTCCAAGCATACTGGAAAGACAGTCTGCCTGGGAAAACAAATACGACCGCATTCTTTGCCCACGCAAGAATATCAAAGCCGTGCATGGAGCGGACAAAACAAACGTTGTCGAAGCGATGGACAACCAAATAGAGCTCGGTAGAAATCTTCAGCAGAAATCTTATACCTTCTTAAATGCAATCTGGTCTACCTCGCTGGGTACGCGTGTCATATCGCCGTCTGTGCTGTGGTAACTACCAGGCTACCGTGCGGAGCTGACCGACTGCAGACTGCGGTAATGGAGCTTTGGATAGAGCGGCGCACACTTCGCATTTTCATCAGGAAAGATGTGAACTAACACAGAGCAAAAAAGGACGATTCCCGAGGCCTATTGTCAACAGAAACGGAGGAAACAAACGACGGACGGAAACAAACGATTCTGTATTGCAGCACTAGTTTAGAAAAAAACAACCGTCTTCGGGAACAATAGCAATGGGGCAGTGGAAGCACCAGGAAGGACACAGGCCACAACGAACACCATACCTGACAGTGCTCGGTGGCGAACATTCTGTCTTGGTTAGGCTTTCTGTGTTCGCAGTCATTCATATCAATTTGGACCCCGAAGAGTGACGGCCGGTGTCGCTTCGTGTGAAGGTTCCTTTTTCTACGTTGGATGCAGCGAGGAACGCAGAAGAGAGTAGACACTGGATCCAGGTTTTCAGAGCAAGAGGTGCATTGTGTTCAACTGGCCGAACTCCTTCTTCCTTGGGCTGTGAGTGGAATGTACATCCTCACCGGTTCACCTTGAAGCGCATGCAAGAATGAAAAAAAAAATTAAGTACATTGACGAACGCCGCTTTTCGGGGAGCGACGCAAACACCTCCCTATACTGTAATATTAAAACAACGTTAACTTATATTGCTCGGCCTACTGTATATGTGTAATCTATAGCGCAGTAGCCAACGCCTCTGTGCTGACTCGGAATTTCTTTCCCGTACGAACCGCAGAAGCCGATCTTGATGTTTATGGTTGAAAACATAATGAAGTTGGAAATGTTGAGATTGCCCACCTGGAAAACTCAAACCTTGTCAGATGAAGTTGGGCATAAGGGAGGTAAGGGCAAGTTCATTTACAATTATAAGCAAGGGCAAGTACCTACATTTTGAGAGCCGAATTTTTCAACACCTCGCAATTTTACAGCGCACGACTGAAAAACGTATCTTTAAAAACTACAGCTGACCGCGTATGATGCCCGAACAAAATACTGCACTTGGTTTCTATGAGGATGCACTGATTGTTTTCGCTTTCGCTTGGAAACCAGAGCGCTCATCAACCTCCAAGGTCAGACTGAGGTTGACGTAAGGTAGAAAAAACTGGTGTACGTTTCAAATGCCGTCAAATATACTGAAGGCGTTCGCCCACTTCTGCTTATGGCTCTATATAGATTCAATAACAGATTTAGTTTTGTTTCTTTTTGCTTTGAGTTTTGTAGCCAGATGACTTCATAATTATTAATCACATTCATGCCTCTGTAGATTTTCGGTGTATGTTCATTTGCTATTGTTTCTTTCTGCCCTTGAAATCTACACCAGTGAGATACCCCTTTATGCTATATGAGAAAAACACACAGTTACAACTAAGGGTAGTTCAAGAGATGCGAAGCCTATGATTACTGAGTAGTGCAAAAAGTGAGCAATGTTTTTTTGTTCGTTTACATTATAGCCAGCATTTCACCATGACCAGGGCTAGTTTATTACTGTCCGCCTTACTTGCACATCAAAACTTGATACCAAGGAAAAATATCGCTGCTTACCACTACACAGTCATCGAGCGAAGAACGAGCGTAGCTATTAAATTTCAATTGAACGTACGTTTTCCTTAGCAAGGTTACAAAGGTTATAGAAATTTGGAGACTTTTAGAATATATTAGCAGCTGACGTGATCTAATTTGTACTATATCGAAGCAATAAAAAAAGAACTAGGAGTGCTGTTCCGCACTTATACAAGGACGCATTCCGTAAGCAGTGAGAAAGGAGAAATTAATGTAGCTGTTAAACAACAATTAACAGCTCTTGTTACTCAGTGAGTGCAATGAAATTCCGCATTGTTTGAGATGACAAATGCAGGGGAAATGTGGTGAAGTTTGTTTCATCGTTTCAGGAATAACACAAGACTAGTATTTGGTTTTGGTCCCCGGTACGCTTGCTGTTCATACCCATGGGTCGATAAGGCTCCCGGGTACCAGATTACAGCTTCTAAGCATACCGTAATTATTCTTGAAGCAACAGAAAAAGGAAGGCGATCGGACGAAGACGAACGTCACGAAACCCATCATTATGTTTTGAAAGAAACCAAAGGAACCAGTCGAGCATCATTATAATGTCCTTTGAGCCCCCCAAAAAAGGTTGGAACGCCTGGCCTCAGCAATGCAAAGAAATTATGCCTGGACAAAAAAGAAGGCACACACAAAAATCAAAAGCTCCGACTCAACGATTTGCTGGGTTTTACTTTTCTTCGGTTCGCCCAAGGTTTCTGTTACATAAAAAGAGGCCTCCAAATAGTTTTTCATCTCTCTTGCACATATGCAGTTCGGTTGGGGAGCTGTTTTTATTTTTCTTGGTTGGGTTTGCACTCTGGTACCTCTGCCATAACCGCCACCCTACCGTTACCGTTAGAACTCACGAACCAAACTAGACGTTATAAAAATGGCCCAGAAAAGACGTGGTACCGAGAAAACTGAACCTAACAATACTTCCAGGATTGACGAATATAAATAACAGCGTAGCTCCTCTCGAGGCATGCTAACTACTCGTATGTCACGGCTGGGTGTCGGAAAAATCGGGGAAATAAATGTCGTCACGACTACTTCGGTGGAAAATGGTGCAATCACTGGCCACCCAGGGCTTTTTGTTGCTATAATTTTAATAATGAATCGCTTTTTATTACATTCATTGGTTCATGTTATCTCAATGTCGATGAAGTTCATTTATTTTAGTCATAGTTCAATCGCAGAGCCAGTTTTGTGTCGTCGGCCTCTGTACTTGCTGCTGTTGGCACCGCCATTCTTATTCTTGTAGTGCCGGGTAGGGCAATTTTTAAGCTGTTTGGAGGTCTTTTTAATTAGAACCTTTACTTCAAGCACTTGCAATTGCGGCGGTATTCGACCAACGGTTTTACAGGTATGAACGTCGACACAATGTATAGCTGCAGGCTATTTGCAATGTGGCATCATTAAAAATATACGTGTAAAAAAAAAAAAACGTCGGAAGGTGATCCCAGAAGATGAGTCCGGATTTCAGGTCAGCTATCGGTTATTCTGGCTTACATTAACAATAACTGGAAAGCAGAGCACATGCAGCCGCCTCGCCCCAATACACGCAGCAGGTAAAGCCCTTTGCACACACGCAGCGAGCCGATAATACTCCATCGAGCGCCCCAATTCCCACCTCCAACGTGAATACTGCGTGGCGCACTCGTTCTCAAACACGTAGCAGGAGCTCTCTAATCGCGTGGCGCGAGATGAAAAGGAGCAGGTGGATGGGAAAAAAGACGAAGATTAACCAGGATTAGTGCCCGCTTTGCTACCGTGAGTTGGGAAGTGGGATTCAGGGGTAAAAAAAGATGAGAGGCAAAAGGGCAGAAACAGGAAAAAAAGTTGTGTGTGCATTTATAGTCCTTTTGTCGTCTATGCAGTCGGTAATGTAAGCCGGCACCATTGCGGAAAAAAAACCGGGTGAGCGATGCTCGCGAAACATGTACCTCCAACCAGCCTCTCTCTATCTACATGCGCACCTACTGTCTATCCTGTCGGCTCGGTAGAGCAAAGCGGTTTGTCCGTGATCTTCGGGCTGCCCGGAGTACTTGGAAACTGATTGTTTTTTTTGTGTTGTTTTTCGGGCAGCGCTGTTACCACTAGTCGCTGCGTGCTGATATGTGGTTTTATAATAAATTCTCTTCTCAGCGGGCAATGTAAAGGAACGGGCTACGCCATAAAAGCTGCCGGGTTCACCACGCAGCACGTTAGGGGGACACAGCGAAAGCTATGCAATGCTGCCAACAACCCTGCGTCCAGAAAGAGAGACTAAAATTTCGCATGTTTACTTTATTGGCCAAGGTCAACGACAATAGTTACCGCGATGATGACGAAGATGTACATCGAATGAAGTTGCTCCATTGTTATCTGCCGATATGGCTTAGTTTCTTTCGTAGCTTTTCTGTAGACGAAAACACCGGCAAAAGTCAGGATGATAACGCGCGTACTGAGCGAGCAAGCTACACCGTACTATCTGAACAATGCGGCATAAATTGGTCAGCTCTAAAAAATATTTAACATTGAATATGAAAACACCTGGAAGACAGCAATGACACAAAGCGAAAACGAAAATACGATAGTTGGGCGCGGCTAAAACCGCGCACCCCGCGCCTTTAAAGGGGCCCTAAATAGCCTTCCAAAGGTCGCCAATTCAATCGCGCAATCGTTAGAGCACCCCTTCACGACAACGAATACCAAATATTACACCTCTGCGTAAAGCAGGGGCCGCACAAACACGCAAAAAAGGTCGTTTCATTCTTTCCTTGTTTACCTACCGCTTCCTCGCCGCCATACTGCCTCACTCTGACGTAGTTCTGGCTCTGACGCAGCCTTTATGACGCACGAAGCACTGAACCAGCCTTACGGCGCCGCTATTGGTGAACCCCTTTGAATGCTGTAGCCAATAAGCGTTCCCGGTTCTGGGGGAAACGCGGGTGCAGTCCCGGCGAGGGGCGCTCCGGCACTTGCGTCACGGCGTATCCAATGTCGATCGTCGCCCTCCGTCACACGAGCTTAGCTCAGTTTGTATGTATAGTGCGTCGTTTACAAGGTATGAATAACGCTGAAAAACACGTAGATTCTCTGCAGGCGGAAACGCTACTACACGCGCGACCACGGCAAGCACCTGCCTGCATGCCTGACCAGGAGCCCACTGTGCGGTGTATGCATGGCACGGCATACTCCGCAGAAGCTAAAACTTGTCACCGCCCGACAGAGCCACACTATTGTAGGAAATCAGTTTATTATTCCATGAGAGGTGGAGATAGCGCAGTGAAAGATTGCGCTGGTGATCGTCGTCGGCGCGGCTTCGTAAAGCGGTGACTTTATAACTGCGGCGTGGCTGTGCCTTCTCCAAGCCTAGGGGCCTTGGAGGGACCTGCTCGCCGCGACAGTGCCGCATGCAGAAACGCTAGCGTGTCGCCAGTCTTCGGTGTAAATGTTCAATTACTGTCGTGAGCGAGCAAGTACCGCCGTGAGGAGCCCCCTTCTATCGCTCGTTTCCCCTATGCTAAAACTGACGTGCTGACCCGCCCACGGCGGACGCGAGGACACGGTCGACGGGAGGTTCGAGCGGCCCGAGCGGCCCCTTTCAGCAGTTGTGGGTGCAGCCTGTGCTGCTAAAAAAAGCGTGACGTACCGTCGAGCGCAGCCAATGGCTGCGCGCCTCTCGAACCACCTTGCCCTGCTTCTCTAGGTGGTCTTGCACCTGGTCGCTGACGTCACCGCTTCCACAGTGCTTTGGAGGCGAGAGGAAGAGCTCCAGGCCTTGTTGCTGGCCCTTTTTAATGAACGATAACTTTTTGCGGCAGGACGTTTTTTGGACAGTACTCCAGCTTTTGCGCACGTAAAATCGCAACCTTTAGAACACTTTTTAGGACCCCTTTAAGCGCGGTGCTCGTGACATTCCGCTAAAAAACAACAACAAAAAAAGGCGGACCAAGCTGCAGCGTAGTATACCGCCGTTCATAAACTGCCCTCAAAAAAGACGAGGCAGTCGGCGAGAAGACCGTCGCTCGAGTGTGATATCTCATAATAGACGGCCCCATCGACTACAGAGCCGCATACCTCCAAACGACGTTAGCGCCACCATGGCTTTGGGCGGGATGATACAAAAACTAAAATTCAAGAAGTGCCGCTGTAAGGCAAGACAAAACCTTTGATATACAGTTTCACTTTTGCGTGATATTAGCGTGCGCCGTGCCGGAATATTCAGGTCGTGGAGTACACAAGATTTTATTCTTTCGAAAGTTCTCTATAAAACTTTATTTGGTATGTCCTGCAGAATGTTTACAATATTTGATAACAACAAAACTTATCTGTGAAACAGATGTGGAACAAGGGTGCCCCATCACTGATAACTACGAAATGCAGAACATTATTGTTTTTACATTGTCTTCTTAAAACCAGACGGCGAGATGTATTGCTGGGTTTCATTCACCCGTAGTAAAACTGATAGTGTAGCTTGGCGTCAAGTATTACGAGTGTTGAGAAAAAAAATTTGTACAAGTGCGGCACGCACACACACAGCTTGCTGGCGCCGCATCTTTTCAAAGTGCTACGAGTTGTGCCGCGCCTCCGCCAGATGGCGCCACGGGTCCCGCGACCGAGAGAAGACGCAGTGATGATGATGATGATGGTTGGTGTTTAATGGCGCAAGGCCGACGAGGGCAAAGAGCGCCAGAGAAGTTATTTAATGAAAACAAGTGATTACCACAAAAGGTACGTATAAAATGTGTAAACTGTACATAGTAAGATCAATAAAGATAATGGTGATGGCTGGTGTATAGGGCCAGATGTGATTACGCATGATAGGAAATGAGGTTTAAAAACTTAACATCTGACAAATATTTAAAAACGCGTTTCACAGAAACCATGGCATCGTCACCTAGAAACAGCGATGGGTGTAGGGGAATATGTTATCTGTAGAGTTCTCTGAAGTGTTTGTGTCGTGTTGTGTCAAGTGCCTTGCATTGTATGAGTATGTGGATTACGGATAGGCCCTCTCCACATCTGCTACACAGGGGTCTTGGAGATCCCGTGAGCAGGTGGGAATGTGTTGCATGCGTGTGGCCTATCCGTAATCGAGCCATCTCTCGCCCCCGCCGCGGATCCTCCCGCGGAGAAGTACGAGGAGGTGGCGCCGCTCGTCGGCACCCCAGCAAAGAAAGAACTGAAACTAAAGCGTGGCAAACTGTTCGCATGGCGACGCAGTGAAACATCCCCCTCGCGAGGGGCACGATCAAATGCAGAGCATTCCCGGGGGCGCACGACGTTAAGTAGTTTGCGTTACGTTAATGTTGTTGCACTTGTGGCAACTGCTGACGAGAGAGCGCTCGTCAGCAGTAATTTGAATGAGTCAACGATATAAGGCGCGTTCGTAGCGTCCCATTCTGTGTCGGCTTTGTGGCGCAGTGGGTAGAGCACCATCTACATTGCGTTCCGTTCGCAGGGTCGAGGGATCGAAACCGGGCGCCGGATAGTATTTTTTTTATATAGTAGGGACAGCGACGGTGCGGACTACGGACGTCAACGCGGGTGACATCGTGAGTTACTGAAATGCTCTGCATTTAAAGAAGCAAAAGGTAACACCGAAAGCCGCGCTGCGCAGCACGGATATATAGACACGGAGCTGGGACACGGTCCTGGGATATCTGCCCTCCCCAGTCGTGCAGTCGACTGGCCGTGCGTTGTCATCCATTCCATCCCCATCCTTGTTCGCCGAAAGGCTGCGCACATCTCTGCCAGTGTAAACAAGCTCGGGTGCTGTAGTCCCAGTCCCTTTGTTTGATCCCAGGCTGTTGTCACCGGAATATACTGCAGAAAGAAGTTGGTGTGGCCGGGTAGCCACATTTTTCAGGTTTAGTGCGCCGTGGAACGGGACGCGTGTGGGTGAAATTAAAGCGATGAAAAATGATGGGACTTGTTGCGGATCGGACACCTCGTTGCGGGTGCGCCGCCAGGAAACGAAGCCGTGGGACCCCTAATGGAACGACCCTTTTAATGGCGATGACTGACTCAAGTACAATGATAATGACAGTAGTGGCCTAGAGCCAGGAGCATCATCTTCCTCCTTTACTATTTGCAACATACTCCCGGCCACAAAACAGATGTGAAAAACATTAAAATCTGGCACAGGGCTCCTGGCGAAAACACAGCACTGCAGTTCCTGGTGAAACGCCAACGTTCAGGTCAGTTAAATTTAGATAGCCTTTTTCTTCCTGCGTTGCTTCCGGTTACTTCGCTTCTTCTGGTGCATCCAGGTTGTAAGCCGCGTTGCTTCCGACGTGCGCAGATGATTATCATGCGCACAGTGTCTGCTGTGGTGACGGTGCTTGTAGGCATTCAAGTATGTCCGTGCTGCTGTGTCATTCAGCGAATCAGCTCCCATCTTGGGTAAATAATGCGGTCGATCTCTGGTCACGCAATCAGCAGTCGTAGGCTTCTGCACATCATATACGCCTGTAACCTGCGAAGCCCGGAGTGTTGCCGGTGACCAAATCGACTCTTTGAAAGGCCGCTCTTTCTTGAGTCCGTCTAGTGCCTTTGCTGCCGCACTTTCTGTGGTGCACTTTGCGACGGATGCAACGTCATGCGTTAGGGTAGCAGTGCTGCTCTGTCGATCACGTGGATGCTGTGCAGAGCCCAGTCTTGATCGATCGTTTAGTGATACCTGGGCACTCATCACGCAAGTCACTCCCGTCGTTCTCTTAAGCGCAGGACTCGGTTTGCTGACAGGTCCTTGCAGCGTCCATCCAAGCGAAGTGTTTATGGCGACTAGTCCTTCCTGTTGCTCGCTTCTAATAATTTCTCCTGCCACTGTTCTCCACAGTTGGTCGGCTCCTATGAGTAGGTCGATGTCTCCGTCCGCACTTCCTTGGGGAACAGTTTGTTCGTCCGCAAGTCGGTAGCCTAAATTTCTTAAATCCATAGCAAAAGCACCGCTCATATCCGTATTTGGAACGTTCTGACAAATGGCTGGTACGGCAATTGCCTGTAATCTATGCTCGGCGTCGCCAAACTGGCTGCGCAATCGAACCTCAACGATTCTTCTCCTTCCCACTTGAGAAGTGACTGACGATGCAAAGGTTTTGACTGCGAGGTTTCTCTCTCCCACGACTTTTAGTTGCAATTTCTCCACGAGGTCTTCCTTAATATAAGTTCGCTGGCTGCCACCGTCTAAAATGCCTCGTACGTAACTTGCGTCGTTGTGACCGATGACCCATGACCTGAAGGTCTGGAGGTGAACATCTTCGCCCAGCTGGCAGCTAGTGAGCGCAGTAGATGCAGTCTTAGCGGGCCAGCGTCTGCACCGGGAAATCGCACGTGGGTTCCGCTTTGGACCTCTCGTTTTCCTTTGACTTGTATCCAGGGTCGCACATGACGGTTGCATGCCTTCCCTTGCTGTCGTACACATGACCTTTCGTCGGCACTTCCTTTGATCGGTGGCCCCTCCTCGTACATCGGTAGCACCGCATAGATTTTGCCAGTCGCTTCTTCTTTTCTAAGATGCTCAGAGAAGCGTCGCAAGCCTCGGTACTGTGCTCGCCCGATCCGCAAAAAAAAGCACTCGTTTCGTTTGAGCATCGAAGCATGCGAGGCATGAAGCACCGACGTTGACTGGCCGTTACGCTGGAGAGGGTCGCTCGATTCGGTAGGAGTCCCTACTGGAGCACATTGCTCTCTTGCCTCGAGCTCGAATTGCGTGTATCTCAAGAGCTGCTCTAGCTTCTGGCCAGACGTTGTGGCACTGGTTGCCTCTACTGAAGCAGAAGGCGCCGCTCCCTGCGTATCACCTTGAAGACGTCCGTGGCGGTGGAATGCCAAGACGATTTCCTTCGGCAACGCCTCCAGCAAAACGTCGTACAGCATTGCCGAGAAGCTGCTTGTGGGTACGTCCAGTACGTTTAGGCATCGGTCATTCAGCTGAACACAGTCATAAAGCCTGCGCAGCTCCTTGTCTTCCGAGTGAGACGTCACGGGCTGTAGCTCGCGGAGGTTTCGAAAATGCCGCTGTATGATACGGCTCTTGTCGCCGAACCTGTCCTTCAGCAGCTGAACGGCACTTTCATAACAGGCCTCCGTTGTTGGCAGCCCGGCGATGGCAGCTGCTGCTTCACCCGACAAGTAGTTTCTGAGGTAATGAAACTTATCGGTAGCGGTGAGAGCCCGGTTGGTGTGGACTGCGCCGTTGAATTGCTCCCAAAACGACGTCCAGCTACACACGTCTCCATGAAAGGGCTGGATGGTGAGCATGGCCAGACGGGGTCCAGAGATCTGAGATGGAACCGTCGTTGGGGCTTGTGGAGTGCTAACCGCAGCCGAGGGGGCAGGTTGTGCCGTGTCGCTGACGCCGAGTTCCTCGAGCCGGTACGTTAGGCGAGTCAGAGCCTCGAGCGTCTGGTCGTTGTAACGGGCTGCCGACTCGTACTCCCTTTCCAGCTCCTCGACAGGAACCGCATCCTCGACCTGGGCGTCGATCTTGCTAAGCTCCTCGCGGCTAGCCATCAGCTTGTCCAACACCTTCCGGAGCGCGAGCCGGTCGGAGCAGCCGCTCTCGATGAGTGCTGTCGCCTCTGACGAAATTTTCGTCGCTTGGGCTCGCCTTGCAGCGCGTTTCGCCTTCAGCCGGTCCATCGTTCAGCGAAAAAGTCCGGCTTACTCGCTTGGTGGGCAGCCCGGTCCGCGCGTTGTCTCCCTTGGTGCGGTTCCGAAAAGGACGAAGCTTGCTTGGGCGACCGTTTCTAGAAGAAACTCGTCGTCGCCGTCGCTCGCTGTCCCCGTCGGTGGGAGCCGCTCGTTTTCCCTTGGGATTCGGCACCAAATGTTGCGGATCGGACACCTCGTTGTGGGTGCGCCGCCAAGAAACGAAGCCGTGGGACCCCTAATGGAACGACCCTTTTAATGGCGATGACTGACTTAAGTACAATGATAATGATAGTAGTGGCCTAGAGCCAGGAGCCTCATCTTCCTCCTTTACTATTTGCAACAGGACTATTGTTTGAAAATTAAATTCCTTTTTTCTACCTCCCCTCAGGGCGTGGCGCCTGTCCAGCTCATTGGTTCCCGGTATTGTTTATAGATGTGCCCGCGTGCAGCCATCAGCGACGCCAAGGCCGAACAGAACAAGACAGCTTCGCGCGAAGTACGCGACGACAACCACCGACGACGGTTATCGTCACTCTGGGGGATTTTGCTTCAGAGTCAGCTGCCTCCGGCTCGCAATAGCGACCGCTGAAATCCGCTGCAGGGCTGTACCGAGATTTCGTGAACGCTTGTTAATATTGCGGACGTTGTAGGGGTCACTTGCAAAAGAACCTGAAGTACACGTTGGCGTACGCTTCTGCGCTTGCGCGCGTCTGAGGCGATGGTGACTATGGAGAAACTAAGGCGACTCACTAGCGTCTATCAGACAGTAAATAGTACCCTCTTTTCGACGCGTGGGGATCATCATCATGATGGCGTTCCTCTACTCCTTTCACGCTAAAGTGCAACTGTATTAGACACCTCTGCTTCTAATGAGCAAAGAGGTGACGCCACATTCGCAACATCAACAATAACAGCAATGACAAAAACACCGAGAATTAAGCATCTTCCCCCAATTGGACTTCGTTCAGGAACTTGTCTTGCAGCCTTAGCCCGAGAGGAGGCAGAGCAATACAAATTTAAAAATTACGGAAACTTTGTCTCCGTCCTTTTGGTCCTCTTCTGTCTATTTCAATGGGCAATGAAGACAAAATACAAGTTTTTTTTATTCGAAAGATTTGGAGTCATATAGTGGCCTCGGCGCTTGTCCGGCAGCATGTGATGCCTAATTTACTAAGAAACTAAACATTCTAAGCCGAATTTCCGATTCTCCCGCTAAATCGTGTGTTCTTGTGACGTGGAAAATGATAGCAGGGCCTGCTGAACAGGGTTGCTACCGTCCCAGACAGTCGTTTGGTTGTCTTGGTTATCGCAACCTTTATTAGATGGCGCGGCAATACCGTTTAGGTGCCAGAGTTCGCAATTTGCTACTGGCCGCATCTATATACCTGTTGTACTGTTATTACGGTTCATACTAATCGTTTCCTAAAACGTAAGCTATGACTCCACAAACCTTGTCAAGTGAGTCACCGTGCCGCTTATGTCAGTTGGTGAGACTTGTGTCGGACAAGTTCAACGTGTCCGACGGCTGCGTTAGGCAGTGTCGCCCGGCGAATTGCCGCACTAACTGTTTCTCTCTTTACGTGTTCGTTCGTAACTTTAATTGTTCCCCCCATAATTCTTACTGCTATAAAAAGAATGTGCCCTAAATTTAAGCGCCAAAAGCTCGTTCGGCAAGCTTATAAGCCCTGCCTAATTTGCGTTCGCTTTTTCGGCTTAGCCAATCGCAGAGCTGGCACATCTCATCATAGGTTCTGTTGCGGGAAAGGAGCAAGTGGTTCGCATGACCATTCACTTTTTTATTAATAGTATAGCTTGTTTGAGCGAAGTTTAGGTTAAAACGAGTGTCAGTATGATTCTAACGAGGCAGTCTTTTGAATAAACCAAAACTTCCATTTTGTGTGTATGGCCCGTTAAGCAAAGATTTGACATTTCCGAGCTTAGAAAAGAAAGAGATCTATAGATTTGTGTCTTGCGTTACGCTTCTTTGACCCGTCTATGATCTTCAGACGTGCTTTGCTGCTTTCCACCAAGTGCGAGCGTAAAAAATGCATATAAAAGAAAACGAGGCGTAAGGGGAGGACTCACTGAAGCAGAACCTCTAACGACATGCAGCCCCGGGAAAACATGTCACCAGCGGCGTTTACTGACCGGAAGCAAGCTGAGTTGAGCACAGATAAAATAACACGAACGCTATATGAACATGCGTCAGCAAACATTGACTTTTCCCCCCTTGATGTTCAAGAAACGTGGTAGAAACAGAGAAGAGCGCGAAGCGGCTCAAGCTGAAAGCATATCTCTAGTTCGTCACGCGCAATGATTCTAGGAAGACGCCGCTACAAAAAGTAATTAATGCTAGCAGACTAGCTCAAAGTATTCGTTACCAGAAAACATCAAAGCAAGATCGCGATGACAGAGATTTCTATTTTTTGCTCGGTTAGTCGGTTTGCAGCGTGAATGGTCATGACAGTTCATTTGTTGATAGTAACGACTGCTTGCAACGCTGGGAGCGAGTATGGCATCGCATGCTATAGGCATCCCACGGTTGTTGGATAAGAGAGGTAGGCGAACTTTTGGTTGGGTGATCGTGTCGTTCCATCGTCCATCTTCCCAATCCTAGTTGCGCATGGCTGCGAGCGGGATGCCATTACAGGCAACGGCGTTCTCATAACAAGAGAAGCGAAATGAGAATTGTCACCAAGATCCATTCCTCCTGACAACAAACCCAAATACATACATCAAAATATTTCGTACTTGCAGCAATTACAGGCGAAATGCCCTTCAATACTTGGAGCATGTAAAATTATGGTTTGCTCCAGACGTCAGACTGGTCATTCCAGGCTCAGGTTCTTAAACACGACTCACCCAACCAGGCTGTGCTCTCGGTTAAAAAGTGTGGATAACGGCTACAGCTATTACCCACTTGGAGATTACTCAGCTGGTAATAGTTATCCACGAAGGCCGCGCACGTGTGGTGCCCAGGGAGCTGATTTAGCAGAATTGTCTCAGTTTCTTTCTCATCGGGATTTAAACCTGTGTTAAATATGATTGATTGTAGGGTTTAACGCGCCGACGCAACGCAGGTGATGAGGCGCCCCGTAGTGGAGGGCTCCGGATTGTTTTCGACCACCTGGGTATCTTTAACGTGCGCCGAAATTTCGTACACACGGGCATTTTAGCTTTTTGCCTCCACCAGAAAAGCAGCCGCCGCGGCCGGGAATCGAACCCGCGACCTTGTGCTCAGCAGCGCAACACCTTAGGCACTGAGCCACCGCGGCGGGTCTGTGTTAAATGTGGTTCCTGGGCCTATCCGCCCCTTGTTCCCTCAAGCACTAACTGCCATTTTTCCCCTTGGTTCAATAGTCACGAGTCAGATTTATTAAAATTTCCTCTGAACTCTAATCACCTCTATTATGTGGAGATTTTTCGGTTTCACCGCTAGAAGAAAATTTTACAAGGAGGTACAATTGCTCCTGCAAAGGCGCAAGCTTTGGATGCGACGTTCTTCAGATTTCCGGGAAAATATATGCAGCCATGGGAAGGTTCCTGATGAGTGTCGCCTTCGAAGACAGGTGTGCACAGCTACGGCCAGACAAAGGCCTTGTTCGAGACTTAGAGTGAGACGATCATCTGTTTTTTTCGTTACCAACAATTATTACACGACGTCGGTCTTAAGTGTTAAAAGGTGGTACATAAGGCTGGTCGGGAGTTCGGATATCGTCTGTCTCGGCCAAGCGCTTCTTGCACGCGAGCGTTTCTTGCACGCGAAAATCAGGCATGTGGAAGGCGAATGCACCCATGCATTGGCGCATGCCCCACAAACAGTGGGCGGCACGGCACGGCCAGGAGGGATAGCTCGTTAACGTCTCGACGATGGATATCGCAGTGCAAGCAAAGTTACTAATAGTGGAAAAGAGAATATAATGAGGGTGAAAGTTGTTCCATGAATATTCATCCGCACCGCCTTGATGCCGACCTCCAAGGCCCACAGCCATTGCGTGCGGCCGGCCAATACCCAATGGCTGGCGAGAGCACACGACAGGAGATTCGAGTAAAAGCACAGGAGCTATATTGGTTATGTACGCAATACAAGGGGAAGTGGGACCTCCGAAGATGATGTTTACTTCACCGCTAAACGGGCCTTCATATCCTCTCCGAAGTTTTTCTTTCCCCCATGCCACTGGTGAAGAATAAAAGAGATGAATCGGCGTTTGTCTCTTTTGTTGGCTAATTAGGCCTATCCGCCCTTTTTTCGCCGCTAAACAATCAAATTCCTGCTTGCAGTGTTGAACAGGGTGGGTAAAACATTTTCCGCCTTGCGATGAAAAAAGCATTAACCTTGGTTTTCGTTTGGATTACTGCTAAGCTTCTGCTAAGACTAAGCGGGCGTTCTCTAATTGGATGAATTATTCATTGTAACGTAGAACACAATAGGCGCGTGTAAGAAACTTTAGTAAAATACAGCTGAAGCTTCGGGAAACAAACTTGCTACTGTTATACGAGTTACGTTATGTATCTTCTTGCGGGAAGCGAGGCAGCTTATATTGCTTTTTTTCGAATATCACGTCGTTTTTTTTTTGTTTTTTTTTTTGCATTAGCTTCATGCACCAGCGGCTATTCTGCCCCAGACAGTGAAATTACGCGCCTACTCTGCTCGCAAAATGCTTACTATTTTTAGTTCCATCTACATTTCCCTCAACTTCGCTAAGCTAGACGGAAGACCCAAAGGCAAGTCTTCCAAAATTTCTTTCTCTTTACTTTACACCGCAGCTGAATTATTTTGCCTCTTTCTTCAAAAGCGCTCAAAAGTTGAATGCTGGCTTTCATCGCCGCTGGTATCGCAGAAGTGGCTCTGTCCTCACAGAGGACATTCCATGTGGAACATTCTTTCGGCATCTGACGGGAAGCAAATACGAAGCGAGTAGTGGTTCTAGAAACCGGATAAAACACTTGATTGACCGTGTTACTTTTGTGCTCTGAAAGTGTTTGGGCCTTCGCGCGCGGCCGGGACTATCCTGTACTCAGGAAAACTCGCTATATAGCACTGATAAGGAATCAAGGCATCTCGCCAAATAGTGGAAGCTTAGTGTTCCCGCCGGCGAGTATGTCATGTACCTTACTGACAAGCAGAAGTCTTTTGTTTGCGTTCACTCGTTGACAATAAAGTAAAATTCCAGGAATCGGCTTTGCATCCTCTTCGCATCCCGCAGAACCAAGTAGAAGTGTCCTTTTTTTTCTTGTTACCTTCGAAGGCGAATTTTTTTAGTCTCACTGACGGTGGTGCTGTAACAAAAACTCACTGCAGGAAAGCCAACTTGACACAATTGATGGGCGCATTATGATAATGAAACCAGAAAAAAAAAACGCTTCCTGTGGACGGAATCGAAACTGGGTCCCTGGCGTTTAAGCCGAATTTCCTTTTGGCTCATCGCGCGGACTTTGGCTTTGAACTTTGGCCGTTTGGATTTTGGCTGTTTGAATTTTGCACCTCAATACACTCCGTCACAATCGACGATAGTCCAACAACGACGGTGGGCGGGCGAGGGCGCTCAGCTTCCTCGTGGGGGATTCGTTTGCTGATGCCTGAGTTTGGACTTTGACTCGCATGCAGTTTCCACTTTGATAGTTGACACTTGGAATTTGACTGCACATGCTTTGACTTTGGCACTTCGCCATCTCATTTCCGCACGCAAGGCAACTTCGCGTTTCAACCATCGTCGTCGTTGGACGAAGGGGATTAAAACCTCTTATTGACACTTAAATTTTAAATTTACAGTTTTGCACGCTTCATACACAGCATTGCTGTTTATAAATGCCAATGCCAGAGAAACAAACCAAGTGGCCGCCGGAACAATCGAAGAACATCTTATTAGGTGTGTTTACACAAGGCAACTTTACCCATAAATTCTCTTTTATTCCGCTTTAACCGCGTCCACAAACCAAATGGTATAAATCTCCGCTTATTATTCCGCTCGTACTAAGCAGCGGCGAGAGATGCAGCCTTTATGAAAAAGCCGACAGCAACAGCACTCAACTAATTGGCGTATAGACGCAGTACGGCACTCATTACGGAATGAACAAAGGAATAAAAGGCAACTTCCCTCTTTTTATGCGTTCAAGCGATAAAAATTAACCACAAAGTACAGCATAAAATGGCACCGAAAAAGAAAATGTTGATCCCTATGATTTTCTTTGTGTCGAATTATCACAGCCGCGTCTCAACCCTATTCTCGCCGGTCTCGTAGCAGCAAGGCTGTGGCTATAAATGCGGGCTGCCGACTCACGTATAACACAATTCTACACTCACCCTAGCCTCTCGCCTGCGTTTACTTGGAGACAGAGCAATGAAGTTCCTCAAAACCCGCCTGCTCCAACATACAACTCTACGCGTCCACCCCCCCCCCCCCTCTCGTTTTCGAACTGGAGGAGCATCTGGCATCCCAGCTCTTCACAAAGCCGCTCGCCGACAAGCCATCAGCGGTGGAAAGCAACCGTAAATAGTGCAACCCAGCGACGAAGCGTTTTCAACGCAAGATACCACTTCCAAACCCTGTCAGCGGCTCCGAAGACGGCGACTATCGATAGTGCTCTCCTATCTTAACCTTTTTAGTTCTCGGCGTCATATGAAGGCGTATCAAAACCTCCCCGTTGACCTCGGAAGCGGCGACAGTGATAACTGAACCTGCGTGAACTTCAAAGCTCGGTTCTATTGATCCCGCCACTTTTCCCCCTCTCTCACCCATCCTGCCTAACTTCGCGCAACTCGACCAAAAGGAGCCTTTTCTGACGTGCAGCCAGTAACAGAGGGTCTCCGCATTTAGGAACAGGCGCCCACGACAAAACAAAGGGGCCAGCCGCAAGCGAGGATAACAACGCCGCCACGCTGCGGCCCGCCCTGGCGGGAGCAGCAAGCCGTCGCCTCCTGGCTCAGCATGTGAAACATGGCGCCTCGGCGTCCGCCAAAGCGCTGCCCCCTTCGTGTTCTCGCTATCTCCCGCTTTTTGTCCCACGACCTCTTCAGTGTTCTACCAAGAAGCGGCGTCAACGAATTATGCGGGCGGCTTTGAAGATGAGCGACGGGCTCCGAGTAAACTTGGGCAAACAGAAATGCTTTCAAAGGATGTATAGTGGAAGAGAAGGGCTGCGATACAGGCTTATCATATCAATGCTGGGGAAAAATCATGAACCTTCGCTCGACCTGCCACCTGTTACGCCCGTACTTTCCTGTAAACGCACGCTTGAACCGAGCTGAATCGTTAGAGGATCGTAAGCTCCAATGATGACTATTCTTGCGTTAGGCATGGTGGAGTTCTCTTGATCTTTGAAGCTACCATGACTGCACTCCGTTTACTTCCTTGAACGAGTGACAAGGAGGATATTGAACAGATTGAACTGTAGCTTTATTGTCTAACGTTCTAAAGAATTTGGACAAGTTTTAGAACGCGGCGACAGTGAATGGCTTAGTCAAGGGCCGTTCACTGTCTGATCGTTAAAAGCAAAGGTAAAGTTCAACAGTAGCGTAAAAGGGCCCTCATTTTACTTTAGAGTAAGATACTTTATGAAAAGCAACAAATGCAGAAGATCAATATCTTTCAGTGTGACTTACGACGATGGGCTCTTATAGGGACAAAGGCGTACTATTCCTGGATGCGACTTTTGCTGCAAATCGTTTGTCTTATGGACAGTTCTTTTTTGTAACATATTTGCTTTTTACTCAACGCACACTTTTTCTCACCTTGCATAGGTTTTTATAGCGTGCGCGAGTCAACAATTAGCCAATCGTTGCCCACTTACATGCGGCTACCCATCTTCGGGAGAGAGCCGTGGTGAGCACCGGCCTGGATGATCAGCTGAAGATGCCGCCCATGCTCAGTGTATCTTGGACTGAGGACGCCTACTTAAAGATACATACCAAGCCCGTCTTTTGTAAACCGAATAAATGTTTCTCTCTCTCTCTCTCTCTCTCTCTCTCTCTCTCTCTCTCTGTTTATATATATATAGTAAGGAAATGAGGGGCTCGTTGAGGAAGTACAGAAAGATAGGACGGCAGTCTACAACGCCAAAGGAGGCATACCTTAACCGCTCGGACACCTTAACCGCCGCTCGGACACCTTCACAACCATACCGCAGGGGACCCCGCAAGGCTCCGTAATTTCACCACTACTTTTTAATATCGCAATGAAGGACCTCCCACCACTTCTGGAAGCGATCCCCAACCTCCGACATGGAATGTATGCCGATGATTTGACACTATGGACCCCTACAGGATCCATCGGTGCCCAAGAAGAGGCCCTCCAAACTGCAATACTTGTGACACAGCAATACCTCCAAGCCCGCGGTCTTGAATGTGCTCCAGAAAAATCGGCCCTTTTAACACTCAGCAAAAGAACAACCAGGAGAAACGCGCAAGATATACCCGACCCGGAACTCAAGATCAACAACCAGCCAGTCCCCAACGTCCCCTACCTCCGTATATTGGGACTAACCATTCCAAAGGATGGCTCAGGTTCCCAAACGATCCTCCCCCTACAGCGGACCCTCGCACAGCTCATGCACCTCATACATCGCGTCTCCCATCGTCGCTTCGGCCTCAAAGAAACCGACACGCTTCGCCTAATACAAGCCATCCTCATCAGCCGGATAGCATATGGTGCTCCATATCTAACCCTTAAACCAGCCGAGATCCTTAAACGTAACTCAGCGATCCGCCAAGCATACAAGACAGCCCTGGGTCTCCCTCCTAAGACAGCGACTACTAAACTCCTGCAGCTTGGCGTCCACAACACATGGGAAGAAATCGAAGAGGCACACCACACTTCTCAAATACAGCGGCTTAAACTAACTCCAACGGGTAGGGCAACGCTCTTGAAACTTCAATACTCTATACCGCCCAACCACGACCAGAAAATTCGCATCCCTCTGGCTATACGACAAAACATTCGCGTTGCTCCAATCCCAAGAAATATGCACCCCACCTACAACAAAGCACGCCGAGCAGCAAGATCCCGCACCATTTATAATCAATACCACCACCTCCCCTGCACCCGATATACAGATGCATCGCCATACCCCCACAAATCTGCACAAGCCGCCAGCGTGGTTAATGCCAGAGGAACTGAGCTCGCTGCAGTGTCTGTTTTCACCAACTCCACCGAAACAGCTGAAGAGGTTGCCATTGCCCTTGCCGCCACAACAGGCCAAGACTTTTTAACCATCGTTACTGACTGCCAAGCCGCTTGCAGGAACTACCTAAAAGGACGCATATCACAACCCGCCTTGAAAATTCTGCAACAAGCGAAACTACTCCCAGAACTGCAAATAATTTGGACTCCAGGTCACGAATCCCTCGGGGGTAACGAAGCGGCACACGCCGCTGCCCGCGCTCACTCACACCGGGCCGTTTCCCACGAGGGCCACGAACCCCCATCGGAAGCAACAGTTAAGCCCACCCCGCTGCAAACATACGCCGAAATACTCGCCCACTACAGGAACGAGCGTCGCAAATACCCATTCCCCCACCCGAACCTCTCTCGCGATGAAGCTACTACCTTCCGGCGCCTACAGACAAACTCCTACCCACATAACACCCTGCTACATGCCATGTATCCCACCCAATACCCTGCCACATGCAACTCCTGCCCCCACCCAGGCACCCTGTACCACATTGTATGGGAGTGCCAGCAATCCCCTTCCCTCACCCCTAACCTCAACCCTACTTATGAGCAGTGGGTGGAGCTGCTGACCAGCTCCGACCTTCCACACCAGCGACGATTGGTGGAAGGGCACGGATGGCCAGCATAGTCCAAGGCATCCCGGACTAAGGAAGCCTCCCACCGGGCGGGTGCCCTAACATCAGCACCTGGTCTCCAATAAAGTTTATTCATCACATCATCATTTCTTCCATATATTTAAAAAAATGTTAACTTCATTAACCGTAGTAAAAAAAAAAGCCTAACCACACCCCTATGCCTCCTTTGGCGTTGTAGACTGCCGACCTATCTTTCTGTACTTCCTCAATGAGCCCCTCATTTCCTTACTATATTACTCTGCGAAAGCGCAGCCTTGATGCCTAGGTAGCATAAGAGGGCTTCCCCGCCAGTTACCTTGCTCATGACAGGCTGTAGACGTTCGAGTCACGCCCCGGGGGTTGAAAAGAAGGTCCCCTTCTCCCGTGTAGTCAGATTGGCGCTGGCTACCACCTCAAGCGTCAGACACACTTCTAGTAAATATAAATAGCCCAGAAAGGGAGGGAGAACACCGTCGCCCAGATAGCCGAATTGTTAAGGCATTCAAGATCTAATCGAAAGGCGTGGGTTCGGTCCCCACTCTGGGCGCGTGTTTTTCTTCCTTTCTTTCTTACGTAATTTAACAAAAATGTTAACTTCATTACCCGTAGTAAAAAAAAGCCTACACCACCACCTATGCCTCCTTTGGACGTTGTAGACTTCGACCTATCTTTTCTGTACTTCCTCACGAGCCCCCTCATTTTCTTACTATATTACTCTGCGAAAGCCTAGCCAGGGTCTCTGGTTCTGGCCAGCCTGATGCCTAGGTAGCATAAGAGGGCTTCCCGCCAGTTACCCGCTCATGACAGGCTGTAGACGTTCGAGTCACGCCCCGGGGGGTTGAAAAGAAGGTCCCTTCTCCCCGTGTCGTCAGTTGGCGCTGGCTTACCACCCTCAAGCGCCAGATACACTTCTAGTAATATAAATAGCCCAGAAATGGAGGGAGAACACAGTCCGCCCAGATAGCACGAATTGTTAAGGCATTCGAGATCTAATCGAAAGGCGTGGGTTCGGTCCCCACTCTGGGCGCGTGTTTTTCTTCCTTTCTTTCTTACGTATATGTAACAAAAATGTTAACTTCATTAACCGTAGTAAAAAAAAGCCTAACCACACCCCTATGCCTCCTTTGGCGTTGTAGACTGCCGACCTATCTTTCTGTGCTTCCTCAACGAGCCCCTCATTTTCTTACTATATTACTCTGCGAAAGCCTAGCCAGGGTCTCGGTTCTGGCAGCCTTGATGCCTAGGTAGCATAAGAGGGCTTCCCGCCGGTTACCCGCTCATGACAGGCTGTAGACGTTCGAGTCACGCCCCGGGAGTTGAAAAGAAGGTCCCCTTCTCCCCGTGTAGTCAGAGTGGCGCTGGCTACCACCCTCAAGCGTCAGATACACTTCTAGTAAATATAAATAGCCCAGAAAGTGAGGGAGAACACAGTCGCCCAGATAGCCGAATTGGTAAGGCATTCGAGATCTAATCGAAAGGCGTGGGTTCAGTCCCCACTCTGGGCGCGTGTTTTTCTTCCTTTCTTTCTTCCGTATATTTAAAACATGTTAACTTCATTAACCGTAGTAAAAAAAAACCTAACCACACCCCTATGCCTCCTTTGGCGTTGTAGACTGCCGACCTATCTTTCATATATATATATATATATTGAGAGACAGAGCTCCGAGATGCTGAAGGACCACTTTTAATTAGGATCCCGAGCACAGGCCACCGAAAGACGGAACTGTCCGAGGATGATGATGGTTATACACAGATGACAGTGGCGATGGGTTTGGATGGGTAGAAGGAACAGAGGGATTGACCCGCCGTGTTCCACACTGGATATAACAATGGTCCTGTCGCTTCCACGCATAAATATCACAACAGTACACCCCCAATGCCCACAATATATATATGTGTGTGTGTGGGTGTGGGTGTGTGTGTGTGTGGTTGTGGGTGGATGGGTGTGTGTATGTGTGTGCCTGCGCGCGCGCCCGTTTTCAGGCATATAGGCAAGTTTTTCGCGAGGTTAGATATAATTGTTAACCCTAAATTTAGGAGGAAAAAGTCTGTAGCACTGTTACCTGGAAATTATTACGCGAGCAAGCGCTTGAAATAAATGTAAGAAACGTAGTGTTAGGAACAAAACAACGTAAATGCTTACTACGCCAGCCATAAGCCCCCAATACACCAGCACAAAGACAGTAGGCGAGTGAGACTCGTAGGAGAGTGTTTATGCATGACATGTACATTACTGCGCCAAAAGAGTCCTTGTGGGGTGCTTTTATCATAAAATATACTGGCCAGTGGTACGGGGGCGATGCGGCTCGCAAGGACAGGTGGGATTTTGGGGCGCTACGGCGTGGTTTATCAAACACATATTCTTTCTTTCTATAAGGTAATTCCTTTTTGCAATACCGACAAAACTTGTTTAATAACGTTCATGAAAATTGCATTCAGGAACGGAGTAAAACTCTTGAGCGGTACTGGCTCGTGGGAAACACAAAACCAAACCGCACAAACTTTAGAGGGTTGTGAGTTGGGCGAGTTGGTGCAAGTTCACCATTAAAGATCAGATTGAGAAAACACGGCACAAAAGAACAAGAAATGGACACACAGCACTGTCGTGTCCGTTTCTCTTTCTTTTGTGCCGTGGTTTACCGCGCTGTTCTTTAATAATGAACGCTCAAGCTGAGCTAAGAACGGATAGCACTCGCCTGATGCGTGATACAGATATGACCCAGTGAATAAGCTTCAAGTCTTCCAGTTTTAACACGCAAGTGTTTTATTCCGGGTTTCACAAAGATTTCACTTACGTTTTATCCGTCACGGAAATGACGCCAGTACAACGGCTGCAAAGGGTGCACCCCTGCACACGGGGTCTTCTTGCAGGGAAGCAACCTTTAGTACTAAAGAGTACGTTATACTTAGGGTTGTTCGTTTTCGGGTTTTATATTTTAACATGACGGTGTTTTGTGCCAGGATTCACTAAGATTTTACTGTCGTCATATCGGTCACGCAAATGACGCCAGTATACCTTGGCCGAAGCGACAAGCCAGCAGGACGTCGCTCACCAAGCACACCTGCAAGACAGACGCCAACCTTAAAATCATGCTCAGCTGCAGATATCGCTGCAATTTCACTTTCGTGTCTTGTCGATTCGTATGACAGAGGAATCAACCGCAGCTTTTTTAAGGAATGTGGTGAAAAAAAATCTGATTTCCGGCCCAAAATGTTTTTGTCGAGACAACGGCAAGCAATAGCTGTTCCCAATTTCTTTTTCTTCCACAGTCAAAGCAGCGTTAAAGCCGCGTATTTCAGAAAGAGAAAAAGAGAAACGAAGCACGATTCAACTGTTTCCAGTATATATTTCCCATACACTTTGCTGCGCTTGGGCGAAATACTTGCTCTGGGTGCAACAAAGTGTGTACCACCCGACAATGCTTGCGGCTCTTCGTTCTCTTGTGCAGCCATCGAAGCCCGCCCCGATGGCGAAGCAAAATCTAAGTGTGCGCAGATTGCAGCATAGCCCTTCCGTGACTCCAATACTACCCGAAAGACGACAATGCCCCTCCTTGAAATCCACGGATGGTAGCAGCAAGGAAATACCGCAAAGAAAGTGCCGCTAATTCTATAACCGAAACCCCGCTTACTCGGCACGCCACTTTGGAGGCTGAAGCGCACCAGTGATCCTTTTGTGCTTTTTTTTCGTTCTTTCTTCTCCGAGGAAAACAGAATGAAACTGTTCGTAAAAGAGGATCGGGGAGCAAGCACGGCCAAGCCTTCGTTGCAGCTAAATGGATGTCGTCCTTCATGCATTGTGCCGGAAATGCCATGCGCGCTCTGTAGCTAGCGCATCGCAACCGAGTTTAAATTTTTTACGGTATGCATTTTCCGACTGGATAGCTTTGCCTAATGCAAATATGCGCCGTCAGCACGTTCTTTAGAAAACGTGATAGTTTTGTATTCCCTCCAATGCGCGTCAGCAGATAGGCTCACGGAACCACCGCCTTTGTCACGCAAGACCGAGAAGTGAATATCACGTAAACAGATGCCGTGTATGCGGGGCGGAGAAAAAACGCATTAGTTGTCGAGAAATGAAGTCCGCGAATTATTTTGATTTCTACGGGCTTTTCGGTTGCGGTTGATTTGGTTATATTTCGTAATATAGTAAGGTAACATCAGCCCTCACATGAACCGAATCCCTTCCGTTGTTTTTTATTTAGAATACGGAACCCAAGCGGTTTTTTTTTGGCCCCGAAATCAGTTAGAGTGCCAGTTCACGCGTTTTGCCATTTCATATTGATTAGTTTAACTAACACCTTAATTCATTAGGTGGATATTTGGGCTAGTCGGAATACGTTCATCTTGTACAGCGTAAATAGGACAGGACAGAAGTAAGAAACTGAGACCACTAACGCTGTTTGTACTGTCCATTTTTTACTCGCGTTCGGTTCTTTTTATGCTGTGAAAAGTTAACGTTTATTCAGTTGCAGTTTAAGCTAAACCAATTAAACCTACAATAAATGGAAAGCGTTGGTCCAAAGACGCAGAATGGACAAGAAGCTTCTTTTTGAAACGCTGCTCCCGCACCTCCTTATAAATACTGGCATCACCTGCTCCCCACTACCTCAGTGCGGGTGGCAAACCGGGCTCTACACGCGGTTCCTGCCGACCTTTGCCGTTTGATTTTCTTCTACCTCTCGTACCAAATCGCCCTGATGAAACTACTTGCGGAGTGTGCTTGTGACATATAAAGTTAGGTTATTCATGGTTGAGATGCCTTGGGGAAAAAAACACGCTACTTTTTCCGGCGAGAGCCCTAAATACAAGGGGCTGTGATTTCAAAATGGTTGTTGGAGCACATTCCCTTGCCGACGTGCCGTAGTGCAAGCCCGCTGTATTTTGTGACGGTACTCCAAGATCGGCAAACGTGAAAATAGGCTCTAAAGAATTCGCGATTCGCGACAGGAGGTTGTAAGCAAACGAAGTTCGCTAAAAAAGGCTGTCCCGTACCCCCGTACCCCCCCCCCCCCCCCCCCCCCCCAACTATTAAGCGGGGTTCGAATAATGTGCCAACGAGCTAAGTGATAGCTTTTTGCAGCACTGTATTACCGGGACGGCATGCTTGTATCCTGAGCCTATTGTTTACCTATTCGCGGAGTCCGTACTTTGAAGCGAGGACATTTTTTTCAAATCGATCTTCTTATTGTACGAAGCTGGGTTCGAACGAAAAAAAAAACGAAACGTTCACATCAAAAAAGAAAAGTTCTCTTGCTGTCTACTGCCTCTGCAAATCTGAAATAAATGATGGAGGTTTCATTTACTGTAATTTTTCTGAAGCGTGGTGCGTTGCAGGCATTAGTGCCAGTTATACATGAACATCCTATTTTCTAAGCGGTGCAGCATGGTGCGATGCTCATTACTTCCGGGGGATAAGGACCGTCTAAGGTGCGTTCCTAAAGCTGTTATTCTGCAGCTCTCACCTTCTCATTCTGCTAAAAGTGCTGGAGCCTATTATACCGTTAAATCGTGTGAGAAATTTAGCCGATGACCTTAACGTAGTGCTTCATCTCAATTTTGTGTTTCCTGCAACGATTCCTTGAATCCTCTCAACACATAAAAAAAAGTCAGCTGGCTTCTCGCAACGTAAAGTGAACATAATTTTACTCCAGGCTGCTCAATATTATCTTTAGTGAGCTTACACCACATTTCGACCTTAATATTTTCGGTTCCTATATTCTTATGTGATAATCTCTTATATTCGAGAACAACGGCTGTGGTCACGATGTATATTCTGTGCACCAAAACAGTCGGGAGGCGGTATTCGGACCGTTGAAGGGAAAATTTTAGGGCGTAATTGTGGTGTAAGCTCACTTCTGATAATCTTGTGCAGCCTAGAGAAAAACTATGTTCACTTCACGTTGCGAGAAGCCAGCTGACTTTTTCTTGACATGTTGGAAGGTTTCAAGGGATCGTAGCAAGGAACACCAGAGAGAAACGATGCACTCAGTTAAGGTTATCGCCTAAATGTTTCACACTATTGAACTGTATATTAGGCTTCTGCATTTTCAGCAGCATGCGAAGGTAAGAGTTGTAGAACAACAGCTGTAGGAACGCAGCTTAAGCAGTCCTTATTCTTTGGAAGTAGTTTTGAGCATCGTACCAGGCTTCACCGCTTAGAAAGTATGATGTGCCTGCATAACTAGCACTAATGCCTGCAACGCTAGACGCTTCCGAAAAATCACAGTATAGGAAAGTTCCACAGCTAATTTCAGAAATGAAATAAACCGTGGGCAAGAACGTAGATCGCAAGTGTTTTCTTTTTTGAACTTCCGATGGGGTTTGACGCGTTGAAGGTACCTAGGCTACGTGGCACGCCGTGGGTATACGAAATACGTTTGACCACATGAGCTACTCTTTAATGTGTGCTGGAATGCTGTACCCACACGCGCTTTTGTGTCTCTATCTGTATCAGAAAAACGACGTTTCCGACCATGAATTGACCGGCCTTTTCCACACAACCCCTTCAGTTGACTGTACAGAGTACTCCAGCAAATTATGTCAGCGTCAGCCAATCGTATATGACAGTTTAAATCTGGAACCCATCAACTCAGTCGGTGAGCTAATAACGTACCCGGATAGTGCGTCGCTACGTTGTTGCTCTTACTTTATGCTGGCAAAGCCACTAGTGCAATAAATACCCACAGTAACATTTATGGTCAGTCAATGACATGCGTTACTGGTCTGAGGGAAATATAACAGTGAAAACAAATTACAGAAACAATTCATTTCCGATGACTGGCTTTAATTACGGGGAGGGGGAGGAGGAGGAATAACGTTTATTTAAAGTTGTCAGCCCTGGGGAAGAGTCCTCATTCCAGGACCCCTTGAGTCCGCCCGGCTTTTTGGGGTCGCTGTACCAGCCAAAGCTGGCTGTCAGGGTCCGAGCTGGACAGTGCTCTCTCCCAGTGCTCAGGGGAGGGGGAAAGGTCAGGGGGGGGGTGGGGGTTGGGGGGGGGTTCTTATCACAGCCCCACATGATATGGTAGAGGGTACCCGGAGCCTCACAGAAGCGGCATTGCGAGGAATACATGCTGTAGTGGGGTTGGGAAATCTGTTTTCTTGAATGCCTCGGAGGTGGCGCTCTTGTTCTTTGATGAGGCTCTTGTGCGCAGGAGGATATATCGTTCGTTCCAGATGGAAATGCTGGGTTATCGTGGAACGACAAGAGGGGGCAGACCTGCCACTGCTCGCCGAACTCCTGGCTTGCCCGGTGGGCCAACTCTCGGGCACGCAGCCTTCTTTGACTTGGCTTCTCACAGAAAGTGGCATAATTTTACACGAAATTTTACAGTGGCGTGAATGCGATTATCGCGAGTTGTAGAAATATACTTCCCGCCAATGTTGTTGGTTGCTTGGATCCCCACTGCAATGGCAATTGTCCTGTAGTGCACTCTTTACAGGGGAAGTCAGTTTTAGGTTGACACAAGAGGGTAGAAAAAAATTGACGCAGCTCGTACTAGGGGTGCCAGGCTCGAGAAACAGCAGAGGTGGCGGCCACTCTGCTGTCGTACCTCACATGGGTTTCCGAACTAGTCGCTTAAAGTTCACTATGACAGGCAGGTCTTTAAGATTTTGTGCGCAAGCTTTCACATCTAAATCGGACGTTGTTAGCACGCGGGAGAATCCGCGGCAACCGGCTTCGCGAACACGCTGTCGGTAGCGCGAACTCGGCGTCTGTGCTGCCCACTTCACGCGCGAACGCAGGTGTACTGGCGACGAGAACAGCACGCGAGAGATCACGATACGAACGCTGGGCAGAGTGTTCGCAAAGGCCGAGCTGGCCGACGCCGGGCTCTCCTCGCGAGGCGCATGCTCACGTGCGCTCAGTAGTTTCTCTGGGTATTTTTTTGGCGAACTCCTTTCGTGGCGCGAGCCCATGCGCAAGCCTGGACGACGCCGGGCGCTCCTCACGAGGCTACGCTCAGGTGCATTCGGCGGGGCTGAGTTTGCTACACCGCGTAACTTTGAGTTTGCTACACCGCGTTTGCTACACCGCGTAATGCTACACCACGTAAGTAAAAGCTTACTGCTGTGCTGCTGAAATATAACACCCAGGCACCGAAATTGAATACCAGAGGAACAGCGCAAATACGGAGAGAAAGAAAGGAGCGAGACACACACTGCCGCCCAAAGTTTACACTTTGGGGCAGAGAAATACCGTAATGGGGGTGGAGTGGAAAGTGGCGAACTAAAAATTGCGCTGAAGAAAGTATGTTGCGAATACTAGTAGTAGTGCAGATAACCTAAGGCAGTGTATTGATGTACACAAAAGTAAATAGCACGTGGATACCGAAATTAACAAAGGAAGCTTCCCATGAGTACATGACGTCTAAATACAGTACGTTATATGCGTATAACGCATTTTAAAAACTACTAACAATGGCAGTGACATCGTGAAGGTATAAACAAGAATAAAGTTCAAAAGACCGCGAGGAAAGAACAAAATAAATGAAAGAAAATGTAAAGTGAAAAATGAGAGGGAAAGAAGAAACCGGCAAAGTGAAAGTGCGTTAATAATATCACTCACGTCCCAACCACCCGTGGAAACAGCGATCCTACCTATCTCTTTTCGTTCAACGATGACCATCAAAAAAAAATTCACAGCATATCCACGGGGTGAATGATGATGAGTGGGCGAAGCTCCTGAGGGGAAATCATCGGTAAAACCGTGACTCTTCAGTGAAAGTTCGCCCACTACATCTGTGTCCGAACGTAAACGTCTAGAAAGTCTCGCTTAAACCGCGCGTCGGCACCTTGGGGCTGAGCTCGCCTGATGCGTTTTGCAGACGCCTCACGAGCTCTCACTGCATCGGGGTCTGCCTGCCGATACGCGCGCTTTCTCGCCGCTTCCCGTTCTCTGACGTTTTGGAGATCCTCTTCGCGCCCCAGCCGTGCCGCTTCGCGTACGGCAGGGTCCTCGCGCCGTTGCCGTGACGCTTGGGCCTCTCGTTCTCGAACGCTGGGATCTTGGCGGCGGCCGTCGCGCAGCCAGACGACACGCTTCGGCCTCCCGCTCTCGTACGGCAGGATCTTGGCGGCGGCGTCGCGCAGCTTCACAGAGCGCTTCTGCCTCGCGGGCTCGCACATCTGCAGCCTTATCCATCGGGCGACTCCGAGCGCGCGCCAACAGCGAACGGATTTTATTACAACGCTCCCCGCCATCTAGTAAACAATCCAAGAACTAAACTAGAGGTAGCCACGCCATCTAGTAAACAATCCAAGAACTAAACTAGAGGTGGCTACATACATACGTCGAGGATGGACAGACCCACGCCATAAGGAGCTTCGCCCCTAAAAGGGGATGAAAACCTGCGCCGGGCATTTTCGACTTTAACGACTGGCTTGCACCACCTCCGCAGAGACATTGCTCTGTAGCATAGGTCCGCATGTACGCTCCCCTGCGTCGACCAGTGGCCGTATTCGACGCACAGAGAAAAACGGAGCCTGGTCTGCGTAAGCTTGTTCGATCTCGCACGAGCGCATTCCGACAGGAAATCCAGGCGCATGTCCCACGGCTGGAACGGGGAAGAGAATAAAAGCCTGCAGCCGTGTTTGGCCTTTACGGGATACGAAACTATCGGCCAGGATGCGGGAATACCGTGCCGCTGTGTTGATCAGCGGACTCCGCGCGGCGGATTCTCGTCCTCACCGGGGATGTAACAGGCGGGATAATCTGGAGCCGACGAGGGGATAAAGAAAGCGGCGACGCATTATTCCTACAGACGGTGCGCTCCTTTGGACGCCCACGTGAATTGGGCATCTCTTTAAGCCTGCTAGCGTCGACAAACTTCTTACGAGCCGAGTAGTTCGAAGTTCTCGTTGCCGTTTTGTTTGATATCGTTCTTCTTGCGTTTAACGACAAAAGGGCGCATGGTCACTGTTGAAATTGTTACACCAGGCTTAAAGTGTAGTCGCAACTGTTCCAACGCATCTAAACAATGACTTCTTCTGACATCTCGTCGAACCGACTTCCGTGAAGCGCACTTTCTTTCATCCATAGCTTACGATATGTCGGTTGCGTAACTAAGTTAGGCAAACCAACTTAGGCGACTACGCCACAGGCAGCAGAGGTGGCGTTACAGAAAGAGGCTGTCTTCGTCGCGGCCTCCGAAAGCGAGGGAAGGGCTGGGAGGCAGCAGGCGCGGACTCTGTGATAGCCGCCATGTACACACGGCAAATCCGTTGTTCGCATTTTTGAAAAAAAAAATAGATCACTTAAACCATAAGCCACCGAATGTCTTATCTGTTTTGCATGCACGTAAAAATGTTATGCGATAAAATTATTTTCAGCTTCACTTAGTTGTTGTTTGATCAGAGACACATTTACACTTTTTTTTGGCTTATAACCTCAACCTTCCGTTCCAGACAGTGTTACTATCATCATCATTACCCGCATTAATCATACTTAATGCTGTGCCCCATGGCAGCTGCTGCATATTCGATGGCAAATCAAGGTGATACAGGGAATGTCCATGTTGTCTGGCGATCACCAAGGAAAAAAAGAGGAAGACGAGGCTCGGTTCCCGGCAGAGAATCGCGAGCTTCCGTCCGGTTACAGCGGCCAGATTCTTGATAAATACACCAGCCTTCATCTCGCTTCCCCGTAACATTATCTACACCCACTGCCAGTCCAAGGCATCAACAGCTCCTGTCCTGCGGGATCGGAATCCATTTCCTGCGCCCTAATATTCTGGTTTCTCCCATTCATCGGATTTGATATTTTCCTAAACTCGCAGTCCCGTCTCTCAGGGAACACTGAGTTATCGAAAGGGTTGTCCGTTGTCAGATTTTCGCATTACATGTCCGTCCCACGTCCACTTCTTCCTATTGACTTGTGCCGTGAGTTTTCTATCCGACTTTTCTCTAAATACCAGACACTCGCTTTCTACCCATAAGCGCCGCTCCTAGCATTCTTGTCTCGGTGGCTCGTTGGGTTGAACCAAGTTTTCGTTCGAGATGTTCAGTACGTCCCCAAGTTTCTGCCGCATCGGTTGTCACCGAGAGTACCCACAGTCTGTATGCCTTTCATTGTAGTGACACAAGTAGCCTGCTGTTTATCGCGTCAGAGTGCTTGCGATGTTTACCAAAGCCTGTACTAATTTTACACCTGATTTCGTTATCGGGACTTATATCAGCACTGAAGTCTTTTCCCATGCATCTTTACTGTACGCCCGTAGAAAATATGTAGACGTGTTTCCATATACGGGTTTACTGCGGTGTTATCACGAGCGTTAAAAAATTGTGGCAGCTTCGCACTTAATGGCGCCAAGACAGGTCAAACAGCGAACTGGAAGCCCCACCCAACTTATTCGTTGTTCGGCTAAGTTGATGCGTGGTTATGCTGCGAGTCTCGGTCTAGTTTTCAGCGTGGTTATGCTTCGAGGCTCGGTCGAGCTTTTAGCGTGGTGTCGTCGTTGGCCCCCAAAAGAGCAAAGAACACCCGGCCATTAAAGTATCTGCAATATACGCGAGCTCGTAAATCCGCATTTTCTGCTACTCGCTGACGTTTGGCCCTGCAACTCACTAACGATGTTCGGGATTGGATCGAAGTCGTCGCATCCATTCTGGTGTAGCGGCACCGCGCTACTCGATGCGGAACGGCGCGGCTTCCTCTTCTTCGGGAGTGACGCTCTTCTTCTGTTGCTCCATCTCTCCCTTCGTAGAGCCGGCTGTTGCACCTCACATTTATTTTCAAACTTCCCGCTGAAAGTTCTCCACGACTGCAGGCGCAGATCAGTTTGTCTGCAGGCTTTCGTGTCTCTCCCAAAGTGTATAGCGCTAGCACGGGCTAGAACCTGCGGCAACCGGCCTCGCGAACACAGGGTCTGTAGCGTTACCTGTTCTGTGCTTCCCACTTCAGGCGCGAATGGACCTGAAATGGCGAGGACAAGCGCACGCGAGAGATCCCGCCACGACCACTGGACACGGTGTTCTCGAAGGTCGAGCGGTGCCGGCGCGCTCGAGGACGCCATCACTCGGCGAGGTTTTCCTGCGCACGTTCACCGGCCCAACACCAGGTTAGACAGCATCGCTGATAAAAAATGGAAAGGCGCCTTTCTCTCCCCTTCCTTTCTTCCTTATAGATTTTAGGAACAACACAAAAAATTATGGCAGGAAAGATTCCGACCTTCATCAGTGTAAGTCTCTGCTAAATGTTATCAGTTGACTTGATAGTGTGACCGTTTACATGTGTGCAACAAAACTGTTATTGTAATTCATAACAAATTCAAGCATGTTTACACTGGACACCACTGGTCTGATCAAATAATGTTACGAATAATCTTTGCCCTCATCAGCATTTAAAGTTTTAAAAAAAGAGCGCAAAATTTTTGCTTTTGTTTGCGGTGATTACCATGATAGCTGGCCGAGGGAGTGTGCGTAAGCCCGAAAAAAATTTGGTAATTTGTGTACCGACGCTGCAAACGTATTAGCAACGTTCGCAGGCACTTATTACAAAATGAGGGTTTAAGAAACGAGTACTGCATGGAGATTAAGAGTAAAAACACTCCAAACTTACAGATCACCTTCTACGCCAAACAACTTTCAAAGCGCGCCTGAGTGGCTATTTATTACCTCTGCAGCGATGACAGCGTATGCTCGACTCGCAATATTTATATTCCCTGGCGCTGGCGATTGTCAGGTGCTCGCGCGCTTACCCGAGTTTTTGAATTGCCGCTGTCTCTTACGTGGCGTTCGTGACTTCGGGCCCCATTTCCACACCTCGAGCCGTGGCCACCAGCCATAACAATATACAGAGAGCCGGCATACATAAGGACACTTGGTGCCTGAGGAGAAGAAAGGAGCTGGTTTTTATCCGGAGCTGGGAGATGCAAGTTGTCATGCCATGTCGTAGGCCTTTTCCATATCAAAGAAGACTGTAATGCAGAACTGCTTGTGAATGAAGGCATCTTTTATGTAGGATTCCAACACAACAAGCTGATCATTGGTGGAGCGCCCCGCCATGAAGCCTGTCTGGCAGCCCTCGAGAAGACCGTTGTACTCAAGGAAGTACACGAGCCTGCGATTGATCATCTTCTCGAAGAGCTTGCACAGGCAGCTCGTCAGTGCTATAGGACGGTAACTTTAGGGGGACGACGGGTCCTTTCCCTCCTTCAAAAAAGCCACTACTATGGCCTCCCTCCAATACTTTGGAATGTGCCCCAAAAGCCATATTGTATTATATAGATGTAGAAGTGTTTCGAGTGTGTCTAGGTGTAAGTGTTGCAACATTGTGTATGTGATGTTGTCTGGGCCTGAAGCTGAGGGTTTCCACGTGCTAAGAGCTGCCCTCAGCTCATGTAGTGAAAACAGGGAGTTGTAAGAAGTCTGTGGTTTGTTGTCGTGTAGGGGCTTCTTTTCACTAGAGTTTTTATACTTCAGGAAAGTGTTGGTGTAGTGTGCTGAACTGGACACGTGTTGGAAGTGTTGTGCGGGTGTGTTAGCCTGGTCTTCCAGTGTTTCCCCTGTTGTACTGACCAGGGGCAGGCTGTGTGTCTTTTGTCCTTTTAGTTTGCGTATACGTGTCCATACCTTGCGTGTGTCTGTGTATGAGTTTATGGATGTTATGAATGAGCGCCAACTATCTCCTTTTGCCTCACGGCGCACACGTTTTCCGAATGCCTTGGCCCATTTGAACAAGAGGAGGTTTCCCGACGTGGGGTACCGACGGAGGATACCCCACGCCTTGTTCTGGGCCTCTCGCGCTCGCCTACAGTCCTCATTCTACGACGGCCTCCGCTGGTTGCGTGGGGCACCAGAGGCGTGGGGAATGGACTTTTTGGCGGCGTCGAGGATGTGCGCCGTGAGGAGTTGAGCGGCTTCATCTACGTGTAGGTGTCTTATGGTTGTGTAGTGTAGTTTCGATGCCTCTGTAAATGTGTTCCAGTTAGCTCGTGCTTCATTGAACCTATTATGGGAAGATGAACTGCTTGGGCATTTGCCTATATATGTTAGTGAGGTGGAGAAGTGGTCACTGCCATATGGGTCAGTTCCCACACCCCACTCGAGAAGAGGAAATGCAACTGCGGAGCCAATAGCCAAGTCAAGATATGAGTATGTGTTGCGTCCTATGTTATGGTATGTAGGCTGTTTATTGTTGAAAAGGCATGCTCCAGAGGATGTAAGAAACCTCTCAATCAGGCGACCCCGGGCATCCGTACGAGAAGAGCCCCAAAGAGAATTGTGATCATTAAGGTCGCCTGTTAAAATATATGGTTCGGGCAGCTGGTCAACCAGCGCCTCGAAGTCAGAGCTCAAAAGTGCAACATCAGGAGGAATGTATATAGAGCATGCCGTTATCAACCTTTTAAATATTGTTAAGCGTATTGTTACAGCCTCAAGGAGAGTGTTTAAAGTGACAGGGTGGTATGCTAAGGATTTCAGGACGATTATGGCCACACCGCCAGAAGACTGTGTGCAGCCATCCCTGTCCTTTCTGTATACCAGGTAACTATTCAAGAAATTTGTGTGTTTGGAGTTCAGATGTGTTTCCTGAACACGCATTACACTTGGCTGATTAGCATGCAGTATTTCGTATACATCGTCAAGATTTTTAAGAAGGCCTCTACAGGTCCATTGAATTATGTTTTCTCTTCCCATTATTTAAGTGTGAGAGGTACTGGAGTGTGTATGTTTATGTTTATGTGTCATCTTTCGGGGCTGTGACTCTCGCCTTTTTTGGCTTGTCGGAAGGCTTTGGCGTCAGAATGCGTTCCTTGCGGTGCACTGCAGACAAGAATGGTCCGACGTCCATTTCATCCTCGGATGTCCTCGGAGCGCCTGAGGGATCAGACTCCCTGGACCGCGGACCCTTTGGGGCGCGCTTTTCCTTGCCCGCAACTGCCGAGGGTTTCAAAAACGCCTCGGGTGGCGCAGGTGGTGCGGTAGGGATGGGAGCTGCCGCTGGCTCCCCCACCTCCATCTCCGTGCCCTCGCATGTGGTTTGGGAAGGTGGAGCGGAAGTGGAGGATGCAGCTTCACTCCCACCAGACGTTGTTGTTTCCACAACCGCTGCTGCTCACTGGCTCAGCGAGCGGTACAAAGGCGGGTTGGGCCACCAAAGGCAACCCAGGTTGGGGGGGGGGGGGGCTGAGCGGGGCCAAGTCCGACTCGCGGTACTGGGTCCCCGCCGAAACCAGGCGCCGCTCGGCCCCCCGGCAAGCAGCGTCTGCGTACCTCCCCAGGGGACAAGAGGCGAACCTCTTTCGCGCCTCTGGGAAGGTGACGTTTTCTGTTACCTTGAGATTGATTATTTTCTTTTCTATTTGGAACTTTTCGCATTTCCTGGAGTAGGCCGCATGTGGGCCTCTGTAGTTTGCACAAGTGAGGATGTCAGAATTACAGTTGTCGGTGGGGTGGTCCTGCGCGGCGCATTTCGCACACGTTGTTTCGCCGCGGCAAGAGGTTGTACTGTGCCCGAACCGGTGGCACTTGAAGCAGCGGCGCGGGTTCGGAATGTAAGGACGAATGCAGCATTGAATGAAGCCTGCGTTGATATGTTCAGGAAGTGAGGACCGGTTAAAGGTCAGGATAATATGTTTCGTGGGGATTACGTTATCATCCCTGCGCATCGTGATGCGGCGCACAGCTGTGACGCCCTGATCCTTTAAACCTTCAAGCAGGTCGACATCTGTTTCCGTAAGATCTGCCTCAGAAATCACACCCTGGGAGCTGTTGAGGCTCCTGTGGGGTGTGACCCTGATGTCCAGATCATGGATGCGGGTGTGTACAAGAAGAGTGCGGGCTTGTTGTTCGGCATGGAGTTTTACAAGGATTTCTCCCGTCCTAAGCTGTTTAGCTTGATACTTTCCACCTATTGTGTTTTTCGGAAATTTTGAAACCAGGAATACAGACAGAGAAGCGACAGGTCTTGATGAGTGAGCTGACTCTATCACAAGGAAACGAGCATAGTTATTCACGGTTGTTTAAAAGACAGTTGTTGGAAGAGGTGGGAATGAAACGTCGGTGCGGCCCTTTTCAGGGACCGATCACGTTTGGGGGGGGGGGGAGGGGGGGGGGGGGGGTTTTGAAAATGCCATATAGCATAGTATAAAAGCAGGGAGACGGGGGTACTTTGTTCTTTGACCTGACCCTGGTAGTCAAAGAGGTCCCGGAGCTCCCTGCCTGGTAGACAGGCAGGGAGCCCATCAGCCGGAGCTTGACCAAGGCTCCGACGGCCACCGTTTACGGCTTCTACCCTTCACCTTTAAACACCTCGCCACGGTTGGACACGGCGTATGTACGAGAGCTCGGTGTCCGCGGTGTCGCTGCTCACCGTCACCATGAATACTCAAGGTGCCCCGTGCGGGGTCTGCTTGCATTTTATCCTCTCAGTTGCGCAGGGCAGAGTAGGCCCACAAAGAGCGCTGGCATCAGCTTTCGTAAACCTGATTTAAGGCAAGGAAAAAATAACAATACTGCCGTTAGCACTTCCGATGTTACGTTGGGGGAGGGGGGAGATTATGTCATATAGTAATAAATTACGTGAAAAATGCAGAGTACGGCGGATTAAGTTGCCGATAAAGGCTTTAAGACAAGCCTTGGGACGTTTTCCACAGTATTCAACTATGTTTGCTAAAAATAGAAAATCGACGAAATTAAGCGGCTGTCGGTTATTCCTCGTATTTTATTGTTTCTCACGGTGAGGCGGAAAAGCAAGTTTCAAAAGAGAGAACCTAAAAAGAAAGAACAACTGAGTGCCCTCCTTCGATTAATTCCCAATACTTTGAAGCAGAATACTGCTGCAGGCAGACATTAGGAAAATTTCGCCGCTTAACCTCCTTCCCGCAAGACTTAGGATTACGTGCTTAGCACAGCAAGAAAGGCACAAAAAGCAATACGATAGCAACGCCAGGACGATTTCCTTTCTCAGTTTCGCAAACTGAGGAAAAAGTGTCAATAAAGATAACAAACTAAAGATCCAACTCCCACCTTTCAATTTTTTTTTCTACCCTGATGTATATAGTTTGATTGTATACCTTAGCCGGCCTCGATAGCCATGTTTCTTTTTTTCTTCATACTGTACCTGTCTCACCCTCTCTTCTTTCTTACACCATTCACAGGCTGAAAAAAAAAACAGAAAAACAACACTGGCCTATATATCTTTTCTCCATCTACGCGGCAAGAAAGTGAAAAGTCAGACACGCAACGGAAATATAACATACATAATCCGCGAAAAAATTCCAGGGATAATTTAAAGCCAGAGAAGTCCGTGTATATAGCTGTATGCCTGAGAGACGTGAGAACTGGCCAGTGAAAGGGGGAGGCGGGAGATGGGGTGTGAAATAGCAAACGAGCGAGGGTAGTCGAGATCAAAGAACCGCTCCGTGGAATGATCCAACGCCGAAAAAGAAGGGGCTTCAGCAACTGAGGGACACGAAAACTACTGCAATAACGGAAATATACAAGAAACGTCCCAGCCAACTCATTTCTTTCCATGGCCGTGTTTCCTCGCCTACCATTACGTTCTGCTCCCGAAGTCCTGTATTATTATTATTACTTTTTTTGTGTCCGCATTGCGGCGAACGAGAGAGCACGTCTGCCGAAGTCACAGCACGCTGCGCCTGCGTGCGGGCTGCAGGGTTCTTGATCCCCGAGTACTCGACGTCGACGACGGGAACAGAACGGCCACGAAAAAAGGAAAGGCCATGTCGTAGACCCACGGCCGGTTGTCGTTTGGAAACTATGAAAAAAAGGCCAGCGAGCGAGAAGCGGTGACGGGCAGTGGGAATCGGCGGCTGGCGCAGCAGCCTTCACTCGGAAATAAGCACACGGCCGCAGCTCTAAATAAAAATTCCATTCAATCGTGACTAAGGGTGCAATTCATCACAGCCCTGGGTCGAAACGACGCTTTAGAGGCGCCTGCGCCGCTCCCTCTTTCCGACTTTCCCAGTCGTGGCGAAACTTGTTCGCAGGAAGCAACAAAATGCGATGAAAATCCTGACTGGGAAGGAAAAAACAGAACAGTTAAGGCGAGACACGCAGAAATGAAAACAAAAAGGCCGCTTTAGCTCAAAGACGTGTTTCTGTTGAAAGCGGAATAGTGTGGCCGCTTATTGCCGCAGAAAAAGAAGGTTCGTCATGATGTTTTTTGATTAACGCATCGACATTTGTTCGGCGAAAGCTAGCGAAAATATTAGACGCCGCAATGCAGTCTTGTTGGGCTCTTCCGGAACAAGAGAGCAAAACGTTTAGCATTTCCTCTCTTCTTCTACAAATGAAGCACCTGAATCATTGCGAAGTACTATGCGGAGGGCACTCGGTGGAAGGAGGAAGCTCTCTAGTTGTATCTGAACATAAATCAAACGGGCGATTTCTCTAAATTCCCTGAATGTTCTTAAAACACACGGGTTGCTGGCTCCCCTCGGCCGTTTAGTTTAAGGTTGGTGCTCTATACTACGTCATATTTTATAGACAACACTCTTTCTTGGGCTGAGTAATCGCCGAAATTTTCGTCTGTCTCCCTGCCCCCTACATCCAAAAAAACACTTCAGCAGTTCCTGGTGGCTCACTATACTGGGTCTAAAACCTCTCACCGATTTTTTGGGAAGTGAATGGAGAGCCACTCGTCACCGGTGATCCATGAATTTCTCGTGAACCACGAGTGACCCACCCGTGCGGTAGAAGGTAGGCCATTACTGATGGGTCAATTGCAGGTCACCCACTAAGAAACTGTCACTCACCAATTACTACAGGTCACCAACTAATAACGTGTGAACCAGCGACACTACTGAATGCACCACTTAAAATCACCGCTTTGTCATCCCTAGTGTTTCTCTAGAAGGAAGGGGGGGGGGGGTTAATCAGCCATCCCACTAGACAACGCCGTACAGAAGCAGAGGAATCAGTCACAAGAACAAGAAGCAAAAAAGTAGAATGATTGAGGATCCTCACTGATCAATAATAAGAAACAGAGCCGCGGGTACTTCAAATGTATATGAATGGGGGACGCTGAAGTTGAAACGAAGCACGCCCCCCACTATTGTTGGTGGTGAGCTGGGCAGATCACCAGCACAAGTCTGTCACAGAACTGAACACTCACTTTGAGAAACTGGCACTGGCGTCTTTGAAAAAGATCAGGTGTAATTTCTTGTTCAGCTTGTTTTCTTACTCGTCCTTCTATAAATCTTAATCGTAACAATTGATGCGATGCAGAGAGGAATGTCGATATCGCGCAGTGACAAGTGAAGTTACAACGACCCGGCAATGTAATAAGCGCCGTGCGAAATCGTCGGCCGTCAGGTCATTGGGAGCGCCAAGTCGAATAAGTTCCTATCACACAGCCAGCAAAATAAGTCCGGGGCCTTCGGGAGAGCATCGTAAATCATAACAGCTGCCCTTGTTCGCTTTCCATCACTGCAAGTCGAAAAGGAAGACAAACAATCCATAGTGGACGCCGAACGGCGCAGCGCTGCGCCAAAGGGGGTACGGCGTGATCAATGCCTGTTCTCGGTTCAATTCTCTTGTCGGGCTTGTTGCAGAAGAACGGGCGCTCGTTTACAAGGCACTCTACCTTCTTCTGAAACGCTCGTTCGAGGCTCGCGGTAAATCCAGTACCCGCTGAGCTTTAGGTTTTAAAGCGAAAGCTCTATTACGCTACCTCTTTCAATGTTATGCACCGCGCTGCAAGTGGCCTCCAACTGCCGGCGCGCAAGCCACGTCCTCCTTTCTTATCGCTTCGCTCGTTCGGAGCCACACGAGGATGAAACTGCTGCTTCGCCCGCGCTTGATCTCTCAGTGCTGGCAGAACCATCTGCAAGTACGTTCAGCGCAAGCGAACCAGGTGACTATGCCAGGTTTGACGGCTGCTCCGGCGCCTCTTGGTCCCTTAGTGCGGCCATCGGTGGTGCGCTGTGCGTGCCCGTGAGCGTAAGCGAAAGGCTGAATACAATCATCCACTGGATGGGCTAGACAGGCGGCTGGGAATTTTCAAGCCCGACAAACTCTCAGGAAACGTCGTGTGCATTGTGCTTGCATTCACGCGTGATAGCTAGGTTTAAAAGTGTTTAACCTGGGCCACTTTTCGGACGCAGACCGAGGCGGAGAAGTCAAGGTGTAGACTTACTGGTGATGCGACAACGTAACCCTGCTACATCCTTGCAATGCATGACAATTTCTTTCGTTATCCCACCATGCCTTCTCGCTTTCGTACCATAACAATGCGTGTAAACAATTATCTATTCCGATATGCGTCCCCGTCAGCAAACCTGCGCTTTGCAGGGGTTTGGAATAAACAAAAATGACAGTTTGCCTGTGCTGATAAAGTTGGCGAGGTACGAAAGGGGAAAAATGGACATTTTTACGGAGGGAGGTAATAAATAACGATGCTTGCAACTGAGGGAGCAAGCTTGCCGAAACCTATGGAAAGAGGCGCCTCTCTTACCCACTGTTGTCCGCATAGCTGCGTGAGTATGTGCCATGAGGGTTCCAGGATCACACTGGGGTACTCTTCTTTGAGCCATTAAAGTATGTGCATATCAATCAGGCAACGGAATGTCCAATACATTTTTTGGCTCGGCTAGATACTGCGATATGTTGTTTTAAGATAGGCAAAGTACGACCTCGATATAGTGCAGTGGCTCAGACCGTAAAAACAGTTCACTATATCAGTGTTTCCGCTATATCATTATGTGCTCTTTTCCCATGGCTTCTCGTTTGAGGACCACTTCCATATTATAATATTAATCGGTTTTCTTTTTAATCGCAACACAGAACCATTGTAATAAGTGTGGGATTAGGGTTGCAGTTGGCAGATGGGCTGCAGGGTCGTTATATGCATATATGATCGATCGGAACCTATTAAAAAGGTCTCAATGCGTGCGAGAGCTCCGTAGTCAGCCCGTCATGTCTCTCTAGTGCCTAATGGTGTTCTCAGGATGTCAAGGGCCGATATAACCTGAGCTCGACTGAGGAGTGGTACTTGGTGTAGCAATCTCGCATGGGATGCCATCGCAATTTTCGATGTTTTTCAATATACCGGAAGTTGACGCCTCACTGTTCCATCGCACGAACTCTTCGAAGCTGCAATGGTGTGCAATGTTTAGCCTGCCGCCCAACTACTGCTGTACTTGTGCATACCTTTAACTTGCACCTTCACCGGCGCAGTTCATTGCAACGAAAACTGAAAATGGTAGTTCTTTCTGTCGGAAACACGGAAGTGCTCCTCCGTCCGTAACCGCAAAATGCCTGCTGGTGGTTGCCAGACGAAGTTCTGTATCTTGCAGCACCCACCGATGGCTTAATGAAGGCACCACTTATAAATTTCTTACCTCAGGATAGTGAATTATGGGTGCGTTATCTTTTTTTTATATCCGTTTCTTCACAGTAACCGTCCTCAATATATATGAAAAAAGAATACACGGAGGTCTACGAATGTGGAATTGGGGCAGCAGTTTGCCTTAACTATAACCACATCTTTACTATATGCATGTTCATTATATCGAGGTTTGACTACAAGCCGGGTACCGCAGGTGCCTTGTAGAACGTTAGTTAAATTTGTTGATATGACGCGCCCAACCTCTATCTAAAAGATAGCGAATCTATCTAAAAAGATGGAGAAAAACGTGCGTGGTAGTCAGCTAAGAAAATATTTTACTGTAAAAAAAAATCCCGGGTCTTCTTTTCTTTGCTCTGGATGAACTGCAGTGGGGACCTTTTAACGTAATGAAAAAGAGAGATTTCAAATAAGGTGATTTTCTTATAATGACGGTGTACTATGTGTGTGTCCCTGAATAGGAACGCCCATACTCAGCTCATCAGTACTGCGACGTAACCAGATAGGTAGACCCAATTCTCTATGACAGGGACGCGTATTGGAAATTAATTCATGGCTAACCCCTCATTCCCTTCACCCGCCGCGGTGTCTCAGTGGCTAAGGCGTTGAGCTGATGAGCACAAGGTCGCGGGTTCGATTCGCGGCCGCGGCGGCCGCTTTTCTGGTGGAGGCAAAAAGCAAAAACGCCCGTATGTACGAGATTTCGGCGCACGTTAAAGATCGCCACGTGGTCAATATTAATCCGGAGCCCCCACTACGGCGCGCCTCATCGCCTGCGTTGTGTCGGCGAGTTAAACCCTTCAATCAATCAATCAATCAATCAATCAATCAATCAATCAATCAATCAATCAATCAATCAATCAATCAATCAATCAATCAATCAATCAATCAATCAATCAATCAATCAATCAATCAATCAATCAATCAATCAATCAATCCTCCCTTTAAAGCCGTTCTTTACCACGGTCCAGTATCTCATACGCACGGGGTGCTTTCGCATTACCTTTCCACGAGCTATATATACACAGTCTCCGCGCATGGGAATCGCACCCGCTACCTACTTCTTAGCAGCGTTCCCCCGTCGTAACTTCGCGTTCCCCGCAGCGGCTAAACCTGGCTTCACCAGCGTTCGCGAACCTCCCACATGGCGTACACACGATATGCATTGCAAATGCGAGGTTCTCGTGGCGTCGCAAAGAGCGTACACCCCCATATACGCGACACCTCGAAACACGACGGATCAACTCCTGCATAATACGTTGATTAGCATAATTCCGTCTTCGCTTCGGCGGCTGAAAACACCACCGCTCTCTTCCGTTCGCGACGGCCAACAAAGAAACCTCCACAAGAAACCGGGGAAGCTAACCCCCTTGAGCCACCTCCTCCTACGCGCAATGATTAAAAGCCGTCGAATGCTCCACGATGACGCACCTATCTTTTCCCGCCGACATACAAACTGAGGGCTGGCCTGAATAGGCTTCAGAACACCGCAAATTCGTGCAGCACCGAAGCAATCATAGAAATTGCGCTTGCACACACAAAAAATCGAAATATTCCAGGCAAGGGTGGAGAAAATAAACGGAAGCTTCGTTGACAATGGAGATGGATATACGTTTCTATTATACGTAATTAGCGTCCCGCATTTGAAGTCCTTCACTGACGCGTTAATCGGTGATACGGTGCGCTGGGTCGCTTCAAGTAGCCACTCCCGAATCTACAACACCCCGGCCCCTCCCCCCCGTGGATGCAGCAGCGGCAGTGTTTTTCCCAGCGTTGATTAGGTCCCCAACGACTTTTACTTCCCTGCGGCAACGGCGGGCGCACGAAAGGCGGCACGATGACATGCTGGCCTGTACCAAAAAGCCGGGCGCGTAACACAGCGGCGCCCGAGTTCACTTTGAAGGACGCAATTCAATTAACGAGTGCTGGAGTGTCGGGCGCAGTCGATGCGTCGGCGCGGCAATAAATCCCGAACGGGGTGGCGTAGTCGATGCAGAACCATCATCACCGCCGTCATGGTCCCCAGTGGAGCAGATAGGCAGATAGGCGTTATCGGCGCAGCGGCGGAACGACGGGTGCGGGAGGCATCGGGGCCACTGCCGCCTCTATGAGCCGCCCTTCAGCGAAACGTTTCCGCGTGGATACGGTAACGCATGAGCGTTCGGTGCGTGCAGCGAAACCTGGCGTCGCTGCTCTAATTTAGTTTCAAACTAATTAAAAGAATGCGGCGCTAAAAAAATCACTCGAAAAGTCCGTATAGGTGGTATCAGCCCTTCGTCTAAACCTCCCATGTTGTAGGGCTTGAGGCGAGACTGTTCTGCTGCGCACGCGGCATGTGTGAGTGGCGAAGTAACACGTATGGTATAATTCATAACAAAGAAACTCTGTTGTTTTCACGCAGTGGGGCCCCGTACACCGAAATTAAGGCACTTCCGCTCCGTCCACTTTTTGATTTGCCTTGGGTCTAGCCCACACCGAGCGGTTCGTTATGTCCTGCGCGAGTAACAAAAAAAAAAAAAGCGCCAATATGAAGCTTTAACGTGCCGCCGGTGTTTTCACAATTCCTCGTATTCGCCGTTCCCGCTTGCAAGCTTCGGTATATCGAAGAGTGTAGTGACATCATCTATAAACCTAGCCAATCTCCCTCTACTTACCCCTGGAGTTTCATACTAATATATACTAGAGGGAAATCTGGCGCTACATTCGCGGGCCGCCGTGGGCAGCGCCATTGCAGCTAGCGACGTTCCTCGCCTCCTTGGCTTGGTTAGCCACATGGCTTCTTTTTCGTCTAGAAGCCAAAAGGGGTAACATTGTTTTTTGTTCATCTTCTATGAAGCTTCTAAATAATACCTGACAAATAAATCTTTCAGGAGCTCTAATTTTATAATAACAGAACAAATTCGATTAATGTTTGGCAGTAATACTGTAGCATTTTTGCAGCCAAAGCCAACTTTTCAGACAGTTCGTGAGCCATGCCAAGGACAAGTGGAACGTGCCTGCCAGGTACATGACGGCACGCTCGCTGAAGCGCGCCTTCCCGAGACAGTGGCGCCAGATTTTCCTCTAGTATATATTAGTATGAAACTCTATGCCTCACACCTACCTTTCGAGCCTGTTCATTTCGCGCATGCGCATGGAGTTGCGCCGTGGGAGTTGTCTGCGTACATGGTACCGCCAGCCTTTCCTCTCGCGTAGCCGTATAAGGCTTCGCTTTAAATAAGGCGTACTTCCGCCTACATCTATTATGCCGCAGAGCAAACTTTAAAAAAAAAAGGTTCATACTCACAGCCTTCGCGGTTAGGACGCTGGCACACCCTTGCTCAATACACCCGACCTTCACTGAGCCGAGCCAGTCCTCAGTTATTAGCATGGCGTGCGTCATGGCCAAAGGGGAAATGGGCAGTCGAGAACGGTGAAGCAGCGCGCGCATTCAGGTAATAAGTCTCGGCTAAGCGTGTTTAATTCGACGTCATGTCCGCGTCCGAGAAACGAATCGATGCCGGGTTTGGGAAGGCTGGCTTATCGGCACTCCAACGCTGAAAGTTCGTCGTGGATAAAGGGCGCCGTGTACGAAGACTGAAAGCCGAAAGGGGATTTTGGCTCTGTGAGCAAAAACTCTCGTACGCGATTCGATCAAAGGCAGCGGTGGTCGTTCATTAGATGCGGCTATCATTTCCTCTTTTGGCCTACTTAGTCATTCTCATCTGAGTTTCACGAAACGATTTCGGAAGTTTCCGGCGAATACACTTTGGAATTACAGGTTAGCCAACGGCTGGTGACTACAACTCGGAAAACTCGTAAAAAAAAGCTGACAAGAAAAAAACTGGCACCCTTAAAGCTACCTCAAGAACCGCGGTAGTATATAAAACCAGATGAACTACTTGAACTCGATATATGTCCGGACTTCCCAACTGACGCACTCACACTTACTAGATTGCACCTGCCCGCCAGGGCAGTGTTCTTGTATTTTCTTTTCTTCCAACGTTCCGTCAAATGCTGAGGCATTGTAGCTTCGGAGCATTAAACAGTCAAAATTTAAAAAAAAACTTTTTCCTGCGTTTTGCAGGGGTGGTAGCCAGCACAGCTCCGAGAACTCCCCTGCTGTCGGCGCGGCGCTGACTGCCTACTGCTGCAATGAAGGCTGCAACGGTTTGCGCCATTTTACGGGCGCGCAGCGGTGCCGCGACAGATGCGAATTGTTAAGTGAGAACTACTCCTCACTCCAAATGCCGCTCCTGTGGCCACTCCAACGTGCTCGGCGCCCGTAGCACTCGTTGGGGGTTTATTGGGGTGTGGCTGTGTGAAAAGTACGGGGTGGATCAAAAGGAAACAGAGGGGAAGGTGGTGGCTACCATTTCAAGGATTAGTTTCAAAACAATAGACGAAAATTCAGGTATCGGAGTTAAACGCATCAGGAAAAACCACTGACAACGTCTTAACATGCAAGCCTTCATGGCTGCTCGCGAAATTATACGTAAATTTTGTACCGTCCCGAGATGTAAAAAGAGCAACGGTGCTTTCCAAAGTTACCTTAACGTCATCCTCCCAAAGAAATGTTTTGCGCCACGCAAAACATCAGCGCGCGCGGGCGCACGCGCGAAAGTTTCCTCAGTTTGCACGGAAAGTTTGCGAGAATCATTAATCGCGTCCGGGTTTCCGGTTTAGTCAAGCAAGTGTGAAGCAAGAGCACCGGTTCCTCTCTTACCTCCACCCCCAAAACGAGTAATAAGCAATGGGGAAGCGCGAGCTCAGCAAACAGCGCTGCGGCGATGGAGAAAGACGCCCAGGTCTGCGCACCGCCCGACGCCACCTCCCCAGCCGCAAGCGCACACACGTGAGCTGCGTGTGCACGCCAAGCACAGCCAACACATGCATTAGTCAGTGAAGGCGCCTGAACTGCATACCGCTCAAGTACATCGGAGTTTCGCGCACCTCAATTCAAGCAAAGCGATTGGAGGCGAGATAAATTTTGCAGCACTTTAATTTGGCAAGAGCGCAACCAAATAAACAGATGAAAAAAAATTAAATAAAGCATGTTTACGTTGCCCCAATTTTTAGATTTACGATGATCCTTTCTAGAAATTGAGCCTGCTGCGAAGAAATTGGGGCACCGGGTGCCGAACCTGAAAATGAAGGCGATGCGAAAGCAATAACAGTGGGGAGAAATAGTGACGCAAATAAAAAGCGGAGGGAGAAAAAACATCAAGTCAAACTGAGCGTCGTTTACCATATGGAGATGTTTTCCGTGGCTCTCAGAGGTGAGGAATGCGCATGTGTGTTCATTGCTTGCGGTACACGTGCGTTCATTTATCACGCCGTCGAGCAGGAACCGCGGGCCCGAGGCGTGAAATTCGAAACTTCCCGCGCTTTCGGTTTATAACTCGGGCCAGCTAGATGTTGCTGCGGCGGTTGGCGTTTGTATCCCGTTCTCGTTCCGTCCATTCTCGTTATTTCGGTCCCGTCGGCGTGCTCTTGATTTCGAAACGCATGGGCGCATCTCAGGGTGATCGAATCTTGGAATCGGGAGTTCAAGGGGGTTCGGAACGGGAAAAATATCCTCACTTGAAACGAAATATCATAGTTGTGCAGCCCAGTTAACCATGACACGTTTGTTCTGCTGCACTTCTCTTCGTGCACCGCCAGGCAAGACGTTTTACACTGATATACACCAGAGGGAAATCTCGTGCCAGTGTCTGGGCCAGCCGCGCCTCAATGAGCGTTCCGTCGTGCACCGGGGTGGGGTGGCTAGATTGGCCGCCTTAGCCTGGGACGCACGTGATTCGCTTGTGTTTGTAATGGCTCAAGAACAAGCTGAAAAGTTGCCAGCGGCTGCAAAAAAAGCAACATGATTATCGTAAAAGATTATTTGAACGCGTTCAATCAATACAACAATAGTGTTCCAGAAAGACTTATTTGCAGCCTCACACGTACTGCACGCACCCAGCGCCGCCTACTGGCTCAGTTGGATCACTCCGATTATTTGAGCAACTGGCAAAACAGCTCCGTCATTCGGCCTCTGTAGTGTAAAGGTAGATAGAATCTCGTGTTTTTAGAGCCGTGATTTTTTTTTTCAGTGAAATACTCGCTTAGCTCAATTGTACGCATTGTTTTTTTTTTTTTTTGAACAAGTGGGGTTGTGTATCTTTTATGTCGGTTCGGCGGGGGCGCTCATGATATAACAAGTTAAACTAAAGGCCTACATCCGAGAGGAAGGGGCGCGGCGTGGACCTATCTGACAACAAAATATGGTGGACGGCTATTGCAGGATATTCTGGGTTACCATGCGACTAAACTTTTCAGTCAAATTGCATACTGGGCATAATCATTCGACGAATTCGCGTTATAAGCGGTTTGGATTGGTCACTTGAGTACATTGGGATGAAGCTCAAGCATGCAATTGTCTTAGAGTGTAGATTTGAGGGCAAGTGGAATCAGCACTGAACTCCCGCTCCTTCCCACTCCCGCAACGGAAAAACAAAACAAAACACACACACACACACGCACAAACAAACAAACACGCCATTACTTCCCGATACCCCACGCTTACATACACATACAACGCACATAAGTACATGGAGGAGTGGCCCAAAATGGCAAGGGTTATCCCTCTGCAGATAAACCGCCTTGTACCTGAAATACAGACATGGCATAATGCAATATTGCCACGAACTACGCGTGACGTACGAGCGACGTACGCACGAGTGACGTACGCACGCGAGCGTCGGCGAGTCGAATGACGTGGCGTCTGCTCCGCAGGCATTTACCACTCGGCGCGGGGGTTTCTCGAATAGTGGAATTGTATCCAGAACACTGTATACCAAAGAAGATTATTCTAGGCTGCTGACGCTTGTTAAAAGAACTCTCCGTATGAAAGGAGATAACACGTGCGGCATAAAAAATAAAGAATGGAACACTGCTCTTCACTTGGCCCACGGATAACACAGATAACATATCCCGGCGCAGCCGGTCGGCAGAAACAAAACATAAACAAACAGAACCCAAAACATGGTTTGTGGCAATATAACCAATCGAGCTTACGTTAGATAAAATCTGTGCACCACGTACTGTGAACCATAATTGTCAAGTAAACACAGGGAAGCCACGTTGACAGAGCGAAAGGTACAATTTCATCGCCTTGTTAGCTCCCGTGCTGGAGCCATCTTGAAAGAGCCCAAAACAAAAAGTACGCAATGTTTGCTGTTCAAGTGCTTAATTGCCACCCACGTGGCAGGCGAGACATCTAATAAAGTTGCACCACTACTTATGTCAGGTTGCTGTAAATTTAGTTGACAGCGCAGTTAGTTGTCAAAGCGTTTTTTAATGCTAATAAGTTCCTTTACAGTACTTACACTTCTGATGGAGGTGTATGGTTCCAAAATATGGCTGTCATTTTGAACGTGTGTCTGCAGAAAAAAAAATCACAAATTAGCGCGGGAATTAGTTCCATATCATAGCATAGTAATAAACAACAGTTTTGAAACAAATCATATAACCATGCTCTCGCCTTCAGCTGCTTGACTGGTTTAGGGAAGAAGCTTCAAGATAAGCTGTCCTCGTGCTGTTAATTTTTAAAAACAAATAACAGGTGTCCTAATTAGACCTTAATTGTAATCTAATCAATCTTCTCCACCAAAAGTAACTTAGAGGTACGATATACGTTCTTCTGACCATGATCTCAATTGCATATATCCCTCGTGTGTGGACATTGTCGCGCTAGCTACTAAGAAGGCACGTTGGTCATTTCAGCGAACTAGAGAGGTTCAGCTGCCACGAAGGAAATTTTCGCTGCAGTCAAACATTCACCACCTATTTCATGGCAACATCGAGATCCACAATGTCCCGTTAAAGTTAAACGGCGCTGAAGTGGCGGAAGAGGATTCACACGCTGCCCGCCGAGACACCACAGGGGGACTCTAGGTATTCACGAACACACACGCGTGCTCTCACACACCCCGGTGACCCGCGGCAATCTTTTGTTTCAGCTCGGCGCTGAGGGTGGTCCTTGCTCACCGCAGGAGAGCTTGTAAGCGCCATGCCGGTACATTCGATTCAATCACGGAGCCATCGGCCCGCACGACACCGAGTGACGGCCAGTGGAGGCGGCAGCAATGGACACAGCGTTTAGCCCACTGTTCCAGCCAGGAGGACACGGCAAAGAGTGGGAGAGCCCTACACCGCTTCCCACAGCTCTTTTTCTGCCAAATCGATGCTGATGGAGCTGAATGGGCTTCCTGACAGCCGGGTCGGGCCGCATCGTCGCTCTGCCTCGATCGCTGCCTTGGCTTGCGTCTTCAACTCGTCTACGTCGAAGGAGCATAAAGGGGAGGGGGCGCAAAGGACACAGGCTTTGGAAATTCACGCGACCACCCGCAATGGCCGTCGTTCCCTCCGGAAAAACGTGTGGACTCCCACCTGCTCGTACTTGCCTGCCTGCCCTTCTAGTTGAGAAAGACGCGCGGAAATCCGGTCGGGATAGGGAACGGATAGGCGGCTGTAACGGAGAGCCCCGTAGGCGAGACCGCGCATGGCGTCGTCGCAATTGATACGAGTGCGGAATCTTTCACGATCTTTCACGTTTTCACGAAATGCGCCCCAGAAGGAAGCGTGAATTGTAAAACCGCAACCACATGCAGCGTATTTTCCGCATTTTGACGCGTCGAAGTCGCCCGGCGTTGTGGAGCCTCAGCGCGCGTCCCCAAAATGCACTGAGTCACGAGCAGACGCGCGGGCAACGCCGATGTCTATGCTTGCCTAGAGATATGAGCGGTTGAAAAAAAAAGCATTAAATAAAACATACAGGTTTCGTTGTTTATTTCAAGCAGGGCGACACTAAAAAAAATCAACAGAGCGCTTCCAGGGAAATTTGTTGGGATGAGACGAATCTGCATTGAAGAAAACGCTTTCGGAAATCAATGCCTTGACGTGAAAACATGCGGGGATTTTGAAAGCGGCAGCTGTGCTGATTGCCCACGATGATTTCCATCAAAATCTCCCCCGACCCCCTATGAGAGTACGAACCAGTTCATTAGGGTGAAGATGAAGATATGAGCAGCCTTTTTGTGAAGCGTTTTGTAAATTCATGGCAGAGGAATGAAGAGCTTGCTCACTTCGGGAGTGTTGTCGTGCGTGCTCAAGAAAGTTATCCAACTGACGAATTGATTGATTGATTGATTGTAGGGTTTAACGCGCCGACGCAACGCAGGCGATGAGGCGCGCCGTAGTGGAGGGCTCCGGATTAATTTTGACCACCTGGGGATCTTTATCGTGAGCCGAAATCTCGTACACACGGGCGTTTTTGCTTTTCGCCTCCATCAGAAAAGCGGCCGCCGCGGCCGGGAATCGAACCCGCGACCTCGTGCTCAGCAGCGCAACGCCTTAGCCACTGAGCCACCGCGGCGGGTCCAACTGACGAATTCGAAAAGAGCTGCTATAATGGTGCCAGAAGGAACCACCTTCTCTCCATGTACAGTTTTGCTGTTCTTGAAGCCCTATTGCATATGTTTAATTGCTTTTGCACACAAAAACCACCCACCATTCTTGAAAGTCAGCTTGAATAAACTTTTCATAAACAAGGCCGCACCAACTTGTGTGTTTCATTTCATATAAACCAAATCCAAACTTATCGTCCCAGTTTTGCTCAAATTCACCGCACAATTTTGAATTACTTGTGGCCATAAACCTCTCCTAGCTTACATTATAAAAATCATGTAATCGCTTTGACAGCGTTGTATTTATGTCCCGTAAGAAACTTCCGCTTTTTATCAAATTCGCTTTAGGTGAATTTGACTCATTTGAAAAAAAAAAAAAACGCCTCATACGTATATACTCAGCCAGGCCTGCTTTTCTTGAAAAAGCTCTGTGATAGGAAGTGAGCCCTTCCTTTCTGCCACCGCCAACACTATACCGCAGTCGCCGTGTGGCTGTCTGAATTGCCAAACCGTGTTACCGGTCTTTGTCTGTGAGTGCGCAGTAATCATCAAGGGTTGCGGAAGCGGAATACACGCCAAGTAACAAATTGAGCACAGTTTGTCTTGGCCACTTCAAAGCCCCATCGCTGCCGTAATAAGCCGTAATTCGTGTTATCGCCTGAACATCCATCCTTAATTAGCAGACAATTGAATCAAGCGCAGCCAATGAACCGGTTGTTGTTCATTAATTACGACCCCATGACTGTTGCATCCCGCTAAAATCGGGCAATCAATTATTAGCGATGAAAGCCCCGTATTTGCTTTCGTCCGTTCGCTTCTCAAACGCGAGCACAAAATAAAAGCTTGACGATTCCCAACCCGACAAAGCGGCGAATAATTATCGGCATTGCTGGTTATCTGCTGTTTTTCTCCCCGGTTCAACAGTCGGACAAAGGGCTTAGCAAGCGGGGCGAACGCCTCGTTTGCGAACCAATTACCCAAACACAGCCGCACCGTCGCCAGAAAAGCGCGCCATCCTCCTTTTTATTGATCCTCTAATTAGTCACTCCTGACCGATACCCTTCTTCTTGGGATTTCCGATTTAGGATCGGTGCATTGTTTTATCTAATAAATTATTTTTGTTCGTGCTATCATGGCGGAAAAAAATAATTCTCCAGAATAACCCAGCTTCGGTTGAAGCGCTTGCCGATTTCGAGAAAACACAAGTGGGCATGCGCGTGACACTGTATGGAGGCTGGCTCTTTTCTTCGCTCGACCGCCAAGCTCTCTGACTCCGATTTCTCTGCTCCTTAAGCAATCCAGGATACTTGAATCAACTGATTTGATTAGATTTGAATTGATTTGATTTGGATTGCTGGCGAGGCACACCGCTCCGGAGCGTCAGCGGCAGCGTAATTAGCGTTTGCTGTATGTGCTGCGAAAGTATACGTCGAAGGAGTATATACAGTTCTTCGCGTAATCTCCAGGTTGGGCAGGTTCATGACGGCTCGTCGTTCCTAAGAAAGTGTTGACTGACACAGGAAGCACAAAAAAAAAATAAAGAAAGAGATCTCTACAAAATTTTTTAGAACTGTTTGCTTATACAGAAGATTTCTTACGCCGCTTTTGCGACTTGTGAGTTTCGTTAGCGGGAGATTCGGCTATCCTGTTGGTCATTCTTAATTTTGAATTTTTCGTAACTTTTTTGACAGGTAATGTGTAAAGTGGACTTGGTGGCACCGGGAAGGAACCGATGTTAATTCCTGTCTTCATCGTTGTGCAGGTCGCTTTGTGGCATGCCGGTCCCATTACCGTGTCCAAAGAAAATGCCTTTCACGGGGACTACGCTACTACGCCTGCGCTGGACCGATGCGACATCGAGGCCGCAGCAGACTCGGCATCCATCCTTCCTACGGCACTGCGCATGCTCCGACTGACGTACCCTACGACATCGGCAACCGCCTACCTCGACCGTATAAATAAGGAGCACCCACGTGCATCGTTCAGTGGACTTGGTGGCACCGGGAAGGAACCGATGTTAATTGATTGATTGATTTTAGGGTTTAACGCGCCGACGCAACGCAGGCGATGAGGCGCGCCGTAGTGGAGGGCTCCGGATTAATTTTGGCCACCTGGGGATCTTTAACGTGCGCCGAAATCTCGTACACACGGGCGTTTTTGCTTTTCGCCTCCATCAGAAAAGCGGCCGCCGCGGCCTGGAAATCGAACCCGCGCCCTCGTGCTCAGCAGCGCAACGCCTTAGCCACTGAGCCACCGCGGCGGGTCCGATGTTAATTCCTGTCTTCATCGTTGTGCAGGTTAGTAACAAACATGCGATTTCTTCCATACGAGATGACTCTCTAACCTTGACGGTGCTGCCAAGTCCACAATTCCTGCTTGCCACGGTGTCGGATTGTATTGCTGTCATTAGGATGTTATTGATAGCTTCCGGCGATGTGGAACTTAATCCGGGGCCTTCCTCGGATTCAGAGTCGGAGTCTAGTTCCACCAGCGAAATGTTAAAAAAAAATTTGAAGGAGCAAGCCAAAACGAACAAAAGATTGAAAGAATTAACCACTAACCTAAAACAAGTTGAGTCAACGGTTGACAGCATTCAGAAGAGGGTTACTTCTATTGAAAAAGAAATGGGTAAGCTGCAGACGTTTGAACAAAAACTTGCGGAATGCGAAGCAACTTGTAGCAACACCAGCGCACAGGTCTCAGAATTGTTGGTCAAGGTAGATGACTTGGAAAATAGAAGCAGACGCAACAACCTTATTATATATGGCATCAATGAGGAACCAGAAGAAGACGTCAAGTCATTGGAGGATCAAATTAAACATAAAGTATTTAAGGACGTGTTAGAAATTGAAGTTACATCAGTGGAACGAATTCACAGAATAGGAAAATACAAGAAGAACCAACACCGGCCCGTTATTGTAAGATTTTATGATTTCGCCGAAAAAGCCAAAATTCTGTCCTGCTGCAATAAGCTGAAGGGAACTGATATCGTGATTTCGGAGGACTTTTCCAAAAGAATGCGAGATATACGAGCTAAACTTTGGCATTCCGCTGCCGACGAAAGAGCTAATGGCGTTAAAGTGTCGCGGCTGTACGACAAGATAAAAATTGATGAAAAAATTTTCGCTTGGGACTCTGTTAATAATCGCAGGATTGAGGTAACATCGTCTACGTCTGCGCAAAAGCCCTCAACGAAAAGGAAGTCTGCGAAATGACAAAACCACACCAAAAATCTTAGAATAATCTCGCTAAATGCACGCCGCATTGTTCATAAACTACATCTTCTGGAAAGCATATTAATAACTCATGACCCCCATGTTTTAGTTATTACTGAAACCTGGTTGCATGATGGCGTTCAAGATTCTGAAATAGTTCCCTCTTCGTACAAACTATTTCGCAAAGACAGAACAACGCGAGGAGGTGGCGTAGCGATTGCTATTAAGAATAATCTAAAGTTTACTCGTCTAGATGATATCAATGACCATGAAAGTGTATGGGGTACAATCACCTATCATGAAAAATCCATATTCTTGGGGGTGTATATCGACCGCCAAATGCTCCTCCCGAATATTTAGAAATTATGCATGACTACATTGTTCAACGTACAAATTCACGGTCAAAAATAATTATATGTGGAGATTTTAATCTGCCTGGTATTAACTGGTCTGAACTATCTCACGATGGCCGAGAGGCAGCCAGTGCAGAATTCCTTTTGCTAACTGCATTCAGCTTTTCATTAAATCAATTGGTCTGCTCCGATACCCGAGTTACTCTCGGTAGTTCTTCATTGCTTGATCTTGTGCTGGTAAGCAGTTCACTTGAAGATTGTACTATTGGTGTTCAAGACGGTATCTCCGATCATAAGATGTTAATTTTGTCGTGTCCTTTTTCGCTTTCTCAAAAAACTATAACACCGAACGTTACACTTGTCAGGGATTATACGCGTGTAGATGACAGTGCTATACTTGCCTATTTAGAGTCCTGTTTTGATGAATTCGAAAAAATGCAGGATGTAACCACATTATGGTCACGCTTTAAAGAAGTTATAAGCTACTGTGAAAGCCGCTATATTCAGTTAAAAAAGAAACGCGTTCATCGGGAGTACCCTTGGATCACACGTGATATAATACAGACGAAAAGGAAAATCAAGAGACGCCGGAAGCGCGGAATGACCGACGAGCTTCAAAAACTTATCAGTACCTTAAACGATAAAATTCGCACTGCAAGGCTTCGCTTCTTTACCGTGACGCTGCCCTCATTCATGAACTGTGAACCGCAAAAATTCTGGCGCTACTTATCCAAAGATCGCCCTGTCATTTCGCAACTTACATGTGCAAACAAAATCGTAACTGAGCCTGACGTCATCGCAAATGAATTCAATATGTTTTTCCAATCTGTCTTCACACGTGTATCTTCTGAAGCAACAATCCCACCGTATTCCGTCAACTACCTAATGCCAGAACTTGTAATTGACGAACATGGTATCTTGTGCCTCCTGTCTAAACTTGATTTAAAGAAGTCACCGGGCCCCGACAATATATCAAATACTTTTCTTAACAGATATGCTGTTTGGATTAGCAAATACTTGTATAAATTGTACACGACATCTTTGGCAACACTGTCAATTCCTGACGACTGGCGATGGGCAAAAAGTATTCCGATACATAAATCTGGTTCCAGAGTCGAAGCTAGCAACTACCGTCCGGTTTCACTAACCAGCACATGTTGCAAGATTTTGGAGCACATCATTTTTAAAGCTATCATAACACATTTAGAAAGGAATAACTTACTATACAGTCGGCAACATGGTTTTCGATCGGGCCTATCAACCGTAACCCAGCTTGCAGAGATAACTAATGATATTGCTAACGTGATTAATGATAGAGGGCAACTAGATGCAATCTTTATCGATTTTTCAAAAGCGTTTGATGTCGTTCCCCACCATGACCTAATTACAAAAATGCATGCAATAGGTATTGAGAGTAATATAATTTTATGGGTAGAGTGCTATCTGCGAAACCGCAAGCAATTCGTTGCTTTGAACGATGAGGTATCAGGCAATTTAAGTGTTTTCTCTGGCGTCCCCCAAGGATCGGTTTTGGCACCAATTTTGTTCCTTATTTACATTAATGACATTCATTTCAGCATTACCTCACCCATTCAATTACGGCTATTCGCAGATGACTGCGTCATATATTCAACAATAATACAACGGAAGACCAAGTTCAGCTGAATAATTCCTTACAATTAATTCATGCATGGTGTAAAAAGTGGGTAATGGCACTCAACGCCAAACAAACTGTGAGCATAACTTTTACAAATAAGAAAACTCCGCTAAACTTTGCCTACACTCTTGACAATAATGAAATTGGTAAAAGTAACCACGTGAAATATCTGGGCGTAACGCTTACGTCTAACCTAAGCTGGGAGACGCACATTGAGGCTGTGTGTTCTAAAGCACAAGGAAAATTGGCGTTTTTAAGGAGAAAGCTTCGTAATGCACCTCCTGCAATGAAACTAACTGCCTATAAATCTCTTATAAGACCAGCCCTAGAATATGCAGATATCATTTGGGATCCATATCAAAAATATCTGGTTAAGAAAATAGAACGGATTCAAAACTTGGCAGTTCGGTTCATTTTTTCAGATTATTCTAGGCATACCAGCGTAACAAATCTGCTGAACAAAGCCCAGCTTCCCTCACTCGCACGCCGGAGAATAAATTCCGAACTAAAATTTTTATATCTTCTTTATCATGGCCGTTTTAAAATTTCACGAGACGATTACCTCCTTGAACCTTTTAAACATTCCTCGCGAACAAACCATAACAAAGTGCTTCGACAACCTATTAGTCACAACAATGCTCATAAATACTCTGTTTTTCCCTCCTCTATTTCTTACTGGAACCGATTACCGGCAAGTGCTGTAAACTGTGAGACCGTGCAATCATTTAATGATCATATTCAGGATTTGGAATTTGTATAAAATATAAAACTCATGTGGTATTTGTTTCTGGAAAAGAGAAATCCAGCTGTTAATTATTGTCTTTATTACCTTTGTTTCTTTATCTTAATAATGTCATGACTGTTTTTTTTCTTTATATATTTGTGCCTCTCCGTGTGACCATGATGTATGTAATACTTCAGTGTATTTTGTCGTACCACTCCTGCTTGGACCGCCAAGGTCTGCAGTATTTTCAAATAAATAAATAAATAATAAATAAATAAATATGCGCTACTTATACTTAATAAATGTGTTTTCACCAGTTTCGCCTTCTTCTACGGATAGGCAGGTACAAGGCGTCCCACCTTTACTTCGTGCTCCTAGCGTCACTAAATAAGTTGCGCTTAAGAGTACCGCCACTTCGTGCATTCGAAAGCGTCTGGGGGCCATTTTGTTTCTGGCTTGCAGTGTTGCCATCTCTCCCAACAAAACCGCCGCCAGTTGCGACGGGCCGAGTGTGACCGATCGCGCTAGTGTGCGGCAGCAGAGAGGCAGAGAGGCAGAGAGAGGGGAGAGGCGCCCAGAAACAAAATGGCTGCGCCCATATGTAAACAAATATCACGTGGCGCCGACCGACCAATGAAAATCCTGGCGGCACATAACAATGAGAGAAAAGAGTGCCGATACTCTACAAGCATTTATTTAGTGACGCTAGGTGTTCCGAGGTAAAGAACGGCGAAGAATGCTTACGCATTAATACGGAAAGACGCGGGAACAGGCGTCTAAAAAACACCGTTCATTCAGAGCTTTGCTTACCATCTTTTGTGCCTACTACACATCACATCGCTTGGCAATGAACTGTGAGGTTATATCTGTGTTCGAGGTTATCTCTGTCAGGTTGGTGTTCGTGCTTTAGCGGCCCTTTTTTGTGCCCAGTTCTAAAGGGTTTCAACTTGGAGGAAAAGCGCGTCACTATTAGCCTAGCCCAAATTCCTTTTAGGAAGTTTTATCATGTCCGCGTGGTAGGATTCGTATTTTCCAGACACTCTAACGAAGTTCCCCCCCTTTCGAATTTGCTTTAATATGTCAGGCTTTGTTCCCCAAACTTGGTTCATCCTTTCTCGCCGCTTACCGAATGTGCTGACGGACCCTGCGCTGGCTATCTGATCGCCGCCATGTAAATACTGTAAATAGATTGTTCACCTTCTTCGTGATTCGTCTCGTCTGCACCGCCGCCATGTTACAATACCTTTGACACAGAACAAGAAGTGAGAAGGTATAGAAAATTAAATAAACTTCCACCAATCGAACGCAATGAAGAATTTCCTTCAAAGGTTATTGAAAAAAAAATTGAAAATAATTTTCGCCGCTTTAGCAATGGATGTATGCGTGTCCCATTCCCCCATATCGAGACGGTGAGCACTGGGCGAGGGCGTTGGGCAGCTCGGATTCGGCGGTGCAAGATGCCATCGTCGCCCGGGCTGCCAAACTCACCGGGGACCTTCCTCCCTCGGTCACCACCCCTCCCCAGAATTAGCCCTTGCGGCAATAAAAGTTTTCTCTCTCTCTCTCTCTCTCTCTCTCTCTCTCTCTCTCTCTCTCTCTCTCTCTCTCTCTCTCTCTCTCTCTCTCTCTCTCTCTCTCTCTCTCTCTCTCTCTCTCCTATTCTGGGGTATCTTGCACATACAAAACACGTTGCCTCTACGATCAACTTACAAGAGTGAAATACTTGACTAACGCACGTGCCATCCCGTGGTGGGTAATTTAGCCCCTTCCTTACCTATTCTCTGTGGCGCAGCGCCACCTTACGTTACCCACCGGACACAGTCAAATGCGGTCACCTGTGCACGCTTTATTGATAACTTTACCGCCAAGAAGTTATATTCACATTTGGCGTGATAATAAAGTCTTCTTACCCATCGCGTATAGCAAGAAAGGTTTCGTAAAAGCGAAACGTCGTTCTTCATGAAGTTTCAGTTGATACCGCTGATGCGTAAGAAAGGGCGACTAAAAGTTATCAAGGCGCAGCGAGAAAGGCTTTGTTTTTTTTGTATCTTCCCGATGTACTTGGAGATCGAGGGCCCAAATGAGCTCCGTCGGAAGCCCAAGAAAGTCTTCGCGTATAGCGGCAGTGTCTCTCGGAAGTGCGCGGATTAAGTGGGCGCCTGTATTCCAAAGCCCGGCGGAGCAGAATAACACACTCGCAAAGCGCGCAAAAGCCTGTTCAAATACGGAGGATGGATGTGAGGGCCGCCCCGCCTTCGCCGTCAGTCGGACCGCAGCGGCGGTAGTATCCTGGTTAAACACGCACCGTCGGAGGCTCTCCTCGGCCCGGTCCGTGCGGAGGGCTGGGAGCGGTGCTCCAGAACAGACGAGGCGTCAGCTGCCTTAATGCCCACGGCTGTGGCAAGCACGCTTGCGATCACAGCAAAACGAACAAACAAGAAGTGTTGTTCGGTGAAGAAACCTCGCCAACACTCGGTCAATCAGGTGTTCAGGGAGCGGGAAGGAACACGAAGCAGTGGCGGAACATGGAGCTGAACAGAGAAACTTGGTCAACCCGAAGCCGAACAGAATGGCTGTAAGGAGGGTAGAATTCTTTTTTTATAGGCGTGAAGTTGACATAATGATCGAATGCCCTTGTTGCATCCCACATTTTTTGGCTGAAAACTTGCGTGTTGGCCACACGTTTCGAACCAAGCTATAGCGATGGTGCCGTGCGTTATGGAACCAACAGAAGTAGTTTCCAAAAAGAGGAAAACGAGCTGCAAAAGAAGACAACGCGAACCCAGCGCACGAAGCTTACACGCTGCCCGACGCCATCGGCCCGTATACGTATTCAGCATAGGAGACGGCAATTGAAAATTTCTTTTATTTCTTGTTGTCACACTATTATAATTATTTTTTTAATCAGCCTACCCATACATTTCTGGCCGTATCACGTTTTCGTGAACCAGCAGGCGTGTCATCGTTTCATCATGGCACAAAGTGTCGAAATCATCGATACCAAATGCGTGTGCAGGAACCTTACGGTGGCCAGGTTTTCTTCACAGCTCTCAGTCATGCAGATTTGCATTCCCCGCCGCTTCCAATGACCCGATGGTCCACAGCTCGCGCGAATTTGCTACATCCAATGTTTCCTACCCGCAGCTGGCCAGATTGAAGCGAGCTTGGCGAACCTGCTGATAGATAAGGTGACGGAGGTCCTCTGTGTTTGTCTTTATCTGGTCATAAGGACCAAAAAATAGTTCGTAAGAATAACTGAAAGTAAGGATTGGAATTGTCGTGTTATGAGTTCTCAAAATCAAACATCCAATGCATATTTTAATGCATGCTATGCCCCAGCCAGAAATAGGACGTCGGACCATGTAAGAGATATACCGCCTATTACGAACAACAGTAAAATCGAAACAAGAAGCGACAAAATAACGGTATACTACATGGTGAGTTTTTTTTTCGGAAAATCATGGAAGAAACTGCAGCGAGAACTGTAAGCAAATATTTGGTAGATCGAAAATTCTAAGCTTTGGTGGAATACACGCTTAGAGACCTTCCAAAAGGAATACACAAGCATGCCGTCCAGTGAGTTTAATGAACCATTTGAGGGCTCTGACCACCAAATTAAAAAAAAAAAACGAACGTTCTAGGCGCTTCGGGAGGATTCCCTGGGATATAAAAGCAGACTGAAAAAGAACGAAACTGTTAAAATACACCGGGTTTTATGGTGCCGTCTCCGCTTGTTTCGCTGCGATTTGATCACTTCAAAAGAAGCTATTCAAGCAGCAATAAACGAAAAAATTAAAACTAGCGTTTTTTAGAGCAACAAAAACACGTTATTATGCATCTCTGCGAGCACCGCCAAGAAATCTGGGGGTCTAAGTTATAGCCATGTGGCCATCATTATTCCAACACTAACCCGTGATAACGAAACTGCATGGAGCTTGCTCGGGTCGGTACGATGAATTGTAAATTCTCGTGGGACATTATAAACAACCGCTTTGGAGCAGAGGTGGCAATAAAAATGTTTGTTAGCTGTTACACACACCTGCCGGCACGTCCACAGCGTATCTCGGTGGACGGTCAACAACTGCCGGAATTTTTCACGTATTAGGTCTATAAAAATAACGCATGCATAAGGATTTTGCGGTCAGAATTGTCCTTATATACCTAATTATGACTGTCTGGCTGTTATATACAAAACGGATGGCTACATAAGGGTCAACCTAACCATAAAAAGAAAGCATTCCGTGTAACCATGTAACAGCCAATAAAGCAGGGAAATTAGGAAAGACGGCGAACAAAGCGGTATAACGGAGGAGCCGTTCTGTACCGTTATGGAGCTTCTATTAAAAGTAATAATATATCCCAAGTAAGAACAACTAATCCAAGACGCATTGCTCACTCCCTGACATGTTTTCAAGAACAGCAAGTCATAAAAGCAACTGTGAGATACGTGTGAGTTGGCAGTTCAAGCGCGTAGCCGAAATGTTTCGTTTGAGTTTTCATTTATTTTTTGAATTGTCAAACAACGAGCGTAAAATTGCACAAACCACTACCCCCATGAGGCTGAACATGATTGCCGATCTTAACATCGTAAACCTGTATGCTATCTACCCCACTCAGTATCGCCCCTTTTTGCAATGTCTGTCCCACGCGCAGAACCCTGTAGCGCCAGGTATGGGATTGCCGGCGACCCCTTACCTACAAACCCTCCATTCCCGCGGTATCTTATGAGCAGTAGATGGATCTTCTGGCCTAATCGGACCCTGGATTCCAGCAAACCTTCGTGAAGAGTGCCTGGACGGCAAACCGCAGTCTGGGTAACACCGGGTAAGGGCCCTGCTTTCAGCAATCATGACTTATCATCATCAACAACAACAGCCTCCTCAGACCCACTGCAGGCCGAAGGCCTCTTCAATTGACTTTCGACAGCTTCTGCCCTGCGCAGCTCAAGTCCAGTGTTAGCCACAGAATTTCCGTATTTCTTCTTTCTATCGTGGTATAGGCCTTCCCCTTCTTTAAGACCCATTTCTCGGTATCCACTATGTCACCCTAATTGTCCACTGGTTGTCGGGCCGTCTCACTACATGGCCAGCCCAAGTCTATTTATTTTTCTTTACTTTAACTGTGATATCATCTACTAGAGTTATCAGCACTCATGTCTTGTGGGTATGAATATGGATATTGTCTCTGTCATTCTCTAGGGGCGATGCGTATGCCTACGACGTCGCTCCTCATCGGTGAGCTCATCTTTCCAAAAGGGCATCCCGAAACCGGACCTCAGCGCACACACACTGCCTCACACCGCCACACAAACTGAGCGGACCTCACCGTTGACGCATTACCACACTTTCTGCGCCGCTGTGTACAGCTAGCTGTCATTCTTGAAAAGCCATGAGGATTGCGCGGAACGACGACACGAAGAGAAGACAACAGGACGAGCGCAACTAACGACTAATTAATTCAAGGGCTTACACCCCCAATTATAAGACGAATTGGCGCATGCGGCGAACATACATGTCCAAAACGCCAAGAAAGAACATGTTCATCGTCATCCATACGGACAAGACTTTAACAATTCACTCTCTTTTATACAAAGCCAAAGATGTGTCACTCACCATTATCTCCCGCGCGACATCGTGTGGGCATACGGCTCACGTACACACCTAGGGAGCACACGGTGTCACGCGTTACGGACAGACGAACGGACAGATTTCGTGAGGGAGTTTCTGTGGTGGTGCGCTGACCTCTATGTGGCGGTGTGGGGTTGACCCCGCGAAAACAGAAGAGATATGTGGCTCAACTGAAGAAGGGGAACACTATGGCGGTTACGTGAGGAAGTGCTTGCCTAGTGCGCTTATTGGATTCCGCATGCCCACGTCAGGCCCCAGGAGCTTGGCAAAGTTCCATGTATCCGCTCAGGCCAACCCCGAGAGCCACCTTGAGGACACGAACGTAATGGCCAGGGGTTCCCGGAACACCCCGGAAGGATCCACCAGAACTGGACCGGGACTCGGCAAGGGCGAAGATCTGGCGGTGAGAAGCCCGCGGACCCGGAAGACCACGCACCACGCTGGCCTTGACGCCATTCCAGGAACAAAAGCCGCTCAAGCGCACGCCTAGCTTACGTACTAATAGGAAGTAGCTGGCGTACTAATACTCCGTATGAGGAAGAAAAACAGCTCAAGCAAACAGGCGTCACAAGTATGACAATAAATGTTTCGAGGTCATGAGCAGTATTTGAGTACAAGTGAAGGCACCCGTATATAACCTTTTGTCCACAATGTGCATCCGCATTGCCATCCAGATTTCTAACCGGAGACCACCAACAAGCCTTTCGCAGTTCCGTCTTGCCCAGACGCGCCGCCATTGCCGGTATTTCTCGAGGCCCAGTTCTCTTGACCCGCAACCCTTTGTTTGCCGTCTCTTCGCTCCACCGGGGATGCTCGTTGCTCTGCCGAGATGAGAGCCCTTGGTTTCCGATCCGCGGTTCTGGCACGAAATAGTCTGGGGCGAGCGACGGCATCTGACAGGTTCAGGGCCATACATTACGGCGAGGAAAAGCGATGGTCGTCTAACCCTTTGCTTTTTCTCATTTTTGGCTTGCTTTACCGCCGCTAAAATAGCTGCATTGCGATGACCACATTGCCGTCTGGGAAGCCGACGGATCTAAAACAGTCCCTCCGAGCGCCCCTAACCACGCACACATACAACTTAAAAAAATGTCTTCCAGCACCGCTCCTATCTTTGCCTCGCAGAAATGCGTCTCTTTTAATCTGTGCTGGGCCCTTCCTGTTTCTTTTCTTTTTTCTTTCGAGGTGGCCGTTGCAATGGCCAGTGCTGTGAGTTGGTAGTGCCGTGTGTCTGCGTGTATGTGGGAAGAGAGCACGCCAGATCATCTGAGGTCTGGCACCGCGGCTGGGATAATGACTTGCCGAAATTCCCACGCGACCCTTCTATTAAACTAATGAGATTTTGCATGCGCCCAGGCAGCAGGAGCTTTCAGCCTGCCTGCATGTTCGCTTATGAGTAGATACCCGCCTGGACGACGGCGTTCGCAGCCGTCTAGAGCGACGGTCGTTGGTCGCGTGTACTCTATGTTTTTTTACAGCTCACTCGTATTTCGCTGGCTCTCTATATATGCATTTGTTTACGAGAACGCCGAAGCCTGTTCAAAAAATATTCCTTCCTCCTCATCCTCCATGGCATCCTGGTAGTATTGCGCATACCACGAAAGAAAGAAAGTTGTGTTGATACAGAATAAATCAGGGAAGTTTACTATTCAAATGATTATTTCGTCTTCTCGACGTTATCACCTGGGCGTATGTTGAAGATAGTTTAAACTCTTCATCCCAGTTATATTAACCGAAAACACATATATTTTGCTACATGGTCCTGTCTAATTTGTGTGAGGTTTTCTATTTCTAATTTCTGCTCAGTGTTATCAGCATAAAGTGCAATGTAGTTACCAGCTGAATACATGATATCCTGAAAGTATCGCTTAACTCTGCAAACAGGCAACGCAGGCGTTCGTAAGGGCACCTGTTTTAAAAAGAACACAAAAAAGGACAAATCAGATAACATCCAGTTTGGCGTCTGGCTTCCAGAAAATCATGGCGCAGATTTATTGAGTCAGTATTGCGCATACACTCTTAGTAAATAAAAGCTTTATAGCCGCAGCATACAAATTCAGACTGGTTTTCTGGTAACGAGCAAGTATCTGCCATACGTTGCAGACTGCAACTTTGCGTCTGCATGGTCGCTTCGTCGCACCCACGCGCAAAGCAAACAACAAAAGAGAACGAAGGAATGACAGTATGCACGAGGTTGAACGCAACGAGAATTGACGCAACTGACAGAGTGCTCAGCAACTGCCACTTCACCGCTGCCGTGACCCACACCGCACGGGAAGGGTAACAGCATGCGGCTTGGCAGCCGCCCCGCTCATCAATATATCCTTGCACGTTTCTCAAGCGTATGATACATTTTCCCCCCTGTGGTGTACGCCGCCTCATCTCTCCGAACAGGATGTATAGAAGTAGTGAGGGAAAGATACAAGGCTCGCACTTCAGTTCCCAACTTTTCCTACCCTTACGTGGGCAGTTGCTTCTGTCCCATCTTCTGCTCCCTTGTATCGTCGTAAGCCCACAATGTCTTCTATGCGAGAAGCCTCCCGAGCTGCAACACCAATTTTTCCGTGTTTGTGTTCCGTCTTGTTAATCAACCAGGCCAAGGAAAGAAGGTAACTGTCGCTGCCCGCCGGGAATGGAACAGTCGGCGATGGTAAAAGGGAGTGCAGGGATCGCATACACATTGCCAGACGTTCAGAGGTCTAGCAATTCCCTTTCGAAAAACCAGTATCGAACGGGCTGAGCCCTGAACGCCACTAATTGTATGCGCGGTATAAGTAAGGCCTAGGTGACAGTTGTTGTGCCAGACAACCCGACACAAATTCGCTGCGCCTGGCGACGCGCCGACGGCTCGGTCGATTTACACCTCGGTCCAACGGCCAGCGGCAAACGTGTACCGACACGGCGGTAAACGGCGCCGAAGAGTCGGCTACCCTTTCCCCTTCGGGGCGGAATGGCTCACGCTTCGCGCTTCAAACTGCTTCCCGCGGAGAGTCCTGATTGGACGGATTTGAACTCCTCGCGGCGGCAACGGAACCCAGTGGGTATAAAAGCTGCATATTTGGGAACAGTGCCTTTCCACTTTGTGAAGAAGGATGCCCTGCGAAGCTGGACGCAGCCCACTGAGTGCACCCACAAAACACGTTTGCTTGTAATTAGCGATTGAGGGCACTTCCTAGCCAATTATTCTAATGAAACTTGGAAGAGCCCTATACTAGCGGACAAGCATGGAGCTGTCTGTTTCACTCCCGCGTCCTAATAATCATGTTTGTGCAACACAGCGAACCGATTCGCTACATTATTGAGAGGAACAGGATAGGTTGCATTGGGACGTTTGACGTCTACGTTTAAACCACCCGCGAGCACAACACACATGTTATTCGTATGGGCATGCAACCTATGGCTGCGACTGCACGCCCCCTCCCCCTCCCTCTTTTCTACCCGTGCACACATAAACCGGCAACCGGTGATGCACGCGTGCATAGAAGTGAAAGAAACCATCGAAAATGTTGCTCTGAAAGCCCTTTAAGCTTGGAAAGTAATGTTCGCATATGTTGGCGTTCCACGCGAGCAAGTTGCTGTTCACCCGGGAGGAATTCGCAGCTACTGCACTGGCCGAAACAAGAGGTGGTAACGGCGGTGGCAGCGGTTATCTGTTGTTTACGCGCCAATCGAGTTTCTGTTAGGGCCGGCACCGCTTTATTTCCCCTCATCTTCGTCCAAGCGCGTGGCATGCGTCCGTCCAATAGCGAATAAAAACGTGTAAGGCTTCGAGCTGTATTCGAGCGGACAAACATGCAACTGGCGGCGGCCCGCTTTTCTGATGGAGGCGAAAAGCAAAAACGCCCGTGTGTACGAGATTTCGGCGCACGATAAAGATCCCCAGGTGGTCAAAATTAATCCGGAGCCCTCCACTACGGCGCGCCTCATCGCCTGCGTTGCGTCGGCGCGTTAAACCCACAATCAATCAATCAATCAAACATGCAACTGTCCGTTTCCCTCCCCCGTCGTGGGCGTGTTACTGTGTGTGTAACACGCTAATGCACAACCAAAACGCTCGATTACGGAGAACAGCTGGCAGGGCGCATTTAGCAATGTGAATTTCAAGTTTAAATCTCCCACCAGCTGGAAGCGGGCATGTCATCGGTAGCGTCATGAAACTCAGCCGTGCGCGCACGCCCCCCTGCTTCTATAGCCCCAAACAGTGCACGCAAAAAACGGCCACCGATGAAGAAAGTGTACTGCGGGCGTGAAATACACCGGCGAAAACGTCGCTCGGAATGCTGCTGAAAAATTACGGGCGCAAGCCGGCGTTCCAACCGGGAAAGTTGCTGTTTGACCGCGAATAATTTGCACCTACTCGGCTAGGCCGAATTTTTGAGGCAGCGATGGCGGCGGCAGTTTTAGGTCGTTTTCACGCTCATTCGCGCTTATATCGATACTCTGCAATAATCTCATAACGGTGCCACCGCCGTTGTAGGCCTACGGTTCGTGCAGCGCGCGAAAGAGGCATCGGTGGGGGTGATGGCAATAACAGTTGTGAAAGGGATCGGCGGTGACGGTGACGGTGCCCAGGAGCGGCGCCGAGTAATGCGGCTTAACCCGAATACAAACTGGGAGCGTTAAACGTATGCTGCTTCGCAGTAAAGACAGCCTAGAAGTGGCGGCGAGCGCGGCATCCACGATCCAACGGAGGCACCTAGTTCAGAGGCGCCCGCCTTTGTGCAAGCCACGTAACGCACTTGTTACCCTTCTTAATATTGTATACTAGCGGTAGTACCCGGCCATGCCGGGTGGGATATTTATATTATTCCGAATTAACGTGGAATTATGCCGTGTTAAATGCGAAGTAATGCACACTCGGAACAATTATCCCGCCGCAGTGAATGCTAAGCCTACCCTGTTCATGAAACAGGTTTGACTATCCTTCCTTGCACATCAACAAACTGTTCCATTTAGACCGGACCGGTCGCACGCCGCGGCAGCTGCCGTCAGAGATATGCAAAGCTGCGCGGCCATACCTGTCTGTGGCACCGAACACGCACTTCCCCAAAAGTGTCCGCATTTCCGGTGCCAAAGGCGGGTGCTCTTTGTCGAGGGCGATTCATCAAACCCCTCTCGAGCACAAAAGCTCGAGGTGCGCCGAAGGTGGGTACTGGTTCGGAGGAGACGTCCCTGAACGAACGGTTTCCGCCAGCACTCCTCGCCAGGCCCCAAGCGCCGAGTGCGACGGAAACGCCGCGAATTTCAGGCTCGTGAGGAAACGGCGCGTGGAGCTTCACGGCTGTCGAAAACTGCCGTTGTTTCTCATGGGCGCTGAGCGATAAGGCCATGGAAACAAACACAATGGTGAAGCCGTGCCCCAGGTGCACGGGAAATTATATTCAAAGCCTTGCTTTCACGAGTCAGGCGGAGATTTCGAACTAGCCACGCGCTAAAGTGTAAACGGGTGTCATTCGTCAACGCGGATCTGAAAAAGGGTTCCGTTGTGAGCTCGTAGCTTTCCAGTCACCCAGGTGAGACCGCGCAGTAAAACAGATGGGCCGCTTTGTGCAAACACATCAGTTTTGAAGGATGGCACAGAGCGTTGCCGAGATCGTTGCTGGGCATTCAATTTCGTCATTCCTTTCGTATTTTTTGTTTCTTTTACGGCTCGCACATGGTGTGCGACTAGACAAACACCCGCAGAATATAGAGTGCATTCAACGACCCGTCCGATGTTTACGGCTACTGTAACACGAGCGGTATGCCCACAGGAAATATTGAAGGTTAAACAATAAGCTTGAAGATTATGTTATTAGTTGCTGTGTCTACGCTCGATCGAAATAGCAAAGTGACGGAGAGGACTGACGCACGCCGCGGATGGTTGTATAAAGAGGCTCCAGAGTCGCGTTTGTTTCCTAAGAATGCAACGCTACATCACTGTTGTTATTTGAAATTAGACTGGTTGCTCAGTTTGAGCTCTGAGCGCAAACATAAGACCTAAAGACATAGAACCACAATGAAAATGTAAACATAAAACCTGATTTCTACACGCTTTCTTTGAAGACATGCCAAAGGAAAAAACACTGTATAAAATAGATTCAATTAGACGTGAAACGTTATCTGGATTTGGAGCATTCGCTCCCAAGAACAAAAAACACCCAACTGAAATTGCACGTGTCACGAACAGCAACATTCTTGGACAAATCCTTTTCCGAAACTAAAATAAAACGAAAAGATTACGTTTAACAGGGCGGAAAGTTGGGCGAGTTCGTGTTGATTAACCTTGAAAAGAGGCGCGGAAAAGACATTGATTAAGAAAAGAAATAGCCAAGGCCAAGAAAAAGAAAAGAAACAGGCGCATCGTCCTGCGTATTTTCTTTCTTGCTGAACGTCTTTTCCGCGTCTGTTGTCAAGGTGAAAAGATTAAGTAAGTTAGAGCCATGTGTGGGGTACGAGAAAAAGCAGCGCAAAAAAAGAGGGATACAGAATTCAGAAGCAATTGCTGAAGGGGTGTCTTTGCATACAACACTGGAAGCCAAACTAGGAAAACACAAGAAGTTAGGCGATCACATTCTGAGCTGGAGGAAGCGGGTCATATTGTTCGAATAAAGGTACTCGCAAGTCCATGCCTCATTCTGTATTGCCGATGAATATGGCAGGGATTCTAAGTTGCCTCTGGAGGCGTTAGTTCCACCAGGTTCTAGGGAGTCCAGCAGGTTCCCGGGAGTCTGGAACCTCGCTGGAACCTGCTGGAATTAACGAATATTAACGTCTGCTGGAATTAACGTCTGGTGCGATGACCACTATTCTAACGGCGGAGCTGCTGTCCCCACCCCCCCCCCCCCCTTTCTCTTACCTTAACATAAATACCCCTGAAAGAGCCCCGCCGGCAGAGTAGTGGTCATCGCACCAGACGCGTATTCTGGAGGTCGTCGGCTCGAATCCCACCCGGCGGCCATTTTTTCTCCACTTTCTTTCTGTCTTTCCAAATTATTTATCTGTTTCAATGACCTACCACATTCTCCCCTTTGCTTTCCGAGGTTTTCTTCACTGCAACCCGTTATATATATATATATATATATATATATATATATATATATATATATTATATATATATATATATATATATAGTCAGGTAAAAGATAAGAACAACTTTACGGTTAACTTGTTTATTATAAATTAGTCCGACAGTTTCGGAACTGGAACTTCCTTCCTCAGGGACAATCCCACAATGAACACCGAATCCTTAAGGATTCGGTGTTCGGCATAAGGATTCGGTGTTCATTGTAGGATTGTCCCTGAGGAAGGAAGTTCCACTTCTGAAACTGTCGGACTAATTTATAATAAACAAGTTAACCGCAAAGTTGTTCTTATCTTTTACCTGACCGTTTCTTCTGGCCCGTTGCAAAACTCATCGAAATCATATATATATATATATATATATATATATATATATATATATATATATATATATATATATATAAAGAAAAATAGAGGGGAAACGACACAAACACTGATGATCAAACAAGAGAGCGACCCACAATTGGGACAAACTCGAAATTGGATGGGATAGGATGGCACGATAATATTTTTTGGCCATGATCGTCCCATTGTTCCCTTCCTGCGAAAACGTGAAAAGTAGGCATAGTCGAGAAAATTTGCTAAGCAAGCTTCGGGCATTGTGTCCGCTCATAACTCGGCTCACAAAAGAAAGCACGGCCCCCGAGTGCGAGCAGCGGCAGCGTCCAAGGGGTTGTGCGTGGGCCCGTGGAGTGCAGGCAGGCCCGAATTTCCGCTCGCGTCTTCTCTCCGTCTTCTCTCCGCTGCTTGGAAGCGGTGGATCGACGAAGTCGAACAGCATTTCGGGCCGCAGCCATAGTGGAAGTGAACTGCGCCCCGCAAGAGGAGCGAGGAATTATATTTCCGGTGGCGCTGGTTCGTTTGTTGCTCGGAAGAAAGCGAAGAATCGCTCTAACCGGCACTCATCTAACGTTTTTTGGCTTTTCGTTCCGTCGGCCTTGGGACTGTCTAAATGGGATGTCTGACGGTGTCTGTCATGGTGCGCAACCCGCTGGCTTTTCTTGGGTACCCCGTAATAGAATTCCCAGGCTTACTTTAAATAAACAAACGGCGTTCTTTCAACGAGCCCGCTTCAGCGCACGCCATCGGATCCATCAGATGCCAGTGCTGCGCTCGTCTGGTAAGCCGGAAAGGTTATAAAAAATAGAAAGACATTTGTGGGCATCTCTTGGTGCAGATATCTCCTTATTTGAATGCTGGGAGTTTTGGTGGGTCATTTATGGAAGATTAGATGTCCGGGTGTGCGGCTCTGTCTCTAACGCGCACGAAACGCGGTATTATCGTCCAAGATAAGGAGGGTGGGTATAATTAAAGTCACCAGCACCAGACCATTGCGCGAGCCTCCCGCAATCAATGCTTTCGGGCCGCTTGTTTCTGTATACGCTTTCGTGTCATATTTCGCAACCACTGAACTTCGCCTTCGGGCACCCTGACAAGCACACCCTTCTACATCCTGTCTCAGAGTCTGTCTTTTGACGCAGGAAGTGTTTACCTTGCTGTGAGAAACTCTTATGATTATTATCTTCTTGTTTAACCTCCACCTCGGCGTATTCGTAGGCAAGAGTATGTGCAAGAGCAGTTCCGCTTTAAGAAAACCACTGCAACGGTGAGACTTTTGTATGAGCGTCTGCGCCTGCGTCGGCGTGCGTGAGTGAAGCGAGTGCATATTGAAATCCTCTTTATCGAACTTGGGCTCGGCTGAAACTCCAGAACCATACCGCCCTTCTTCATAGGTTGGCTTTTCTTCGTTACCCGAAATCACGCAGTGAGCTTTCTTTGGGTGTTTGGCGTTGGAGTTTTCCGCCCGCACGCCGAAAAGAAACGTAAGGCTAGGAGGCCTACCATCAACAGCTATCGCTGATAGAGCTACCGCTTTTAACAGGACGCCAAGTACAACGACGCGTCTTTAAAAGCCGCACTACTTCAAGCAAAACATTTTTTTTTCTTTCCTCATTCGCACCTCTTTCGCGCATTATTTCTCTCCATCCCGAGACAGTCCGCTCACAAAACCGCTTTTCAGGCCTCACCGGGCAGAGAACTGCCGAAGGGTCTACTTTGCATGTGGAGAGCGAGCGAAACACAGAAACGCGGCGAGCACAACTTGCGGCGCACGAAGTCATGCTTCTTCGGAATGATCGAGAACGAAAACGCAGGGCCTCACGTAGAAAAGTCTCGGCGCGATCTGCCGACGGTGCGTAAGCTCTTTAACTCACGGGTTTTGGCCATTTCTTCCCCCCTTCTCGCTCAACAAAACAGAGAAAGCCTTTAGCGTTCAACCACGCGCAGGCGCACGCGCGGACGTCCTCCTCATCCGAGAAGCTCGGCAGTTGTGAAATACCGTAGGGCCCACCCCTGGTTTAGGGACCTGCCTCGGCCAGGAGCGAGCACGTGCGACTGCGATTCATTTCTTTTCGACCGGTGCACGCATATCCGAAAGCGCAGACGAGAAAAGCGCCTTAGTGGCCGTCTGGCAGTTTTCTCGCTGATTTGCTTTGAGCCTCGAAACGAGACCATTAGGCCCAAGGTCTAGGTAGCGGTTTCCTGGCACAGTAGCGAGAGATCCTCAGCCCCTTTCAGAATGCGAAGGTTTAGTGCCGTATGGCATCGCGGAGTTTCTGGCCCCGCGTCGTTAAGAGGCTTGAACGCCGTCTCTGGTAGTTGGGAAAATGATGCAGCTTGATGTAGCATGCCGCGTGAAGCGCGCAACGTCTGCGTGGACCTGTTGTGTTTATTCATATTGCTGTTATACAGTTGCATTCGGAGGGATTGGCTCTGGGGACCTTGATGGCCAGTTGCTCCCCTTTAGAGTTTCATAACTTAAAAGCAGCACCGTCACATCTGTTTGTACATTCGATACAATAGACAAAGTGCCTCAGTCGGCCCGACGCCTCCCTTACTTTTGGGTTGCTGGGGTGAAGTGGGACCATGCACAGTGCCAGACGCAAAGCGTTTCTCAGTCAAAGGGTATCAAAGGGTCTGTCGTCTAGGGAGCATTTTTTCATCGAAAATTAGGCAATGCCCCCAATCGTAACCCATAGAAGCATCGAACAGAGATGGATTATTCCGTCAGAACTGGTGCCGCATACAAGGACAGCAGTATGTAGAGGAATACGGGCGCAGTCTTGCAAGACGGGGCTGGTACTGATATGATCGAACCGTCATGAAATGTCGGCAGAGTAACGCTCCAAAATTCGTCCTGTCTTCCCGCAGCACCTGAGGTGGGCAGCGGGACAATGCATCTCTGCCAACAGCTCGTCGATCTCCTCCCCTTGATTTCAGAGTGTAACGCACTTCACTGAAACTTGATGTCGAACCCTTTGGCGCCTGACAACTTCGGTACGCCAATAGCCTCCTTCGTGAATTCTGCCTCTGGAAGCATCGAAGAGGCTACGCTAGGCCTACACTCTTCGTAAAATGCGGAGAAAAATGCGCTCGCCTTTTGTTGTGAAAATTCGAGCTTCAGTTTTCAACAATCCCGAACGACACCTGCAAGAAAGCGAGCCTTGAATGTTGTTTCAGATGGTTAAAAGCTTTTTCAAGATTCCAAGACTATGGTCGAAGCGATCGGTCCCTCTTTCTCTTACGTGTTCTTTTGGCTTGAAAAACTTCCGCAGTGCGTATCAGAATAGCCTAAGTTGATACAGGCGTGCTTGTAGTTTTTACTATTCCCACTAGGCGCTCACGAATGGAATGGATGTCGTTCACAGACGTTGCTGAGATTGCAGCCATTCAAGCAGTTATTAAGAGTATTTAGTCCGTTCAGGCCCAGTCCTCTACACCTTTGAATGGCGTACACATTGCGCCGTAATCACACTCCACGAATAAATTTCACAATGTAATAAAATGATCCCAACCCGCACCCCCAAAATGAGTCTGCTCATAATGATCAGCCCCAAAGAAGCTTGCAACGATAAAGCTTCCAAAGTTGTCAGCCTAATGAAGTAAGTAAAACATGCACACTAACCCCTGCCTCCTAACAAAAACAACAAAAAATTTACAGGGGGCTAAAAAGGTGACAATTTTTTCTGATGGCCAAGCTTGTTAGCAATACACTTGTTCATAACTACGGCACATGTGACCACTATTAAACGGGTGGAGTATGAATATGATCTTGGAAATCATCCCTTTGAGGACGATAACTAAGACTCTTTTGGACAAGATGATGATGATGGTTAGAGTTTTTTTGGCGCAAGGCCAGCTGGGGCAAAGAGCGCCAAACAAAAGTATCTAAAATAAAATAGTAGCTACTGAAGCCAAAATAACAATAAAATCAATTAACGGCAAGGGTGATGGCTGGTGTATAGGGCCAGATATGATTATGCGTGATAGGAGATGAGGTTTAAAAACTTCACGTCTGACAAGTACTCAAACACACGTTTCACGGAAAACATGGCATCGTCACCTAGAAACAGCGATGGATGTAGTGGGATATGTTGTCTGTAGAGTTCTCTGAAGTGTTTGTGACGTGTTGTGTGAAGTGCCTTGCATGTGATTAGTATGTGCACTACGGATAGGGCCTCTCCGCACCTGCTGCACTGGGGTCTAGAAGATCCCGTCAGCAGATACGAGTGCGTCGCATGGGTGTGCCCTATCCGCAGCCTACCCAAGGCGACTTCCGTGTGTCTGTTGTGTGAGTCAGATGTGTACCGTCCCAAGTGTGGCTTTATTACATGTAGTTTGTTGTCTGTCTGTTCATTCCAGTGTGTTTGCCATGTTCTGCGCAGGTGTTGTCTTATGTGTGGCTTGAGGTCTGTGTAGGGTACCGTTGTAATGTCCACAGTGTTCCTGAGTGCAGCAGCACCGGCCCTCTCGTCTGCCAACTCGTTCCCAGAGATCCCTGCGTGTTCTGGGACCCAGCAGAGGACCAGCTCATGCTTTTGTGCATACACGGACATGATAGTGCAGAATACAAGATTAACTATGTGGTTTCTGGGGGGCTTTTGCGATGACAGTGCGCGAACAACACTCAAAGAATCTGTATATATGATGGAATTGGGAATGTGATTTTCAAGGATGTGTCGTACAATCAGTAAAATTCCATACGCTTCTGCAGAAAAATTGTGTGCACGCTCATGGTTCTAGCTGCATTGAAATTTGGACCATGAGCAGCGCACGACACCATAGTGGAGGTTTTAGAAGCGTCACTATAAAATTCTGCAGATGTGTATTTAAACTGCAAAGACAGAAAGTGCTGCAGTATTGGACAATTTTGGACACTCTTTTGGACAATTCTGAGCTGGAATTCTGCCGTAGTGCCAGGAAAAGAGATATACCTATCGGAAGTGCGCACGCATGCGAACTTCAGTAAGGCAGCGTTTGCGACCGTATCTTCCTGTGGGCGTGTTCATAAATGCACGCCCGTCTCAACATCCTGCCGCATGCCCGCTTACATCACCGCTTTCATTTGATGGATGCGGGAAAGCACTATGAATCATATGTCGGCGTACTCACTCGTTAGTACCCTCATTTGTACTCATTTGTACTCAAACTCACGAGTGAATACGACGATGAGTGAGTACACACCCAGAAAAAAACGTGAGTACGATGACGAGTGAGTACAGGGATAAGTCCACTACTCGTGAGTACAGTACTCATGAGTAAACTACTCATGAGTATGAGTACTCAAGAGTACAGTATTCACGAGTAAGAGTACTCATGAGTTTGAGTACTAATGAGTACGAGTACTCATGAGTACACAGTACTCGTGAATACACAGTGCTCATTAGTACACCGTAATAGTACTCATGAGTACAATACTCATGAATACATTTTTTGCGAGTGCTCGCACTCTTGAGTATATGCACTCGTGAGTACAGTAGTGCAAACAAGTTTTATCACGAGCTCGAATCCGGAGGTGCGTGTACCAGTCGCAAACATTTAGCGGTGCCGCTGTGCAGCTTAACTGTCAAGGATGGCAAAATTAGACAACGAAAACTGCACCTCCCCCCTTTCCCGGTACCTGTTTGGCGCTGTAAGCGTATCTCGGCTGTCACTCGCAAAGGGGTCACGGTGAGGAGGGAAAAACGAGGGGTGAGGGCCTGGCGAGAAACGCGGCCGCAGTTGCTCTTCTCCTATGGCACTTGTTGACAGTTATTTTTGTTGACGCAACCTGTGATTGCGTGGCGGCTTCATTGCGCTTGCTCCCTTCCAGTTGTTTTAGGGGAAATGCGGTGGAGGCTGCTGACAATGCACGCACTAGGCGTATTGAAGTCCCTCTTTTTCGGTCTTCAGAAGTTTCCGTAGACGCATGTCACGCTGTGTAGTCGTTTCGTGAGCCGAACCGCTCATTTCAACAGTCGCAGTTAATTTACGTAACTCGCGTCAAACCGACTAAGTGGTTTGTAATGTTTGTCTCACCGAAATTGTCCACACCATTCATCTGTGCGTATTCAAGCGATAATTTGGCTGATGTACGTGCGCCCATATGGTTTTATTAGGTTCCCGTTTTGAAATATTTTGCTCAGGTTCGCTAGTAATATGGTCTCGTGTAGTGCCATTTACAAGTGAGCATATAGCCCCACCGCACAGGCGCGGCGGTGGAATTTGCCCCAGCAATGGAAATTAAATATCCGAGTACACCTAAGCACGTTTGTGAGTTGTGAATTGCACATCATAATATCCAGTTGAACGCGTGCGACGCCTTGTTTAGCCTCGCATATTTTGTTGAAGAGCTATGGCATCTGGTTGTGGAGGAGCGTTTCACTTTCGCATGGCTTTACTTTCGAGTGGCAACCCCATTCGCCGCTTATCGTTTATGCCACCGTGAATGAGGGCACTGACGATGACGGTGAATTTCGGTGGTTGTTATTCCCCTCCCTTCACTACTGTTTACAGGCTGGGCGACCACCCCTCGCTAGCAACTACTGCCGAGTTTAAGCTCGCACTGTGGGAGGCCTCGTGAAGGAATCGTTTTGAAATGATGAACGCCAACGCCAGACGCCGGGATTGTCGCTTAAGCTCACGTCTTGGAACGTCTCGTAAACATGTGGATTGCACATATCGACGCCATCGCACTTTTTGATCGATCGCTGTCAGCTTCATCCGCGCTGCTCGAGATAAGAGCTGCAGATTTCCACTATGCAACCAACCCACCAACACGGCAATACAGTGACGTCAGTGCAAGCTATCACGCCTCCGAAAAACGCGTCTGCAAACTTTGTTCTCGAGTACACGAAGCACGGCAGAGCAGTTCGACACTGCTGTAACGGCGGCTGCCAAACACCGGCAGCAACTGGGTGCCCTGCGGCCCTCGACTACGTGCGATACCATCTCCACGCCCCCCACCCGCAGCACACACACACACACACTGTTGGGACTGGGCCATTGCAGCTCAGTCACCACTGTTGCGACGTTGCCCTGCTCAGTCCGCCATCGACGCGGCGCAGAGCAGAGCGATGAAGTTGTCGAGCCGACGGTGATTTTAAGCTACATTTATTTACAATATATACAAAGGTAGCAAGAGCGTTACATTGCTCGCATAAAGGCAATAGCACTTCTCAACTCAGTGCCTCCGATGAAATCCGCCGCACAGGCGCTGCTTCAGGGCTGGTTTTATACCCCCGGGGTTCCGCCGCAGCCGCTTGCAGTTCGAATCTTTCCAATCAGGACTATCACTGGCCGCAGTTTATAGGCGAATTGATTGCGACAGCCGAGCCACGACCGGAAAGGGAAGGCGACTCAGCGGCGCCGTCTCCAGGGTCTACTCGCTGCGTGTCTTTTTCGGGCCGGTCGTCCTAGGCATGATTTCGTGCGGCCGTCTCGATGGGAAAAGGAGAGTAGACTCGGCGGCGCCGTGTGCCGCCGAGTTGCGGCACGTCTACCGTGGGCTGTTTGACCGAGGCGCGAATCTGGCCTACCGTCGGCGCGTCACCAGGTGCAGCAAATTTGTGTCGGGCGCTCTGGTTAACCGCACATACATGCACACAAAAATTAGTGATTAAGGTCAGACCCGTGTGGGTTTTCACCGTGGTGTTAACGGAAATAGACACAATGACACGTAGCGCCCCTGTCCTGGCCCTTCCTCGCGGCGGGACCTCCCTTTTTGGCTTTTCGCGCGGTAGCCGGTTTTCGTCTTTCTGTTTATCTGTTACTTTGCGGGCTGGCGGCGGTTGCGAAGGGTACGGTTGCGCAATGTTCGCAGAATGCGGAACGGTGGCGGCAGCGTCCCTTTCCAGGTGGTTTTAAAGACGATAGCCCGCTGTATACATGGCAGCTATCGGGGTCACCGTTAAGTAGCTTTATGTACATAATGTGCCCTCCTACAACTGGCCAACTGCCCCGCGATTCAGCCGCTCGGCCAGAAGTTAAAAGAATCCTTGATCGAGGGCTTCATGTTGGCAAAATACTCCCTCGCTACGAAAGCTGGTACCATGCTTCCTATTTATGAGCTTTGTTCAACAAAAATAAAACATTAGGGATATTTGAACCCAAACATATATACGAAAGTGATATGAAAGTGAAAGTATCAGGCTACAGAACCCCCGCGCGCTTCGAAGACACATGGAGTCTCGGGAGTTCTTATTTACAGACATGAATTCTACACGGAACCGTAGCCAGACAAGCTTGGCCAAGAGCCGTGCGCTTTCTGAAGCTGCCGGCGTCGACATTGCATTATTTATATGTACAGTGGAGCACACAACGATTAAAAAGTTTCCGCGCTTTCAAGCTATTACGGGAACCGTATGACATCAAAGTAAGAATAACAAAAACACCAGAGCCGGGCGTCAGAAATGCATCAGAAGGGCGATGTTTTTCCCTCTTCGCTGAGCCGCCTCGCCGGCACGCTTGCACCGGGAGCGCGAGCGTGAAAGCAAAAAGAAAGGGTGTGCAACCCACCGCACAAGGCGGCGAAAAATCTGCTTTTTTGCTTGTTTGTTTTGGTGACCTCGGTTAACCCACGCCATCGACCAATGAGAGGCATCCCATTGCCTGTTGCCCTCAGATCCTTTCCTAGCACCGGGATAGCATCCCTGGAGAGAAAGAAAGAAGCGGCGCGCCACCCTGACGCCTTTTCGTGCACCCCGATCCACACAACCACGGAGTAAAGAAAAGGAGGATAGAATAGACTGGTGTATTCAAAAGAAAGCTGTTCGCTTTTTCTGCCGTTGCTTTGGTTATGAATTTTCGCCCGCTACCGAACTTCCTTTCTTGGTACTAACACCTGTAGCTCTGCGTCAAAATACCGAATCACTTAAGCTTTATTTTATCGTGTTATCAACTCGCAACTGTCGCCTTTATGATAATCATAATGTAGCCCTTATTGAACGGTTCATTACGCGTAGTTTTCACACCTTCAATGTTAACCCGTATTTTTCCCACACCAATATTTTCAGTTACAGATTGTTTCCCAATAGAATAGAGAAATCGAATGCACTCCCCGGCTCAACCCGCTCTCTCCCTTTCGATGAGTTTGTGTCTGACATTTATAGGGTCGTTGAATCTTCTTTGTATAAACCTGTTTGTTAATTCACATTGTTTCTTCTGTACGCATTGTATCTGGCTCACTCCTGCAATACCGCTGTCACGCTGAGGTAGGAAAAATAAATAAACAAATATTTTAACCCGACGTAAATATCTATTTGTCGCGCTCAGAGCAGCGCCGTTGCGCATTAAAACATTCCTACATCTCGTTCCACGCACTTTCAAAATTTGATCCACAATTCGTCTACAGTAAAGACAGTTGAGAAAGTTTGTTCGTTTGTGGACATTTGTGCACAATGTAACCGAGCAACCTGGTACCTGACTAATGTTTTTTTTTATCTTACTGTTCACGCAAATATGTTGCTTTTTTTCCGGTTGCTTTGCTACGTAGATTGACTGGGTATGTTGACTTGTTACCAGTTCAGCTCTGTAATGCAGGGCCTTAAGGGTAGGTAAAACAAACAAATAAATAAATAAATAAACAAATAACACCAAAAAGCCAACTTCCCAGGCGGCTCATGAGCTATTGAATGCGGAAGAAACAGAAGAATATAAAAATACTGGACAAAATTTGAGTGCTGATCCCAACTATAAGGAAAAAAACACAGGGCTTAAAGCAGTATAAGCAGGTATGAGTTTAAGAACAGTGATGTAAAGAACGGTAGCTTAGCTTAATAATAAAAAAACATCCCCCTCGCGAGGGGCACGATCAAATGCAGAGCATTTCCGGGGGCGCACGACGTTAAGTAGTTTGTGTTACGTTAATGTTGTTGCACTTGGGGCAACTGCTGACGAGAGAGCGCAGCGATCAGTGCGTTCCAGCCTCACCGACAGCCACCTTTATCACGCCACGATCGCGCCACGCGCGCGCGATGGTGACGTCACGATCACGCCACAGATGTTGTTGATCCCGCGACGCGCGCGCCTCCACCTGTTGGGCGCGAACCGACCGCGGAGAGAGCGCGCGATGCGAGCGGAAAGTAGGCGAGGAGGAGCGGGCCTGACGAGATAGCGCGGCGATGAGCGCGTTCCAGCCGCAGGTGCGCCCTGTCGGCGCGATCGTGGCGTGATAAAGGCGGTTGTCGGCGAGACAACCACCTTTATCACGCCACGATCGCGCCGACAGGGCGCACCTGCGAGCGATGCGGACAACTACGGACGCCAAGAACGCGTGGACATCGTGAGTTAAAGAAATGCTCTGCATTTAAAATGATGGTACGCAACAATGGTGTGCTTCCCGTATTGATTTCTGCGGCAGAAAATAACGCGACAAGCAACGGCACGGGTTAAGACATGGCGACGTGCCACAATCAGCCTCCACTTGCGCTGATAAAATATTTTAATCCGAAGCCAATCCCGGCAGAAAAGAAAGGTAATGTATACGCTGAGAGGTGGCAGAAATAGAAAAAGAGGCATCACAATAAGGGCGACAAAAAATAGGAAACTATAGGAGCCGCCCTCCCTTGGAGCTTACGTAGGTGCGTGTTGGAGTTTGTTATGCTTTTGCGTTATCTATTCCTCGCTAATTCTTCTAGAGCTCTACTTCGCGATGGAACAGGCCTTTGAGTTAGTTCTACTCGTTAGTTGAAGTACTGTAAGGGATAATCGAATTCTAAGCTTCACTGGTCATACGCCTCTTTTATTTTACTCGAGCAGCTTTGAAACGTCGATTCCCGCCATTCACGTGCGTTGACGAGATGACCAGAAGCTCTTCTTCTAGTTCCGAGGTAGCATGTCACCAGAGTGTCTCTGTCTCCCCCCGACAGAGCGTCACTGTCGCAACCGTGTACTATCTCATACTAGCCTGTGTGCGGGCGTGCTTGCATGCCACAGCACCTACGATTCGCAACGAAACATTTATTGCCACTCTGCATATTGTCCACGAAAACAACACTCTCGGTTCCTCGCTCGTTCCTCCGCTTCGATACCTAGTGGCTCCACTCCAACTTGCTTATTGACTTGGCTGTCATTTAATGCGCCACACGGCTGTACAGGCCTCCCTTTGGACGCAAGGTTTGTTGGATAAAGAAGTTGCTCTATTCTCGTATCATGCGCTCAAAAGGCCGTGCCTGCGGTTACAAACCCTGGTACCTTATCTGGCATACCTACGCTGTATCACACATCACATTGTACTTTCGGAAGTGAACTTTTCAATTTTGGAACTTTAAAACTTTGAAACAATTTCTTGCATTCAGGGAACTGCCCAATTTCTTCTCAGCTGTATTAAGAAAACTCCTAATGCTCAGAATCACGCACTCCAGAGCTGCACGCATTGAAGTGGTTTGGCATCGGGCGCATCGAGCAAACCGGTGGGGAGATCTCTTTTGTTCGCGAATTACACAAAGTGCAGTGCTCTCGTGATCTACCGGCAGGAGCATAAGAGCACGCGTGCTCACGTGCAGCAAAGAACAGAAAGTAGGATCAGCTGGAAGAAAACAAAATTACTGGCATGCCCTCGTAATTTGCTCGGGTGCGGCTGGCGTGCGCCCTGCGTATGAAAGTCGCTCGATCACTGCGGCCATCTCATTAGCGGTCATCTGCAGCGCCAACACGCGCGACCGGTCCGCACACCTCCTCTGGGAAACCGCAGCCGGTGCGGTCGGCAAAGAAAAGCATCGCCCCAGTATTTGGATAACGCATGCGCCGCGTACGGTCAGCTGGAGTCTTCTTCACGGGCACTCGCTCAACTTCCGGTGTGATGATGAAACCTTATGGGCAGGATCTCCCGCTGGAAAGAGAACGCTTTACACAAGATTTTCAAGCTCGTGGCTGATGGTATACGTGAATGGCGGATAAATTACTGAGCCGAAAGCGTTCCGCGACGGCTGTTATTCAAAGCAATCTTTTGATCCCTTTCCGCTTGTCTTCAAGAGAGAGCTTCACGCCATCTTTTGCAAACACACCCGAATCTCTGGCCTTATTACCGGTGCATTGTAGGACGTGGGGATCCAGGAGCTCTCGTGCATTTCCCGCAGAGGCCAACGGCAATGACAGTGTTACGAATCGGCCAGCGCCGCAGTACTTCCCCGCATCACTCCTCGGCTGTGCGGCGAAGCCACTTGTGCGCCTTCGAAAACAGGCGCAATCATGTCGGTGACAAGTAGCGACAAGCCGCGTCAGACGCTTCGCTCTCTGCGCATTCGGCGGCTGCCTGCGGCGGCTGAACTTCGGCGGCTGCCTGCGTGGACTCGTCTCCACGCTCTTCAAGGACACAGAGGCCCCGTCGATCGCAACGGAGTCCTCCTCTCCCCTCTCTCGGACTCAACGTGCCCGAGGCTATGAACGGCTTACGAACTCTGGAAAGAGTGTTGTGCGTGTTCCAGCCTGTTGCGTTTGACCGTTATCGCTTTTGGGTATAAATAGAGCTGCCCAAGCGTTGTAACTCATTCCTGTTAGAGCAGCGAATCGATGTTGTCGCTCTGCTCGAGTCCTGTATTGTAACCTCGCCCGTCGGGGCATTGTTCTTTGGCTTCGGCTCACCTCTCGCTATGAAGTAAACAGTTACGTTGGCCTATCGGCTCTGGACGTCTTCCCGGCTGCAGTCGGCCTTCACGGTCGCAACACTGGTTGGCAGCGGTGGGATGGCAACTTCGTAACACCTGAAGCCAGCGGTGCGAGACCCAACACCACGGACGTCAAGGCGGCTTCGGACTTCGCAGAATTCACGGCGGTCAAGGGTGAGTGCGGGACTTTTCTTCACTGAGTTTTACCAGGCTTCTGAGGATAGCTGGTAGGGCGTGTTTTTGTCGCGTGGGTTATTCGCGCAAAACATTTTTGGAGCAGTGGGAAAGCAGTACTCTAGACCGGCCATGAATTTGAAAGCGTTGAAAAAACCGCAGTTGTTGGAGCTTGCAAAAGAGTTGTCGCTTGGATGTTACGGACGCACTGAGAAAGCCAGAGCTGATACAGGCTATACTCGCTGTTGGCGCTGACGATGACGAGCTGTCTGATTGCATTGAGACGATCATGGCAGGGAGACCGCTAAACGTCAGGCTGCAGAGGCTGAGCGCCAGCGTGAGGAACGCGAGAAAAGAAAGCGAGAACAGGAGCTCGAGTGGCAGAGACAAGATCAGGAACGCAAGCTCAAGCACGAGGAAAAGATGCGATGGTACGACCTCGATATCGAGCGAATCCGAAGGGAAAGAAAGAAGCTCGAAAGAGAGAGACTCCAGCGGGAGAACAAGCACCTAGAGCATGAAATTCAACTCGAGCAGGAAGAAGTGAAGCCCGAGTTAGAATTGTTGCTCGAGAAAGACCTCGTTGTCGAGGAAAGCACCGTGCCAGCGCTGCCAGTAGCAGACGCTCGGGAGCGCGAGTCGGAAGCGACCGTTGCTGCCCCGCAGCGCGTCAAGGTTGCTGAGAGAGATAACGAAGGCGCATTAGCTCAGACTGTCGGCAGAGGCGGCAGAGGGCAGTGCGTGTCCACTGAGTGCGATAATGTGTCGGCGTTTGTTATGGAGATCTCGGCGGAGTGTTCATACGGTTCAAATACGCGGGAAGTCTTGGGAACGGCTGCTGACGTGAACGTGAACACTTCGCGAGATAGCGACGTTTCGCAGGAATGCGTAAACGATGAGGTTTCCGAGACGCCGCACGAGTCCGCTGAAACGGAAGTTGTTTCTTCGGACGGTAGTGCGGAAACGAGCGACATGGTGGGAAAGCCTGCAGCCGAGGCAGCGAACGGTTTGCACGGGTCAGTTGGGAGTCGTGACGATCTCACCACTGAGCAAGCCGATTCCGTCCTGCCACCAGCTCAGGTAGCTGACCTCGAGCCACGGCCAGCCGAGCTCGTAGAGATTCAGGTGTCTGGGGCGGCTGAGCCGTCTTTTGAGACAGGGCAGTCTGGTTGTAGTGTAGCCTTGACAGCCGCAAAACAGAACGACAACACCCTTCGGTGTTCGCTTACTTAGGGTGTTGCGGAAAAGGCGAGGGACGCCGAGATAGGGTCCGTTGGATGCTACGAGGTGTCTAATGAGCACGTCGTGCCCTTGTCACTCCCAGCTGACGCTCCCGACGATAGGCCAATATGGGCTAAGCTAGTTGAGATTTCGGTGTCGCCTGTGGCTGAGCCGAAGTCGGGAACCGACCAGCCTAGAGAAGAGAACGTGAACGCGTTCCGATGTTCGCTTGCCGAACGCGTTCGCGAAAAGGCGGGCAACGAGGAGAGAGGGAAAACGTCTGCGCCTACTTGTGGCGCGTGTTTCACTGCGGGCACGCCGAGGGGCAAAGCCGTGAGCTCGCATCGCGCCAAGGGAACGCCGCCTCATAGAAGGAGTGCGCGCCTAACGTTCTAACGCTGGAAAATCTCGCTCGCTCCTCCGCGCGCTCGGCCTTTGTCGAAAACAACGGCCGGTGTCTTTTCACGCGGTCGCAGCAGTCTCTTTCAGAGAACGGGCGCACCTAAAGTGCGATACAAGAAGGGGAAAACTCGGAGCAATGATGAGAGCTCGAATCGCAGCTCTCAGCACGAGAAGTGGCCTGTAGACGCCTGACTTTCTCAAGTTCATTGTTTTTCCTGAAGCAGGTTTCGCCCTTTACGATTACATTTCTTTTTGTGTATGGGACATTTCCAATCACGCGAAATGTCAACTTTCAGGTTTGTTCACGTGTCTAAAGTACTGCTAGGCAAAAATATAACTAAGTAGTTAGTTATTCGCGTACTTTTCGCAACTAAAAGCCTGGTAGATCTTCAGTGTTGATTTGTCTTCGCTCTTGCCGGCGATGCGGTTGTGTCTTCCTGTGTTGTTCTGTTGCTTGCCTGACCAAGCCAGAGACGTTCTTCGGGAGCCACTACTCGTCCAGTGACCCGCCCGGTGAAGCTCCACCACAGTGTCGTACAGCCCAGGCCTGGAGTCGAGCGTCTGCCGAACACTTCACTTCGACAGTATCCCTCCGGACAACGGTTGTAGACCCTTGTCCATCGGGATCTCGGACCCCCGGCGGAGAAGCTGTTACGAATCGGCCAGCGCCGCAGTACTTCCCCGCATCACTCCTCGGCTGTGCGGCGAAGCCACTCATGCGCTTTCGAAAACAGGCGCAATCATGTCGGTGACAAGTAGCGACAAGCCGCGTCAGACGCTTCGCTCTCTGCGCATTCGGCGGCTGCCTGCGGCGGCTGAACTTCGGCGGCTGCCTGCGTGGCTCGTCTCCACGCACTTCAAGGACACAGAGGCCCCGTCGATCGCAACGGAGTCCTCCTCTCCCCTCTCTCGGACTCAACGTGCCCGAGGCTATGAACGGCTTACGAACTCTGGAAAGAGTGTTGTGCGTGTTCCAGCCTGTTGCGTTTGACCGTTATCGCTTTTGGGTATAAACAGAGCTGCCCAAGCGTTGTAACTCATTCCTGTTAGAGCAGCGAATCGATGTTGTCGCTCTGCTCGAGTCCTGTATTGTAACCTCGCCCGTCGGGGCATTGTTTCTTTGGCTTCGGCTCACCTCTCGCTATGAAGTAAACAGTTACGTTAGCCTACGGCTTCTGGACTTCTTCACGGCTGCAACAGCGGCTGGCCGCTCGCATCATACACGCTACCACTCGTATGTCGGAGGCCACGGAGATCGGATCGGGTGCCCCCGCCCGGTCGCAACAACAGGCAGAGACTGCTACTTGAGGGTAGTGGAAGGACAGTAGAGTCCCTGCGTTAGTTCAGGTTAGTCTAAGGTATATTTACACGGTGAGCGAGCCGGTGGGCCGGACTGAGACGTCTTGGAATTTTAGTGGAGCGCTCATCTTCAGAGAACGCTTGGTGTATTGCTTGCTACACCTCAGCGGAAGGACTTGATAAAAAAAACTTCTGGGGCAACACAGGCTGCTTTTGTTTCACAGTTAGAGCTCCTCCTGCTATGATAGTTCCGCGCCGAAGTTCTTGAGCACATGGTGTCCACTAACGGTTTCTTTTTATAATTACGGCGTATCATCCGTACGCGTCGTTTAAATTACCTTAAAAAATTCAGCCCACCCACCCCCCAATACGAGCAATATATATTATCTTCATTTTTCTCTATGGGGGTCCTAAAACTTTGCTTAACCGTAAATCTGAGGAGGAAAAGACTTGTACTCGCAAACTTGCACTTAAGCGGTACCTTTCGATACTCTGATGCACAGTGGGAAAACGTTGGGTGATTAAACTACTGTGTGCTTCTCGGGTTGGACCGAAGCGGTACTAGCAATCGTGTTCTAACGCATTCGAGCCATTTCACAGTCACACAACAAAGCGCAACTTTGCGCCCCCTCCCCCCTCGTCTTCTCGCTCGCCGGAAAGCCTCGACCGGCCTGACATAACTACAAGCTACCGACCCCGTCAGGCGAAGCATTGGTGTCCCAAAATACCAAAACAGCAAACCCGGTTGATCGAAAACGCACAAAAGAAAAACTCCCCGGTCGTATAAGACGTCGCCCTGTTCCAGCACCCCCTTTCGCACCCTTGACTGCACTCACGGGTTGGTGGAACCAGTGAACCCCGGGTCAGCCACTGGGGTCTTTTCCCCCTTGCGAGTCATAAAGTCCAAGCCGCTACCAGTGAGCCGCAGCGGAGCCAGGCTCGCGTTCGCGCACCAGGCCGCATCGTCTTCGGCAGAAACCGATTTCACGCATCGGCTCCGTACTGCGGCACCTAGTTTCCTCGCAAAAGAAAAAGGAGGTGGTTTGGAGCTAGCTGCAGCCTCGATACATTACTCGTTCGTAACACCCCGTGGGATGAAACAAAGCACACGACACTGAAAAAAGTGCTTTCAATGTCCGCGGGAAAAGCTCCATACTTCGCCGGTAACTCTGCCCTTTTCAATGTTACGGCTAAATTTGACTAAAAGCTGTGGCCCTTTCCTGCGGAGGTTTAACGCCGGGCGTAGAAGAATTGAAGGCTATACTTATTTTGTTTTTTTAGTGTTGACTTAGTCCGAAGCCCAAGGCATCCGGGACTAAGGAAGCCTCCCACCGGGCGGGTGCCCTAACATCAGCACCTGGTCTCCAATAAAGTTTATTCATCATTAGTGTTGACGAGACTGGTAAAAGAATAAATCCGGAAACGAACCTGCGGACTTTCTATATTCAAGAACGAAGACGTCTGCATATTAATGAAAGGTAGATCAACCTTGCCCACTGCTAGAGGAAAGATTAAGACACGGTCATAGCCATGATTGTGATAAATTGGCAGAGAGATGCTGCATCCCAATCATGTTGGGATTTCGTTTAGAATAATTGTGGTGAGGAGCTGTATTAGGTTAAGTCAAGCGGAGTTGTATGCTACACAGACCAAGTAGAAACGTAGACAAGCGTTCGTCCCGCTTGTCTGGTCTAGTTTTTATTCGTTCCCTGTCTCCGCGCTTTTATTTGCACCAGTTAATGATATAAAACGAAGCTCAGTGATGCAGTTGTCGCAGCAGCCAATGTTGGCTCCAATTGTTTAAAACTACGCGTATTAGAAAACACACGAGTTCGCGAAGAAATAATCAGCAGTCCGAACCACGTGAGCAGATCAGAGGAAAAAAAATAAAACGGATTATTTTCGTTCAGGATTTCCTCTTGTTGTTTCGACGAGAACCGCGTCATTGAGAAGTATAGAACAGACGTAAACAGGATTGACTGAATAAATTCAATAACGATGGAAACGTTGAAAGTGTTAATTCATAACGCAACGATAGCACAAAAGATGAGGTATTACGCTATTTACAAGCACGTACAGTTATCTAAAATATCACAAAACAATCGAATAAATTAATATAACTCTGGTCCACTAAGAGTACCCTGTGGTACTTAGACATTGCTCAAATCTTTTAGCCCAGCCCGACCCGTTGGGCCTTCCAACCAAGGCGCTAATAAACCCTGGTGTCAATTTTACTCCACTAACTCAATGTTAATGTATAAGGTCATCATTCATCTAAGCTCTTGTCAAGTAGCGCCCCGCTTTAGTAACCACAAGATTTCAAGAACAGCCTGGCCAGCTTTAGGCTGTTGGCTACCGTGCGAGCGTGCAGTTATCAGTGGCGGAATATTCTTGAGGAAGCTCAGTGATTAGAAGCACGCTCGAGCACAACAAGTGCCCCGCCGCGTAATATTGCGGTGTGTCCTTACATCCGCGGACTATAACTTGAAGAAAATTGATGAGCGTTCCAACGTAAAGGTGGTCTTTTCCGGTGGAATAAACTCGCTAGCGTCTATAAAATGAAATATGAAAATCATGAAATTCGTCGGTTCGGTGCGCTAAGCATCTCAAATATCCCCTTCATTCGTACAGAAAATGGAGTGTGCCGTACCCTTCTCTTGTGTGAAAGGCAGTGCGTGAGGCCTACTCGTCCCTGTCGTCAGAAGAGGACACGGGAAAACAGATACAATGTAAAAAAAAGAACATTGGCTTCTGGCTTTGCGTTATAGCACGTGGAACGGTATACCAATGTTTCAAATTTTTCGCATCCTTGAAAATTACAAGGATGGATCGACGTGGGCAATGTCCCAGACTTAAAACGTGTATGAAATAAGACCTGCCTGCGTAAGCACCCTCCCCCCCCCCCATCCCCCCACCCCCCCCCCCGTCAGGCTTTTAGGTAAGGAGCTGATGTTTCTGATGCAGTGAATGCTCAGCGCATGACAACAGTACTAGTGTTTTGGTTTGTTTTATTTTATTTTATATATAATCCTTTATGTTAGCTTACGCAATTGTATACATTTTTACGTGCTCCGAAATAAGCGTTATAAATAAGTGCTCGTATTCCTTGATCCCGTTTCGAACCTTCTGTGATATTTGCTCTATGAATTCACAGACGGACTACCAAAAGATTCCAATTCACAGCCTTGTCTAAAACCTCATGACTGGGATAGCGTGGCTGGGGAAAGAGCAAGCTTAGAATCCTGTCCCCAGGATGCTTACAAAAACGTTTTATTCTGCAACTAGCCCGGGCAGCATCCCCCGAAGCACGACGTCCCCGCATAAAACAAAGCACCGCTTGCGTAAGCATCGCAATGCCCGCGTTCCCTTCTTCCGAATTATTCACGTGACAAAAGCGCGCCAACCACAAGTCAAGTGGTGCTCAGCGCCGCCATTATTTTACCGCTCCATAACGCAAACGGCGCTCCTCGTTCACGCGGCCGGCCGGGCGCGATCCCCACGCTTTAGAAAATTCATCCCTTACAACGTCCTATAAAGTCTCGCTATCTCCCATTCCTTACATATCTCCTGCCGTCCCTTTTCTTTTCTTCGCCGCAAGACGCGTTGAATGGTTGGGGCTCTAAATTTTGTTCCTAGTATTTTTTTCGTTCTATCTCCTGTATTCATCACTGGTCCCCTAACTGTGAAGAAGAGGAGAGGAAAAAAGAAGAAGAAACGAATGCGAAATGACGAGTGTAGAGAAATACGAGTCTCTTCCGTCCCATTTCCCGAACTCGCTCGCTCTCTCGGAGGACGCGTGAGAGAGCCGGCTCTGCACTTCTCGTCGTCGTGTCATTCCGTTCTGTCCTTGGGTGGAAGGCACGGAGAGAGCTTGCAGGGTTTCCTCTACATCGTGGTCTTTATTTGCTGGTCGGCACCCCCGGGCTATGCAGCTGCTTCTTCTCAGGCGGCTCTCTTTGCTTGTGTAATCCCACGCCTCAACTCGACATCCTTTCTCCATCGCTTTACATTATGTGACATTCTTTAATTCTCGTTTAATTCTTCTTCTTCGTCTACGCTTCTCAGGCATCTTTCAACCCTCTCTTCTTCTCTATCCTGAAAGATTAGAGTTGAAAGACTAGTCCATTTTTTTATTGCATTACCCAAGAAAGCTGCAGGGACAACCCATATACCTGGCTCAGGCTCTCATTCTGAAATCCCATGACCTCACTTTCAGCACGCCCCTGAAGAAGAAGGGAAACTGAGAAAGAAAACAAAATGCGGTGATGGATTTTAATAATTTTATCCGCTTCATCACGCTCGCTTTGACAGAAATCGTGGTTCGGTGGACGACAACTTTTGATTGTAATGCACTCTATTTCTTCTGTTTGTTCTTTTGCTTTGGGAGAGCGGTACTTGAAAAGAAAGGAGCCCTTGCGGGCGCCTCTCACAACATAAGCTTTTGCGACGAGTGCCTACGTAGGTGACCGCTTTCGAAAATAGTGAGCTAATAAAGCTCCTGAAGAACAAGAAGGAATTTATTAATCCTATAATGGCATACGTCAGTTTCACGGGCCAACTTGCCGGCGGATTCATTTCCTAGCACTCCGTCGTGTCAAGGGACCCGCTAGAAGAGAGCGCCAAGGCTGTTTTCGTTTATCTTCCGAGGGAGACCAAGGGAGCGTTGTCAAGATGTGTTTACGGGAAGTTCAAGCTGCAAAAGTTGCAGTGTTGATCTGGAATCTGCAAAAGTTCCGCAAGCCGCACGCTAAGCGATTTAATCTTTTCGAAGGCCGCTTGAATCCTGGACTCGTGTTTTGAAAGCCGCTCAGGACGAACGACGCATTTCAAAGACACTCATTAAAGAGCATTTTCGATCTATGTGGCAACCACACCAAGCCTGTGTTACCAAAGGAAACAATGGGACAGAGACATCATTAGTGTTCCGCATCCAGGTGAATTCTGCGCAAACACCGGCGTAGTTCCTTAAGCCAAATCCTTATCTCCTCACTTGCGTGTCCAACGTGCGGTATACTAAGTGAACGTGACATCGGACAATTCTTCATGGACTGCTGAAAGCATGCGACGGAGCGGTCAGCTTTGTTTAAAGAACTTCGAAGGAGAGCGTTCCGTAATTCCTATTTGGACAGAAGGCCATTTGATTGCAAGGAGAGACATTTTACGCCTGATCCTCCGGTATTTGAGGGACACAAACCTGAGTAACTCGTAGTGATTTCCCGCGCATGGCGTTAATAAGGTGCTGATTGGGGAAAGCAATTGCCGGCACATCACGGAAAACTAGTTCCGCCCCTTAACACAACGCTTGCTTCAACAAGGGATGGAACGAAAATAGGCTGATATTACTTGTTCACAATGAGTCATGTTCCAATTCTCGTGCGTCGTTGCGGTGCAAGGTATTTAGGGACAGTCTAAACGCATAATAGACTTATGCCTCAAAACAATCACCTAAATCACATTGTGAACCATTACTGCTGCAATAAATTGCTGTTCCGACTGAAATGGTGTCGAAAGGGATCATTTACCAAGGCTGGCTGCGTAAAGTCAAATACACGCGTAGCGGATACAGCTTCGCACTTCTGTGCTAACGGTCGAAGCTCCTGAAGAATTATTACGCCGTGTAGTGTGGTTAGAACCCTTAGCCTAGGGAACTACTCTCAATGCAATGCTATTTATTTCTTGTTTGCATCATGAAGCGCGTTTTATGCGCAACTATGCGTTCTTGCTTGCGACAAACAAAGATACGCATGCACTCATCTCACCGTAACGAGAATAAAACACTAGTTTATGTGTACAGTTCTTAAAGAAAACACAATACCCATAGCGGCCTCCACTTTTACTTTGTATGTCACTACGTTTTTTGTTGATGTTCCGCAGTAACGTATTTATACATGTCCAGTAGTAGGATCGCATTTCTGTAATCAGCAAACCACCGCTAAACTTCTACAGGTGAAACTTTTGTAATTTCTGGGGTACTATGCGTGGTTTTTAAGCATTAACGCTTTACGAACTTGCTTGCTTTGCTTTTAATATGCGTTCAGTTTCCTCTAAGGAGGTCTCCGACCGCTTTAACGTGTCCACTCAAAAACGTCTAAGCGCTGTCATTTGGAAGTGTCAAGTTTACCAGGAATTTTAGCAAAAGTTGCTCCTTAACTTCCAGTTTCCCCGAGTGTAAACAGGCCGCGTTTAAATATGTTCGCTGGGTCAGCGATACCTTGCCGCAAGTTACTCTTCGTGGGGAACGTCTCACTACGGCTTTGTGGCACCATGACAGCACATCCTTTGTATCGATTGTCCAAAAATCAGTAATAAAAGTTACGAAACTTTCGTAAACAAATGAAGTTTGCAAAAATAACTAGACTCGCGATAACGCTTACGCTACCGTTTTGTTGGCGAGCTAAGTAAAAGGGGCCATATAGACAAAATACAAGTTTGGTTCCTTCGAAAGGTTGCCTCGTTAGAATCATAATGACACCCACTTTAACGTAAACTGTGCTCAAATAAGCTACATAATTACAAATAAAGGGAATGGCCATATGGCCTATTAGCTCATTTCCCGCAACACAACTTATGATGTCATTTCTTCCAGCTCTGCAATTGGCTGAGGCCGGCAAAAGCTAAACGCAAATTAAGCAGGTCTAATAAGCTTGCCGAACGAGCTATTTGTGCCTACATTTAGGGCACAATCTTTTTATAGCAGTAAGAATGGTGGGGTGAACAGTGGTAGTTATGAAAGTACTCGTAAAAGTAAGAGTACCGATGCGTACTGCTGCTGGTACTGCACACACTATGCTTGTTTTGGGTTCCCGGCATTGCGGCGCTTTGGGATTGTCTCAGACGACACTGGCCGATTGGCGTAATCGACGGTGGCTTACGTGACCTTTTTTGTCGAGCGAACGCTATGTTTCACGAAGCGACCATTTTTTCTACCCTAACAAAAAAACTCCCAAGCATTTCCCCGAGGGTGAACATGGTTAAGTGCGAATGCACGGGGTGATGCTATGAGGGGGAGTAAAGTTAAAATCCGTTGGCATTCGTCCGTGAGCGCGCGCGAGCCGACCCACGGAGGTCTGGCATCGCTGCATATATAGGGGGGTACGCTGCACCGAGCGCGCCGAGCCAGGTGGCTGAGAGAGGAGGCGAGCGCAAGGGGAGAGGGACAGCGGCGCACGGCAGCTGCAGCCGAGCGAGGGGGAGAGGAGAGAGTGTGACGTCACGGTGGAGAGAGAGGCGCGCGGCAGCTGCTGGGGAGAGGAGGCGCGCTGTGACGTCATACCATGACGTCACGGCGCGAGGAGCGGTGCGGGGAGCGGCGCGCACCCGCGCAGCCACGGCGAGGAGGCGGAGCGAGCGCGGTCACGTGGTGAAGAGACGTCACCGCGCCGTTGCTACCGACGCTCCTCTCCGCTCCACGCCGTTGCTGTGCGGACGCCGCCGCCGCCGCCGGCGGTGGAAGGTTTAGGGTCGCTTATAAAGTGCATTCGCACTTAAAAGAAGCCTGGTGCAAATACGGCCAATAAATTAGCAGTGGCTTTGCTCGGCTATGACAGGATGTACGTAGCGTGAGCTAAGGTTCAGCTGGTTATTCTTAGCTTTCCTGGTTGTCTACAATTCGGTTGGTTATCATGATTACTGGTGTTTCAATGACACTCACACGGCATACGCATTATGTAATACATGTATATTTATCAAGCGGCGCCGGCGCAGCGTCACCAATTGCCCCAAAGCTAAGCTGGTTCCACAGGCGCACGCCGGTGTTGCTGCGACGCACGAGCCATCGGTTCCACACCCGGGCACCCCTCGCATGATCATCAAGTGGACCGAGACGATGGGGTGTGAGACGCCGGGCAGCCAGCAACGATGTGTGTGCCATGTGACGTCCCTGCTCCTCGCGCATGCGCAGCACGGCTTTCCAGGAGCCACGCGAAACTGCTCAACCTCGGCCAGTGCAGCTCACGCTACAAAACAAATCAAAAACAAAAAAATGGCCCGCCGCGGTATTGCGGCGCTATCTAGGTTGACTTACGGTAACAAGGCTCGCAGCACACTAGGTTTTTTTAGCTTGAATACCTGCTCTTGTGATGTCATTGCAGACGTCCTGAAAACACGATTTCGCGGGAGAATCGAAAATGAAATTTAAATTGATAACTTTCTCAGCAAATAAAGCATCGTTCGGTTCCTGATAAGAGCTGGGGGCACTACAAAACACGAAAACTTTCGAATAAAATAAACTTGTATTTTGTCTGCATGGCCCATTTAAGTACCGCAGTACGCTTTCTCTGGGGTTAAGCTAACTAATTGCATGATGAAGCCAATACACTCGAAGCTTGACAGAAAGCCCTGACGCAATTTTGCGAGAGTCGTTTTAGAAACTTTCACTTGATTGCTTGTTAGTTTCGTATACAAGCGACGTCTTCAGGACAGAACCAGTATGAGTACGAGGGCAATACATGCGTGGGTAGCAGTGAGACTATTCGTACTCCGCGTTTCCGCATGCCTCCATATTGCTCCGCGGGAGGAGACGGGGAGGTTGTTTATAATGTGCAGCAAGCTATTTTATCACGCAGATTTTACACATTTTGATAGCCTTCTCGCCGCATTTTCGCAAATGTCAAATGTAATTATATGAGATATCGAAATTAAACAACAAACAATTCCTATTTCTCTCTGATTGTTCATGACTATTCCGACGCCTGTAATTCTTGCTATTCAAGCAGCAGTTGCAAATGAAGTCCGCTAGACGCTACAAGACGCTATAAGATACAAGATACGTTTTGAAGATCTGTGGTGCGCTGCGGATTTAAAAAAAACATTACCATAAAATGGTTTTCAAGTTGATGATTTTTTTGCTGTCACAGTTTATCAAAACACTATTACAGCTATGTGCGCTACATTTGTAAACTATACAAGGCCACCTATCGGTACAGTGTACTCAACGTTTTACTCTGACATCCCTTTTACGATGTTCTTGAGTCGAGAAGTGGAAACCTGCCGGAGGAAAAAAAAGTGATGTTTTTATTAGTCCCCCTAGCACCCCAAATTAAGCCTGTTTCATAAACATATTTACAGAACAGGGAATCTTGGGAAAATGTGGGAAACTTGAAATTATTTGGTTTTAATGTTGACTTACCTATATTTATTATTTAATATTAATAAAACATGACTTCGCAAAGTCATTCAAACACTGTTGGTTGCACTGCCTGCTGTTCACCTAACGCCTCATCAAAGATTTACAATTTAAATCATGTGATACCTTTTTCAGAAGCCATTTTTTCTTCCTACATAGTACTGAATCCCCGACACGTTCTCCGAAACGCATTCCAGAGGGTTTCATGCACTGATTTTAGGCCTCATGGTGGATTCAGAGACGTGTGCAGTACCTCACGCCTTCAACGCATGTGTTGACCGTCTTCCATTCTAGTATCAGTAGTTGCGGTACAGAAGCAAGTTATAAAATCGTTGCTTACCTGATGTCGATTGCCCCCGGTAGCCAGCAGGAATGAAAAAGAAGAGAATAGAACAGATGTTAGTGACCAAGCACAAGAGTCACTGAGTGCACTGAGCTCTCGTAGTAAAAACATGCGTTCCCTTTAGCTATTATGGCATGGCCCCAGGCTGTGTACGCGAAATACTCGGCCAAACATTAGCAGCGTATGGGTCTTGCGCGATGTTTAAAAGATATCTGTCCGTGAGTTTTGTGTATAGCGTGTTCGACAGGCATCTGTTAAAAGCAATCACTGCTGATCAATCCTTCTGGGATTGTCGTCCCTGCCCCGTCCACCAAAGTGCCGGCCTCGTGACATGTTTTAAAGCATCCGGGAAAAGGAAAACAAAAAGTCGTTTGACTACGGTGAACGTGAGTGTAGCGATCAAAGGTGAGGTCCACGGCTTGCTTATTCTTAATTATACTATTTTTTCTTTGTGCATTTTTCTATTTAGTTTAGCCAACTCTTCCGGGTCAATGGATGCACGTCGAGCTTGGCCTTGGTGTTGTTTACGCTGTTATTCATCTTAACGAGTGCGGCACTGAGCTTCGAAATCACTCGGTGTACTTAGCCGCCCGCTTTCCAGAACTATTGTGACTCGATAAACATGTTAGAGACGATACCTTGCACAAACGACGAGAAGAAAAGGGCCCGTAAGTCGGCGCCCGGTTTCATATACGCTCACCTCATCTCCAATGGGCGACAAAACCGCCGCTGTGCCTAGCATAGCCCCTGATCCAGAAGATGCAAGTGTCGATGTGCTCGCAGTGCGGCGATCAACAGTGGCGTGAAGAACGGTAGCAGACTAAATCTAGCAATGACTTTTTTTTTCGCACACGAGGCATTCTTCCTCTCGGTGACATCAAATGACAGGCTTCACGCTCCGACAGACACAATTTTACGAGCCCAGGCACCTAGCGCTGTCGCGCTGAAAGAGACCGCCAGTTTCAGCAGCACGTTGGGAACCCAATTTGACAGTCACGAGCTGTCCTGACTAAATGAACAGCACAACGCGATAAATTAGCAGCTACAAAATAGCAAAAGATGGCCAAGACCAGAGCATGCTTTAGGATGATTAGATGGCGAAGGTGGGAATCAACTGGCTTTCGCGAGCTTCGGTGTCAATGTTCGCATCGAAGCCGCAGCAGACGGCTTGTACGAAGCATGCCTAGCGCAGCATGTGTAAAAACAAAAATGTTCGGAGAATCAGGCGCCCTTTTGCGATGACCAATATACAAGGTGTTTTACCATGAGGTCACATATACAGGGGAAACAACGTTAAGTCGAAAGATTTTTTTAAAATTAGGCGCTTAGGTGTAAGTGAAGACAAATCTGAAGTGAAGTTATGCGCCCCGGGGGGGGGGGGGGGGGAGGGGCACAGAGTGAGGTGGTAATTATGAATGACCGTGGGTTAATGAGCTAAAATTGAATAATTCACTTTTGGGTGGCTGCGGTAAGCACGTATGTTTGAATTGCAATGTTAGACGCAATCGTGTTTCTACGCAGTTTCATCGGGCAGAATTCTTCTAACGCATCTGTACTCCGAGATATGGAGCAGCGAAGTTTAATTGCCGTTCGCAAGATTACGCATGCAAGACATCGGAAACTGGCGCGGAGCTCCTCCCTTGTGTGACGTGCCTGCTGTGTACGGTGTTTAGTTTAACAACGATGTGGAGGCATAGGCAAAGGTGATAACTGGCACCCTTTCAGTCTTGGCTGGCGTTGTCGCAATCTGCAGTGCTCGGAACCTCTATCGAAACACAGAACAAAGGGGAGCAGCTTTGGGTCTGTCTTCACTGTCTAGCATGCGTAATAATGCGTAATCATGGGATCGACATGACGACCCGCAGACAAGCTCGAGCCCTCGCCGAGATGCCGTCCCTTCCCGAACCTACATCCAGCAGCGAGGAGTCCCCAGAAAAGGCAGAGCCGAGTGACTACCTACCGAGACGGGGGTGTGTTCTTGCCGATTGAACTCGGACAGGCGAGTGACCATCAGCATCGGTACCCGGAGGTTGAGACAACCTCCTGCATTTCGATCTCTACCAAATATGTCCAGCTTTTCGACGACGGGGGCCACGCTACAGGTCAGGATCTGTGCGAGCCTCATGTTCAGCCAACGGCAAGCCCCAACTTTGTCTCGGACTTTGCTGCGATGAATAAAGCGGTCTCGGGCCAATTAGAAGTGCTATTTGGCAACCTCGTCGGCCGTCTGGATTGCTATATCAGCGCCATCGACGAAAAGAGAAACTCAACTAACGAACTAACGAGGAAATGACTGCCTGCATAGTGCATGTCAACGGTCGAATAGCTGACCTGTACAATCGTATGGGGTTATTGGAATCGTCCTGACAGCCGGTTGCGTCAGCTCTGACTGCGCCTGTTGTACCCACCTGTTGTACCGCCGTTAACAACTCAACACCGTTGTGTGCCACTTCGTCCATCCGTTTTCGATGGCTCGGTCTCGTGAGCAGCCTTCCGTAACCAGTTACAGTAGGTTGCTGTGGCCAATGATTGGTCTCTTTCTGACCAGGCTCGTGTCCTGGTGACACAGCTACGCCCTCCCGCCTGTGATTTCTGGAATACCAGCCGGAGTACGAGAGGCGCGACTATCCCAGCTAAATGAGGGCCAGGGAAGACTGCTTTGGTGACGCTTATTATCAGCAGCTACATTTTGCCCAGCTAAAACGTGTGTGACAGTGAGGCGTGACTTTAGAAGACCTCGCGAATCACGTGGAGCCACTAACGCACAAGGCACTCGCGGGTTCTCCTAATGCCACGATAGATATAATTGGTACTGGAACATTCATCGATGCCCTGGAGAATCCCAACGTTCACCGTTTGCGCGTCTCGCTCGGCGGATTTAATTGCCCGATACATTTTTCTGTTAATACTTAAAAGAATATAAATATTACATGCTGAATTATCCATGTACCAGCGGAGCTTCCGCAATCAAAAGGCTTGTTTCTTTCTCATTGTATTTTTTTTTCAAACGCTCACATCCCTACTTGCACCTACGGAACGTAGGGCTATGCAAGAGCACGTAAATGATATCGTGGAGCCCGACATAGTTACTCCTTCATACAGTCCATGGGCATCCCTGACCTGCTCGCAAAGGAGAAAGATCGGTCGATTCGGTTTTGCGTGCGCTATTGAAAGTTGAATGCACAACCGGTCTTGACGTGTATCCTTTCACCCCGACTCTTTAGACAGGGTGAAACGTGCCTAATGGTTTCCACGCTGAACATATTTCTGGCTACTCGCAGGTACCTTTGGATGCGCACGATGCCAAAAACGCTGCCTTTTTCACGCCTGATGGTCTATATAAATTTACCCGCCCCCCTTTCAGCCTATCCAATGCGCCAGCAACCTTCAAGCGGTTAATGAAGAAGGTTTAGGGCCATCTAAAGTAGACCATGGCACTCGTCTATCTCCATGACGTCATCGTGTATGCGGCAACATTTGAAGAGCATTTGCGACGCCCCAAACTGGTTCTCCAAGCTTTGGGAGTTGCTGGACTTCGCCTAAAGCCGCAAAATGTTGCTTCGGCTTTGATAAAAATTCTTTACTACGGCCACGAGGTTAAGAGGGATGGAATACGACCAGACCCTGAAAACGTCCGTGCTGTGTCGGCATACGAGGCTGCGCGCACGCTGGAGGAACTGGAAAGTTTTCTGGTATTTGCCTGTTACTTTCGGTGGCTTATAAGGGACTTCGGCAGGAGGAGAGCGCCACTCACGAATCTCCTCAGAAAGAATACTGTATGGAATTGACTACAGAGCAACAAGCCTCATATCACGACCTGAAGTGTGCCGCTCTTAAGCCTCCCACACTGACACATTTCAATGAGGCGGAACCGGCTGTTCTGCACGCAGATGCAAGCCTGGATGGTCTGTGTGCCATTCTTCTCTATACGAGAAACTGTCCGGGGAACAACCGGTTCTTTCCTACGCATGTCGTCGACTTTCCGATGTTGAAAGACGCCGGTACTCCTTTGAGCTAGAATTCCTTGCGTTAGCCTCGGCTGTTGAGAAATTCTGACCACGCTTGTATGGCAGGCACTTCAGAGTCATTACCGAGAAGTGCTCCTGTTTGGCTGCAGTCAGCGAAACACTTGACGGCGATACTCGCCCGGTAGTCACTGCAGCTTTAAGAATACAGCCTTACAGTGATACATTGCATGCTTATTTTTCGTCTCGTTACCGTGTGTCGGTCACTTTTGTGGAAGAACTGCATACAGCTCAATCTAAGGAAAGCGAAGTAACTACAATCACAGAACTCCTAGAAGACCTTCCGCCATCACGCTACCGGTGCTTCCGACATCTCTTAAAGTCCACGTGTTAAGGTCGATGCAAAATGCGCCAACCTACGGCCATTTGGGCCGCGCCAAGACCTATGCCGGAGTTAAAGAGCGCTTGTTGTGGTTATAAACTGCAACGCTACGTAAATGCACATATAGCCGCATGTCAGACATGCTAATTTTGAACTATGGGCCCATCAGCTACCAAGCCTCCCAGGCAGAGCATTTTTCCACCAAATTCACTTTTTGAACTGGTCGGGTTGGAACGCCTTGGTCCCTTCCCAAAAACGCAAGCTGGCAACAGGTACATACTTGTTGCGGTGGACTACTTCAACAAGTCGGTCGAGGCCCAGGCGGTTCATCACACGTTCTCACATCGCGCTGTGAATTCCATATAGCATCTACTTCTACTCCCACATGCGGCACCGAGTACAATATTCACTGACCGTGGACGCTGTTTTATGCACCATCATTTTGAAGCAGCATTCCGAGATTTCGGCATCAAACTCCCGACTACCTCAGTGAACCACCTCCACTGCAACGGGCTTGTTGAACGGGTTAATCGTACCTTGACTGACATCCTGGCTTCCTAAGTCAACCTATCGCACACGAACTGCGACCGGGTCGGTACGGACGCTGCGTACGACATCAACACCGCTCGGCAAGACGTTACCAAGAAAACACCGTTCTTTCTCGTTTACGGGCGCGCCTTGTCATTTCCTCTAGACGCTGAGCATGTTTTGCCCCTACAGGCTTCGGCCACCGCTCACAATGATGTTCCAGACCAACTTTCCCGTGCGCCCCTACGTCATTACGCGCCCCTATATTCTGTTGATTCATACTGAAAATTCAAGGTGCCACCTCGACATTCAAGCGTGAAGAAGTAATACCGCATCGCATGCAGCTGAATGTCGTTTACACATCATACATCCGCTTCCGAATAAATTCAGACCACTTCAGCAACCCGCCACAATTGCGATGTAACTGAAAAACCTGGAGCACCTGAACTTCAAATGTGCACAATTCACAGCACAAAAAGTCTCTTTTCGCAGCGTCTTGGGACTGCCGCTTGCGTGGATATCGAATTGAGGGACGTATCATGCCCGTGGTCATCTCCAAAGCTTGCGTTATGCGCGACACAAGTTCTGATTGTGTACCTGCGACACAAAGGTCTTGAGCAGACCCTGTAAACAAATGAACGCATACGTCGGCATCAACATCAACAACACAATCCCCATTTTTGTTATCATCATCTTGCCCACATTCATTTCGCGTATCAAGATAGCATCAATGTCGTCCTTCCCTATCTTTCTCTCCCCATCTATCTCTGTCAACGGCTAACGTTATTCTATTATTTCATGCACCCTTAAAAACATTTCCAGTTTTTCGAAGCGAACTAAAGGAGGCATCATTGATTGCCGACATAACCAGAACTACGACGTTCATTTATGTCTTAGAGTACACGCGTAACAAGAACATATGGGCCCAAGCGAAAACAAGAAATATAAGACTGAACTCGTGCTTTATTTTATAGCACAAAAAAACCCGCTCAAAAAGGCTCCGACAATGCCTTGAGAGAGACAGCTACCAAACAGTGGAAGGCAAGAGCATCACCGGAATGAAAATTTTCCCCGATGACAACTGCTCAATAATTCGGTTTCACCCTATGCCGCGTCTCATTCCAGAGCCCCTTTCAGCAGATTTGTTCAGGCATCCTCCATAATGATTATTTTCCCTCGTCGCCACTCCAGTTTTATATTTTCCTGGTTGCAGGATTTGATCGAACAAGCAGCAGCAGCAGATAGTGCAAGAAGAACACAAACGGCACAGCAGCAGCCGTTGTACACGGGTGATATAACGCGCGGAGGCAGGTTGAAGAGCCCCGGCCTACTCGCGAGGCGTACCTCCGGATGCCTCAATTTTAGGCACAAATTCGTGGCAACCAATGTGGCACAAATAGATATCGATAACATTCGACAGTGAAACGAATTATACATAGCAAAAAAATGGCCCTACGGAGTAACGAGGTATACCAGATATGGCGGCATATGGAATTGCGAGAGCCCCACATTTTACGCGGCCGGAAGAAACGAGGGGAAGCTTAGAGAAGCAAAATAATCGAAGTAACCCGACAGAGTTTTCATCTCTGACGCGCAGATACGCTTTGATATGGGAAACAGATGAAGAGGAAAAAATAGCGGGAGCTGGAAACGAAAACTGCTCGCCGGTTCAACCGTCGTTCGGAGTCTCTGGCAGGAACGCTAAAAGACACTATATACACATACATATACTTTCTTGTGGGTACCATTCGCTATTCCAAATACCTCGAGCACCTCCCGCCTTCGTTTCCAATTTTTTTGTTCCGGTTTCTCTTGAGTTTAATTTTTCTCTATTTTTACTTTTGCCCTGTCACAGTGCGCCCCTCGCACTTTTCCTTCCCCATTTGTGATATTTTGTGCGCACCGTAGTAACGATAGCGGGAGGGTAATTCAAACAGGCAGGATACTTCAATGACGAAACATATCGGTGAAACATTTCGTTTCGTACCTGCATGTTGGAGTTCTTTCGAACGCAGCGAACTTTTCGACGACGCTGTTTTGCGCTATGGCGCGACGCGGCTTGAGTTGGCGCATACATAATACGAGTGCAGGGAGCTCTAACGCAAAGCTGGACAGCAAAAACTCTGTTCTTCTCGAGCCGGTATTTTGTTGGTCTTGGTAATACGTGTCGTTAGAACAGGCTTTGCTTCGCATGTTGTGGAAGCTGCATGGGCTAAGGCTCAGCGCGAAATATCTGCAGTTTTTTCTAATGATGTCTCTGCGCAAATCTTCCTTTCGATGCGAAGGCTGTGCTTCTAAAACCAGACAGGTCCCCTTCTTTCTCTTCTGGTGGTATGGCATACATATGTGATGTTGGAGACATTGTCAACACGGAGTGAGTACATTGATTGCGGTGTTTTAGCTAGGGCTCCGGGTATTCGGAGTTGATGTTCTGGGAAAATTGGGAGGGTGTTTTCCGGGGTTTATATCTTATAAATGTCCAAACCTTCAATATTCTGCTTTTATTCCCCTGCATTTTAAATATACCAACCTTAAGGCCTCTTGTAATACCCCGTACATATTATGACGAGAAATGTATAGCTGATGCAAGCGTGCTCCTTTCGATTTATGACTCTCAGCATTGAAAATGCCCTTTTAACTTTTGCGTTAGAAATGGCCAGACAGAGAAGCCTCAGCGCGCAGCGATCCAGCACTGGTCACATCTCAGCGTGAACTCTCCAAAACGAGAGGGGTTCAAACATATTACTAATTTCATTGCTCCTCGAAGTATGCAAAATTTTTGATGGGCTGGCTTATGTCTTTAGGTTGAATACACACTAACCTGAAAGTCGACTAATTGGTTTTAATTGCGAGGAGCAGCCATAACTTCAAATTTGGGTTTAAGGTTTGTGTACCCGATCGATTCGCTAGAGTATATACTGGAGTTCATTGCAAACGTTCCTGTCAAGTGCCTGACTCCACTTTTCGGTGACCGCAACTTAGTATTCGTTAAGTTCTGCCACAACCGCCTGAATGGTCGTTCCTTTCAAGTAGATTAAACAGGCCTGCAACATCTCCTGGGAGGGTATCAGATTGGTGACGTCATTCACTCTCAGTGGTGTGCAAGCGAACCCTGAGAAGTGGGATAACCTGACACACCAGTGTACTCTCGGCCTCAAGTTGTGTATGATTAAAAAGCAACACACAATTCGTTTTAAAAAGCCTGAGCTCATCAGGCTGTTGAGCAGAACCAGCGGGCCAATATAAAGGAGTTTTGATCTTTTCAAAACTTTTTCCTCTTGAAATCGTCGCTTCTCAATGCAAAGGGCCAGTGGTGTCGATGACTTACCTGAAATACTGAAGTCCGAAATTAGACCAGCTTTTTTTTTTTTTTGCCGCCGCCTGCTATATAATAGGTGTTTACCGGATAAATCCGAATAGTCTGTGATTTGGAACGGCACGTATTTTTCGTAGTTTTTTCCAAATAATCTGAGGACTCGGAGCCCTGAGGACTCGGAGCCTACCCACTTTTCCTTTCCGTGCTTGTTTATAACAGACGTTCAGATACCAATCTAGCAAGTTTCAGTTCAGAATATTATTGTCCAGCACAGCATAGCTCCCTCCCGACGCGCTCCTGTATTTTCAGATTTGCATGCAGCTTGTAAGCAAACGCGGTGACGGCGTCACAAATTGTGACAAAAATAAAACTGCCATATCATTTCTAGCCTGCGCCGCCGCCTGCAAGAAATGACCGCAAATTCAGTACCGCTTAGGAACAACTGCCTCAGCTGACATTGGTCATTGGTTGACATACAAAAAGCTGTGGGTTTTATCGATAACAGAGATGAATCCTCACAGTTGATACAAATATAGCTTTCTCTTAGCTGTGCCATTGTTTAGCAAGCTAGAAAAGCTAGAACAGAGTTTTGGGCCAAATAGCAACAAGCAGAGATATAAACCATGAAGGATACCTAACGACTCTGGCTACTCTCGGCATCCCCTCCCCCCTTTTTTTTTTCAGAGGAAAAAGAAAACGCTTAGACGGTCACATAGGCCCAGAAACCTGAGAACGCGAAGTCTTTTTTCCCTCTCTGGGGTTTATCGGCCTGTGTGTCCATTTCTGGTTCCATAGAGGATTCGCTTACTGTCATGGCGCGTTCATCGTAAGTTCAGCTTTTACTCTCTGTGCCCTCTTGCACTGCAAACCTCCGAGCCTTCATATCCGCTGGAGAAAGTCGTCGTTTTTCTGATACTTTGTGTCGGCACTGCGAAACACTTTCCCCGTGTCGAACGTCGTAACAGCCGGGGAAACAAACTGGCATTCCGTTTTTTTAACAACATTGACACCTCTTAAAAAGGAAAAGGAATGTTGTGGTCCAAACAACAATTCAAATGGTGCAGACCAGCAGAAACGGCTTACCGCAGTCCCCTTTGTTCGGCTGTTGACGCGTTAAAGTGTAACTTGATTTCAGCGCTGACTTGCACCTAAGCTGGCAGCAGGGCCACACGTGTATTTGAGCGTGCTTTGTCGCTTTTCCCTTTGTGGACTTTCTACAGGGGAGTTCAGTCTATCGGATCTACCACTCCATTATATTTTCCTCTCTCTCTCCTCTCTCAATGTATATATATATAAATATATCTTTTTTTGCACGTTACCATCTGTGAGACCACAGAATCTCGGATGCTGAGGAACACTGGCAGCGTCGTCGTCTTCCCTAGCCCCCTCCTCTCTCTGGCCGAGCTTGGAAGTGACGCGTGATGGATTACGGCCGAGTCGGCCCGAAGCCTCAAAGCAGTTTCGCAAAACACAACACGTGTCCCCAGCCGTCCCCATCCCCGCTCTGGTTGGTGACGTTGGCCGAAGAATGCCGCGTAAGCAACCGCTCTGCCCCCGCATTTCCTTCCTTACGCCGCGCGAGACTACTCCGCTCGCGAGAACAAACGAAACGGGAGAAAGTCGGCCAATCATGGAGGCGGAAAAGCAAATAAGGTTCGCCTTCGCATAAGAGAAGAGAAGAAGCAGGCCCCCAATTGAATTTGATGAAGCGCAAACCCGCCACTGCCGAGCTGCTGGGACTCGTGCCCTATTCTATTCCTCCGTCTTTCCGACCCACTCCGAAGCCTCTTCTACTTGTTGTTTTACGCGACGTGTTTCCTCAGCTCCTTGGCGGTTGTCCTCTTTGCTTCCGAGCTGAGCTGCTATGGCGGGACCTGTTTGACTGGTGCCCCGGCAGAAGGTGACAACTATCGGGAGACGGCGGTGAACTAACTCCTCCGAAGAACTCGGGTTGCCGGGAAGAGAATTGAAAAGCAGATCGGATCGGGCCTCCCTGAGAGCTGGCAGTATGAGAGACAGCCGCCCGCGGAAAAGAACTTTCGAAGACGGGGGAAGAATAATAAAAGAAAGAAAACTAAACGAAAAAAAAAACAATTAAGGCAAGAGGAATAGCTTGCTAAGAGTTTCGTAGAAACGAAAATCTGAACCCTGACGCTGGGAAAGGTGATTTGAGTTTTTGCGTATTCTTCCTGCCCAAGTTTCGCCATGGTGGAAGTAACAGGGTGCTTTACTTCAATGTGAAAAAGAATATCGGCGTACAACACGGGCTTTCTTAGTGCCCTAATGCACACCGGGTCTTGTACACACCGCTAAGAATAACCTACGCTCTCTGTTGAAGTTAACCTTAGGGTATGTTTTTTTCAATAAACCAGGACTTCACATCATTCATGCGTGGGTTGAATGCTGGACAGCATTTCTATTGTCCTTCGCTGCCCCATTCAGTAAAGTAGCAGACGAATTATCAAAATTGTTATAAAAAAAATTGGGGAGAATCCACGACGGGAAGTACTTGGGCCGATTTGTTTCGCTTATGGTTTGTAACAGCGGAACTTCCAAGTTGCAATGTTGGTAATGTTGTGTGAGTGTTTGGGACTAGTGCAAAACACGGAGAATCTCTGAGAAAATTTTGGCCAATGTACCTCCGCCACTCGATTCTTCTCCCGTGGGCGTGAGAGTGTGCGTGAATTTTCTGATTCTCACGAAGCGAAAGAAAACCGGGAGTAACGTCGACAAATATACCTGTGCTGTGTATGTGCCGACGCTCGGTTAGGGCTAACGTTCGGTGGCCCTAATGTGGGCTAAGACACGCTACGCAACGTCAGCTGCCGGTACTCGTGAACGTAGTTAGACCTCAAAGCGTGACGTAAAGACTAAAGTCAGACTGTAGAAATTGTAAAATCCCAGGGATAAGCGTTGGCCAAACCTATGGGGGTTATATACAGTCACAACGCGATCTAACGAAACGCAATCTTACGAACTTTCCGATCTAACGAATGAATTTGTGTTCCCCACAGGTGCCTGTGTATATGGCTCAATGCTTTTGGGAACTCGAACTAACAAAACAAGTTTCAGCGCATTCTAGATTTAACAGAGTATTTCGAGAAGCAGGAACTTTAAAATGAGCAAATTTTGAATATGTTTCGTAAAACACCACCCAAAGTTAGTGGAGCGCGTCAGAAAAAAAAGAAAAGAAAATAAGACATCTAGTTGTCTCTTACGGGAGCGCTACGAGGTAAACTCAGCAACTGCCGTGGCCTGAGACCACGGCATCCCGGCCAGGCAGGCTTTCCACAATCATGAATGGAAAGGACAACGGTCATCCATGCCACTTAGTCCGGAATTATATCGAAGGAAAAGAAACCTCATGACCACTCCACACGATATGTTGGTGACAGCTCTGTTCGGGGGGTTCAATCATATCAGAGACAAGAAGGCTCCGCCCAGCGAGAAAGGGGTGCACCAAAAATCCCTGTGTTTCGGCCGTACGCTGGGGTTCGGCGATTTCAGGACAACCTCTGGCTGGCTTTATTTAACCGCGGACTTTTAGAGCATGGCTAATTATTCGCAGGCGAGTGCCGTGGCCGCCGCAATTATGGTGTCATGTTAGCTGCTGGGATGCGCCTCCTTTAGACACCAAATTTATGGAATCAACTGCTTGTAATATCGTAGTCCCGATTTTACGAAGTTTCTCGATTTAAACGAAACAATTCGCAGTTGTCGGTTGACTTTGTAACGTCGGTTTTAACTTTATTTATCTGTTCGCGAATACCGGCGTGTGGGGTACGAGAATAATTATTAAAACTGCGCAGCATAATGATTAGATTAGATTAAAATCAGATCAGATTAGAATATATTATAATAGATTAATTAGATTAGATTACTAATATAGAGTTTAACCCACCGAACCTATCCCATGGCTCTGAGGCACGCCGTATGTGGAGGGCTCCGGATTACTCTCGGCCACCTGATTATGTTTAACGTGCGCCGATATCACGTCACACGGGCGTCCTGGCTTTTCGCTTCCTTAAAGAAAAGCAGTCATCGCTGCCGCTATCGAACTCACGTCATTGCGCTCAGCAGCACAATGCCTTAGCCAGTAAACCATGCGGGCGGGTGCGCAGAATAAGCAATAATGTACGCACATCTTAAAAAGGAGTAAACCGTGAATACCTAATGAAAGTGGCGTGGCGGTCTCGGCGACATCCACTTTGGTCATGTACATCATTGAGTTGCATGCTCGTTTTCTCGTGGCTTGTACATTCCGCTGTGTCTGGAAACGTTCGCGCAAAAAAACGAAAACACGAAACTACAGTCGGCTGCAGGATATTGGTGCTCGCCAGGGAGATTTGCCTGTGAGGCTTCTGTCATGAGCCACATTTAATCCCTCCAAACCTTCATTACTCCAAATAGGCCTGGCACCATGCCGGTGCATAATTATTGTACTACCGCTGGATCCATGCCCACACACACCTGACGCATATCCGCAGAGGGAGTTACCAGAAATGGCGAGGTCCGTGTCCCACGTTATTAGGTGTACATGGAGGCTCACCTGCTAAACCCCATCACAATATGAGCAGACATGGCGGTGCTAGGATTTTGTAATGAGTGACCATGTCTGCACGGTCTCAAGAGGGAATCGGTGTGTTCATTTGCAACGCCTAAATTGTCACGCATCGGCCGCATAAAAAAATGCTGTTAATAATGGGCCGTGGTGCCTTCCTGTTTTCGCATTAGACAGCTTATATTTGTCTCCAAAATGTCTTCTTAGCAGTACGCTAGTGTATAGTATTGAAGCTAAGATTATAAGGTTTTAGTTCACTGTGTTTTGTGCCGTTCAGTATGGCCCTAAAATGCCTTCGCAGCGATGCATTTTTGGGAATTGGGGAGGCCCACCTTAAAAAGACTCTGCGTATAGCAGAGTAATTTGCAAATTCTTCCGACACTTCCCGCCGGAGTGTTTTGCAATTTCTCTTGTTGTTTTAGAGCGAAAACTCCAACACGTACCCTATGAAATAGCATACTTTTCGAATAACTACAACTGCATGCCTGTGCCGCAGCAGCTGAATGTATCATTATCATCATCACTATCATCAGCCTATCTACGCCCTCTGCAGGGCAAAGGCATCTGCCATTGATCTCCAATTATCCCGCTCCTGTGATAACTGAGACTAATTTATTCCCATCTCATCTGCCCATCTAAATTTCTGCCACCCCCTGCAAACGCTTGCCCTTCTCTTCAGATCCCCTCTGTTACCCTAATGACGAAACGGTTATCTTGCCTTCGCAGTACATGCCATGCTCACACCCATTTCTTCTTCCTAATTTCTATTAATATGTCCTGAACACGCGTTTGTTCCCTGATCCACTTTACTCTCTTCTTGTCCCTTAATGCTCACACCTATCAATCTTCTGTTCCATTGCTCGCTGAGTAGCACTCAATTTAAGCTGACCCTCTTAATCAGCCTCCAAGTTACTGGCCCGTAGGTGGAGTACCGTTAAGATGCAGCTGTCACACAGTCTTGTCTTCAGGGACAATAGTAGGCTGCCATTCGTTTTCTGATAATGCCAGCCGAATTCCCTGAACCCCATTCTTATCCTTCTAATTATTTCTGCCTGATGGTTGGGATCCGGGTTCACAACTTGTCCTAAGTAGACAGACATATTTGCTTACCACTTCCACTTTCTTGCCACCTATCTCAAACCGCTGTGCTCTCCCAATGTTATTCAGAATTACTTTAGTATAGTAATATGTATCGCTGAATGTATAGGTAGTATGTATCGTCTCTTCGTTTGAGTTCATACGTGGTATAGAAATGTCTTCGTCAACAATGAACCGTGCTTCTCGGCCTAAGTTTCTGTTCGGCCGAGTCGTATTTTATTCGCACAAAATTCCTCCGTGACGTATTCGGGTATGAAATTCGACTGCAAAACAAGATCTGTCTTTAAATAAAGAAAAAAAAAATGTTTCCGACAAGGCCCCACTATTTCTCAGACCGATAAGAATGATTGAAAGCCGACAAGAAAGAATTGGCAGGTTATTATTGACTGTACTTGCAAGGTCATGCAAATTCCAACAATGCACTCCTTTTCTATTGTAGGGTGTTACTATGGTGATTATGTAATTGTCTTGTCTTTTCATTATATTTTTTCTAATGACTTTATGCGTTTGTAGTCACCCAAGTGTGCATGGAATCTGTACTTGAAAACAACCAATGGAAAGTTATTTTCTTTTCCACCAATCATACGTTAAGACCGTACGTGGTTCGCTGTACCATTGTTCTCCTACCTTGTACTGATGGGAGGTGGGGCTGCTCAAGCTGCTACAGCGCATCTTTTTTCCCCACTTTCCACGCACAACTTGTATCTGTTTCGTATAAACCGCTGTGTACTGCTGTGGTGAAATAAACTTCAAACTGCCAGCGTCCGCTCAGCAGCCCCTGGCGCGCTGGTTGAAATGGTTTTAAGCCCATCAGCTGCATTCTAATCATGTATTAAAATCTTAAATACCGAAAAAAATAACAGCCTGAAGACGGGGTGCGTTAACTCACAAATTAGAAAGCTAAAAGGTGGCTACGGCATCTGATTTTCCCACTGATTGCCGAAGCATGCGGGGTGTCTGCTCGCTTGATGCTCGTGAAGGTATTCGTATTGGGGGATTACTTCATTCGCGCTTCATTTGTATTCCTACATGGATTTATATTGCAGGCTCCGCAAGTCGATTCGACTAGCCGTCCAACAATTTCGTAAACCCGCTAGGAACAATGTGGTAACGGAAGCCAAGGTTGAAGAAAAATTTAAAAAAGATACTTTATTGTTTTGATTTGATTGATTGATTGTAGGGTTTAACGCGCCGACGCAACGCAGGCGATGAGGCGCGCCGTAGTGGAGGGCTCCGGATTAGTTTTGACCACCTGGGGGTCTTTAACGTGCGCCGAAATCTCGTACACACGGGCGTTTTTGCTTTTCGCCTCCATCAGAAAAGCGGCCGCCGCGGCCGGGAATCGAACCCGCGACCTCGTGCTCAGCAGCGCAACGCCTTAGACACTGAGCCACCGCGGCGGGTACTTACTTTATTGTTTTGCTTGTCTTCCATTGTTTCTTTTCATTGGTCTTTACTCCCTCCTTTATTTCCTTTGTTTCTTTTTCCTTTGTCTTTCTGCCATTCTGTCTCTTTACTTCTTTCTTCCTGTTTTTCCTTCTTTTTTCCTTTCTTCCTATCTTTCTTTCTTTCGTTTTTCGTTCTTTCCTGCCTTATTTCTTTCGTAATCTTCCTTTATTTCTTTCCTTCTCTCTTTCTTTATTTCTTTCGTTTTTCTTCCGTTATTTATTTCGTTCTTTCTTTCTACCTTTCTTCCTTTCTTCCTCGCTTTTTCCTTCCTTTTTTCCTTCCTTTTTTCCTACCTGACTTGTTCCTTCCTTCCTTCGTTCCTTCCTTCTTTGTTTGTTTTCTTTTTTCTTTCCTTCTTTGTGCTTTTTCTTCTTTTTTATCCTTATTGCTTTCATCCTCTGTTTCTTATTTTTGCCCGCTCTCATTTCTTCCTTTCTTTCTCTGTCTTTCTTCCGTCTTTACCACTTTTCGCGGTATTTCTTCATTTCATTTTTCTTCGTTCCATCTTTTTCTCTTTGTTTCCTATTTTCGGCATTTCTTGTATATTTTAGACAGCCACCTGGAACAAGAAGTGGTAAAACTGTCTAGGAGTGTTTGCGAAATATTCACATAAACTTTCTGAGCGGAGCAAGTTGCACATGAACCCATTTTTAAAGCTTTTGATTGATCTTGTAAACTCAGTCTATCAAGACTGTGCGCCGAAGAGCAGACCTACAGAACAGAACCACAAAGAGCTGCCTATTCCGATACTTAACTCGACGAGGACACGCAACGGCATACTGAACAGGCTTACCGCATTAGACGCCGACAACTGCGGCTGCTACCAAACATAATCAAAGCTTGTTCCCTGAATATTGAACGCAGAGCTGGGGCTTACAGTAATCAGTTACCCCTCCTGCATTGGAATTATTTTTTATTGCGACGAAGGTGTCTTCTAAAATAAAATAACGGTTTCGAAGTACAGATGCAAAAACGAAAGTTGGGCGAATCGATACAACAAGAGACGATAGCAACCAACACGAACCAAGCGCTGCGTTGTGTCGTGTTCGTCGAACACGACAGTGTCGGTGTCATAATCTTTGCTCTCGTGTAGTGACTGCGTGAACTATTAGCTTTTGTGATACACAAGCAGTCGTTTGTGGAAGTTGCCAGGCCTAGAAACCCCCCTTGCAAGCTAATAAGGGGTGCATGAATCGGATTTATTCGAGAAAGCCGTAAGTGATCTTGATCGTAAATAAGAACCAATGGAACCTGCGGGTTGAGAAAATAAGATTTACGCTTACTGCTTAAAGCCACGCTTGTTGCAATGACCACTGCAGAATTTCGCTCTTCCGAATTTGCGAAAAAAATGCAGGTACGCGGTACATTATCTTCGGATGTGGCCATCCTTGGGTCAATATACAGTTCTAGCCATTTAATTTAAAGACTAATTTAAAGACCAAGCATACAGGGTGATATGCTTAGTAAGCGCCTCCAGCTATCACACAGCAAACGAGATGTTTGTGACAGAAATTTGGTTTTATGAAAACAGCGGAACATTAAACGCCACTTATACACAATTCGAAACAAAAAGGGGAAAAACACCGTTACGAACGATATGCAGCGCAAGCAGGGAAGTTACCTACGCAAGCTGGTTGTTTTTATCTGTATGGGACTCTATAAAAAGACTACTTCGCTGTGGCCTGCCAGCGAAGCATCATTAGTTTTTGCAAGGTGAGTGCCACTAGAACATCCGAAGTTTGGACACGGCCTACGATCGAATCTAGAGTCATTTCATCGTCTTTAATGATGTGTTCTAAATAGTGGTCCATTGCATCACAGCTGTGGAAGCGGTTGATGACTGTACTAGCTGCATCAATCTCCGACTGCGGAATATGGGTGGGGCATTCTGTGCGTGCGTGTGTGTGTGTGCGTGGCCCGTAATAATAATAATGCTGCTCCCAACCGGGCTTACGCCCCAAATTCAAGAACATCAGCATGCACAAGTCGACGGCATAGGTTTGTATGATAACGCCTCGCGCTAGACTAGTGGCGCAGTAATCAGGGTAGAACTGAACAAGCGATTCCAGACGACACTTCAATATTATGTCACCGCTTTTAGCGATATAATCAGAGATTGGGCTTCATCGAGCGCTAGTGAGGTCTATGCCGGGCAACCAGACCAGCCGAATCCCTGGATGTTGAGCGAGTTTCACGTCGCCCCATTTGTTAAGGCTTCCAAGCCGTTGCAACCTTACTGGCGTCATCCGTATAACATATACCTGCCCCTGCACTAAACACTGAACGCAGCAGCTTCTATAGAACGGAGGCAAAATCACGCACACCCTCCAACGGCGCACTAAAGACCAGGGCACCGACGCACCCACAGTCCGAGTCGCCGGTTTAGCCCCGTGGCGACACCTGAGAGTCATAATGAGTCAGCTCCCAGGACATCTCTCCATGTCCTGAACCCTCGAGATCAGAATGTTGACCACTAGATCTCCAGACCGAAACCGTCGTGGTACTACTGGGCTTACAGGAGCCCAAATATTGAAGACTAGGTCAACAGTGTAGCTACCCACCAAGGGCCAACACATTATGGCATTGGTAGACACGGGAGAAGGTTACCCTGTGATGACTTTAACACTCGTGCCTAAGCTGGAGAAAATCACTGGTCATGCCATTACTACACGTCAGGGATGCAACGGTGCACACACGAAAACCCGCCGGTAAAGGAGCATGTACCAGTAATCCACGGCGAAAGACGAAGAAGCGAAAGGTAAGGGAGAGACTAAAGTACAATGTAGAAGTAAAGAAGTCGTTGATAAGTAATGCCAGGGTTTCGCCTTTAAAGCGTGTAAGCAAGCCTGTTTCCCCTAGAAATGTTTCCGGTGTTATATGTCCGTTATAGCTTCCGCGCAACACCGAACGCGTAGCAGACGACGGGCGCTGCAGATGACTAACCTAAGCGCCTATGAAGTCATTCGTGCCGCCCCATTATTTTCCCTCGCTACCTTGAAATACAACTCAAAGTGGTTTATGCCTCCAATTTTGTTCTGGAAGATTTAAAAAATATTTATTTATAGAATGGGAGCTGGTACCAGGTTTTACCAGATTTAAAGAATACTTATTTATAGGATGGTAGAGGGTACCACGTTTTACCAGATTTATAGAATTTATTTATAGAATGGGAGCTGGTACCAGGTTTAACCAGATTTATAGAATTTATTTATAGAATGGGAGCTGGTACCATGTTTTACCAGATTTATAGAATACTTATTTATAGAATGGGAGCTGGTACCAGGTTTTACCAGATTTATAGAATTTATTTATAGAATGGGAGCTGCTACGAGGTGATACAAGATTTATAGAATTTATTTATAGAATGGGAGCTGGTACCAGGTAGTCCCAGCTCACATTTCCTCTTTGGAAGGGAAGTAGAGCAGCTCAATGTGGGAGCTCCTTTAGTGGACACTTCGTGATTTTTAAGCATCGCAGGATTACTTGTGGAAATTGTACTGGGGAGTTTTAGGCCACGTTTCGACTGCTCTCGCTGCCTTTACACGACTTTATTGATTAGAAAAATCACTTCAAAAACCACGGCTGGCCACTTCTCTGCATCCACCTCGCCGATTGTTTATATGTTTCCTGTGATGTCAAAGCGAGATGGCTTGGCTTGACTTGGCTACTGCACGGCCCTCCGACAGAATCAGTAGGCCCAGCGTTTACCCAGCCGGCCGCCGGCTTGTTGTCGCAATTCGTTCGCTCAGTTGAAACTAAGCCCCGACAGGTTTGTGCCTTCAAAAATGTGCCTCAGTTTGTTAGTTTGTAGACTGTATCAAGGTCTAAGTCCCCGTGGGTACACACAAGCGCACATGCGACGCTTCGCTGACTGGTACGCTAGTAGAAACATCTAAGGCCAAATAAAGGCGGGAGCAAAGTCCGCGAAGTTAACACAGGTACTAGGGAAATAAAATCAACCAAAACTTTTATCTTAGAGCGTAAAACCATGGTGGGGAAGCACGTTTCGCACTGTGTGAACTAGCAGAGGGTTCAGGAGCACGACCACCCATTTGCGAACGCTTTACCGCCTAAGGAATGCAGTCGCTGGAGATTAGAATTGCGAAAATTTCGGGGACGCTTACTGCACGAGCGCTATTCAAGCAGCAGTCATCTGAACTGTTTTGGAATGCTAAAACGAAATAATGACGATTAACGAATTATCGAGAATGCTCAGCCAACGATAACGTCGGATGCCAGGCACTGTCACAGGACCAAACCCGAAACTCGTTTTTATTCCAATCTTGGACATCGTCCAATCACGGAGCACTCTGTCACTGCGTTACTGGTGCGCCCGCCGCAGGTCACTGCAGGCATGGCAGTTTTCCTTCTTTCGGGATTTGTAAAAAATTTACATCATCTTCCCGCGAGGGGAACCATGGGGTAGATGCGACGCATCGGGGGTTGCCGTTGCGTTTCCGTTATGTTAGCGTGTGGATTGCTGTTACTGTGTATCCTATTTGATGATGATGATGGTTGGATGTTTATGGCGCAAGGCCAACTGGGGCAAAGAGCGCCAAAACAATAGTCATATATGAGGGGTGAAACCTTAAAAACTAAGTAAAGTCAGCAAAAACAAAAGTGAAATTAAAAACGACAATGAGCATGGCTGGTGTATAGGGCCAGATTTCATGATGCGTGATAGGAAATGAGGTTTAAAAATTTGACGTCTATTTACGCAGCATGTTCACCACCGATGCGTCGCATCTACCCCATGGTTCCCCTCACGGGAAGATGGTGTAAATTTTTAACCGAGCGCAAGCTGCGCGCTAACGCACAGCTGGCACGGAGACGTGAGCGAGCGCAGCCGAGCGCAAGCTGCGCGCTGACCGCGCTGACGCACAGATGGCGCTGCGGTGAGAGCGGCGGAGCGCGCAGCTGCCGCGGCGAGGAGAATGGGGGAGAGATGCGGACTACGCCGCGACAACGCGGGACAAGGCGAGTTAACGAGATGCGTTGAATCTAATAAATACCGCTTTATCGCCCGCACAAACGATAAATAGTGTGTTTACAGTCAAACCCGTTTATAGCGAACTTCAATATGCACCAGTATTAGTTCGATATATCCAACAGTTCGATATAGCCGAACCCTCCTATAACGAGCTTATTGTTACGAGTTCGCAATCCGCTGGAGCCCCCCGCCGCCTCCCCAACTCCGCCATCCGCATAGGCAGAAACGAACACAGTACAGTAGCCATTAGCATACCAAAATAATCCATTTATTGCGAGTATCAAAGCTACTTTCCGCCTTAACTGCCCACGTTGCAAAAAAAAAGCCGGTGATTTTTGTTTTCACTTTCGTTTGCGGCTTCAACTAGCGTAGCATTCTCTACACGAAACATTGTTTGCACCAGTTCGAGTCCGCGTCCTCAAAAATCTAAGAAGCATATGCGGAGCACATCGACTGCCGAAAGCGCTTCATTATAAGCATCGGACGGACTTCACTCGCGACATCATCGGGAACGTTGGCGAGCTCTTCCCACCGTTCACCGATGCTGCTGTCTTGGTCCGGACTCGCTGACTGGGCGGGTTCCGTCGCGAGTCCCGCGCATCGGAAACAGTTACGGAAAGTATTAGGCGTCACGTCGCTCCATGCGAGGCGCAATGTCTCAGTCGCCGCTCTTGCTCCGTGGTCGCGGCCAATCCACATCTCAATCGCCGCTCCGAGATCATGCATTTCGGCGGCCATTCTAGGCACCCAAAGTTCGATATATCGGATGTTAACTTCCTTATAAGGAATATGTTTCCTATGTATTTCCGTAACTGAAATATTTTTGTTCGATATATAGAATAATTCGCTCTATCCGGGTTCGTTATAGCCCGGATTGACTGTATTTGAGCCGGTCTACGCACTGGAAGCCAAAACAGGAGCTAGACCAATTCACGTCAGTGTACCTTTGTTGAAGCCAGTGCTAGCGGCTCACCTACCTATTCCGCCTAGTGAAGTACCCCCCCCCCCCCCCCGATTATTTTGGTGTGCGCGGAAGAGGGATTCAAGGTTTTAAGCGTGCCATGAATCTGAAATTTTCAGTGCTTGTGATATGCTGTTTCGTACACAGGTGCAAACTACAACTGGGACATTCATATGAAATGAATGTTATAAAAGGAGAGTGGCGGACAACATAATTTATCACCCGATAATAAACCAAAAAATTAGTTTGACTTGTAAGATCAGTGAAACTCTTTATATGGAACATATACAACATGAGTACTAATTATACAAAGAAATGATACATTTTAATATATGCAATACATACAACACTATATATACAAATGGAGAGGTCTGTTCAAACATGACGCCACGACCTAATGGGCGCAACAGCTCACCGTCGGTATATTCTCCCCCGAAGCCATTGTTCACATTCTGGCCTTATGCTACTGAGCATTCGGGTGACAATTTGCTCTGCCTCTTCGCTGGTTGCGTTTAAATGCCTGGCCAGATCCTTGGCCGGGAAAGTGGTTTTTGTGGGGTCGTATGCCTTCCAAAATCATCTGAACGGCTCTGAATGACGTTGGCTCTGACGTGCGGTGTTTAAGCGTTGAGAGATGGCTTGCCCTCGTCGGATTCTGTGTCCCTTCTACCGTTAAGAAGGGCAGGCCCAAGAAAAGTCAAGCCAGTGAATGTTGAGAACCAGTTGGGCTTGTTGGTACATAGTTAAAATGGTTGCAGCGCAAAAACGACGACGGACGAGTGAGGAACAAACGGGACGAGCGCTCGTCCCGTTTGTTCCTCACTCGTCCGTCGTCGTTTTTGCGCTGCAACCATTTTAACAGTGAATGTTACCAGCTGGATTGATTGATTGTGGGGTTTAACGCGCCGACGCAGCCTAGGCGATGAGGTGCGCCGTTGTGGAGGGCTCCGGATTAATTTTGACCACCTGGGGATCTTTAACGTGCGCCGAAATCTCGTACACACGGGCGTTTTCGCTTTTCGGCTTCATCAGAAAAGCGGCTCTGCCACGGCCGGAATCGAACCCGTGGCCTCGTGCTCAGCAGCGCAACGCCTTAGCCACTGAACCACCGCGATCAGCTCCGCTGTTTCCTTAGCCTTCGCATCTCAATTGCAAAAGTGGCCAAATTTTTTCGCCTTTATTTTTTCTGCTTTCTCTTTCTTCCCGTGTATTCCTTTGCCCACACGAAGGACAGCAAGCTAGAAATAGCCTGGCAAACTTACGTAACTTTGTCACATCTCCTCTCCGTCTTCCGTTCTTTTTGCCGGCGTCCAATTTTCATGGAACATTTGCCTAATCCGAACGCATGCTTAGTAATCTTGTAAAAACACAATAATTGCACGAATGATGATGATATAACACTACTAGTACGAATATGAATAATAATATTATTGTGACGATAATATTAGTATAATAATAATAACCACATGATGGCTATCCTTCGTATTATCATTCTTCATATTTATGTAGCATAATACGTATATCAGCGCAAATTTATATCGGGACGCTCACTTATCAGTTGCTTTCAAGACGATAGCGAGTAGTCGCTACTTCAGCCTGAGAATCAACGAGGTTCCCTTCTCAGAAAAAGGGACGGGTGCTACCAAACTGTAATGGTACTGAGCGCATGTTCCCGGGGAAAAAAACAGAGGCTGCGAATTCCCGCTCCGCCCGCAGCAGCGCCATGAAACCGAAAACGGAGTATACACTCCATTTCCCAAAGTTCGGGTACCCTGGTCGTTTGCCCTCGACGCTTCTGAAACAGCACGCACAACGCCACACAGAGCGCTCCTCTCCACGTCTCTGGCTCCAGGCTTTCCTTCGTCACTCGCGCTCGGCAAATATGCTGCTGCGTTCGAAACCGTGGACATGCAAACAATAGCCGAGGGCTGCAAGGCGGCAGTGCGAACACCGGATACACGCACACATTGTTCCGTACGCTAGCCACGTTTAGGCTGCTCGCTCAAGTGCCAACCGCAGGAGTTGTCGCGTGCGCGGCTTTCTGTTTTCGCACGTTCCGTCGTCCACTGTTGCGGATTTGCCAACGCGGTGGCGATAGCTCCTCGCGATGCCTTTTTCGACAGCGAAAGGCTTTCTTCGTGCTCGCGACCCGGAAAACATACGTGTCCCTGGCGCCCCTATGCCCGTGCCAATGTTACCCAGCGTGGAGGCACGAGGTGTGATGTCCCCGTATCCCACGGGTTACCTAGAACTAATAGTGACGTTGCACGCTGTGTTTCCTACGGACGCAGCTGGGGCTTAGGTGCTTTGTATTCACGAACGACTATGCCTTCTTTGAGAGCTCGCAGGTAGTGGATATACGTGTATTGGAGAGGAAAACGCCGTTGTTGGTGCTTTCCCTGTATAAAGCCGCTAAATGTGGCAGCCACGCCTGCTGGAGACACAGGGTTTGTGTGGTATACGGGCAAGCCCATACTAGATGGTATGTGGTATGGTAGTTTTACAGGATGGGTATTCGTAGGTGTGCGTGGTTGGTGATAGGTTGTTTGAAATTCTTCTCTTGAAGTACGGATGGGTTTGTTGGCGTTGCCAAATGCGCGCGCCGTTTATGTTGACCACATTTTTAAACAAGAAAGTGTAAAGTCCATTATACGCGTGGCGACAGAAGACGTGTGCATCAACTTCGTTGCTCCTCCGTTATAGCTTTTCTACTGGGGTGAAAGGCCCGATCTTTAACTGGAGTGCTCGCTGCATCAGGAACGAATGACTATAGAAAGCGTGACAGCGCATATTCGCAAACCGAGGAATGTCTGCTCAGTCCAAATTTGGTCAAACACTTTAAAAGGGAAAGGGATGTTGAATTCTGAGTCAAGGAGCGTTTCTGATCAAAACTGAGGTTCGTTCCTACGAGCAATTTCGTTCCATACAGGATCATCTACTTCTTAACTCGAACGAGAACCTACAGGCCAGCAGACGCATGTTAGCGCGTGCTGTCAAAGAACTTTATAATGCGCTAGAAAACGCTTCAAAATACTAAACGCCTTTTTCTGTTTAATGCACTCTCCTCCTTCTCGCAGTGTCTGCCATTGGTGACCGTGAATCTATTTCCTTCCCTCTAAATACACCTACCTTTGCCGAAAGAAACATTACTCAAACATGAAATTTTTACAAAACCCACTCGAACGCTCCGACAAGAAATTAATTACTCCGACCTTTCCACAATTTGCAACGCTTTTATTCGCTAAAGAACTGAACACACAATTAAAAAAACACTCTTTGTAGAGACACCTGGGCGGTTCGTCACGGTTCGTGAAAAATAAATGCACTAGCATTAGCACCGCTTCCTCGCATAAACATTCAGCCCGCCGGAGAGACCTTCGCTGCTTCTCACTTCATTCCTCTCGATTGGCTACGCACGGGCGACTCAAAAGGTTTTCGGGCGACTCAGGAGGTCCTCTCTACGCCGCCTCTACGACAATCATCTCGTCGTCGTACGCCCACCTGACCATGTTCTTTTTGAATGGCGTGGGGAGTAACTCGGAAATGTGAGCGCGTGTGGAGAGGCCAATTACCCGTTCCAACGTATATCGCGCTCTCGCCCAGAAGTTCGAAAGTACGAGATATGACGAGACTTGTCCACTCGGTTCGCCCTTCGCCTACCTTACGCAACAGTATGCCAAGGCAGTGACTTCATTATGCAGACAGCGTCCTCCGCGCCCCGAAAAGATTTCCGAGCGCGCTATAGGGTTCGCTGCCTGATTCATTTCCTCATTACCGTCGTATTAGCGTTCTACAGACGCCCGAGACGCCGTAGAAGTGTGGCGCGGGTCATCGGAAATCACTTTGAGCGAAAATTAACGAAGGCGGACAAAACATGGAGAAGGGGAAAAAAAAGACTCGAAGGGGGTCGATTGAGGCGCTCCTTCCCCAGTCTCGGCAGCGTATCGATGTAGTAGTAGTAGTAGTAGTAGTAGTAGAAACTTTATTTTGAGCTTGATACGACGGTGTCTTCAGACGCCGGACGGGGCGGTTCCCTTGTCTCGGGACCCGTATGCAGCCAGCAACTCCTGGTCCCTGGTCGCCAGTGCAAGCTGGGTTGGCAGGGCGGGGCTGGACCGGAAGGTCTCCCATCGCTCGTGGAGTGGGGTTGGGGGGGAACGGGGGGTGGGAGGTATGGGTTACTTGAGTTTAGTGCACTCTGCGATAATGTGTGCAAGAGTGCCAACGTTGTACAGTGGGGTCCACTGTTAAAGGGAAACGGCGAGCGCGTGGCCACTGCGCTCCGCGAAGCGCCGGCGCCGAGAAGTGGCGAGAATCGGAGACATCCGGCAAATGCGCACTGACCGCATGAGGCGAGAGAAGCCGTTTCCCTTTAACAGTGGACCCCACTGTACGTAGATGGCGAGCCAGAATGATTTAGTCCCGGAAAAAAGCTTTCTCGGTTCCCGTATCCTGCAGTGAGAAAGGATGTGATGCGATGGGCAAGGAGCCTAGTCGCGGTAACTAATCTCACGCCTAGCTCTCACCCGCCATTTCGTGTCGTGTCAGCCGAATTAGGATGCGAACGATTGGTGGCTGATTGTCGTGTTGCTTCGTGTTTACCAAAGAGGATGACAACAAAAAGAGAAATGGAGAGAATAAAATCATAGAGACGTCACTTTTGAACAGATTGGGAACGCCTATCTTCACCCAATCAAACACTCTAAAAAAAAAGGTCGGCGCACTTACTAACAGAACACTAGCCAGTTACTTGTCCCAGTATTGACTAGGTACTTAGTTGCTTTTACTAACTGGTCATGCATGACCTAGTACAAAGATACGCGTACCAATATGGATCTGCTGAGTGCGTAGCGCTACATAGACACATTCATCACGCACATATCACACGTGGACAATCGACAAAGGAAATGAGCAAGAAAGCCAACGGGATTCACTGCACAAGGAGAGCGAGTATTACCACAGAACAGGGAGGATTTTAGAGAAGCAAAGGTCTAGCTTTGCCTGTAGTGCCAGAAAAAGCGTAGTGGCGGCGTCGTGAACTACCGAGTACGCCCGCTTGATGGCGCTGTAAACACGGCTTTGTAAACATGGCGGATGCTTTTTGCACAGGCCGCTTGAGCTCCTTAATAACATGGCTGCCCTCGCACGGCGGCCGCCGGCTCGCTGCTCCACGGCCGGACTCGACTCTCCTCCCGCGCGCGAAAGGAGCGTCGAGTTCGGCCGTGGCTGCTCCTGCTGGTTCCTGGCTGGCACGCTGGCCGCGTGTTTACTTGCGCCGCGCTAGTGAAGTGATGTTACGCCAGGTGACCAGATGGCCTCGACTGGCACAGACCACAGTGAGCAGCAAGTGAGAACAAATCGTTTATTGACATCCGCAAGTTTACAGAGGCCAGGACATCATTTCATTTCGATCGCTGCAATTGTACGTCGCTTTCGTGACAACATTTTTTTTTGCCATAACAACTCGTTCACTTGCGCTAAGATTTCGAACGAAGGGCACAAATGAGGTATTGACGGCGACAACGGTTTTCTTTGCACCGTCTTTCTAGCGGAGTGCATAACACTCACCTTCTGTTGGAAGAATCAAATATTCTGGCCTCGACAGCTGTCTTCCGATGCGGAATTTCCCACATTTGTCACTCCACAAGCACTCAATTCCCGTGTTTTGCCAGTCCTCTCAACAACTGATGGACGCAAAAGCACATAACAGCAATAACAGTCACGAAACCAGTGCTCCGCGCACATAGAAACGGTGGGCCGTTGCAGTGGTTTCAATTTGAATTGGCGGCTTTGTGGTTGCGAATTCAGAAACAAGGTGGTGCACCAGTCGGCTGTTCGTAAAAAGTTGCGTACATTTTTGCTCAACGGATGTTGTATGCGGAACTTGTTAATAGTATTTTTAAATAACACATTGTAAGCGAACTGTGTGGGCTCTTTGAGTCACGGAATGAATGTTTTGTATTCTATACCAAAAGTAACCTTTCGCTTGCGCCGTCTGGTGGGCTTGATGGTCGAAAACAGCGCTGTAGGTTGGTCACGTGGGGCGTCGATTTTTACGCCGCCTACAGGGAAACCAGGGAACGTCCAAGCTTGAGAGGCCTGGTATTACTTAGTTGCCTTAGAAATACATCTGCTCTTCTTGCTTTTATAGCCAGCAGCGGAAAGTCCCCTAAGAGAGTCGGTGGGCTCGTCGTCAAAATGAAATATTTTAGCGATAATTTTAGAATTATGCATTTTAATGTGAGAATATACAAGACAGCATTTGGATTTGCAAAAACCTTTTAATTGTGATCTGGTGTGGAAAATGTGCTGTAGTTATTTTGTTCAATAATTCATAGAATTTGTTACTTCAGTGAATGTTAGTATCAAACCAGCAGCAGTTAACTAAGTGCACGATCTCGGTTCCACACTTAGTGGTAGGACTTACCTACCGTTCTGAGGGGTAGTAAACTCCGTAAGGAGTTAGTAAATACAGCCGTTACTACCCTTTTACGAGCTTTTTTGTTAAGAGTGAAGGGGGTGTCAGCATTTTAGGCCTATAACCACTGTCGTTTGCACTTTCTCGTCTATAGTTTTGGCACCATAATCGTTTCCCTCCTCGAGAGTGCTTTGTCTCACACCATCGGCTAAGGCAGGGGCCGGAACGGGGTATCTGTCATCTGTGTGTAAACAGATGAGCACTTAGTAAACATGGGGGAAAGGCGCCAACAACACTTTCGAAAGCCTATAAAGGAACAACATCTCTGGCGCGTGTATCTAAACGCAAGGCGCGCGGCTGACAAGTTAAACAAGCAGGCAACGCTGCGGAAGCGTGTTGGCAGGAAGCGTAGAAATAAATGTAAAGTACAAACCTTATGGTAGCAAAATCACTTTATTCAAAATTGCGATTTATACAAAGTACTTCATGACCCCCCTGCGTTGCGTAGGATTCATATTCTATCCCCTTTTAACAAACATCGCTTGCAACGAATGTAGTTTTCCGGTTTGAGGAACATTTTTTGCGAGGGTCTGCTAATGTCTGTGCGAGCACCGAGCAAATAGATTAGATTAGGTGACCGCTCCATGCAGGAATTCCCGGGAGTTCAGGGGCCTAAGCTTTTACTTCCTTGCCCCGGATCAGTCAGTGGAATGCCTCGATTCATGCAGTGAGGTCAGCGTTGCCATGCAGTGAGGTCAGCGTTGAACGGAAGCGCCATCTTTCATCTCATCAATACCATAACCACCGCAATCGTCGGTCAACCTTTGTCGGCAACTGTCGTAAATGTCGGTTCTTCTTCCAAGATGAGATGCTACTGCCCCAGGTAAAAAAAAAATAGATTACCATAATTTCACGAGGTGTGTGCGGGATTAGTAGAAAAGCGGAGAGGAGCCGGTTGGTTATTCTTGGTTATCCTTGGTTTAGCAACGTTATAGTTGTATTGTAAGGGGCCATTCATATACGAACCAGTAAGCACAACCATGCAACATACCTTTCGAAAGCCTTTCCACCGGTAAATGTAGTGGTAGTTCAAGAGTGGTAGTTGTGCCCGAGGTTGTTATTGGTTCAGCATGGCTGAGAAAGGTTGTTCCAACGTTAAGCAAGGCATTTCCACGCTTATATGCTCCTCGTTTATCTAAAACGCTGAGGATGGTGTATTATCGTTGCTTCTGTAGGCGCGGCTGTTGCACAGCTCGTTTAGCAAGTCGATGTGGCGCAGGATCTAGTCCAATCAGGATCTACTCTCCACAAAGCCCTCTCCACAAAGCTTTATATACGTAGGTTTGAGTAGAAGCCTGGAAGCGCTGACGTCGGCGGGGCCCGTCATTAAAATATTGCACAATTTCAGTGCGACGGTAGTCCGCGGCGCAGTTCTTACAACTTACAACTCTTGATCTTCGTTGCTTGGTTACTACACCGCTGCTCGCAAGGGACACATTCGCGCGTCCATGGGCGGCTCATTCACAGCGGCGCTGCGGTTACTGCATTCGGGAGCGACATTTTAATTAATGGCGTAGCTACATGGAGCCGGAGCTTGCGGACTCGTAAACAAGTTTCTTCTCGTTTTCGCTTATTTTGACGCGAGCGCGCTGCGGTACCCACCTACCACGATAAGTGCTTTCCTGGGAAAGTAATGTATATGTGCGTCGTGCACACGTTTTACCGAGCGCCTCCCTCATTCCCCACAGTCGTGGTCTTCGCAGCAACTAAGTAAGATTTTGCAAGAGAGGTTAGTTATCGCGCAGTTTCGCCCCTCAGATGGTTACCCGCCGCCGCCATTGCCGGTGTCAGGACACTTGATGGAGATAGCTGCTTTCTCCCGGAATAAAACTGTACGGGCGTGCAAGGAGGGAGGAGCGGTGGGCGTGGACGGCGTCGTTCGCAGCGGCCACACATTTAATAGGATCCTCGCGAAAGCGGTGAGCCGCTATTGCTCCCAGTCGACGAAAAAAAGAAAAGAACGAATGAGATGTCTCTGCACAGGGCGTGATAAGCAGTGTCGAGGGCTGAAATGAAATGTGCCAGGCCGTCGAGACCAACTAGCAAGTGAAGCTGGAGCTTCCTTAGTTGTGGGCCGTGGCAGTTTAAGGCGCGGGTGAATCCTGAGGAAGCGCGTCTTTGTCAGCCTAAAAGGAGACGAAGAATAATGCAGAAGCAGAGAATTCCTTTCTTGAGTGGTTCCTGGCTTGTCTAACGGGGTTTACGGTGGCTGAGAGTGGCTACTTTAGGAAACTAATTTTTTCTAAAGTAGAGTGGAAAGCCGGGATAGTTGAAAATTGTTCATTACTGGAACTGCGCGCAAAAAACGGGACCAGGGAAGAGAACACGTTCTCTTCTTTGGTCCCGTTTTTTGTGTGCAGTTTCAGTAATGAATCATTTTCTCTGTGTCACAGGGATAACAATTTACTGTGTCTAAGTGATCATTCACTGGTTGAAATCCGCATACTCGCTGCGAAGCTACCTTCCGAAGTGAAGTTCGCTAAAACAGCTGGTCCCGGAGTCCATAAGCTTTTTTTGATCATTTTACCGCGTTAGGCTACTTAATTCACATTCAGGAATTTTTGTTTCTTCCGGGCGAATATCATCACCGAACAGTGCTTCCGGACAAGTACAGCCAATGCTTGCCCCATGATTCTTTCATTTCGAGCTTGTCGCAAAACTCGAACAATGTTGCCAATACTGAACTTTGAGTATTCTTTGTTGTCGCTAACGCGTTTCAACCACTTTCAAAGCGTGGGTTCGCCCAACATTTATTTTGATACGTTCGTTCTAAAAATGATACGTTTTTCACGCCGCATAGCATTTAGAGTAGATCAACATATTTAGCTCGTCGCTTCACAACCGTAGCCAATCCGGACAATGTTTATGCGAGGGGGGTGGAGGGAGGGGGGGCATACTTTAGCTAGCTAAGGAGCCATACCAGACGAAGATAGTGTTTCTTGCTACGTTCCGCCGTGAGCGTCGCCTTCCTAACCCCCATCACATTCATAGCTCCATAACAATTTTTAAAACAATAGAATCTGCTCCACTTATATTTACACTATCAAATCACTCCTCTCTGAAAAATCCGCGTACTGTGTAAAGAAAACAGGAAATGATGGTGGTAATGATCTGACAGGCTTGTTGCGCGGTTGCATACTTCTAACAGCGCGAAAATGATAGGGATAAAGAAAGACAAACACAGGCGCTGGCTATTAGGTGATAGTCAGCGTCTGTGTTTGTCTTCCTTACATTGCCCCCTCATTTTAGCGCTGTTAGAGGTATGCAACCGTACCAACTATAGCTCGACTTTCGTTACTGCTGTTGTTGCCCGGAGCAGTGACAGCCTCTATCCCTCGTGTCGCAAAGCACGGAGTTGCTGCCAAACGACAGAAAAGAGTCCTCCATACCGGGTAGACCAAGAGTGAGTTAGATGTATTTTCAAGGGGCACAAGATCGGTACTACTATAAGTGCCTCTGAACTGTTTTACGAGACAAAAAATCCCGTACCACCTCCACTAGCGTGAAACCTGGGAAGGTGAAGCATGCAGTGTACAAGTGTGCTCTTGGCGCTTTGACGTTTTTGCCAACGGAGATGAAACCTTTGGGGGGTACAGGTATACAGCTTTTCTGTAAAAGTATTTTGTCTTTGAAGCACGAAGCTCTCCAGCGCGAGACGTAAACGAGTGTTCTGGTGTTTTTTTAGTGCGCGTTACGAAGCGGTCAAGCGCGAGGCGTATACGAGTGTTCCGGTATTTTAGTGAACCGTGACTACATGAGACGATGCTTACGACGACGACGTCATAAGGCGTCGACAGCCCCAGCCACTAAGGGTAAAACCTGTTCGCCCAATTTGATCCCGCAACAACGGAATAGGCCGCCGTGTGCGTAAGTCATCATCACACTTATTCCTGAGTGCCGGCACCTTTGAAATACGGTATAGTTACTAGTCATAAAACTCTAACCTATCACTCTGTCGCGTTTGGTTGGAATCATTCGGTTTTACCGTTCTTTGCAGCGATGTTGAGTCTTTCTTGATTCACCAAGGCCCGGTTCCATCAACAAGGGTAGTTGTTCAACACTGACTCGACCCGTGTATTTTATCCCCACGCAGACATCAAAGACGGCCATAACGTCTAAGCTCATCAATGGAATTCTCGAAATTGCGATTAGTTTTAACGATTACGCATACCAGAGATACTCCCCTCGAAAAATCGTGCAGGCACCCGTAGCGTATACGCGTTACGCTTATATGAATAACATGCGCTAGGGCCTAAATATTTCGGCATGACTCCTGTTGTTGACCTCAAAAAAGATGTCTTCCTAACAATTATTTTATTGTATATTAGTGAAGCAGGCACTTAAGGGGGGAAGGATTAGAGAACGCAAGCCCCCGTGTACGGTAACTTAGTTTTTGTAAACTTGGTTTACTCGCATTGCTTAGCTTGTCTACAGTGAAGCGTATACTCAAATAAAACAAAAACTCAGTCCAGGTTAAAGATCGGCGAGGAGAAAGGCGAGAAAAAAGTGAAACAACCTCTGCTTACAAAATCCCAATTTAAAGTCTCAGGACAGCAAAAGAAGTCTATGAAGGTCTAGGTAAGTACGGCGGATGCGGCCAGAATGCTAAGGCACTTCTCCTGTCCTCGCATCGTCCTCTGCTTATTACTGTGCTTGTTTTCTCTGTGGCTATGAACCAACACGTGCAAATCTTTTCCCTTATGCTAAGGCACTGTGGAAGAACTTTTCTTAAGATTCGTTTCATTATGAAACAAGACATCCCCCAAGAGAAACTGTGTGGTTTTTGTACTGTTGTAATTTTGTAGAAAGAACTGCCCAAGTTATAAATTTAATGCGAATGACTTTCACAAAAACCGCCAACTAAGTCTAAATCTAAACGCTTAACAAACACTTTCCTAGTGGGGGTCATTCACTGAGCCAGGCTATTGAAGATTAAAGATCTTCCGCCACATGAACAATTCAAATCCCCCCTCGCCGAAAAGAAAAATACATAACGCGCAAAATACAAATAACTGGAGCAAGTTAGTTGCTGCAAGAAATAGGCACCTTTTATTCTCACAAAATGAGGCACGACAAAAACAAAGACCTACTCACTAAGCTCACACTACAAACAGAGAACTTTTCTGTTTTCGCGAACAAGCTAATGGTGCCCGGTGACGCAAAAACTGCGCTTAAAAATCTTTTTTCCTCGTTGCACGAGGAAGGTTACTTAACGTAAGACAAAAAACGTGCTCCGGGCTCCGAAAAGCAAGCACAGGAATGTAAAACAAAAGCACAAAACAAAAATTAAGAAGTCCCCAAATCGGGCTCACTTCTTGTTGCACAGTCAGCCATGTGAGGCACATATAAAAGTACGCCTCAATTAAAAAAATAACGTGTAAAGGGGAAAGCAGTCACGTCGACCTAATTACAACGTAGAGCGCCACACAGTACCGGCGCTTATTAAATTTTTATGAGGGGCAAATAAAAATAAAAAAAAACGAATGGAGAACATAAAAGGATGCGGGTCCGAAGGCCGCGTAAGTTTAATGTGGGGCTGCGCGTGAGGAGCAGAGCACGAAAGCGCATACTGGAGAGCGCTTCGATCCCCATCGGCGTGGCAGCAACAAAAGTATATGCCCGCCTGGAGGACGATTGACGGCAAATACGAGACAAAGTGAAAACGGAGTTTCGCTTTTGTGGAAAAGGCTATCTTCCCCATGCAGAGTAGTTGCTCCGAAAGCATCGAATATGCTCTGGTGAGCGGCGGCTGAGTATTGGCGGACTGTTCCATCCACTGCAGGAAGCAGCCGGTAGGCGGGTGATTTGTAAGTTTGTTCATATGCAGTAAAGTGAATGATTGAAGTAAGCTGCATCCCACTCAGCGGAGGCGCGTAGCTAGGCGTTGCGTGGAGGGCAAAAAACAGTAGCAAATATTTGCCCACGTGTAAGGAATTTTATTCTGAAGCTGTTTTAGTAACAAGTGATATTGCCACGAAGCCAAGGACGACGCAGTTGTCTTGAAGGAGTAACAAGTTTATTGGAGCGAACTTGTGCTCCCCTAACAACTCAAAAGAATGCAGAGGCGGCGAAGCAGCGGTCAACAAAGTGACTAGCACAGGCGAGTGTCGTCGAATGAATGCCGCGGCGTCTGCTCTGCAGGCTTTCATCTTTCGGCGCAAGTGCTTCTGGAAACGTCGATTCACATCCAGTACATTGTAGATTACAGAAGATTATTCTGGGCTAGTGACGTTAGGGCGAAACAGTCTGCTTATCTGAATGTGATAGCCCGTGCGGCATAAAAGTAAGGAATGTAAGACACGCTTCGTTTGGAACGCAGCTAACACAGCCGGGCGTGGCCCGGCAGTAAAAACAAACAATAAATAAACAAAACCATACATGGTTCGCGGCAATATAATGACAACTTTTATTTAAAACAGCAGTGTTAGTGTCGCCTTGTCGCCTGTGTTTTGCATCGAATGTGCTCAAGGATATCATTTTTGCGCTGAATAATGTTAACATGTATTGCCTATGAAACCAGTTCTAGCAGTTCAGAAATTTGTCCGCCAAAATATACCCCATTTCCTTGGATAAAATTGTCAGATGTGCTTTCTTTTGTTGCAACGGTACGGGCTCCATAAGATCGGCGTGTTCCAAGAGGCACACCCGTGGTGTTGCCTCTGACCTCAGTAAACATTTTTTTCTTAATTAAGGGCAGGGGGTTCTAATGACAGGGCGCTGAGACGCCTAAAATGTATTAGGAGACATGGCGTTGGAATCAACAGGATGATGGCGACCTATTTCGTTGCTAACAGCCTGAAGACAAACTTCCTGCTTGTTGCGCAAAGATCTGCTTTCTGTTTATCTGGTTTTTTGTGGTTGTTTATTCAGTTTATACTCAAGTGCTATTATTCCTAACGACGCGTATTTTACCCACAGAGGGCAGATTTCCCTTTTCTTATTAGGCAGATCACCGCGTCACTGCCTTAATCCCAATCGTAAATTGCCAATCACGTGACTGAAGAGTGAAAACTCCCGGGCCATCTCCCCTAACATGAAATCTAGGGCGGGGCGACGCACGCAGTGTATAAGTGTATTTTTAGCGCCTTGGTGTTTTTTCCAACGTAGATGAAACCACTGGGGGGTAGAAGTATACATCTTGCTGTAAAAGTCTATCGTCTTTGAAACACAAAGCTCTCTAGCGCGAGGTGTTAACGAGTGCCCCGTTGTTTTTTTAGTACTCGTCACGCAGCGCCCCAGCCCGGGCCGTGTACAAGTTTCCCGGTGTTTTTGCACCGTGACTACATGAAAGGACGATCACGACGACGCCGACGACGACAGGAGACGCCAACAGCCCGAGCCTCTAAGGGGCGTCGCCCCTAAATGTAACCGTCACAATAGTACGGCAGTGGCTCACCTTGGAAGCAGTCAATCAGACAAATTTTCCTGGAGTATTTTTTACTGAAAAAGAAAAAGGCGGGAGCAATTTTCAGCCCGAAGAAAACGCGTCAGAGTCGAACAGACGGCAGTGGAGCCCGATAGGATGTGGAGGGCTGATGCAATTTCCGACTCCAACCACGGGCATTCACAATCGGTAGGGCTGCGGCGAGTATATGCACACAGGGCGGCACACGTTTTTCATCATCTCACGGGGGAACCTACACTATCGTGCGACGCTGTTAAAGGGACACTGAAGTGATATGTAAACATTGCGGGATTACTAGCGCAAATTGTAGTCCGGAGTCCCCAGGCCATGTATCGACCACTCTAGGCGCGTTTACGCGATTTTATTTAGTAGAAAAACTAATTCGAAAATGCTGTCCTCCTCTCTTTACGCTCGCCCATTTTCTGTGGCGTTTTCGTGTGACGTCAGGAGGGGATGAGCTGGCAATTGGCTGCGCCACGGCTGCGCTACTGCACGGCTCCCCGGCCGACAGAGTCAGTCGGCCCAGCGTTTCGTCCGCCGGCCGCCGGCAGGTCGTCGCAATCAAGGAGGTTAAAAAAAAATTGCTTGGTCGCAATTCGTTCGCTTAGTTGAAACGAAGCCAGGACACGTTTGTGAATGGAAGAATGTGCCTTTCTTTACTTGGTTTGTTTGTACACTGTATCTAGCTCCAAGTCAAGTTCGCTTCACACAAGTGCTGCACAAGCGCACATGCGATGCTTCGCTGACTGGTACGCCAGTAGGAAAATATAAGGCCTCTTGAAGGCGGGAGAAGAGTCAGCGAAGTCAATATAGGTACTAAGGAAATAAAATCAACTGATATTTTTACCGTACAGCGTAAAACTAAGGCGCGGGAAGCACTTTTTTGCGCTGGGCGAACAAGCACAGCGGTCAGCAGCACGACTACGCATCTGCGAACGCTTTTCCGTCTACGAAATGCAATTGCTAGACGTGAGCTACTGTGGAAACTCGGGCGACGCTTACTGCACGATCGCAGTACAACAAATAGTCACCTAAGCTGCTTGAAATGCCAAAACTAAATAAAAGTGTAAACCGGTTGTACAATATATACCCTATATTAGCAAGGCTGTCGCGTCCCGCTCCGTGGCTCAGTAGTATGGTCCCTAGAAATATGTGCTAGTCTGCCGTCCGCCGGCCGCGAAGGGGGCTCCTCCGTGATGCATGCAGCGGCGGCGCTGCAGTCAATCGGAGCGCGGTGGCCGGCCGGCGCGATGGGCAGCGGCGGACGGCGCTCTGCCGTGCCGCTGCTGCCTTCGTATTTCTGCCCTATTTCTGGGCGGGCTCAGCCCATTTTAACTGCCCCTTTTCGAACCCTATCCGTTTCTGTCGACAAACCAGATTAGCCAAATAAGTTGGTTCTTACCAGTACGAAGAGTTTTAACCGAAGCGTGAAGTGACAGGAGTACGTTTTCGCGTATTATGAAGGATCGAGTTTTCTAAAAACCGCGGAATCGTGTCGCTACGCTATTTCGATTTCGACACATACTCGGGGGCTTCGGGAACATTGTCGGCACGGCATCGTTTTCCAGCTTGGAAACATCATGCGGGACTTAAGCTACATTACCAAGCAAACAACCGTTCTTTGTGTATATCCCCGCCGTTGTTAACTGATGGATTAGTCAGCGCCTGAAAATGTGTGTGTGGTGTGTGGTGTGTCGGCGCTCCGCTTTTTTGTATGGCTCTTTGGAACCGTCTTTCTTTGCAAGTTTCCCAAGATGTTGTCCCCTGTACGTGTATGTAAATAAAGCAGCTCGAACCGGTGCCTTCTGACCTTTCGCATCGTTGATCTGGAGGCCCTTAAGCGCACGTCTTCGCGGCCCCCTCAGTTACGTCCAGTCAACTGGGAATCTGTTAAATGTAAATGCCGAATAAAAAAAACAAGACGTGTGCACATGCATACGAAGTTTTATCACCACCAGTCATCAGATACAGTGATTTCTCCATAACTCAAACTCAGATATCTCGAAATACCGGTTAACCCGAAACCTTTTTTTGCCGTGCATATACCTGCCATAGGCGACATTTTCCACCCTCTGTCTCGAAACGTCTATTCGGGGATCACGGATATCTCGAAATGTTGACAAAGAGGACGCAATGCAACATCCGCTGCAGGCAGCTGATAAGCTCTCGGTTAAAGCTTAGCTCCCATTACCCGCCGAACACCGTCGCGAACGGCAAATTTGCGCGGGGTACGCACTGTGTGCGGCCGATGTCCTGTTAGCGGAGTGCTGTCCGACGCCTACATTGTTGATATAGCTGGGGAAGACGCTTCTGATCATGTGGACGACGACGGGTCTCAAGAAGTGCTAAAAACGGCAGAAACAAGAAAAACATTAGCTTTGCCTGCATAGAATATAGCGTTGGCGACCAACAGTTGATGCGGCATTGAGAAGCTCGAAAACACTTTTTTGGGACCAGATGCGAAGGCGAAACAGGCGTGCATCACGCAGTTATTTTTCCGCAATACCTAAAAAAATGTTTTTTTTTCTGCAAATTATTTTGCCTGTATTCCGGAAGCGTCTCTGTGCATTGGAGCGTTTGTTACCAGCACTAGCTCTTATTCCAGTGATCTGGCCATACATTTTTCGCATTTCGCTTAACCTTTGCTTACCTCGAAATTTTCAAAAATTTGTGTACTATCAAAACTCTTTTGCGGCCTGTAATTTTCGTGAATACCACGAATACCACAATTTGAAACATTCGCCAGCATTGGGTACGTGAAACTGATTTTTAATAACACCCGGCTGCAAATCAGTAACTTCGCTTGTATTCCTAATTGCACAGGTTCTTTTGGTCACCCACACACTCGGAGGGAATTGCGAGACGCACGCGGGGAAAGCAAAACGGGAGAATATTTGTGTTATGGCCAGTCATTATAATTGCGGCTGTTTGAAACCAAGGAGTAAAAATATTGAGGTTTATTTATACTGCCATGACCATATATACCTTGCTTTATCCCCCCTCCCCCCGCACTCTGCCCTAAGTATATAGGAACAAGTTTTTGCTGGCACAACATTTTACTCAAGCTTTCGCTTTTCTTTTTGTCAGCCTACCAGCCGTCTGCGTGCTTGTCACCGTCAATGACGTTCGGGAATGACCAGGTAGTTTCGATGTGGAACAAACGCAGCTTCTAGGGAGCTCTTTTTGAACGGGATCTCACTGTCTGAACATTGATGGTTGAACGCGAAGCTTTCTTGTGAGTGATCCCTTGTCGTCTGAGTTTTGAATTTGACTCATTGAGCTTTCACTTTGACTCGCACGCATTTTGGACTTATAATCGCGCCGGATTTGACACCGACCCTTTGCCGTTTGATTTCACACGAAGAAAGCTTCGTGTTCAACCATCGTTGCGGAGTGGAAGAGTGGATAATTTTTCTGACTGCACTCCTCTCCAAATCCAAACTGCTTTGACCATGTTGGAAATGTGCATTGAGATAGACGTCGGCTTCAAAACGCGATGGAGCCAGCTACGATTCTGACCACGGGAAGCGTTTTTTTTTTTTCCCTCTCACTTTACACCCAAACATTACCGTCGTCAGAGACAGTTGGCTTTCCTGCAGTGCTTTTTCGAGGCGACATAGGCCATCAGTGAGACATAGAAAGCTTCACTTTAATAATGGTTCAAGCGGTGGTACTGAAACGGCTACGCACTGCGGTTTCATCCTTCGGTCTCACTCGCGAAATTCAGCGGCCGCAAAGAGGCTCCAGTTCGCGAAAAACTCGGGGCGTGAAACTAAAAGGTCTTATAGTACTATCGTACTTTCAATTGTGAGCTGATGTAGTATCTCGTACCATTCGATTTAACCGCTCTAAGTGGCCGACGTACCCCGATGCGCGCTCGTGCTCCGCGGCAGTAGCGCGCGGCACAGGCCGGCCGGCCGCTCTCGCTCCGGCCGCTCGGCGCTCCGATTGCTCGCAGCGCCCTCTGCGCAGCGCTGTGCGTGCATCAGCGGCGCGGACACGCCTTCCCATAGAGAAAGCGCGCGGACGGCAGACTAGCACAATTTCTAGGGACCATATCAGTAGTCTGGGGCGCTGGATATGTCACCGCAAATGTTTTGCAAGTCACGAGCTCGAATCCCCGCGGGTACGTGCTTTTTTTTTTGTAAGTTAACTTTTTTGTTTTCCGCCGATGTTTTCTATATTGAGTTCACCTTTTTTTGGGCCGCAACGTTCATGGCTACACGAACTAGTTCACAAAACGCGCGCAGGCTGGCACATGCATGGCGCGCTAGCGAGTTCTCGTTGGCGTGCTGTTGCCATAAGCACCGACTGCTTGCAGGCAGTGGGCACAGGCCAGAATGAACAGACCCTTGGCCTGGTGCGAACACGCTTTTTACGATACAGGCATGAGGGAGGCAAGCTCCAATTATGGGGGAAAAGCGCATGACATTTGGGCGTCTACGGGTACGCGGAGGGCGTTCATGCCCTGCGTAGGTTTCGGCTAGTGAATGCTACGATTCCAAGCCGTCCTAGGAGGCTTATCTTTATGCATTTTTACAGCTGACAACATGGCAGAAGCGCGGTACGATGATTACTGAGTCATTGAGAATGCCCATCCAACAACGCCACCGGTTGTGTTTTACAGAACCGAAACCGAAACCGAAACCGAAACTTGTTTGGTTGCTCACCTTGGGCATCGTCCAATCACGGTGCCCGCTCCTCCTAACGTCACAGCTTTAGTTGGTGCGGCCGCCGCAAACCGCGCATGGTAGTTTTTCTTCTTTCGCGCTTTGTAAAATAATTACCGATTTGTCAATCGTAAAAACGATGAAAAGTGTGCTAATTTGAGCCAGTCTACACAGTGCAAGCAAAAACGGGAGCTTGACAAATTCACTTCAGTGTCCCTTTAAGCGAACTGACAATGGTGGCTAAGTAAAGCGCGCGCCATATAGACAAGGAGAACAAAAAGAAATCAGCCGATTATCACACGGTTGTTCATGCCTGTTTTGCCTTATTTAATGTTCGGCTGGCTCGCATTTAGCAAAGAGCTTATACCTGGATGACCTTAAAATATCGCTTTTAAGTTGTAATCTCTTTATGCTGTTCTTTCGGACAGCTGCAGACGATTCCCTCTTTTAGTTTTCCGGAACCGAGTAAAAAGCGCAAAAATATGTGAATGTTTTGATGCAGAAAGAAATCCCACTTGTTAGGAGGTTGCGACAACATTGTTTGCTCCGCAGGTCTTCGAGAATAATACGAAATTTATCTTTTTGTTCTCTTCCGGGGAGGAGGACAAAAAAGTAAACTTCGTATGTTCAAAAGAGGCAGCTATTTGGTATGTTCAAAAGAGGCAGCCCCAGGCTCCCTTCTAAAAGCGGCCATCTTAGCTTGTTAACCGCTTCACTCAGCCATCCTCCCCCAGCACACGCACGCACAAGCGTGCACGCACAAACCAATGGGCGCACACATAGTCGAAAAAGTCCGAGCATTCAAAAATGACGAATAAAAAGGCCTTCCGAGTTTTTGGAGGTATTTTTATATACTTGTAGCTTGACAAGGTTGACGGTTGGACAGTATTATAGGTCATTTTACTTCGAATGCGGTGATGTATTATTTCGGTTCTGCAATGGCTTCCAATAACGGTCGTCAGTGCCTCCGCAGCTTTAACGCAGAGCAACATCTAAAGATGAAGATTGCGCTGAAAAACGATCCAGCTTCAAAGAAACACGTTCAGAAAACACCAGTGAATCCAATGCAACACTCTGTACGTACGAGACAAATTCGAGCAAAAGATTCTATAATTCTTTAAATCCGCAGCTTTACATATCTAGCAATCGGAAGTGGGAAAAAAACACTCGTAAACATGGCTTGTACACAAGTCAGCGCATCATATTTATTGCTAACAAAAAAAGCCACACAGTATGGCTTGTGGGGGCCAATTGTCAATGGGCATGCTTTCTCTCTTTTGATTACTCTGCTAGCGAGAAAAAGTTTGGTGAGTTTCTTTTCACTCCGGTAGCGTGGAAAGCACCAGACGGCTGGCGAGTTATAATTGACTGCTACAAAGTTTACATTTCTCGCAAGCACGGTATTCTTTAAACAGAACAAAATGAAAAAAATTCTGGTTTTCCTGTGTCGTTCGTCTGGGACCTAGCTGCTTAAATAACAGTATAAATATATGCTCGAGAACCGCCAACTTTCATGGCAAATAGAATATGAAAGCAATAAATATTCAATAAATATTGAATGAATATTCAATGAAACAGTGAACTCAAGCCGAGCAGAAAAGGAGCGGTTGGAAGTCAATGGGAGAGGCCTACGCACTGCAGTGGACCTGAGTAGGCTGCTGATGCTTTGAAGGATGTATTCGTATGGCGTACAGACACGCGACACAAAATGATTGGTGGCGAAATAGTTGATGGGCTTTCTTGTCGAAATGTCAAGAGAGAAATAGCAATTAAATATCTCAACTGTTATAAAGTTCTTTTCTTCAGCTTTTGTTTTCAATTCAGACGAAGTCCTTCTTTTAAACGGTATTGTTTATGTGTTCTCTTTCTTTAACCCCAATCCCCCACCAGGGGCTGTGGCCTCCTTCCCAATAAAGCATGCATTCATTCACGGAATCCCTACTCATGAAGGTTCACGTAGCAGTGTATGAAGCCTGTCAATCAAGGGTGCGCGCCAATGCAGAATTGATGTGCCGGTGTGTGAAGACACCGGCATGCGCCTGTGTCCACCGAAAAAAGATGTTGCTACGAAATGCCTTTGTGTCGGAGTAAGGAGCCTCCAAACCGAGGTCACAGAGGAAAATTATGCCGCGCGAGGAAGAAAACACGTTGCTGAGCAACACCCAAAGTAGTCGGTGCCTGGCTTGCAGGGCCTGCTACGATGTATAGTCGAGCGGCGCTCCCAAGCTTCGAGCACCAGCATTCGCACTCACCGAAGTGAAACGGCTTTTTATTTTACCTGTCAGCGTACATGCCCTAACCTTCAAGATTCTCGTCGGAGGTGAACGAAGCTTTGCGATAACAGCTCGCATAGCGCCACAGCTGACAACAGAGGCGCAGCTTTCGCGGCGATATTACGTACTTCATTCTCCTGTATTCAATTGCGATACAAAATAAAAGAAGACGTAGACAGAAAAAAAGTAAATAAACAATAAGGTAACATTTGCATAAAAAATGACGCCACAGAAGAAAGCGCGCTCAGAGACAGACTACAGGATTTAATAGAAAAACAGGATACGGCGGGTAACTGGTCTGCCTGAACATGGATTCAGAGTAATTAAGGCAAAATGCTCAGTTATTTACCCGAACGTTGAAGGTTTGTGTGCGAAGTAATCTGCGTTAGATGCAAACTCTTCAGGTGGAGCATTCAAGATTCGGAAAGGTTAACCTGGTGAAAGCGCATATACTTTCGGCAATAATTGTGCTCCCAGAGATATTTACTCCGGGAGTACAATTCTGGATTCTGAGGCAGCCTAGAAAAAAGAAAATCAATTCCACATATACGGAGTGCGTTCAATTGTTTGTGATATGTATTCTTTGAATTGAACAAGTCTTCGCACGAATCGAAAATTGTGTTTATCCTTGATCGTTTCAGAAGTTGTAGGCCTGGGAATTCTAGCCTGCATGAACCTAGTCGGACGTTTTTTTTGTGGGATAAGCTCGTCAGACTACCAGGTTGTGTGTTTTCTAAAAGGGCGGGGGATTTATTTGACAGACAGCGTGCTACACCAATGATCATTGAGCCAGAGCAGAGCAGTTACTGTGAAATGACCTTAGTATTCACAGATATGGAGCAGTACGTAAATTCAACATAATTAATCAATCAAAGATATTTGTTGTTGGGCTACTGTCCGAAAAAGCTTCCCGCTTCCCCAAAAGAGTAGCAGTAGCATCTCTCAAGACCACAACCTCAAGCTAAACATTACATCTATTGATTTCATTGTTTTCTTTTTCGGAGGAAAAAAAGGGGGGGGGGCAGTTTAGCAGAGATGGCGGATGTACTAGGTTACGAAATTTCTCGTGAAATTGTTGTGTTGTCAGGTATTTAGCAGTGATTGCATGCTTTACTTTCTTACGAAATTGAGCAACCACCGCTCGAACAAACACCAACGCGTTCCGCCATGCCCATTGGAACGAAGATGACAGCGTCTATACGCCTCGAGCGCGGCCTGTAGGGGCGCCACTGAAATCCCCCTAGCGGCCCGTTTCGAAAGCAGGCGCGGGAGTCCCCGGCTCGCTCCCCCCTGTCGCCGTTGCTTTTGGGGCTCGTTCAAGACAGCGTTTTACCGTTTGTCCGCGTTCGAAATACCGAATAACGTGGAGCAGGCACTCTGTTTGCAAGCGTGGTGTGTTCACGAGAGTATAAACGTTTATGACGCGATCTTAGTGAGATGTATATGAGCGCCGGGCGTGTGTCACAGGCCGGCGTCCCGAAGCCAGCATTTGCATGCAGCTGATTGCAATTCCGCTGCCCTGAATTTAGTGGCAGTGTCTCCGTAAGCAGTGTTTCCTCCGATGGTCATGTAGCGGCCATACACACTATGATGTAAATCGACTTTGTGCACTTAGAAAATCCAGCGGAGCACTCATACCTGACAGCACGCAAGTTACGCCTGCCAATATCACAAATCAGATATTGATCAGTACCATGAACAAGCCAATGCGGCATAAATTTCACAAACATTGTACCAAAGAAGTACGATGGATAATGCAAAATTACACTCCGGAGTCAGCACACGACGACAAATTTAATGCTGTGTCGTCTTGTCCCGAGGTGAGCGCTCGCAAAGATTCATCTGTTACATTTATCCTCCACGAGAAGCGCGAAGATGGGCTTATAGAGTAATCCGCGTCCGTGACCAAACTCTTCTTCGAAACATCGTCATATGACACAGGGAGACTGCAGAATCTAGCATAAACCGAAATCAGAGACTCTTATCAGATACGACACTCTTCCAACGAGCCCGTGTGTACGAGATTTCGGCGCATGTTAAGGATCCCCAGGTGGTCAAAATAATCCGGAGCCCTCCACTACGGCGTGCCTCATCGCCTCCGTTTCGTCGGCGCGTTAAACCCTGCAATCAATCAATCAACTCTTCCAACGACACCTCGTATCGCTTGTGAACTGCCTACCCTGTATTCTTCAAAGAATGCGTCCGCCGAGTGATCAGCAGTTCGTTGAAGGCGAAAAACAAACGAAAAATGAACACGCAGCTTGCGTGTGTGATTACTAAAACGTTCATTCGTTGATTTCGTTCCGGATTTGTAAACAACGATAGTTGAGCGTCCTCCTCCTCACCCCCCCCCCCCGAATGTCTAGCGAAATAGTGCATTTCGCATCTAGTTGGTCTGGTGAATACTACCTTGCTCAAACAAACGTCTTTAGTATTTCACAGGCTGCACTCGGTTTTTTTTTTTTCATTCCCGTACGACTATTCTATTTATTCCTGACTTGCGGACCATTCATTTTCCCGTGGTTTAATTAACTTATATCTTGGTGCTTGCTATAAAGCTTCATTGGGCACATATTTGACAACGCACGGCCTTCGAGTGTACTTAACATTTTCGCGTGGCTTATACTCCCATAAAAGGCACAAGTTTTTGTCAGCTATTGGGTTATCACATCCCCGAAACATTTTTCTACGGCGTACATATTCGAAGCAGACCCGCCGCGGTGGCTCAGTGGCTAAGGCGTTGCGCTGCTGAGCACGAGGTCGCGGCTTCGATCCCCGGCCGCGGCGGCCGCTTTTCTGATGGAGGCGAAAAGCAAAAACGCCCGTGTGTACGAGATTTCGGCGCACGTTAAAGATCCCCAGGTGGTCAAAATTAATCCGGAGTCCTCCACTACGGCGCGCCTCATCGCCTGCGTTGCGTCGGCGCGTTAAACCCTACAATCAATCAATCAATATTCGAAGCAAAGCCGCATTTGTTGTCTGCGCTGCAAAACGAATCAACCTCTTACAGTGCCAATATCAGGTCTAAACGAGGCGACAATAAATAGAATTCACTTGTGCTGACGTGTTCGAAGGTGACAGCGGTGATATGCTGCTGCCGTCGCCGACGCCCGCAAGAGCGCCCAAGAAGCGCGCAGAACCGCCTCCCCGGGCAGCTCTTGTTGGCGTTACAGCGCTCTACCAAGACGCAGCTGTTTTTTTTTAAAGTGCCCTAAACGTGCAGTTTGCTTACAGACGTCACCATAACAAGTTGTTTAGTGCGCGGAAAGGCAAAGAAAGCGAAAGAGAACCAAAACACTGCATGACCACCTATCAGCCACGCAGCGCTAATCCCGCAAACGCCGCGGAGAAGCGGCGGCAGGCGGCGCAGCGATCGCGAATCTCGAGGCGTATATACGCCTCGAGCTTTGCGATTGCTGCGCCGCCTGCCGCCGCTTCTCCGCGGAGTTGACGGGATTAGCGCTGCGCGGCCCATAGGGGCTCATGCAGTGTTTTGGTTCTCTGTCGCATCTTTTTGCCCTTCCAAGCGCTAAAAAAACTTGTTATGGTGACGTCTGTAAGTAAACAGTACGTTTAGGTCACTTCAAAAGCCGCTGCGTCTTGGTAAGGGTGCTGAAACACCAACAATAGCTATCCGGGAAAGCGGCTCTTCGTGCTTCTCGGCCGCTGTTACGGGCGTTGGCGAATTGCAGCAGCATACCACCACTGTCACCTCCGAATACGTCCGGCACAAGTGAATTTTATTGTCGCCTCGTTTATACCTGATACTGGCACAGTGAGAGGTGTGTTTTGTTTTGTAGCGCGGACAACGAATGCGGCCTCATTACGAATATATGCGCGTAGAAAAATATATTTCGGGGATGCGATTACCCAATACCTGATAATAACTTGTGCCTTTTATAAGAATATAAGCCACGCGAAAATGTTAAGTATATTCCAAGGCTCTGCATCGTGAAAATGTGCACTCATGCCTTATAGCAAGAACCAATAAAAGTGAATTAAACCACTGAAAAATTAATGGTCTGCAAGTCCGGAAGAAACAAAATAGCTCGTACAGAAATGAAAAAAAAAAAAAAAAAACTCAGTGCAGCTTCTGAAATGCTAAAGACGTTTGTATAAACTTAAGCCGGGTAGGACTTACGAGACCAACTAGTGTGCGAAATGCACTGATATTTCGCGAGACATGGGGAGGGGGAAGGCGAGGAGGACGCTTACGTATCGTTGTGTACGATTGCGGAGCGAAATCAAGGAAAGAACGTTTTAGTAATCGCACACACAAGCTACTCATTCACGTCACTCTAGTTTTTAGACTTCAACTAACAGCTGATCCCTCGGCGAACGCATTTTTTGAGGTATACAAGTTCAAAACTGATAAAAGGTGTCGTTAGAAGAGTGGGATATCTGATAAGGCCTTCTGATTTCCGTTTGTGCTCCGTCCCTCTCCCTCCGTCATATGACTACGCTTCGAAGAAACGTTTAGTCGCGAACGGGCATTACTGTAGAAGCCCTTCTCCAGCCTGCTCGCGGAGGACATGTGTAACATATATGAATGTTTGCGGGCGCTCAGCTCACGACAAGACGCCCCAGCATTTTTTTTTTTTGTCGTGCGCTGATCCCGGGTATACTTTTGGATTATCCATCGCACTTATTTCGTAGAATGTTTGTGAAATTTATGTCCAGGTTAGTGATCAATATCTGAGGTATGATATTGGCAAGCATAACTGGCGGGCTGTCAGGTATGAGCGCTCCACTAGGTTATATAAGCGCACAAAACTGATTTACATCGTAGTGTATGGCCATGGCATGACCATCTGAGGATATTATGCTTACGGAGACACTGTTAGTAAATTTCAGGGCAGTGGAATCACAATCATCTCCATATATGCATATCCCGGTTTCGCGACGCCGACCTGTGACGCACACTTGGCGCTTGTACAGACCGAATGTACCAGACTAAGATCGCGTCACACACATTTACACTCGTAAACACAACACATTTGCGAACAGAGTGACTGCTCCACATAAATATGTATTTCCAACGCCTACAAACGGTAAATCTCAGTCGTGAACGGGCACCGAAAGCAACGGTGACAGTAGGGAGCGGGCCGGCGACTCCCGCGGCTGCTTTCGAAACGGGCCGCTAGGGGGATTTCAGTGGCGCCCCTACCGGCCGCGCTCGAGGCGTATAGCGCCCCGATACCAACTGCCAACACGGCAGCTTCTCCCGTACCTTCCAGAGGCAGTCGCGCACAGTCTCTTCACCCGCTCCCAACCGCTGCTCTCTTCTTATTTCTGCGTTCCTAGGAGCGTCTAGCGCCTGCCGGAACAACGTGTAAATAAACGCAGCGCTGATTGAGCTGCCTCGTGAAATTGCCCAAGGCGGCTCACGTTCGCTTGTTGACCGTCGCACACGCGCGAACTTCCCAGGCGCGGGTAATGCTGCGGTCGCGCCTCGAAACCTTCCCGGGGCATAAACACACACCGCATCACTCAACGGGCCCGACCAGAGAGCAGCGCCGCTGCGTCGAAAAGTAGCAAAGACCAGAGGCATGGCCGGGCTCATTTGGCCCCCGCGGTTCGTCATTAGAGCACAGCCTTTGCGGCGCGTTGTTTCTTCTCAGTTTTTAGCCGGATATGCGCACCAGCGGGAAAACAGAAATAAAGATAGACACGGTAAGTAAAGGTAACTATGAATTTGCAGCGCGCGGTGCTGTGTCATCGCGCCAATGCCGTGGCGGCAACCAGTCATCGCGGCCATCAACTGTTAGGCAGTCCAAAAGCAAACAGCTGGTCGCAGGGCGAGCGTGCCCATCTCGAGAAGTGAGTTTGCGACATTCGTTAGCCGCCAAACGGCCGCGGAAACACAGATTTTTGGAACTCGCCACCCAATTTCTGCACTTTGTCTTCGGCGCGTGAGGTTTCTGAGCCAATGTTAGTAAGTGCATTTTTAGCCGTTCCACACCGTGAGGAGCAAGGGAAATTGGTTGAAAATGAGAGTTCGTCCCGACTTGCTGTAAAAACCAAGGTAATGCGACAGCACCCTGCTCTTCCGCTCACCTCAGGGGAACACCAAAGCTCATTGCGACTAATTACTTGTTTGCACGTCCGAGCATGATTCATATTTTCTTTGCAAGGCAGTTCCCTATTGCGTGCCGCTACTACCCTGCTGCTGGTTTTGCTCTTCAGTTATTTTTAAAGACGATAGTCTTTCTTGGTCTACTTACACCCAGAAATTTTGGTCTGTCTGTATGTCTGTCTCTATGTCTGTCTGTCCGTCTGTCTGTCTGTGACTCGATTCAGCCACCCGGCCAAAGAAAAACAATGCCTGCGCAATAGTCTTATATAGTCACAGCTAAATGTGCCCATCTAAGTCCGGTGTAATGTTCATACTTGTCAATATTGTTGAAGAACAACAAAACATTACGCATATATAAGACAACAAATTAATACAGAAGTGATTTTTGCAGCCTTCCTTTATAAAAAATCATACCTGTTTGATTTTGGCGAGATTAAATACTTCATCAACTGAAGAAAAAAATATCACTCTGCCGTCGCCTGCTGTCGCCCGCGCCATATAGCTTCTGGCGGCATTTTAAGGAATCAACCGGCCACAGTTACGAAAGGTTCCGCTAGATAGGTTCCACGTTCTGCTTGCAACGCACGTGGAGTAGGGAAACGCGGTTCTATAAACGTTGAAGCAGGACGCATCGATTCACACGCGTCTTCGCCGTACGGCAGCGTTGGCATCGAGACACCTGGTTTGTAGCAGTGGAACGCGGAAAATTTAAAATCATTTAAGCAAACCTTTGTCGTCTTTACCTTGGGAAGAGCGCGACGCAACAGGAACAACATGAGAGGTGAGCGGGAAAGCGAAAGGAGGCGTTTACTTGGCGAAAGTCGATAAAGGCTATCGTCTTTTGACGACATTTGCAACGAAAGGACTAGATACGCGGCCATTTTTTTTTATTTCGTTGCCTTTTTCATATTCCGTCTTGGCATTGGTGAATTCTTTTTTTTCGCCAGCGATTAAACACTTTTTTCTGGACATGACAGGCTGTTTAGCCAGCGTGCTTTATTTCATGAATGTGCATCTGACACACCACACCAAGAACTAGCATATCCCACAGGATAAGTACTTGACAATCTGGCGGTGTCAGTTTCTCTTTGTCCTCCTCAATCTAGAAGCCATGGCGGACCGAGAGGGGGGAATGGCCGGCTCCCACCCACCCCTAAGACACCTGCTCTCCCCGCTTACGTTTCCCTTTCATTTCAATAGCCACGACCCACCTGTTTCATCCACCAACAACTGTTGTGCCAGAGCGCCCTGCCCGAACCGCGCGCGGCAAACGTGCGCCGACCTGAAGGGGCCGCAGAGTTGCCTCACTTTTTCCCTTGTCAACGGCTGGGCCGGATCATGCCTCGGACAAACAGCCCGCGGCCGACGCGCAGCTACATGCCTAGAGATGGCGCCGCTGAGTCGCTTTCCCTTTCCCCTTCACGGTGGCTTCGGCTGACGCAACCGCTTCGCCTCCATTCTTCGGATTCATACTTCGGCCTGCGAGAGTCCTGATTGGAGCGATTCAAACCGCTCGCGGCAGCAACGACCCCCGGGGGTATAAAACCAGCCCGGAACCACAGCGCGGCGGCACTTTTCGGAGGCACCAAGTGGAGACGTGCTGCCGCCTTTATGCGAGCCATCAAACGATTTTGTTACCCTTACACATACTGTATATAAATGTTGCTTCAACTCTTCTTCGGCTCCAGAACTTCATCGCTCTGCTCTGCGGCGCGTCTATTGCGGACGGAGCAAGGGAACGTCGCAGCACCAGTGATTGCGCTGTGATGCCCATTCGCAACAGTGTTGGGTACGGTGAGATGACCCAGCCGCCACACAACGTAAGGTTCTGTGCATGGCTTCGGGCTCATAATAGGTGCATGTCGACTCGGCACCATCCCACATTTTTGAATTTCGAACATTTTCTAACTATTTCAACGAGGCCACAGCACTCGCTCAGAAGATCGGAACAGAGCTTCGCCTGAAGCACGCACCGGAAAGACAGGAGGCTCGCTCCCAAAAGACGTCCTAAAGGGACGTTGCCACTTACTTACACAAACTGTCTATGCGCCTCTGTTGCGCAACGGATCGCGAACATCATCCAAGGATTTCCACTTGAGACGCTGTACATATTGCATCTCTTTTTTTTTTTGCCTTCTAATTCAGTTCATGCTAGCTTCACTTCCGGAGCTATCCGGATTTGCAGCAGCTTTCCAGTGAAGTACGGCTTAATTACCCGCATGCCGCCGACTAACCGGAAACAGATGTTCCGCATTCAGTACGACTTATCCTTTACGAAGTCGTGACGAGAAAAGGAATGTGGTGCGTGCATTTCGTCGACAGCCATCGAGGTTTTCAGCGCTTCCGACAAGGACATTTTCCCGACCATTCACACACTCCTCCACGTCCTTGCGACGCTGACGATGAGCTATGTCCAGCAGAAAGGTAATTTTCAACTTTTCAGAGACTGAAGAAGTGGATTTGGTCCGCCTTGTGCGAAGATAGAGTGTTAGGACTTGCTTTGCTGTTCTCGCGCCTGGACATTTTCGTCGACGAAAATTGTGTAATTGAGGGATTTGCTCATTGTGGGGACTCCAGGTTGCCGCTATCTTTATAATCCGTCTATAATGAAAAAAAAACGAAAGTCTGTAAACTGATTTTCTTGTGTAAGGTGCGTTTTATGCCGCCTTTATTATGATTCACATCAATCATTTGTGTGTTTAGACGGTGAAAAATTTGTTTAAAATGTTTATTTAGGCAAAGTATACCTTTTGATTTTTACCGTCTGGTGGTTGAACGATTCCATATTTGTCTGAAAGTAAGTCAAATATTATACTGAAATTTTGGTCTGCGTTTTCTTGGCGTTTCTGTACAGTTCCCGACGCTGATTTTGCATTTAATAAATTATCAGAATAATGTTTACCAACTTTTCCCTTATACACGACATTTCCCTCCGATACATTGCATATATACGTAAGTTCTTTCTTCTTCAATGTGTGAAGGAAGGTTGTTCTTTCAGCTGTGACCAGAACTTAACGCCACAAATCACCAGCGACGTGCTGGGATTTGTGTCGCAAACTAATTTGGCCCCTGTGACACTAACTTACCCGTCGCGCGTGCACACTGCGTACTTCTTCTCTATAGTTTCTTCGTGCAGAAAAAGAGCTCAGCATTCTCAAAACTATTAATGGGGGCCGCAAGGTTTGTTTTCGTCTGCTCCTTTACAAGAACCATGCTTGGGGTACACAGGCTCAGTATTTGCGTGGATGTTTTTCAGCGGGAAACTTCCGTCTCACTCTCCGCGCCTCTCCATTCTATGCAACTGCAGTAAGAGCCCTCCTCTTTCCCCTTGATGCCACCCTGGATCAGCCCCTGCTCACGCAAGATGTTCAGTAGAACTACCGCATATATCGAAATATAGGTCAAGCCGGAAGACGGCCACCTTACCTTGCGGCGGGGAAATATAAAAAGAATTAAGCGAATAACTGGTATATAGGTCACACGGTGACTTTTCGCAAATATCCTAATGAAAAATCTCGAACTATATTCCGACTTATACGGTACATGAGAAAAACAGATCGCCAAACATTTACATTTGATTACAAAGAGTTTCCGGATGGGTATTATCTACCGAGAGTAAGAACGACTGTGCAATTGACAGATAAGCAAGCACCGCCCCTGTCTGCCTTCAGGCTGATTGGAACGCAACGCATGTTCCAGGCAGCCCGAGGGAAGAACAGGACTGATAATCGGCAACGCCCTTTATTTTTTGCGTTGAGGCCGCTGTTTCTTTTAAACGGATTAGAATTTCCACCTATATACTAGCACATTATTCTCATCCGCCTCCCCCATTCCGGCATCAAACTGCTGCTAGCGCTTATCCTCGGACGAGCACTATACAGTTGCCATAGCCTTGCCGATCTGCATCGCTAGCATGCTACGCCTTACCGCCATGCTGTTTCAAGTATAAAGGGCTTCAGCTCTGTTTTGTTTCGCGAAGGAGCAAGGCAGGAAGGTGTTGCCAGGATGAAACGAAGAAAGAACCGGAGAAGGATTGTAGCGCAAGTATGTCATTTTTGGGAACAGTAAAAATGAAGGGTTAAGGCGTTCCGCTGCTGAGTACGAGGTCGCAGGTTCGATTCCCGCGGCCGCTTTTCTGATACAGGCGAAAAGCAAAAACGCCCGTGTGTACGAGATTTCGGTGCACGTTAAAGATCCCCAGGTGGTCAAAATTAATCCGGAGCCCTCCACTACGGCGCGCCTCATCGCCTACGTTGCCTACAATCAATCAATCAAGTAAAAATGAGAAGAGAGAGAGAGAGAGAGAGAGAGAGAGAAGAGAGAGAGAGAGAGAGAGAGAGAGAGAGAGAGAGAGAGAGAGAGAGAGAGAGAGAGAAAGTGAACAAACTTTATTTTTCGTAGGACCTAAGACCCGCTCGTAATTGAGCTCTAAATTCACCGGGTCCAACTACTGCTGCAGAGTGTTCGTGCGGATTTGGAGCATAAATTCATAGGGAGCTTGCTGGACAGCCTGGGTGTTCACTGCCGGCAGAGGAGACAGCCAGATCTCCCAGGAAGGGATCTAGGCGAAAGATGAGGCAAAAGATGGCTGGGTGCAGTCCCAATGAGTATGTGGGATCATGGATGGAAGGGTAGGAAAACCAGGTGGTACAGGAAGGATGACCAGGGCGCCGATAGTTGCGGTGAAGAATGTGATGAAAGGGCAGTGAAGATGTTTGAGCCTGCCGAGTGAGGCACGCAGCCTCACGAGTTAGATGGGAACTGGGGGGTACTGAGGGTGCGGTATGAAGCCAGCCTGTCGCTGGGGGACCCCGATCCCCAAACGCCAACCATTAACGTGAAATGAAAGTAAGAGACCTATTGATAGCGTAAAAGTTGAATCACTATAAAGGTAACGTAACTTTCGATGTCATAATGTGACGTAGCAACATATGTCAAACTAAGGCGGTGACTGCCACTGCACGAAACACGTTGCGCTGCAGCGGCTTTAGTATATATGCAGGAGCACAGCACGGAAAAGCAGAAGAAAAAATCCTGGTTCATGTCCACTAACGTGAAACCTGGGGAGAGGCGAACCATGCAGTGTATAAGTGTATTCTTCGCGCCTTGGCGATTTTTCCCGCGGAGATGAAACCGTTGGGAGGGGGGCAGGCGAGGGGGTATAAAGGTTTGCTGGAAAAGCATCGTGCCGTTGAAGCAACAAGCGTTCTAGCGCGAGGCGATGGAAAACGAGTGTCCATGTGTGTACTTTTAGTAAGGGTTACGTTCTAGCGCGACGCGTTGCAAAACGAGTGTTTCAGTATTCAAGTAGAGTGACTACATGATACGGGATACGACGACGATGACAGGAGACTCCGTCAGCCCGAGCTCCAAAGGGGCTTCGCCTTTAATAAAGCTGAAACAAAGAAACAAGACAAACATTGGACAGAGGATACAAACAATAAAAAGGATGAAAATAAAATAGCGTCCACAACATTCTCCTTCTACACAGCAAAAATATCTCAGCCCACAAATGCCGTTGAAGAATGCGGAGCATGGTGAGTGCTCCTGTAGCGCGTCCTCTTCCTCAATAGTCCGCTAAAAGAGCATGCGGATTCCACTCACACGCAACATATATGCGTTCCATATGCACCACGTCAGACGGAGTGGTCATTAATTTGGTTCTAATGCGATTGCCCTGTTGGTAGCCCGCTACCCTGGGGCTCATCGAGAGACATCCATGTCGGCCGAATGGAACGCCTCGTTGGTGGGGCGTTACCCCGGACATGTAGGCAAAATGACTGGGGCAAGACCGTTCGCAATTGTTGCTGAGTGTCTGTATATATATAAGCTAACAGCCTCGTCTTCCTATTCGTTTTCTCCGGCATCGCCAGACATGTTGACCAACTGCCTTAATTCGCCACAGGCTATGCAGCAGCTTGCTCGGTGCGTAACGAAGCTGGACGGGTAAGTCTCCTTGCCACAAGATATGCTCAATCGCTATAGTGTTTGCCCGCGTTTAATAATGGCTTGATTCCTTGACACTTGGTGCGACCTCGCGTGGTTAGCGAGGTCCTGTCTTCGGCGGCTTCTTGTAAGGCCGGTTCGGTCCGTCGGCTGTTCGTTTATTCTGTTCGCGGAAGGCACGGAGACCCTGCACTTGAACTGCGGTAACTGGAATTAGTTCAAATTAGTGACTTTGTATCAAATGCAGACGTCGCAATACAGCTAGGCCCGCGGCGTCAGACAGCTCACGTGGGCACGACGTTCTGCTGGGCGGCGCCGCATTCAATGCGTTTGCCCCGTGCTGAACGCGAATTAGAGAGGTTCGACGAGCGAGTAAGGTTATGTTTGCAAAATATGAATTGTATTGCTCTTGGAAAGGGTTTTCCGCGCCTTAATTGAAAAGTAAAAGTGCATTTTGCCTTCTGTGCACGTAACCATCGCAAACACGTCGCAGCAAGTTTGCAAAAATGCTCAAAGGGTTCCCGGTTTGGGAGAAGAACAAAACATTATTTCTAAAAGATGTAAACTGTTAGACATTATTTCTTCCGGCCGAACATACCGTTTTATAATATGTGAGAGAGAAGATTTTGAGGTGTATTGCTTTTAATAACGCGTTTTATAACGCGTTTTGAGTTATATTGATTTTTCTCCGATTATATATAATACCCTTTGAACATGTTTGAGCGGAACTCTGCATCAGAGTATGACCGCTTTTTCCAAATACCTTGCGGGGTTGACTATCTGCTTCATGTATTTAATATATATCTCAAATACAGCAAAAGTACGAAATTATGAAAGTTCTTTAAGAGCGTTGTCGTTGAATGGCGCCAGATATGTGCTCAACCTTGCGAGAAGCTTTGGAATTCCTTGTTAGGAACATCGTGGCATATTGATGCATTAGTCTGTTATCCGCTGTTTTCCTTTGTTGAACGCTGTTGGCCAGCATAGCGTTGCAGAGTAATTTAAACTTAAGGCATGTCTAACTGCCGCCATTATATTTTGATAACGCAATGCTTCTGTAGCAGCGTTGGCAGCGGAGAATTCTGCATCCACAATATGTTAGCGCACATAGGATTATTTCTCTCGGGCATTCTCGTTCGTTGAGACAGTTTGTTATCCCTGTGTGATTCTTCTGGATAGTTTGACCGAATCTGCATCTAAACTATCCACCTTTTCTCTAGCTTTCTTCATAACTTGACTTCTAGGAGAGCTAACAATATTGTTATTAGGAGTTACTGAAATGTTTATGCGGGTAACTACTACCCTGCAGTCACCAGCCGGTCTTGAATACACTACTATACACTACTACAATACACTACTGACAATACATACATTATTGACTCATACATACATACACTACGTACATACATACATACATACATACATACATACATACATACATACATACATACATACATACATACATACATACATACATACATACATACATACATACATACATACATACATACATACATACATACATACATACATACATACATACATACATACAATAGATACACTATGGACAATACACTACTGACTCACACAACAGGCACATTGAAGTTACCTTAGCTAGGTTACGGATAGGCCATACGCATGTAACGCACTCGCACCTGCTCACGGGATCTCCAAGACCCCTGTGTGGCAGGTGTGGGGAGGGCCTATCCGTAGTCCACATACTCATACAATGCAAGGCACTTGACACAACACGACACAAACACTTCAGAGAACTCTACAGACAACATATTCCCCTACACCCATCTCTGTTTCTAGGTGACGATGCCATGGTTTCTGTAAAACGCGTTTTTAAATATTTGTCAGATGTTAAGTTTTTAAACCTCATTTCCTATCATGCGTAATCACATCTGGCCCTATACACCAGCCATCACCATTATTTTTATTGATCTTACTATGTCCAGTTTACACATTTTATACCTACCTTTTGTGGTAATCACTTGTTTTCATTAAATAACTTCTCTGGCGCTCTTTGCCCTCGTCGGCCTTGCGCCATTAAACACTAACCATCATCATCATCATTGAATTCGGCGAGGACTTTTGGCAGTTTTTGTTCTCATACCCTTTGTGTACTGCTAGTGTCTTCTGCACTGAGTGCCCCTCTATCGTTAATTCGTCACCGCCACGGTATTTCATATACGCAGTCACATGAACCTATAAAAACTACGGAAACTAATAGTCTCGTCATTCCAAATTCCAAATGTGCTCGTCTTTTGGAAGGGTGATTGCTTACCGCAAGTCATATAAATAAAAAGGAATAAACCTACCTCGATTTGAATGACTTCTGAATGCTGTGTTCAAGGTTAGCAACATTTCCTCAAAGCCATTTTTTACATACCTATGCCCATTTCTGCGTTTAAGGTTGCACCTTCGGTTGTCCTAAATTGAGCTGGATGCTTCCAAAAAATTACTAGTCTTCAGGTAGAAATGATTCCCGCGTCTTGCTTTATACCTTGGGCAGCATTAAAACCTCAACACAAAGAATAGAGGGTAGCTGCATTACAAGAAAAAAATATATTGGATAACAAGTAGAGTAAAGCTTGGGTTTTCATTTCTATGCAAACTCGGACAGCGACTTGTAATCGCCCCGCGTTTAAATATTCTTACTCATTCCCCGCACAGCAAACGTGTTCCGATGTGAGATTTCAATTTCCTGGAAATGCAAACGCGCTCGTTCCGAAAACTTTATCAGCTCAAATTTTATTCTTTCCTTCCCCTTAACTAAAACCGATATGTCCAACGAGTCTTAACCTCGAAGGCCGAATCGAAGTTCTTGGGGTTGCCGCGGAGCCTGCATTTGATATGCGGAGCCTGCAATCGACATTTTGGGCTCAGTCAAACGAGTATAAAAATAAAAACCCAAAAGTGACTAGGCCTTCATTTTCTCCCTTAAATTGTAGTTGAATTGTTCGCCCAAAAAGTAATAGAACATGAAAGCTACATAAACACGCACCGATAAAATAACGTTCGAGTAGGGCAGTGCGACGGTGCTACAAACAACACACATAGCAGCGGTGCAAATTGAGAAAGGAAATATTTACGGGGAGAACTTCAAGCGATGCGTCGTGAACTATTGAGCCGGAGGAATCTCGGACAACCTATAGAACAAGTTTCATCTTACAGAGAGAGTCGAATCGACCAGATTTAGGGGAAATCCCCAAGCTGGGGTAAGTTTCGGTGAAGTGAAGTTTGACATCCACCAGAATGCAGCAAAAAGGCTACAAAAGAAAGCTAACAGCTTTCTCAGAAACTTCAGAGTTTGTAGCAAGTTGGCTCCATTCTGGTGGATGTCAAACTTTCCTTCACAGAGAGAGTTGGCAGAAATGCCACACCGCAAAGTCGCGAGAAACCGTCAACACCAGCCTTCCCCACCCCGTCTTCTCTTTACTCCCGATACATTCCACAAACCGCCTGCTTCATTCCTTGAAACGCTATGCGTGATTTAGCTTCATGTTTTCCCGAGCAAGGCTCCAGCCGCCAAAGAGCTGCGGCGAAAAAGCGCAACCCTGCGCAGCCGTGCGCTACGCCTAGACGGCGCCCGGATTCCAAGCTTCCCCTAACAAACTTCGAATTCGGGCGGCGTCTAGGCGGTTTTCTAATTCGTTTCTACGGCCCTTTTCGAGCCGTGTCAAACTAACTTCGTACGAAGGCGAGCTGTACCGGCGGTACACTGCTGGCTTTGGTTAACTTATCAGGAGGTTTCGCTCGGCCGAAATCGCCAAATTTGCTTGCCGCAGAGCGTAGCTGTCAGGACTAAGAACAGAGGGAACGAGAATGAATTATACGAAGCAAGCATTCGTAAAGAAAGCCCAGCTCATCTGATAACCTATTAAACAGAGAGAGCGAGAGAGAGAAGAGAGAGAGAGAGAGAGGGAGAGAGAGGAGGGAGAGGAGGAGAGGAGAGAGGAGAGAGAGGGGGAGAACATTTAGGGAAAGCAGAAGAGGGCAGGCCCACCAGCGGTAGGGCTTCCTACTACAGGTGGGGGTGAATGCAGTCAGATGAAAGGGGGGAGAGAGGAACATAAAAAAATCACTCATCTCCACGAAGTGAATCATGATGAGTGGGGGAAGCACTGGGGATCGTTATTACCGTAAATCACCCATGAGAGTGCTTACTGCTGGTAAAACGCTTTCCAATCCAATCCAATCAAATAAATTTCCATTTAATCCAATCCAATATAATCTATTTCAATCCAATCTAATCCAATCCAATGATCCTCGCGCATGCGCAGCACGGCTCTCCAGGAGCACTCTCTCTCTCTCTCTCACCTTTTGTGAACCTTTTATTTTACTCTTGTTAACCTTTCGTGAACCTTTTGTTCATAGATGTTTCGATTTACACAGTGCTGTGCCGTGAGCAGGGACGCGGGACGCCGGGCAAGCTTCGGCATTAAGGTGCTTTGCCCCTAAAAAGGAAGGGCAAATGTACAAACATTTAAAATGCATACAGTCAAGACACTAAAACGAGCGCTTCCACCACAAAATAGCCTTCACAGCTAAGAATGCCAAATGGCCTGGCCATGTTCTTACGTTTCCTATGTACCGTGAACGCCACTACAGCGAATACCACTACAGCGAATTTCCCTGTTTAGCGGAGAAATTCATGCGTTCGCAATGGCTCAATTGTTATTAGGTAATATACACGGCGAGTGCTAATTGGGGCCCGTGAGAGGTGTAACGTTGAGGGACAAGAAGAAAGCGTAGTGGACGAGGGAATGGCTAAGGCGTTGCGCTGCTGTGCACGAGGTCGCGGGCTCAATACCCGGCCGTGGTGGCCGCTTTTCTGATGGAGGCGACAAGCAAAAACGCCCGTGTGTACGATATTTCGGCGCACGATAAAGATCCCCAGGTGGTCCAAATTAATCCGGAGCCCTCCACTATGGCGCTCCTCATCGCCTGCGTTGCGTCGGCGTGTTAACCCTACAATCAATCAATCAAGAGGATCATGGAACAACGTGTGTTTAAGGACATATCAGTAGAAATTAAGTAGAAGAAATGGGCGTGGGCAAGGCATGTAATGTGAAGGCAAGATAACCGCTGGTCATTAAGGGCAACAGAGTGGAGCCCTCGAGAAGGCAATCGGGCAGGGGGCATCAGAATCTTAGGTGGGCAGATGAGATGAAGAAGTGTGCGGGGATAAATTGGTCGCAGCCTAGGACCCCGAAAAGTCGAGATCTGTGGGAGAGACCTTTGCCCTGATTGAGCCTAGACACGATGACGACGACGACGATGATGATTATGACGATGATGATGATGACAACGACCAGCCGCACACGTGGTGACCCACAGTTGATAGGTATACCGACGACCGTGAGTCATCCAGTGTGGCCATGGAGCTCCGGGAATCGATAAACATATTTTGTGCGTGTTGCGGCGCACCGTTGGTTGTGATGGCTGACGGTTACGTCTCTGTGAATGACCATGTCCTGGGTTGCTCTGGCCTGACATCATAGAGAAAAGGTACCGGACATAAGACATCATCTTGCCGCTTAACCTTGCTACAGATACTCAAAAGACTGCCGCTGACTGTGAAGCAACGGTTCCACAGTTTTCCGTTTATCGAGTTTCGTGATGCATTTTTTTTAAAGCGAAGCCTTCCTTTTTCTATTTTAGAGACTTGAGGTATCTGACTCACTGGTGATGCGACTATCTAGACTCCTGCGCCTACCCACGTATCACCGACTTGCCTCGAAAGGGTGTACACCAGCACAACGGGGAAAAGTGTACTGAAGTGAAAGCCTTAGTATGACGAGGATCATAATCGCACTATTGGCACACGTGGCTTCAGAGCGCAGCTTGCTGTGCCTCAGTGATTGCGTCGTTCGTCCAATAAACGCACTCCAGAAAAGCCAACTTTAAACAAACTACCGGAAAGCAATAATTATGGTGAAATATTCTCTAAGCAGGGTTATACTTTGGCTTTGGACTTTGACAGACTTTGGCTGATTTGGCGTGGGCTTTGGATTTGGACATCGGCCGTTGGGATTTAGGACTTTGGGAGAGTAGATTTTGGACTTTACTCAGGTTGCGTGCGAGAAAGCTTCGCGTTTTAAAAATCCTTCTAAAATTAAGAATTGGGCTTTGAGTTTTTTCACTGCAGATTTTTTCCTTATAAATCCAGGTTGGTTAATCAGCGCATGCCTGTGAGGTAATCAAAACACCCCAAACCAAATGAATGCTTCGTGTTTAAAAACAATCCTGGGAGATTTTTCTTCTTGCGTCTCTATACGAAAGACGTACATCATTGAACGTTAAACTTCAAGTGCACGAGGAAGAACCTGAGCAAATACCAAAAAAGGGTCCTAATGCACGTTCCAATATCTCACCATAGACACCCGAGTTTCCACAGCAATAAAAAGGAAGCTACCAATAACATAAATGGATAAATTGTGTTGTAAAAAAAATTACGCCCACCTCCCCTTGCGGGAACCCTGGTGTGATGCGACGCTGAGGGGGTTTCAAGCGCACGCGGAGAGCAACCGTCGACCGAAAGGCCGCCGGAGAGCGGCACACCGGTTATATGCGCAGCGCGCCCGAAGGAGAGGAGTCCGCGGAAGAGAGAGTACTGCACATGCGCCGGCGCCAGTGCGTCTGCCGCGGCTATGACGCAACAAAATCCAACATAATCCACTTTAATCCAGTCCAATCAAAATCCTACCCAATCCAATCCAATCCAATCAAAATCCCACCCAATCCAATCCAATCCAATCAAAATCCCACCCAATCCAATCCAATCCAATCCAAGCAAAGCCAAGCCAAGCCAAGCCAATCGAATCCAATCCAATGCCCCTCGCGAGAGTGTGTTCGCTATCGGAGAGGAGAGGGGTGAGCGGCGGAGAGCGCAGCTGGCGCGGCGAGGAGAATGGGGAGGGGTGGACGCCGACAACGCCGACAACGCCGGATGGATGCAGGGACAAGGCGAGTGAATGAGATGCGTTCGCATCTAAAAGTTATTTCAGTCATTGTATAGATATACCCCTCGTGCTTCTTCCAGACAACACCGCTCGCTTGGAGTGTGTAGAGATCTGCTGCAACGCGCCGAGATTTCACCCCCTTATTTTACACCGTACACACAGCCTAACTGTTGGCGGCCTGCTTGACAATTGAAGGGCCTAGGTTCACCGAAGAGTGCGACGCTCTAGCCCTACATAATGCAGACATGTTGTTAATTCGAGAATACGTAAACTACCCACCGGGGTCGCGTGCAGCGGGGTGGCCACATTTTACAATATATTTATAACACTTAAAAAGGCGTATACTCTTCCAGCAAAACTGTTTATTTAGAGACATTTCGGTCGTACACCGGCATTATCATATAAACGACCGAAATATCCATGGATGAAGAGTTTTTGTGCAAGCTTATAGAGTCTTGTTCCTTCAAAACACCTATTGCCAAAAAGTTTCGCGCACGTTAAAGATCCCCAGGTGGCCAAAATTAATCTGGAGCTCTCCACTACGAGGCGTCTCATCGCCTGCGTTGCGTCGGAGCGTTAAAACCTACACTCAATCAACCTGTTACCAAAATATGTTTCGCACGACCTGTGGAAACAACGGCGCTAATTCCAAGATTTATCGGATCCTCCGTCGTTGGTCCACGAACCTTAACATGTGACTGTGCAAGCATCGCTTCACTGCTCCCTGCACAAACGCGTGTGCTCAAATTTTCCGTAAGACATTATTTCGCATTATCCTCTCGAAAAGAACGAGGTTCCGCAGTACTCAGATACAAACAGGCATTTCCACGGCGAAGGCCATCTGCATGCTGCGGGGTGTCAGTACAATATCACCTTACAACAGACAAATGATCACAAGAATTATTTTTCTGTGACTAGTGCTAAATATTTTTTCAGACCAGAATTCATGTTATTTGGGGACATAGTACCGGCTGAGAGCTACACACTTTGTCCACTGAACTTTCAACTTTTTAATCCCGATACAAAACAGAAATTGTCACGTATGGCGCAGTCATTTGACAATATGTTACCCCCTAAGAAAAAATTTTAATTTTACGAATACGAATAAATTAGACCGAGCGATGTTTGGAGATTACGAGGTTGACGAACCGATCGAAAGCCGAATTTTGCCAGTTCTGCCATTGCGCCGGTCGATTTGTGGAAGGCGGGTCGTCTTGGTGAAGGAGTTATTTTTCGTGCGTTAGTCTGGGCCGGGGTTTTTTTTTTAGCTCTCTGCTTCGAAATGTACAATGACACTGCAGAATAGTCGCCTGCTATTGTTGATACTTTCACCCTATAATCGATAGAGATCAATCCTTGGCTGTTTCTAATTACAGTGGCCGTCACCTTTCCCGACGCTTTAATTGTCTTGTCTCTCTTTGAAGCGCTTTCATATTGCGATTTCTACTGTTATGACCCCTGAGTTCTTCCATGCTACGTTCGTCGCCTAAAACAAGAAAATGGAAACGGCAGGCGTATCAATGTTCAAAGAACAAATTTACACTAAAACAATGGCGAAGATTTACGCGGGATCGATCTCCGCGGCGGTGGCTGCATCTCAGATGTAGGCGAGAATCGAAAGAACCCGTGATTCGGGATTTTGGCGTATGTTAGAGCTCTGCAGGTGGCTGAAATTAATCCCGAGGCCTCCACTAGGGCTCGCCTCAAAACCCAGGTGTAGGTTCGGCGCGTTAATTAACACTATCAACGAATAAATCAAGCGGCGAAGCTTGTAGAACTGGCAGAAAATAACGACGAGGACAGCGTTGTGTCTTCCCTGACCCCTCCCCACCCCCTTTCCCAAGTCACGTTGTGTTAGAACTCACCTGCGGCAACTCGTCCGACTTTCTCTCCCCTTTCATGGTAGGGGCTATGTACGATTTATTTATTAACTGCGCAACACGATGATCCCGCCAAAGTTCTATCAAGATTGCGGCTCGAAAATATTGATTGATTGATTGTGGGGTTTAACGCGCCGACGCAACGCACGCGATGAGGCGCGCCGTAGTGGAGGGCTCCGGATTAATTTCGACCACCTGGGGATCTTTAACGTGCGCCTAAATCTCGTACACACGGGCGTTTTTGCTTTTCGCCTCCATCAGAAAAGCGGCCGCCGTGGCCGGGAATCGAACCCGCGACCTCGTGCTCAGCAGCGCAACGCCTTAGCCACTGAGCCACCGCGGCGGGTGCTCGAGATATAAGCGGAGCGTTTGCAATATAAGCGGAGCGTTTGCCACATTCATGAAACTGCGAAAGTTCAAGTGGTTTGAGGAACTCTGCGAAATCTAGTGCGGAGTTCAAAACATACCACTACGTTCCAACTTCCTGCATAAGTAAGCAGGGGCAGCTACAGAACGATTATAGACGAGGATCAAATGTACAGGAAATGCTTGATGCACTCCGTAGGCATCCATAAAATCCTTTAAACATGATTTAGAAACGCATTTTGACATTTAGTTAGTTGCAAGTCCCGTCTGTAGGCTTTTCAGATGCAGGGCGTCCGTCGTGCAGTTACAGAGTTAAAATTGAGATTTAATTACGGTCCAACCAATACAATGCAAAAAGGCAAAAAAACCCGACGTTTCGAAGCCGGCTCGGCTTCTTCTTCAGGGGTGACAGTGGCCACGCTGCAGCTGCGTCTTATAGTCTCACATTTGCTGGCCTCGCACAAAGCCCCTCGCTGCGGCACGTAATCCGTGTGTGTACACCGAGGTGAGAGTGCCAAGCGAGCGATTAACATTCCCAGGTGTCCGTTGAATATGCCACGATTCGAGGAAAAGCCGCTTCCTCCAGTTCGTTTCTCTTTCGAGGATGGCCGTTCCGGAGAAGTCAATTTTGTGGTCGGCCACTTCGCAGTGTTCGGCGACAGCGTAAGTGTTGGAGCGTAATTAAATCTCAGTTCAGTAACTTCCCAACCAGACAGAAGTCTGTCGAAATGTTCACTTTCAAGAGTTAAAATTGCATGGGGTTGAAGGCTGCGTTTATACTTGATGCGATAAGCCTCAGTATAAAGCATGCGTAAAATAACCATGCGGAAATGAGGTAGCGAAGTCGCTGTAAACTGCTGAGGGCACATCGGTCTCCCCTGTCCCGTATTCGGGCTCTCGCTGTAAGGCACTAGGCGCATTTATTGTCCAGCTCCCCAAAGGGATGAAAGACGTGACGGCTAATCCCGCCATACGACACCGAAGGAAGCACCCGAACAACGCAACTAAACAGCAGTAAAAAACTTGAACGAGACACCACCCAACTGAACTACGCTATAGCATTTTTTTTTTCTGCGGGGAAACGACACCGAAACAAGAAGCGAACACAAGTAAGTAAAAAAAAAGCACTGATACTGATGCGTGACAGAAAGTACCGGTCCCCGTATCGATTCCGGAAATCGTGGGTGTGGTTATTCCGCCTCTTTACATCAAAAAGAAAAAAAAAACAGGAAAAAAATTTCCGTAGCACAGAACACAAACCGCTAGCGAGGTATGAACATGCCCAAATCACCTGTTTGAGCATAATAAAAAAGGAGCCGGGAGTAATGGCTCACTTTCGCCGACCCACTTTATTCCTGACCCACGCCATGGTTTCGGGCCAAGCGAACTTCCGTTTACCCTTTGGTGCTGTAGGGACGCTTCCTCTACGCTAGTGGCGCTGTTCTCGCCAGGCAAAGAAATGAATTTTGAATATCCTTCTATCACAAGATTACGCCATTTTTGTCGTTCGATTTGGGGCCCTGCACGAGGAATGCGCATCGCTATGACGTCACGGGAAGAATATGTTGATATACCTTATAAGTCTGAATTTATAGTAAAATAAATATTGAAATAAAACCGAATTACTGACGAAACAATTTACCACAAATAAAGAAAAAGATTGCAGCACAAAACGGGAAAAGAACTTTTCTTCCTGTCATGCGCTGGTAACAGGAAAAAAATACTCAGGATTTACAACGGGTCGACAAATTGGATAGCACCAATTGTGTATAAAAGCAAAACCATCTCCTAGGGAAGGCACAGCTACGGTAATCAGAGCGAACAGTCAGTGACCTGCGTCGAAATGGCGCAAATCTTCAGAGTTATTCGCTGTTAGGTGTCTCTAAATAGGTGATAAGCGCTTTTCGCGCTGTTCGTCGCGGCTGTTGTTTCAACGTGCCTGAAATCCGTAATAGATGAAATGGCTGCTAATTAGTTTGATGAATGCCAGCTTGAAGGGAAAAGAGAAGGAGAGGAGGAGTAGGAGGCGAAGGAGGAAGAGGAGGAGAAGCAGGAGGAGGCGGAGGAAAAACCGTGAATTGACTCAAAACTAGAGAGTGGTGAAACCCGCTCATGGTGGCACTCCTTGAGCTCTGATCGTCTTCTCCTTCTCCGTCAAAGAGTTCAGCCGAGGGCTCTCGCTATATCACGATATCCGAGTGGCGTGGACGCAGCCGAGCTCCGGTCCCCCGCCTCACAGGACATCCTTGATGAAGGAGGGGGGAGGTTGAACACGAGTTGAATACTATGTGGGCAGTGTTGGATGTCCCAGACGGAGTAGCTGAGCGTGGGTTGGGGACGGCCGTGTAGCAGGCAGCTGTGCGAGCATTGGGTAGGGAAAAATGGCTAATGATTACGATACTCACTAATGCGGAATTGTAGCGCAGCTGTTCACCTGTTTGCACTGCGCAAAATATGTTGAGGCGAGGAATTTCAGACATGTATGTATGGTTACAGACCACTTTTATAACTTCCCATATTCCTACTTTACTGCAGCGGCAGACACAGCATTTCCTTCGTCTCAGAAAGTGATCGCGTCATCGTCGAACACACGATGGCACGCACTACTCTGGCGCTATCTCGCAGCATGTCGCCATCGCTGAGCATGTCTCACGCTCCCTCGGCATACCGCCCTTCCCCTAACACTTTCGCCATGTTTTCCTCGTCCACCTTCCGGCTCACTCTATCTCGTCTATCTTTGCTGTCCTCTTTGCTCGCTGGGTTACGACAAGGCCAAGAGCGATGCAACACCGCAGTAGCGGGCACTTAAGAGCTGCGTTCTAAGAAAATTCGCGTTTTAGAAAGAGGTTGGTTCATGGGTTGGTTTGGAAAGCCATTGAAATGCTGTCACCTCGGTTTTATGATTTCGTGGAATTTGGTGCAGACACCGTCGTTGTTTGCTTGCGATACTATTCGGCAATTTCCGCGTAGGTATACGATGTTTGCTTATCGGGCTTATCTTCCTGCCATCATGCGACTCCGTTGGGAATGGCGAATACGGGGTAGGTTGTTGCAGTGCGAACGCCTGGGCGTTTTCGTTGTCAAGTTAGACCAGGGGTCCACACTATACGGACTGTGCGGATTGTGTCGTCATCTATCGGGCAGAGTATGCGTGCTGCTTCTGGGGATATTATGTTCCTCACTTTCATCCAGCATGCACTTTGCGAGTGGGTGATTATCCTGTATGCCGGGGAAGCGTGTTGTCGAGTGTTTACGTTGTGTGTGTGAGAGCGAATGTTAGAGGTGTGGTGGTTCCCTCTACCTTCCGGTTCTATGTTCTGCCACGAATCCAGCATGCGGTGTTTACTGAGTCGTCAGCTACCGCAAGCACCAGACTCATGGCGTTGCTTCCGGATGGGCTGTGCCACGGCCGCTCGATGGAAACAACTTCCATCGAGCGGCCGTGGTAGTGCGCTGCATTCAGGTATATGCTATTGTGGCCTTCGCTGCCGAGTCATAGCGATTTCTTGATTCGGGCTGTACCGCTGGCGCGGAAAATTTATGTGTGCATCTTTCTTCGAATATGCACTACCCGAATCGTAAAGGCGAGTTTCAATGAAATAGCGCGCACCTATTCCAATCGTGGGCAGTCGGTTCTGGATATACCACCCGGCGTAGATAGATAGGGTATTCCCTTCCAGCCAAGACAACAACGAATTGCCATAGTTTTTGCTCATTGCTAAACGTTGCAAGGGAGTAGGCGGAAAGCACTGTGTCCCGCAAAGATAGGTCCGCCAGCCGGTTACTATGAGTGATGGAGAAATAGGATACATAGAACTCGCGGCGTAGGCATCTATAACTCCGCTATACAAACTTTGGGGGGAGGGGTGTCGGCATCTTTTGGGCAGTATATGCAAGTTGCTTGCTGAGGAATTGATGGATTGGGCATTCTATTTAACGGACCAAAGGAATACGTCTTGCTATGAAAAGGTCCTGGGTGACGAGATAAGACAAAATTTTTTCGGGCAGTGCACGGAGCGCAACTCGCAAGTAATTGTTCTCCTGCACAGGTAGAGTAAAAGGCGCCCATCCTTGGCTTTACTATACACAACCACACTAGTAGTGTCGTTTTTTATTGACAGAACGTTCGTTTTTCTTTGCAGCAAATTTTTACAATTGTTGCAGAAAAGGTGATTACGGACCTTCTATTACTGCGTGATTGGTTCCTGAATAAACCAACCCTCTCAAAACATAAGGCCTTCACTTTCGCTCTTATGTTATATATGCTCAATGCTCCGCCAGCTTACAGTTTTTGATGTAGCCGGAAGCTTCGCGAGCAACTTTTTTCTCAACAGGGAAATAAATAGAGCCGCGTTTACCTATCAAAGGGTTACCGTATGCAAAGCCCTAGCCGTGCTATTTTGCTGCTGAACCGGTAAGTTCAGACGTTGGACCATGGAACCTCTCACGCCTAACATAGAATTGTCATGCAAGTGCTGGAGTCATCTACTTTAGAAGTTTTAAAGAGCCGTTGTCAAACGTCAAAGGTTACTCGGTTGTTATAACGTGTGCTCAATATACCACTGAAATCTCTGGTAGTATTACAACCACAACTACAGCCTTCACGGCGTTGAATATTTCTTGCAAAGCTTAAAGATAAATGTAATATATAACTGCAACAGACGAGCAGCCTTCATTTAGTCTTGCATTGTGGGGTTGCCGGCAGACAACAAATTATGCACGTAGCATTGGGTTGGTTGCATTTATCTATGGCTCGCTAGACCCCTGATCTTTAATCTTTGCCATTCGTTGCAGCACCAAAGGGTGTTAGTGTTTCACTCCTGATTACTTCTGGGGGATGTATGTTTTTTTATCCTTGCCTAAAGTGCAGCCTTGACTTGTATAAATAACATCATCTAGTTCCAGTGAAGCTACCCTACATATGCAAAACAATGCTTGGAAGCCTCCCTGAGGCCCAAACAATACTCCCTAACAGAAAGAATACATGTATCCGCCGTTTTATACTATTCAGGCGAAATTTCCCAGCAGCAGGAGTGTTCGTCCTGCAGTCGAAAAGAATACGATGGTGACGATGATGATGACAGCTGCCTACTGTTTTTAAGAGAGAGAGAGAGAGAGAGAAAAGACTTTATTCATAATTCCTGCGTGCGGGAGCACCCCAAAACCGCGCAGGGCAGGGGGTCCCTGTCTTGCTAGACCCCAAGAGATGCCGGCCGGGCTCGAACTACAAGGAGTTTCCTCCGTTCGCTCTTGCCTAGCCAAGGCCCTCTCGAGCCGCTGGATGGCTGCACGTTGCAGTTCGTGGTTACCCGAACGGAGCAAGCCCATGAAGTCCACCGGGATTTCATCCGGCACACATGGCCTCACGCCATCACTGCTGTTGCTAGTGTCACTATCACTACACTCACTCAGTAGATGTCCGAGAGTCGCGGGAACCGTCTGGCATACACTGCCACAGATCACTCTTGTAGAGCCCGGGAGCGACGTGGGTCTTGCAAGGGCCGGGGTACCGACGGCAGTCCGTATGTAGCCGGCGTAAGTCACTTCTTCTTGCTTGGTGAGCTTCGGGTGCGGGAGGGGGGAAAGGTCCCTCCTCTGGTTCCCGGTGCCACCGCAATAGTTCACCGTAGCTGAGCCACAGGGTCTTGGTCTTCTTCTGCATCTTCCTCGTCATTGGGGGGAGAGGTGCCCGTCCCGTACTTGAAGATCGGGGGGTGTCGCCACTCGGTGTGCGAGCTCACGGGGCGGCGACGTCCGCTTCTTCGTTCCGGTTCGGTACTCCTCCGGAAGACGGCTCATATGGGCCGGGAACCAGCGGAGGTACACATGGCTTGGTAGTCCCCTGGGAAGAAGTCTGAACGCCTTCGGGCCCACTCTCCCTCTTCCGTAGTTCTTGATTGCCGATTTCGAGTCGCTCAGGATCGTCCCTATCCCGTTTGCGCTCTTGAGGGCCAGAGCAATGGCGACTTCTTCCGCTTGCTCCGGCGAACTCTGCTTCCACGCTGCAGGCATTAACCAGCTGTCCGCTGCTGGCCCGCACGACAGCAGTCACGTACGTCTGTCGTCTGCGAGGAACTCGAGCGACGTCCACGAAGTAAGCATGGCGGTCGTCTCCGTAGGCCCTTATGTAAGCGTACGTGCGTTTGCCCAGACCGAGCGTTTCCGACTTGCTTGAGGATGGCTGAGTGGAGGACGTTGTCAAAAGCACTCTTGACATCTAATCCGAGGATGGCGCGGTTATCCACCTTGCTGGGTGCTTCCAGCAAGTCCTTGTGGATCATGAGCATCGCGTCCTCGTGCTGAGCTTCGCTCTGAAGCCCAGCATCGTGGGGGGATATAGCTCCTTTGTTTCCATGAACTCTGTCCATCTTCGGTTCAGTACGTGCTCCCAGCACTTTGCCTATACAGGAGGTGAGGGAGATTGGCCGGAGGTTGTCAGATCCCCGGGGGTTTGTTCGGCTTGGGGATGAGAAACCGTGAGGGCCGTGCGCCCATTGCTTGGGCACGAATCCTTCTCTCCAGCAAGCGGTTTGTAATACCTTGTCAGCGCTGCGATCCCCGTGTCGTTGAGGTTTCGCAGCGCCTTATTACTGATTTTGTCTGGTCCGGCTGCCGATTTACAGTTGAGGTCCTGAAGCACTTGCCCTCACTTCCCACTCCTGTATGTCAGCGTCCAGGTCCAGATTGTCGGGTCCTTGATATTCGGGGTGGCAGTATTGAGCCGTGGCGGGAGATAGTTGTCGTTGAGGCGTCTGCAGACCTCGCTCTCGCCGTGTTCTTTGATGGCGGCGTGCAGAATCTGCGACAGCCGCTGCTGTTGGTATGATTTGCTTTGCGTTTTCGTCCCTGAGTGTCGGAGCAACTTCCACGTCCGGCTGACGTGAAGCTGTCCGTCCATCTCATTGCAGACGGCACGCCACTGCTGCGCACATAGCTGGCGGCTGTACTTATCGATTTCTCGACCGAGCTGGGCCACTCGCTTGCGCAGGGTTCTGTTCTGCCTTTGTTTTCCTCCACCTCTGCTGCAGCGAGCGGCGGGCTACTATGAGGTGTGCTAATTTGGGGTCCATGTTGGGGAGGTCCTCATCTCCTTCAATCTCTTCAGTGGCCCGTGCCACGGCTGTCGCCAGTTGGCTGGTCCATTCGTTCCAAATTCTCGATTTCCGGCGCCAGCGCTTGCGATCGGAAGGCGTTCCAGTCAGTAAGGCGCTGTTTGCGCTGCGGGATCTTCGATACCGGCATGCCCAGGGGCACGATAATTTCAATGATGTTATGGTCACTTCCGAGATTTGTGCCGGTGTTCTCCCAGGTGACGTTGCCGCCTTGCGGGAGGAGGACAAAGGCCAGGTCCGGGGTGGTATCTCTGGCGGTGGATGTGCCAATTCTTGACGGTTGTTGCGGATTTGAGAGCAAGGTGAAACCCATTGCTTCTGCTTCTTCGAGGAGTGATTTGCCCTTGGCCGTAGTGCGAGGGTACCCCAGCTCCTGATGTGGAGCATTGAGTCCCCTGCCACGACCGCGGGCGACCCCGCTGCCTTCTGGAGTATTTCTGAAGATGGTGCGGAATCTTTGGCTGCGGTGTTGCGGATTGCTGTATGCGTTTACCACGAGAAGGGTGCCTTTTCTTTTCTTGCCGACAACGGTCTCGGTGGTGCACGATTCTAGGATTGATTCCTTGGCCAAGAGGTCGCCGCCCTCGACGAAGGTGATGCCTTTCTTGATGAAAGTGCACACGCCTTGCGCGGCGCCCTTGGCGGCCGGTCTCTTGCTGGGGGGTGCCGCGTGAGCGCGATAACCGAGCAATTTTGGAGATTCCTCCATGTGTGTTTCCTGTATCATGATGATATCTGGAGGTGAAATCATCGATTGTATCAGTAATTGCAGTGCCGCCCGTCTGTTACGGTATCCATTTGCATTTCCAGTGCCATATCTTAATGGAGCCCAGATTATGCGTAGGGGCCATTATGAGGAGACATTGTTTCTTCTTGTGCCCGGGGCTTGCGCCGCCTAATCTCTCTACAATGAGCTGTTCCAATCTGGCGAAGCCTTTGTTCCCCTATCTTCGAGGGTGGTCATTCTTGCATCGAGGGCCCGGAACTGGCTCGCGAGCCTATCTACTTGACCCGCGAGCCTATCGACACGCTGTCCTTGTTTGCGTATCCGGGCGCCGTAATTAATGTTGTTATCTCCGCGGCCTTCGTCGATGACGTTGCCGCATTCCGACGTCATGGTGTCTTCGCTTTCCTTCGTCACCTTGCTGGCTGGTGACTGCGCGTTTCCTCATTTTGGCCAGTGGTGGAGATTGACCGGCCGCAGTTGTCTTGGGGAGGGGTTAGAGTTGGGGGGTTGTGGGACCTGTCCCAGCTGCCAACCTCCGGATTTCGCCCCACCGAAGATTGGTGTTGTTGCTGCTGCTGCAGCTGCGGTGTCCTTGCAGCTTGCACGAGCTGTTCGATCATTTTCTGCTGAGTTGCGATCGTCCCCTGCAATTGGTTGACGAGCGCTTTCAGCTCGGCAACTTCTGTGTTGTTGTTTCTTTCCCTCTCTCTGGAAGGAGGGATGTCTCGCCGTCTGGTGACCTTTAGCGTCGGCTGACGCAGTGCGCAGACGTTGCTTATTTGCAGCCACGGCTGCCCATGACTTCCTGAGAGAGGAGGTCTTCTGGTGCCGCCGTGCTCTCTCTCTTTGCTCCAGCCAGGGCTCTTGCTCTTATCGCGGCCTTGACCGGGTTGTCCTTGTTTGTTGCTTTCCCAGCGGTGGAAAGTTTCCGCTCGAGAAGGTGACCCTTGCCTTTGCTGGCAGCCATCTTGCTCTCCTCCATCTTGCGTTCGTGTTCCCGCTTCCTCTCGATGTAAGGAGTCTTGTACTTGTTTGGGCAATTGCCCGTGCCCGAAGCGTGCGGCCCGCCACAAAGCTTGCACTCGGGCTGGCAGTGTGCTTCATGATCTTGGGGGGGGGGTTGACGATCCGCAGGCGAAGCAGATAGTCACGTTCGGGCGCGGGCAGACATCTCTGCGGTGGCCTACTTGACCGCAAGTGCGGCAGACTTCACGGTGCTGTTTGTATAACTTGCAGCGCGACATGTCGCCGGCGAAGTTCACAAATTGGGGACGCGCTGGCCCTCGAAGAGAACAACGACCGTTCTCGTTTCTCCAATTCGTTTTGATTGCAATTGCCGTGGGGTTTGCCCTCATTTATGACACACTCTTCTAATTCCGCTTGGAATAGGATTGCGAGATGTTATAAATTAGGCCTTTCGTTGTGTTCTCCGGTGCCGCTCTGTAGGCGTAAATTTCATACTGTCTGCCTTGCAAGGAAAATGGCTCTGACGTTGGCGTAGGCCACTGCTCGCTCTTGGCTTGGGGGTACTGATTACCAAGATGTTCTCGTCCGACGTTCGGGTATGTGGTATCCGTCTTAAATGCATTGTAGTCTACCTTGGCGGCGGCCGCCATAGCCCGGTTGAACGCAAGGGGCTCGATGTTCTTGATGACCATGCCGCCTCTAGGCCTAACCACGATTTTTCTCATGTTCGGCGGCATGCGCGGCATCCTTGCTGATCTTGCGACGGTCTTATTGACTTTCTCGGCGAATTGCACTCTCGGAAGATGGGAACGCTTAACCGGTTTGCGCGGCTCGCTGCGAATTAGCCGGCGTCGATGCTGTTGTTGAGGAAGGCGGGCTTCGTTCCTTGGGACGGCTTCGTCGCGTGGCGACCGTCCACCCGGCGCAGGGTCCCGCGCCGGGTGGACGGTCGCCACGCTGCGCCAGGAAGTCCCGCGCACCCGAACCACAGTGCGGCCTGCGCCACAACTCACAAATTCGCGGTTGACGTCCGATGACAGTTCCATGTCACTCGGTGCATTCGGCGAAGACGACGAGTCGCCCTCCGCCATCGTGGAGCCCGGCATGGCGGCCGAAGTCGTCGCTAGGCCTCACGGCCTCGATAGGGTTAGCTGGCGGCCGACCGCTTCAAAACTTTAAACTGGCGTAAAATGCCGAAAAATGGTCGGAATTTTAAAATTCCTTCACCGGACGGTGCCGGAGACTTAACTGAATAAGTACTCACAAATTTAGATGCCTGGGCGAAATTCTTCCGCACCAAAAGAAAGCATTTTCACGGAGCCGAGGTGAGACGCGTTCGCACTCGTTCGGTCAAGGTCACGATCATTTTTTATCCCCGAACACGTTGCCACCGCCCACCGCACAAATATGCATGCGACCACATAAAGCAGATAGTAGTTATAATAATATCTCCGCACTTGGTTGAAAAAAAAAAACTGCCAGCCTGTTCGGCTCCCGTGTAAAGTGGAGCAGCAGCGTATCGTCTAGAGCGACGATCAAGTAATGACGACTCCACCGCGGCGATACGGGATTTACGCCAAGTATCGAACAATTGTACTATTTCAAGGAGCATCCACACACTACTACACACGTACCCCTGCCCTCTCAGGCTGGTGTGGGTTAGGCGGAATACGCTCCCCGCTCACATTGCAGCGGATATGGCTTGGGACCCGACGTATATTCCTCGGCCGCTGCCAATGTTAACAACCGGTCCGATAGAAAACTTTATCCAATGGAAGGACGATCTGCGTCGCGCCACACGTGGCCCCATCCCACCGTGTGGAACAGACATCCCCAGTAGACTTGCTCACTGCGAAGAGGTTTTGCTGCGCAGAATTCGCGTTGGAGTGGCGCTTTCACCTGCTGTGACCCGGGCGTGGCCACCACGCTACCATGCGCCATTTGACAACACCTGCCCCTTCTGCACAGCTCCGGCCGCACAATCTCATGCGGACCATCTCATATGGGCGTGTCCTTCACTGGCCTCAGCCAGAAAGCGACACCTGAGAGGCACAGGCCTCGATCCTGGAAGACCCCCCGACCTTCAGCGGTGGCTCTGGGGACCCCACCACCACTCCCTTCTTGACTTTCTTCGAGAGACGGGTGCCCATGTATATTTGTAAATAAGTTATTTTATGCCAACGGGCATTCTATCGCAAAAAAAGTACAGCCGTGCGGGCTACTTCCATTCAGAGGCAGTTGATTTCTTCGTGACGTCTTTTGCTATCCGCCGCTTCTTAAATACAGAGTGCCATAATGACTCTTCCAAATTTTAAGAACAAAAAAGTAGCAGCGTCAGGTGGCCCTAAGCGCGCTGTAATCAGACAGACGTAATGTAAGAAAAAAAGATGCATTAGCCGGTTTATCGAGAGCAGCCGTCGAACCAAGCTCTTCATTACAAGTCAGCAGCCATCGTGTATCCAGTCGTCGTCGACATTTAATTGCTGCCTGAACTGGGGGCGAAGGCCCACTTCCCTGAATGCATCCACGCAATTCCAACACTGGATAACGCGCGGCATATCTTTCCTTCATCTTATTGTGCCGTCAGCAGAAAAAAAAGGTTTGGGCTAAGTCGCGATCTGAGAGGCAATCCCGCGGAAGCGCCTTTCGGAGTAGAGATTATCAGATCACGTCATTGTTGGCTAGCTGTTGATAAGCTGTTGATTAGGAGCACGAACAGCGGTTGTTAAGAAACGTACCACTAAGGGAGAAGTCATACAATGAACTCCCGGAATCCACCGGCGGAGATTCTACTTGCAGCGGAAGCTACAGTAGTATATGGATATCCCACAGAAATACGAGTGCCCGTTTCCTTTCTCCGTAAAAGATGGAATATGTAATTTAAATACATAACTTCGGAATAAATAAGAGCCACACTACAATCATTGTGGGTGGCCCTAGAGGCGTTCTTAATAAGTTTTTTTAAGAGCCGCATCCATGTCGCTGTGGGGAATGACTTAGCGTGCGAGGCTGTTTGGCAAAGCTTTGATCCCGATAATTCCTCGAGATTATTTGATTCCCGGACGGCTGTTTCTCCAGAACTCTTTGGGGAAACCGCCGGATACTCCAAACAGCGAACTTGCACGAACGGTTTGCTCTTTGCTCACCCCTGTAAACATTGCGAGCCGATTGACTGCGAGCTCCGCCCCACTCTTCTAATGAGGACGGATAACAACATCGCCCTGGTTGGAGGCTTTCTTAAGAAAACTTTCGTAGGGAGCTGTGTCACTATTTCTTGTATGTGTATGTGGGTTGTACGCAAGGGAGTATGGATTGGAGTCTCCAAATGTTTATTTAATACTTTAGCTATGGTCTTTAGGAGAAGTGCATGAGAAGGATAAAAAACAAACACATCGTTCATTAAGGTCTCAAGCGCTCTGACTTTCGCTTTGCATGTATTTGTGTCTTCTAAAATAAAACAAAGGCGAACCGAGCCCAGGAGTCCCGCAATTCTCAATTATTTAAAGAAGGTGTACATCGTTGGTAGTGTTTGTTCTTTTCCATCGTCAAACATTACGAACGAGCTTAAACTAAAGTCGGCAGCGGTGGAAATGCAAATACGCTCGACGCTGCAAACAGAGTCTCCGGTGACGTCATCATTGCGGATTGTTAAGCGGTGCGCATGGTCTGAAAGTTAAACAGGTGTGGCCGAGCTAATAACGGCGATGGTGGTTGCGATAGAATTCCTTTATTTAAGAAGTCAGGGGTGCAATGGAATGCTTTGGGCACTGGCAGGGCTTGCCGTTTTTGGTGAATACGGAAAAATAGTAGGTTGCACAACGCGACAAGAACAGTTCTCACAGATTCGCTCTGATCAGATTCTCATCAGTTTCTATTTTGGTCGTTTTCTGTTACTCGCCTTTCATTCTAAAATGCAGCATGTCAAGCTATAACTGAAATTGTCTTGCTTGCAAACTCTTACCGTTTCTTTTATTTTCGGCTGTTTTAACCGGGGGTCAGTTAACAAGAGGGTTCGAATCTCGATGAGTCTCTACGCAAGCGCGGGAAAATTGCTGGCCCGTGTATCAATATCATTTAACATTTTTTTGAATTGCTACCCAGTCGCCACCTTGATTCTGAAAAAGAAGCTGCATCCTGACAGGATGTTCGAATTACCCCGAAAAGTTTCATATTGCCTTCGCAGTTATTTTTTTCATTATTAAAAGCAACAAGCTGCACTATTCACCTGGTGGCGTTACGTGGTTAGCACTACGGTAAATTCCTTCCGAACTGGAAGACTATGGTAACTGGACTTGCATTGCAAGGCCGGTTTTCATACCAAAAGCAAGAAATATAAATGATACCCTCAACAATTCCACCCATCTCGACATCAGATGTATTTGGCCAAAATAGACAAGTGTTTTTCAGAAGACTAAACGCCACGCAGACCCTACGTATCATCTACATATAGATCACTTCATGGGTATACATGGACCATATGGACCGCATGAGTAGCCCTTGTGACCGTCGCACCACGCCACAGCACGTGCGGTCACGGGACCGCAATGCCGTTTGTGGGACGGTCTGGTTCAGTGCGTGTGCGCGTGTGTGTGTCTACAGCAGTACGGCGGCGCGATGCCTGCGACGAGAGGCAATCTAACAGATGACGATCGACGCCGTCCTGGTATGGAGAGTAGTTTTTTAGATGATGATGATGATGGTTGGTGTTTAATGGCGCAAGGTCAACGGGCAAAGAGCGCCAGAGAAATTATTTAATGAACAGAAGTGATTACCACAAAAGGTTGGTATAAAACGTGTAAACCGGACATAGTAAAATCAATTAAGATAATGGCGATGGCTGGTGTATAGGGCCAGATTTGATTATGCATGATAGGAAATGAGGTTTAAAAACTTAACGTCTGACAAATACTTAAACACGCGTTTCACAGAAACCATGGCATCGTCACCCAGAAACAACTATGGGTGTAAGGGAATATGTTGTCTGTAGAGTTCTCTGAAGTGTTTGTGTCGTGTTGTGTCAAGTGCCTTGCATTGTATGAGTATGTGGACCACGGATAGGACCTCCCCACACCTGCTACACAGGGGTCTTGGAGATCCCGTGAGCAGGTGCGAGTGGGTTACATGTGTATGGCCTATCCGTAATCTAGCTAAGGTAACTTCAATGTGCCTGTTATGTGAGTCGGTAGTGCATTGTCCCAAGTGTGGTTTTATGACGTGTAGTTTGTTGTCTGTGTTCGCTCCAGTCTGTTTACAAAGTTTTACGGAGTTGCTGTCTTATGTGTGTCTTGAGGTCTGTGTAAGGTAGGGTTGTTATGTTTACTGTGTTTCGGAGTGCAGCATTGGCGGCCATTTCATCCGTCACTTCATTTCCGTCGATGCCAGAGTGGCCTGGCACCCAACACAGTCACCTCAAGGTTTGAAGAATACGCCACCATAAGTGATTTCAAGACAAGATTAACTACATGGTTTTTCGATCACTTTTCGGATGACAATGCATGGACGACGCCTAGCGAATCTGTATACATGACGGATTTAGGAATATGATTTTCAACTATCTGACTTACAGCCAGAAAAATGCCATATGCTTCTGCCGTAAAAATACTTGTATTAACATTCATGGTTCTATGTGCTTCAAAATTGGGTCCATGCGCAGCACATGACACCGCAGTGAACGCTTTAGATGCATCGTTGAAAAACTCTGCAGCCCTGTATTTATCCTGCAGATACATGAAATGCTGCAAAATACCACTTCTTGGTGTCTTGTTCTTATGTATCGTATGAAAGACAGATCACATGACACAGGACGGAGATGCCATGGTGGTACAAGATCAGTGTGAGATGATTTGAATGTGTCTAAGAAGGAGACCTTATGAATAGTCACCTCGTCTCTCACTCTCTGCAAGAAGAGAACAGAAATTGATGGGCGGTTTAAAAAGAGTTTAGTTGTGGACGTATCATTAAAAACTAGTTTAAAGGGATGGTTATTCATTGATAAGATTTTGGAGGCATATAGAAGATCAACATAAATTCGCTGGTATGCTAAGCACCATTTCTCGCACTCAGCATAAAGACTGTGGACAGGACTGGTACGGAATGCCCCACAAGACAGGCGAAGCCCCAAGTGAAGCACTGGGTCGAGCATTGTAAGTGCTGTTTTTGTGGCTGATCCATACACAACACTTCCGTAGTCCAACCGTGACCCCACCACCGCGGAATAAAGTCGAAGCAAAAGTTGTTTGTCTGCACCGTATGATTGGTGAGATAAGACTTTCAGAAGATTCATTGTTTTGAGGCATTTTTGTTTGAGTCGTTTTAATTAGGGATGAATGTGAGTTTCTCGTCAAACACCGCACCCAAAAATTCGTGTTCTCTTTTTACTGGAAATGAGTCACCAAAGAGTTTTACGTCGGGATCGGGCAGGATGCCCCGCCTTTTTGATAATACAGCGCAGGTAGTTTTAGAAGGATTAAGTGTAAATCCATTTTCATCTGCCCAGCGGGAAAGTTTGTTTACCCCAAGCTGGACCTGACGTTCACAAATGGATATGTTACATGATTTGAAAGATATTTGAACGTCATCTACATACATCAAGCAGGATATAGTTGGCGGCAGTGCCTTTCGGAGAGAGTTCGTCTTAACTGTAAACAAGATGCAGCTCAAGATGCACCTTGAGGCATGCCATTCTCCTGCACGTGAACGTTTGAAAGTGCCGAACCGACCCTGACACGAAATGTTCGTTCGGACAGGTCAATGGAAAGAGTTGTCAGCATGTTACCTGTTACACCATAAGTTTTAGATCTGCAAGAATGTCATAACGCCATGCCGTATCATAAGCTTTCTCGATATCAAAAAATACTGTCATGCAGTACTGTTTGTGTATAAAGGCTTCCTTAATGTAAGATTCCAGTGCAACTAATTGATCGTTTTTGGATCGCCCTGCCCGGAAGCCTGCCTGGCAGCTCTTGAGAAGACCATTGTACTCAAGAAAGTACAAGGGCCTACGGTTTATCGTCTTCTCGAGGAGCTTGCACAGGCAGCTTGTCAAAGGAATGGGCCGGTAACTGGCAGGAGTGGAAGGGTCCTTCCCTTCTTTCAGCAAAGCCACTACTATGGCCTCCCTCCAAGAGCGAGGAATGTGCCCCGAAAGCCATATTTTATTATATAGATTTAGAAGTGCTTCAAGTGTGTCTGCGTGTAGGTGTTGTATCATTGTATATGTGATGTTGTCTTGGCCTGGAGCTGAGGGTTTACACGAGCTCAAAGCAGCCCTTAGCTCATGCAGTGAAAACTCTGAGTTATAAGAAGATGTGGACCTATTGTTATCTAGTATAGGCTTCTCTTCGGCCGTTTGTGTTTCATGAAAGTGTTTGTGTAGTGTGCTGAACTGGACACGTGTTGGAAGTGTTGTGCGAGTGTGACAGCCTGGTATTCGAGTGTGTCCGCTGTTGTGCTGACCAGAGGCAGGCTGTGTGTTTGTTTTCCTTTGAGTTTGCGTATTCTTATTCATACTTTTCGTGTGTCTGTATAGGAGTTAATTGATGTTATGAATGTACGCCAACTCTCTCGTTTTGCTTCACGGCGCGCACGTTTTCCGAACGGCTTGGCCCGTTTGAACAAAATGAGGTTACCCGACGTGGGGTACCGACGGAGGATACCGCACGCCTTGTTCTGGGCCTCTCGCGCTCGCCTACAGGCCTCATTCCACCACGGCCTCCTCTGGTTGCGCGGGGCACCATAGGCGGTGGGAATGGACTTTTCAGCGGCGTCGAGGATGTGCGCCGTGAGGAGTTGGGTAGCTTTTTCAACGTGTAGATGTCCAATGGATGTGTGGTGTAGTTTGGATGTCTCTGTAAATGTATTCCAGTTAGCTCTTGCTTCATTGAACCTGTTTTGGGAAGATGGACTGCATGGGCCTTTACCTATGTATGTTAGTGAGGTGGGGAAGTGGTCACTGCCATAAGGGTCAGTGCCAACACCCCACTCGAGAAGAGGAAAGAGAACTGCGGAGCCAATCGCCAAGTCAAGATATGAATATGTGTTGTGTCCTATGTAATGGTATGTAGGCTGTTTATTGTTGAAAAGGCATGCTCCTGAAGATGTAAGGAATTTCTCTATCAGGCGACCTCGGGCATCCGTGCGAGAAGAGCCCCAAAGAGAGTTGTGAGCATTAAGGTCGCCTGTAAGGATGTGTGGTTCGGGCAGCTAGTCAACCAGCACCTCGAAGTCAGAGCTTGAAAGTGCAACATCAGGAGGAATGTATATGGAGCATACCGTCATTAACCTATTAAATATAATTGTTCGAACTGCCACAGCCTTTAGGACAGTGTTCAGAGTGACAGGGTGGCATGCTAAGGATTTCCAGGCGATTATGGCCACACCCCCCGAAGAGTGCGTGCAGCCATCGCTGTCCTTTCTGTATACCAGGTAACTGTTGTGTGTTTAGAATTCAGATGTGTTTCCTGAACACACATTACACTTGGCTGATAAGCATGCAGTATTTCGTATACATAGTCAAGATTATTCAGAAGGCCTCTGCAGTTCCATTGTATTATGTTTTCTCTTCCCATTATGATGTGTTCGGAGCTACTGGTGTGTGACAATTTATGTAGGGTCTTTCGGGGCTTAGACTCTTGAAAGGGGTTTTCTGGCCTTCTCTACTGACCTGGACGTCACAGCCTGTTCCTTCCGCTGCGATGAAAGCCGGAAGGGCTCGACGTCCATGTCATCTGAAGGCAAGGGGTGCCCAGCGGACTGGGCCCCCTTGACTTAGTAACCTTTCGGGTGTTCTTTGCCTGCGCCGCGGGCTGGGCACGCGGTGGAGCTTGGATGTGCGCTGCTGTGGGCCCTCCCGTCTCCATCTCCGTGCCCTCAGGTGTCCCTAGGGCCGGTGAAGAAGAAACAGTGAGAGCGGCAGAGCTCCCAGCGGCGATCGCAATCGCCATATTCGCTGGAGTCGCCACACTAGGGGATTCCTGACACCGCTGGACTACCGAAGGCAGTCCGACAAGAGACGAGGCCCCCGCAGCCTCTACAGGTGTTGTAAAAGCAGCAGGTGGCTGCTCATCTGGGGGCTGGGACAGCAACACATCAGCAGCAAGGCTGCACTGTGTCGCTGTGCTACCAAACGCCGCCCCAACCCCCGGCGGGCAGCGTCTGCATAACATGTGACTGAAAGCAGCTTGTGCTTTTGGCGTGCCTCAACGAAGGTGATGTTTCCTGTTACTTTCATTTGTAGAATTTCTTTTTCTGCTTTGAATGTTGGGCAGGTTCGCAAATAAGCAGCGTGTGGGCCACTGCAATGCGGGCATTTCACTGTGCTGTTTCTACAGTCATCCGACCAATGGTCAAACTCTGAACATTTAGGACAAGTCAGCTTTCCTAGGCATGATAGAGCTCCATGGCCGTATGGTTGGCATTTAAAGCATCGCCTGGAATTAGGGACATATGGTCGTACATTGCAGCTTAGGAAGCCCACTTTGACCTTTTCGGGTGGGGTTGTGAAGTCAAATTTTAGGACTAGATGCTTTTTTGGTATTTCTTCATTTGCTCTACGGATTACAATTCGTTTGACAGAAGTTACTCCTTGAGGTTGAAGAGCCTGAAGAAGTTCCACCTCTGTCTCAGACTGTAATTCCTTTTCTGAGATTACACCTTGAGAGGAGTTGAGGGGTCTATGTGGAGTCAGTAACAGACAGGTCAGCCAACGTGGTCTGTTTCAGGAGGTTTTCGCTTTGATTCTTTCTTTTTACTTGAACAGTTAGGTCACCGGATGAAAGCTTCTTAGCATCATAGTCTGAGCCGACAACAGACTCAATGCATTTGGCCAAAATAATCACTGACTTCTTGCCACCAGGGGTGTCCCCTGTGGAATGAACTACAAGATGTTTATAGAAATATTCTGCCTTCTCTTCAGCAAGTACTTCGGTGCGGCCTCTTTTGGGAGGCCGATCATTGGAGGGGGGGGGGGGGGGTTTGAGAAAATATCATACAGTATGCATAAAAGCAGGGAGACGGGGGTACTTTCTCCTTTGACGTTACCCTGGTAGTCAAAGAGGTCCCGGAGCTCCCTGCCTGGTAGACAGGCAGGGAGCCCATTTGGCCGGAGCTTGACCAAGGCTCCCACGGCCACCGTTAGAGGTTTCTACCCTTCACCTTAAAATCACATCACCACGGTAGGTCACAGCTTATGTTGGGGGATCGGGGTCCGCGGTATCGCCAGTACCGTCACCAAGATTACTCAAGGTGCCCCGTGCGGGGTATTTTTTTATCACCACCAGGAAAAAATGCTTAAGTGCTATCTGACCATTTCAACTCGGGAGTTTCTCCGAAAGTTCATTTTTAAGGCAAAAGCCCTAAGTGTCTCACCAAACGCAAAAAGTGACCGTAGTCGTCATCATCGTCAGCGTCAACGTCAAAGGAACCAAAATGGCCGTCACTGTAAACCGAAAAAAAAACACTTGGTTGCATATGGCATTTAAACCTCGCTGCCAGAGGAACCAACTGCACCAAGCACTGCGCTCACCTGGCACGGTGCCAGATTGGAACAAGAATCAGACCTATTCGTACCCGTGACAGGTGAACGTGACGTCACATGCACGGATCCCGTTTACGAAGCCACAGCGCTAAGAACAGGTCGACACGACGAGGAAGACGATCAACACAGACGCTGTTTAGTGTCCCGTGTTTGTCGTTTTCCTCGTCCTTTTGTCCTGTTCTTCGCAGTGTGTTTTTTGAAGAAGCCGACACCAACCACCTGCTATGAACATGCCCTTCCCTATGTGCAGAGATCCCGACACCTTCGCGGCACAGGCCTGCATCCGGGGAAACCCCCCGATCTTCAGCGATGGCTGTGGGGGCCCCACCACCGCTGTCTTCTGGACTACCTCCGGGAAACGGATGCAAACTTGTACCTGCAGGACCTTATGCCAAAGGGCATACTGTCGCAATTAAAAAAACGTAAGCATGAACTGACTAGCCTGGCTATACACCTTCGTGCAGAACAAGTGCGCGTGGAGGAGAGCTCTGACTGTGGCAAAGCCGTCACTTGAATTGCGGCCACTCTGCGCGTCAAGTAATCGTTCGTTTAATCTTCATTGAGATGCAAGGCAAGCCTCATTTCATTTGCATTCGCTGAAATGCTCTCGTTTGCTTCTGTAGTTTGCCGCACCCCTGTTGTCTTCAGCATATGCTATTTAGATAGCAGGGCTGGTAAGCGTTGGGAGGAATTAATTTCACTGCTCTAGAATGCTACCACCCTGGAACCAGTCCCTCCTAAACGCTAGCGCCTATACGCGCTCTAGAATGCAGATAAAGTTATTAAGGTTACGTAATGAATACCCAAGACCTTGTAAGTGCAGCTGCAGCTTAGTAGGCTATTTCCCTCCCTGCAGACTGCAGCGAAGGACAACTGCAGCCGACGTTGCAGAAGCACTCAGGGTGAAACATCTGAACGCGCTGCGGTTATATAGTCATTCTGTAACGAGCGGCATTCACGGCCCCGACTTCATCGGGTCATTCCGGTTTGCATCGCCACTAAATGGGCTCGCCGCACCAGGCGATACGCGTCGTGGCCATTAGCGGATGTCGGATTATACTGCAGCTCGCTTGATTCGGCAGGTGCACATTATGCGGTGTCATTACGAGGGTAGGATTTGTCTCATTCGGTGCTCTCCCAGAGCAGAAATAATCGGCTATGAGACCGCAAAGGCTTTAGCCGACTGGTCGTTCTTACGAAATCACATAGGCCATCCTTTACTATGCCCCCCTTGGCCAATCAATGTGAGCGGTCCGCCGAGCTCGGTAATGTGACAAGAGCAGGATGCCAGTACCGGCCTCATGTCGGCGCTGCCACTGGGACCTCTTTATGCATCTGCGTGATGGAGCACATACGCGACTGGAGACTTGTTCCTTTAACGATTTTTAAAGACGATAGTCTTTCTTGGGCTACTTAAACCCAGAAATTTTGGTCTGTCTGTATGTCTGTCTGTCCGTCTGTCTGTCTGTGACTCGATTCAGCCACCCGGCCAAAGCAAAACAATGCCTGCGCAATAGTCTTATATAGTCACAGCTAAATCTACCCGTCTATGTCCGGTGTAATGTTCATACTTGTCAACATTGTTGACGAAGAACAAGACATTACGCAAATATGAGACAACAAATCAATACAGAAGTGATATTTGCAGAGTTCCTTTATAAAAAAAATCAAACATGCTTGACTTTTGCGAAATAAGTGCTTCTTCAACTGCTGAAAAAGAATTCACTCCGCCGTCGCCTGCTGTCGCCCGCGCCACTATAGCTTCTGGCGCCATTTTAAGAAATCAACCGGCAACAGTTACGCAAGGTTCCACTAGATAGGCTCCACGTTCTGCTTGCAATGCACGTGGAGTAGAGAAACGCAGTTCTATAAACGTTGAAGTACGGCGCCTCGATTCACGCGCGTCTTCGCCGTACGGCAGCGTTCGCATCGAGACACCCGGTTTGGAGCAGTGGAACGCGGGAAATTTAAAATGATTTAAGCAAACCTTTGGCGTCTTTACCTTGGGAGGAGCGCGACGCAAGAGGAACAACATGAGAGGTGAGCGGGAAAGCGAAGGGCGGCTATTACTTCGCAAAAGCCGATAAAGACTATCGTCTTTGGACGGCATTTGCAACGGAAGGAGCAGATACGCAGCCACTTTTTTTCTGCGGGTAGGCACCTAATCTCAGCTTTACTAATGCGTGCGGCGCGCACACAGCCACAGCTTAGACTGATCTATTAGCATGTTGAATGGCTAGGCGCACCGTGTCTCCACGTGGTTTGGCCTGCCCTGTGTACCCATTTACAGCAGGACTACACCCATTGGAACTACTTTTTCTGCTCATGGTTGTCGCATGAGCTGATCCTGCTTTTAGATTCCACAGCTCCGCAAGGAGTTGAAGAAGATCTCCATCGATGCCTCCGCAGGAGACGGGTTGTCTTCGCACCAGTTAAAAAACAAAAAAAGTATCGCTTTTTCGCAAGTATTTTTCGAGTTCAAATATCGTTGTGGATGGCACCGCAAGTGTTCTCTGACGATAGAGCCGTGCAAGAACGCTGTTGAAACGTGCGGTGATAGCGTGAGCACATTTGGTCACCCAAAACCATAATGTACAATTGTGACCACACCATGTGAAGAGCAAGGGGTTTCCGATTACGTCACGTGCATTCATTTACATAGACCAACGCGCGCAGCAGACAATCGGCGCTCTCGAGGAGATGCGACAGTTCATATGGGCAGCGATGTACAACTGCTCCTCTAAGTTTGCGTAACTTTGTTTGCGTGACTCAGATTTCCTTCTTTTTTGTGTTAATATAGTTGACGAAGCATTAATAGAAAACAAATGGGGAAAAGTGGCTGTAAATTTTAGATGCGACTGCATCTCATTCACTCGCCTTGTCCCTCCATACGGCGTTGTTTTTGTCCGTCCACACCCCTCCCCCATTCTCCTCGCCGCGCGAGCTGCGCTCTCCGCCGCTCACCCCCCTCCTCTCCGATAGCGAACACTCTCTCGCGAGGGGCATTGGATTGGATTCAATTGGCTTGGCTTGGCTTGGCTTGGATTGGCTTGGATTGGATTGGATTAAAGTGGATTGTGTTGGATTGTGTTGCGTCATAGCCGCGCCACGTTGCGTCATAGGCGCGGTCGTTCCAGCACCGGCCAAAGAAATAAAGAATACATCATACGCGTTCCTCACACGTTTCACGCAATTAGAGAATCAACCCAACGGAAACACCAAGTGAACCCCCAAGGTGCGTCGCATCTCCACAGGGTTCCCCTCGCGGGAAGGTGGGGTAATTTTTTTTTCGTTTCCTGCCTAATCTCACAGACTAAGAGTGACATAGGGTCATGACGTTCCAAAACGTGCTATGTATGTCGCTGTTCAGTTATATCGGGCATTGCTTCTGAATAAAATGAATTTTACACTATGGCAGGGCACTTGGAGTGTGGTGCCAGGATCTAGAAACCCCAAATTGTTGAAAATAATTTCAGCCGGATGTAACTGCAGTTTAGGCAAGAGTATCGGCCGGGCCAAGGATGATATAACATGTAGTCTGTTCAGAACAGTATTTTAACAGCGAAGGTGTTTGAGAAATCGTTATTTTTTGGTGCCTGCAGTTAAAAATAGCAAGAAAATTCCGAACGAACGCGAGCGCGTGCCTCGCGGTGACGGCCTGACTGTTAAAAAACAAAGAAAACGACGAGCGCTTGTGTGTGCATGCGTCATGGTGACCACCCAGCGCCCCAGCGTACTTTTGTCAACTAAAGAATTACCACTTAGGGAGATTGACCAAGATTCCCCCCAAAAAACAAATACTGCAGCGTTCTCCATAATCGTGCAAGCACTTACTCGAAACGAGCAGGCCAAGACATAGTGTACTCCCCTTCAAGTTTATGTCCAGTGATTATCACTTCCAAGAGATGAAGGAAGCTCATACTTATAGCAACAATGAACTTATATATAGCAACAAAGAATAGCTCAACTTATAGCAACAAAGAAAGCAGCAGAACGCCACCTGGTGATCGAGACTTTATTTCTTTGACTTTGACCGAAATATCGCCGCCGATCGCTAAACGTTGGACGCATTTGTCATTAAAATAATACGTTAAGCAGTCACAATCAGGAATTGACAGTGCCTGCAAATTTATCCTCACTTGCCCCCCGCCGCAGTGACAATTATGTATACGTTTTTATTAGTACAAGCAACGCCGCCTGTATAAACAGTGCCTAACGCGTGAGCGAAAAATGGCCAAACAGCCACTTTCCTGTGTCTCTCTCCTACCCTTCCCCGCTCCGTAGCCTTCCAGCGTGCTTTCGTGTCCGCCAGCCAGCGCCGCTTCTCGGAAACTATGCAAAATAGTGGAAAGTTTGTTTAGCGTTCCCCAGGCGGCGCTCCTGCGCCTTCTTGTTTTTCACCATGCCTGTCTGGCTTGGTCTGTCACTGATAAAACTTCCTTTGTCACGAAGCAAAATCCCTTGCGCTGCCGCAGGCTGATGCCGGCTTTGCGCGCTTATCTACTCTGATCACAGGCCCTGAAATTTTCTGAGTGGGGCATCCCCCCTCTATCCCCTCCGCATTTAGGTATTGTTTTGACTCCCGTGTTCTCACTCCGCATCGGTACGCATTTCTAAAATTGAGGGCTGTACTGTAGAAGCGCCCGGACAGCGTGGCGGGATCGCAGCTGCTTATCCTTTTGTTTCCTATAATTTTTTGAAGTTTACAAGCACGTGATATTATTGAAAAGTAATTGTAGAAGTGAGCGCCTGAACAAAAAACGTGCACGCAATTTTTTCTTCTCTAAATACTCCAGAAAGAAAAATATCAGTAAAATAACGGCTGCCCCATCCGAAAATATCGTTTTTCTGTTAGCTATATGTCTACCCGACAATCAGTATGTTCTTAGACTATATCAGTCCGCCTCCGCCTTTATCTTTGGAAAAATGCAGCAGGTATGAAGCGAGCGACACGTTGAACGAGATCCCCAGTGCGCCACAGAACTAGCGCCCCGTCACGGCTAAGATGTAAGCGAAACGGTCCTTGAAGCCACACAGGCAAGCTGACAGACACACGTCGTAGAAGTGGGTGCAGCGTTCGCGACTCGCGAGCATTGACGTAAGGCGAGGTGTCCGCCGGCACGTGCCACATAGCGGATCAGTGCCTGAACTAAGCGTCCCTACCCTTCCCATTGAAAAGCGCGCGACGCGTCAGGCAATGTTAATACAGGCGGCGTTGGTACAAGCCATGCAATGTTCTAATTAACGCTCGAGTGCGTGTGCAAGTTAAGGGAATAATAAAACAGATAAAGAATGAAGTAAGCAGCGTGAAAACAATCCCAGGGCAAACAACCGCACAGTCAAACGGTAAACTTCGTCATTCATTTCTTGCTCCGTAACATTTCGTGCTTACGTCCAAGGCTCTCTAAATCACACGGACCCCGGTTACAAATTAGGGCCACTGTACGTACCGCTGTGACCGTGCAACAGCTGGAAAGAAGGGCAGGAACTGTGCACCCGGGATTTTTTTTCTTATACTTCATGCATAACCACCGAAATTACTAAACGAACCCAAGATGCATGACTGCTCCTCGAACAAGTGATCACAAAAGCCGTACGGCTAAGGTTCAGGAGTTTACACGACGTTCGTAATATGGTATCTGCTCCGCATTTTCATCTACACGCTGCTGTTTCCAGTTAAGTGCGATGTAAGTTTCCCTCTGAGTGCGATGTAAGCTGTGGCGGGAAAATTTCTATGTGAGTGTGTGCGTGAGTGATACATACGCACGTACGTACGTGCGTACATACGTACATACATACATGCATGCATGCATACATAACGGTGGTTTTACTGTCTCAATCTTGTTATCGCCAGGCTAGCGCCTATCAATGCTGCCTTGCAAAACACTTCCTTGCGGGCCTTCTTTTATTCTTTCTCTTGTTTGCTACTCTTCAATTTTTCGGGCGTTCAGTAACTATCATTACTGTTTTTCCTATGTGTAACGTTTTAATGCACGCTGATTGGTGTAACCATTTTTCTTGAAGGGCTTATTCCTGTTCTGTTGTATGCAGTAGCTCATAAGTATACTTTTTTATTATCATTTTTGCTTACCGGTGCTTTTTTGTAAACTCACGCTATTTGCATTTTGTATGTTTCAGTATGCGCCTCGTCGTTTGTATCTCTTTTTCTTGTTTGTCTTTTTTTTCTCAGCAAAAATATGATTTTCATGTAGCGTTCTCATGTTTTTCGAATACAATATCGTTTCTTTGTTTAGTTGTTTGCGTGCATATATTTTTCCTTACTTTGCATATTTTTGTTATCGCAATAGAATGGCGATACTTTGGTGTGTTTTGTGTTTATTACTGTAGAAGCTGTACAGCATGCATATTTGCCGTCTGCTGCTTGACGTTTGAATTGGGCTGACCGGCTTGTCAAGCTGCTTCTATGCAGCTTTTATCGTCAGCCTTGCGATGTAATATCAATAAATTGAAATAAAAAAATACCTCACCTCACCTCGGATAATCCCCATAACAGGTGAAGCTACGGACCATTTTCTACAAGCTCAGTGTGTTTAACTTCTTCATTAAGCCCAGCAAACCTCGGAGTTTTTTTTTTTCTTCATTGAAGCGCGAGATGCCAGGGTCGGTAATAGACCCAGCGACCTCGTGTGGCGCAGCGCAACGCCTTGGCCCATAACAGCGGTAATTTTAAATTCTCATGAAGAAGGCCTGCAAGAGCTCCATTTCAATGTCACAGAACAGACTGCGAGCTGTTTAAGCTTGCTTAGCTATTTTGATAACCCCACCATGCGTGGTTTGATGTTCGGGTCACCTGATGGTGTAACTTCTGGTAAACTGATCCTTCCGCGTAAAACGGCGTCTCTGAGTACGCTTCAACTTAAAAAAAAGGCTCCAAAACAGTTACACTAACGGTGTGTTTTATTAAAAATAGCATTAGGAAGGAAATATTGAATTGGATTTACGAGTCAATGTTGCACTTTACCGACGGCACGCTGAAATAGAGCTGTTAAGTGCGAATTTGTATCCGGCTAGGATATCAGAAGCACCACATAAGTTAGTTTAGATAATTACCTCGGAACAAAAGTTAGTTTGGTTGCTTGAAGAAAACTCTTGTTTGCACGCCAGCGAAAATAGACGACGACAAGAGAGAAAAAAAAACGACGACGTGGCATGTTGTGCTTCCGCGCCGTGTCGTGTGATACGCCTGCATACAGTCATGAAGACAAGTGCACACGCTTTCAAGAAGGGATCCCCGAATCCTGTACACAAATGCGTTCAGAAATGCGCCGCAGATAATATTCGAAAAAATAATCTGTCCACGGACGCGATGGACTTGCCAATATGAACCAGGTTGTGGTTCAATGGCGCACTGTGTAGGCTTGGCAGAACACGAAGAAATGCACGCCGTACCTTCAAGTGCCATTCCACAACGCCTTCGGAACGACACCGCGAAGGCTTTACAAATGACTTGATGCCGTAGAAGGCCCTTAGAAGAAAATATCTCCTGGCATTTTCTCAGTGCGAAATCGGACCAGCGGCGTTAGGGAGCGGGCTTCTCCCTTCACGGGCGAAGAGGCGCGGACCCGACGAGAAAAGGATGACTGCCGCATGCGCCAACAAGATCGGTTAGCTGCTGTTGCTTCGCCCGGGCACGTGTTTAACACTGGTTTAATGACACTTAGGCAGGGCACTGAATTATAGAGCGGACCCGGTCAACCCCACCCAGAACAAGTAGACGATGCCGCGGTGTTGCATCCTCGTGCCACTGCTTATCGCCGTCTACATTCCTTCCCCTCTACACGTCTGCTCTCGACGCCTCGGGCTGCGCTGATACCGCTAGCAGCGCTTTATCGTCGTGGTCGTTGTTGTTTGTGTATAAATAATTCCAGCGTGATGTCATCCTTTTCTGGACGAACCACACCGCTTCGGCAAGGTACACAATGAATGCAACGTTCCAGTCTTGCATTATATACTCGGTGAAAATAATGAAAAAAAAAGTATTAAACCGTATTGATACGCTTTAGTGGTCTTTGCGCTAGCTAACTAATAAAAAAAAAGGGAAGACTGAGAATTTATGCACAACTCCCGCAACTTATTCCCGCTCAAAAAACAGAATTTCAATTGTGCCGCGGGCAAAGGTAAAAGTTTAAACTACACATTATCTACTTCCTAGAAGAATTTGAAAGAACGGCGCTTATGCATAGGTTTAACATTATTTTTCATGGGCTTCGTGGCTGGGCGCGTACGGCTTCGAAAAGCTGAGAGCTGAAGACAGTGAATATATGACCGAGTGAGCGAGTGAGTGAGCGAGTGAGCGAGTGAGTGAGTGAGCGTGTGAGTGAGTGAGCGTGTGAGTGAGTGTTGAGTGAGTGAGTGAGTGAGTGAGGTGAGTGAGTGAGTGAGTGAGTAGAGTGAGTAAGATGAGTGAGTGAGTGAGTGAGTGAGTGAGTGAGTGAGTGAGTGAGTGAGTGAGTGAGGAGTGAGTGAGTGAGTGAGTGAGTGAGTGAGTGAGTGAGTGAGTGAGTGAGTGAGTTAGCGAGTGAGTGAGTTAGCGAGCGAGCGAGCGAGCGAGCGAACGAGTTGCTTTGTCACTGTTTTCATAATTTTAAAACCGGATAACGCGGTTTAATTGCGGTGAGGGAATACTGATAATATTTGTTATGAACTTACGTTTGCCTGAAATGTGCCCAATGTATGCACCTCGCTAAAGAAGTTGCCTCTCTGTAATATCTTCGGTTCACATGCGCTGTCTGCACAGATTTTTGGTTGGCAACGTTTTAATCCATCGTGGCTATAAAAGCAAAGGAACCGCCAGCAAAGCACGCCATAAATGCGATGCCATAAAGAAAAAACCTGCACCAACAAAATAACGTTACCCGAAACGCTGTTCAGTGCCACAATTATGAAGGTTTCACTTACGAAAAAGTGTGTGTATAAACAGCTAACGGAACGCCTGTTCATGCCACGTTCATAAGCTATACAGACCAATATGTCCTCTGTGTTTTTTATAATTGCCCAGATCCGTCCCAAAGTCGCAAAAGCAGAAATCCGTGAGTTGTGCGCGACCATTCTATCTGCATACTCTTCCTGCCTCTTTAGTGTGCTTAACCGGGAACATCGGAGAAACCGCTTTAATGCTGATATAGACGATCACTGGTTAAGATTTTCTGGTGGGCGTCTTCTCGAGGGCAAATTTATTAAAGAAATGTGAGCCACAATTTATTCTCGTCGCCAGTTCGGTAATCGCAGGCGGGGATGCCGGCGCAGGTCATGCACTTTTGCTTCCTTAATTAACGAACGTCTTATGATGGGAGAAAAGTGTCCCGGTAATACTGCCCCGACACGGAGCATAATGTTTGCCCTGAAGGTAAACACATTCATGGAAGGCCCGTTTATTCGGCCTTGATTATGTCGTCGCAAAGTACCAGGGAAATTTCTGTAGGGGCCCATTACTCTCCACGCTCATTAGTGCGAGTGCGACAGATAGAGAGAAATAGGCTGCTATCGCGTCTTCGCTTCGTCGAGCTCAGTGCTTTTGTGCGTGTTTACGCGAAATTTTTTCAGACACCCCCTTTTTTTGTTGCTGTTGTAGCCTGCGATGGCAAATGAGCACATGGCAAACGTTATTGCCGTCTAAAGCGATTGAATACGCATATCAGTTCGACCGAACATCTACGCACGCAACAAAAAAAGGTCATTTGCAAGTGTTACCCCGAGTTCGAACATTTCAAAACGCTGCAATGATAAGCATCATTAAGACCAGAATGACTACATTCGCTGGAGTGCTGATTACTTGTCTCTACATATTGTGTTTACCCCAGAGCCCCCGACGTCGAGGTCAAATAGCGGCCAACTCATTACGAGGTGGCGGTTTTGATTAACGGCTACAAGAGCCGATGTTCTATTGAGCACGAAAACTAAAAAAAAAAAGGCATTCATTTGTCGAGATATCGGGGCACACTAGATAACTCCGGGCACCATAAACTTAATCCCTAGTACTCTAAGGCCGCTCAGATGGACGCGGTAAAACTTCGCTGTCTAAAGCCCCGCTGTCATTTTTCGAACTGGAGGGCGGTCGCCGAGGCCATGGAGGAGACAAAACGCAAGAACCGCGGTGCGCATGCCTGTCCCGATAATTTAAGATATACTCCTGGCCGGGTTAAAAATAACAATCAAAAGATATCGTTAAATTACGCCACGCCCTGTATGTGAGAGGCAACAAGAAAGAAAGAAAGAAAGGAAGACAAAAGAAAAAAAGACAAAAGAAGAAAGAAATAACGAAGGAAGTAAAGAAAGCAGAGGAAAGACGAAAGAAAGAAAGAAAGAGCAACGCAAAGAAGGAAAGAAAGAAGAAAGAAAGAAAAAAGTAAAGAAGGAAATGAAGCAGCGAAGGAAGGAAAGAAAGAAGGAAAGGCAGTACTGCCTCCTCGTTGGGAACCCTTTTGTGTGCGTGTGCGTATATGTGTGAGTGCGTGTGTATGTAAATAGTGTGTTTATAACCTGCTTGTGTATGTATATAGTCTGTACATAGCCTTTTAATAACCTGTTATCATATTTAATCTTTCCATTGCCCTTTCACTGCCTTTTTTTTTTCAATGCTCTTTTCTTCCCCGGCGAGACATGTGCCCTCTGACGAGAGAGAAAACTCGGCCTTGTAAATATTTTCAGTTTAATAAACACTTTCTCTATAAAATAGGAGAACAGAAAGGAGTGAAAGAAAGAAATAGAAAGAGACGGAGGTACAGCGCGAGAGTGGAAGCAAGGGAGGAAGAGGGAACGAGGGAGGAAGAGAGAACGGAGGACAGCAAATACTCTGAGGTACCGTCCTGCCTGAATACTACGCAAGGCAGTGCCTCAGTACCACAGAAACATTGCATTTGATGTGCACGATTGATCGCTTGGTTGGTTAGATAATTACCTGAATTACGGGAATTATAGCAAAAGCGTGGACATACGTTTGCCTTGACGTGACTGTAGGGCGCTCAGCATTTAACTCGCAGTAGCAACGACCACACACACACAAAAAAATAACGTGCATCGAAGCTGATCATGTGTTGGGAGAGGCGCGTAGAAACTTGCCTCAGTAGTATGCGTGCGGAGAGCACTACTCACTATGCTTCCACGCCAATCACGGCGTGGCTGTCAGTTGCACCTGCTTTGTGGCATCACCGGGTGGCCGTCGTGCAAAGGTTGGTGTGGTCACTTTGCGCCAAAACTATAATGGTTGATAAATCCGGAATTAGCATAGGTTGCGATGATGGGCGCCCTAATTAAAATCGTAGGCTACTAACAGCTCGAGGGCGAAGAAGGCAGTGATCAAAATGGCGAAGGTCAAAAAGGCGTAACTTCAAGGTAGAACAATGCGGAAAAAAAAACTTTGCCCTGTAAAGACAACGAGAAGTGTGTGCTCGGTAACAGTAATTACGAAAAAAAAACAGAACAGTGTTAGCGCAGATTTTTTAAAAAGAAATAATATTGCGTCCGCCGGCGTCTCCGAAGAATCTATTGAAAGAAAGGACAAATGCCCTAATAAAGTCCAAAAATGCGCGTAACAACCATGCAGTAAAACATCCAGTCGAGTCCTGCAATGAAGGAAAAAAGGTACTATATACGTAGATAACGGTCGACCGTTGCAAGCAACAGCATGCGGTATAAATCGCTTCCTTCGCGCAGGAGCTATAACGGTCGATATTAGCGGTAATCACCGACCGTTTGCACAGAGGAGAAAATGAAAAAAAAAGGTCAGCCTAATTACTAAACGTTCTGCATATTCGCGTTGACGTGGCGTACAAAAGATTTGGCGGAGAGGCATAGCGTAGTAAGCCTCATTTCAATAGCCACCGAGCAGACGCTTAGTACTATTTTAAGACGAAAGCTTTACATCGACCTTTCACCCACAAACCGTGGAAGAAAAAGCATTTTCAGTGATCAGGTTCAGTCATTTGAGCGCAGCCAGAAAGACCGCCATTGACACAGGATTGAAACAGACATGTATACAGAAAGCCGCGAGGGCCGAAAGGGAGCCGCTGTTTGGGAAACTTGTAGCTGAAGCAGATGCTGTCGGGAAGATGCAGAAACTGCGGCAGGAAACTGATGGGCGTGCTGTGCGTGTGTTGAACAAATCAAAATTAATCTGAAAATAGAGCTTTGTATGTAAAATATGTATGCTTGACTAATTAGTTCGTATAGCGGTTGTAACACATATTTCCGGCAAGATGTCGGACCGAAAAAAAAACTGGGTGGGAATGACCCTTTGTCAGGCATTTCTTAGCCCTTTCGGACTGTTATTCTCGACTGCTGGTCCATCTTATGCACCGTTATCGTTGTACATCTTGTCAAAACGTAGAAGTACAGCAAAGGCAGTTCAGCGTGAAAATAAAAAAAACACATAGAGGAATGGCATGTTTGGGGTCAAGGCGCGCGCCGAGGCACGTTGGTATTGAAAATCCGTCGGGGATTGCATAGTTAAAAAGTTATTGGAGCCTTGATCCAGGCAAGCATTAAGATTAATGAATGAAAACCAACCGGAACGGTCGTAATTGGCGATTTCAACGGCTTGAGTGAAAGCGACTGGCACCTAAACTGCCTGCACCAGCCGCGGTGGCGCCGCGGATAAGGCGTTTTGCTGTAGAGCGAGTGTACGGTGGTTTGTTCCCTGGGCTACGGCGGTTGTACTCATGGCGTCGGGGCACTTAAGCCACCCTACTTGCTTCGGGGGCATGCAAGTCGTGATAGCTCCCCAGCCATACTTGCCAAGACTTCTTTAGTCCAACATCGTGTTTGTGTCGCCTTTGTCGTTTTCGTTTATTTGTCTTTTGGTGCGCATTACGTCGATAGGCTGACTGGCGACACCTACCTCCACAGGTTCCCCAAATCAGCCATCCGTAGGGATGCGGGTGGAGGGCGGGTGTATCTGTTCTACTCGCGCGGTTTCGAGTTCACCTGTCACGCGATATGACGTCAGCGCTGCACGCACACGGCAACGCACTGGTTCAGCCTGGTGTTTACGCACTGTGCTCATACTACGGAGACAGGCACCGATTTCAGTATGGAATCTCCAATGTCCCTGTCCCTGTCCAATGCCACTTCCCAGCTGTGTGAGCTCTACACAGCCAAGTCTTTTGGTTTTTCTAAATCCTGTCCGACTAATTATCTCCATTAACGTTACTATCACGACTCCAGGTAGAACTTTCGCGAATCTGCATCACTGTGGAAATGCAGGGCGTTACACGTTCGCCAGTTTCCGTAATTTTGTAATTTTTCTTTTTTGTAGTGTTTCAAAATTTCGTTCGACCATCTATCTCCACTTACGCTAAGATGACGATTACAGGTGGAATTTCCGCCAAATCTGCATTATTGTGGAAGTGCAGCGCGTTGTACTGTTTTGCAGTTATACGGTTCCTTTTTTGCATTTTTGTTATTTTTTAGTTTTTCAAAACATTGTGCCACCAATTATTTCTATATACGCTATTATAACGATTACATTTACAACTTTGCATTATTGTGGAAGTTCAGGGCGCGTAACTGTTCGCCACTTCCTGTAATTTTTTTTTATTTTTGTTAATTCTTTAGTGTCTCAAGATTTCTTTCCCCCAAATATCTCTATTCACGCTAATATAACGATTACAAGTGGGAATTCCGCAAAATTCGGATCAATGTGGAAATGCCTGGCGTTGTACGGTTTGTCATTTTCCCGTAACTTATTTATATTTTTCTTATTTTTTAGGTTTTCAAAATTTTATTCGATCAATTATCTCCATTTTCGCTAAACTGTTGCGAAATCAGCATTATTGTGAAAATACAGGGCGTTACACGGTTCGGCATTCTCCGCAATTTTCTATATTTTTCTCATGTATTCAGTGTTTAAAAATTTCTTTCAACCAAATATCTCACTTTCATTGGTATAACGATTCCGCAAAATTTGCATTACTGTGTAAATGCTGGATGTATATGGTTTGCTTTTTTCTCATTTTTATTTTTTTGTTACTTTCTGGGAGATTATTTCGACCAATTATCTACACTTTCGCTGTATAAACAATTAGAGGCGAACTTTTGCGAAATCAGCAATATTGTGGATATGCAGAGTGTTACACGGTTCGACATTTTTCGTAGTTTTTATATAATTTTAGTTTTTATTTTTTCAAATCTTTGTTCTACCAATCATCTCCATTTACGCTATTATAACGATTGCAGATGAAACTTTTACAAAATCATCATTATTTTTGCGATGCGATGTTTTATACAGTGTCCCATTTTTTCTTATTTATTTTATATTTTTTCTTTTTCTAGGTTTTTCAAAATTTTGTTGGACTAATTATCTCCATTTGCGCTATTAAAATTATTACAGGTGGAACTTTCGCGAAATCTGCGATATTGTGGATATGCAGGGCGTTAACACGTGCTAACGAAAAGGGGGGGGGGGGGGGCTACTCGGCAAAGAAGGCTACGCATTCAACACTCCAGCGTTCACCGTACTTGTGGCTACACTTGCTCGGAACGAGAATGACTCCAGCGTTTTTTTTTCCCTCGGAACGCAAAAGACACGTCATAGCGTACGCCGCTCCACGGTGACGTCCAAAATGAAAGATCACACTCATTGCCCCAATGATGCAGTAAATGTCGCCGCGGCAACGAAGAAAAAGCAAATCGGCTACAATCCTGGACTTAAACCTTCGTTGTGGTCATGAATGTTGCGTACAGCTTTGCTGCCTTCAATATTTGAGTAAAGTTTACGTTGCAAGTTTTCAGTATAATTCCATCGAGGCAATGTTTCAATTTCCCAAACATCTGTTTTGTCGGTATGGCCCCTTTTATTTGTGTTGTGATATCGCTAGGGGTAGGCAACGCATAATTGAGCACTCCAGAATAGAACTGTCAATAAGATTTACGGCAAATGGATACTCGGAAATGCCAATACTATTCACGTTTTGGGAAACTACTGGTAGCTGATTTTGGTCAGTCTTTGCAGGTGATAACCCCAGCATCTCTGTCCAACCGCCCTCGGAGTGTGGATTAGAGCAGAAGTTCTATTTTTTGCCCCAACGCTGCTTACCCCCGGGACATTTAACCATTGTTTGATCTGGTTGCTCTTAGATACAAAAAAAATACAGTTGATAGTTAGCGCGTGAGCGTCGTCTCGTTTATTCTGCCTTCTTGCGTTTGCTCTTTAATACCAGATCGGATTAGCATAAGCAAGCTTCCCGCCTTTCATCAAGATGAAGAGCATCCTATGTAAATCGTTCGAGTGCGGAACAATCCTTCCGGCTCTGCAGCCGCAACTGTGTCGTGTTTTATTCACCTCTAAATTTAGTTTCGACGAAAACTGCGGAAATTACTGCAAACGGCGGAAAAAAGAAGCAAAAACAGCAGCCGTAAAGGAACATAAGAGTAGAGCTAGACAATGTTAGAAGCAACAACAAAAATGAAATACGTGGCATATCGAAGCTGCAACGACGCGTGGTTCGCAAGTTGCTAGGCGCTCTGTTCCATTTATGCTTAACAGTTGCAGGATCGGGGAAACAAAGGGCGCCGCGAATGCGTAAGGCCCCTCCGAAATGATACGCAGCCCGGCACGAACACTACTCTTTGCCGAAGGCAAACAGGCTAACCTTCCCGCCGAGCCACCACAACCCTGGTGCGAAATTCGCCGCAGGAAATGGGTGACTACCTCCGACGGCGTCAACAATGTTTTCTTTCGCGACGGGCAATCGACCCGTGCCAGAAAACTACGTACGCCACAGGGCTTCAGATAACAAAGTTCTCCCCCTCGCCTTCTCCCCCACACTCAACAGTTTTTTTTTGTTTCCATTCTCTGTGACTCTGATAGTATCGGAGCCTGCTGGCCGACGCAGAGACATTATCTCGTTCGTCTTCCTTCGCTCCCCCCGGAGATCAATATTCTCGATCCCACCCATTCGTGTGCCCGCCCGCCTCTGCCCGGATGAATTAGTCGCACACCATGGGTGGTGTACGCAGCTCGGCGGAAAAAGAAGCGGTAAACCGCGCGCGTCGCCGCAGCCCGCGATGTGGCGTGCCAGAAACGTACAAGCTTCCCGACTTCTAATGGTCACATCGAAGCGATCTCCTCCAAGCACGGATGACATTGAGTGATACAAAATCAGTATCCGTGCGACGCGTTCTCTGCGCTGGAACATTAAGCCGCGAAACCAACAGTTGTGGTGGCCCGGCATGTGTGGAAGCATGGCATGCGTGTCGGAAAATCCGACCATGACAGCGCACGGCCCGCCGCAAAGCAAACAAACAACAGAAAAGGAAAGCGCATTGGACCATAGTTAAAGGTGTTGCACTACATTTCTCCAATTTTGCTTTTACTTTCTTGCCTACTGTCAACCACTGGGGTACACAGTAACCATTGAGGCATGCAGGGATTCCTAGGATTCGACTTTCACCTGAGCGTATGTTCACAGCACATCAATAGCGCAGCAACGTTTGTACTGAAAGCTGATCCTTCAGAATTACTGAGAGCGAATAATTCATTTCTATCGTTGCAGTTTCTGTCATAACCTCTTTATATGCTACATTATAGAGCGTGAAGTGCGGGGAAGAACACAATAAAGGGTTTTGAAGAAGCGGACAAGTAAAATCACCGTTAAGCGCGAACAGAACCACTGTCTCATTTGACCATTGTCAAGTGATGTGAGCTTTACGTACTTCGACCAATAAACAATGCATGGAGAGTTCCTTTAAAGATCTCTTGAACCGACGCGTAGCGTGTTTACCTCAAGTTTAGGTAGGCCGGTACATCATATTTGTTGAAGGTCGAGTCTACGGGCACTAAATGTACATATTAAAGGGGGTTTCCTAACATCCCCACAGCGTTCTCCTATCTATAGTTTCTGCACAATGGACGCCAATAGATGAGGCAATCTCTCCTGTTACCGAAAATGAGTCTCGCTCCCTACGTTCTGTTGTTTCTGCGAACATTTTTGTGCTTTCCATTTGCGCTTTTTTTTTTTTATGACAAAAGGTGCCGTAAAAATTCACAGTTACGCCGGCACTATGCAGAAATGTCCCTTAAGGACGGGAATTTTTACGCCATTTTTGGCCCTTACATCCGGAGTCTTGCCTTTTTCGGAAGGATTGGTCTTACCAGGATAGATGGTATGCCGGTAATAGGGGGAACTTGAGTTTAAAAATGCGATATTTCCCATCCACTTCGCTTCAAAACAAATAAAAGGATACTTTTTACGTGTCATTTTAGATAGAAAATGTAGCGAAAGATATCTCATACAGAAACGATATTGTCTTGTCACCTACCGCAGACGCTATTGTCATTTGTTGCTGACGAGTCCCTTTGGCAAGGTTATGTAGAAGAAGAGGAAACCGAACATCTTGGGAGATTATATGTGAAGCGGCGTCCGGTCTCTTTAAACCTTCCATCGCCGACTCAGCTTACTGATTACGAACGATACAGATCGAATAGGTACACTTTTGCTTGGAAAATAGGCGGGGAAAATTGTGGTTGATCTCTCTGTCATAGGAGTCGGTAAACACGAAAGTGAAAGGTGTTTTCAAAGGAGCAGTTGAATGTTAAAGGAAGCTCCTTCGTGTGCGAAGGGTTCACGAGCCTGACCCCGCCAGACGAAATGACGCCAACACGCAATAAACAGAAAAATACCTGCCTCATTCGGGCACAACCAAACCAAAAATTACATGCACAGAAACAGCAGCTCCAAACACAACGGTCATGGGAACAATGGCACAGCGGAGCCTTGCGTCAATTCACGCGTGTCCCCCGTACACGAAGGTGATGCCATCGAGGCACCAACTGCCGGCGCTCATTAGCGTCATGCGCTACTCCGCTTCGCCTTTACTAGACCGCAGCACCATCTCAATGAGTCATAGGCAAGGACATCAGGCACGTTTTTTGAGCTGCTCATGCCGCTGCTCCTAGGGCAGTCGGTAGAGCGCCAAGTACCTCCCGTCGCGGCGAGAGGGCATGGGCTCGAAACCGGGCGCCGCAGCGGCAATGGCACTTTCTCTAGCGACGTCACGTCCGTGACGGATATGACATGCTGAGATCTTGGTGTACCCGGGCATAAAACACTTTCGTGGTAAAAAACGGACCAGTTTCCCCTCTAAAGCTTACCAAAGTTGTGCTCAACTCGTTCCCCAAAGCGGGTTCATCCACCTGCTAGCTTTTCCATCGTTACAGCTTCAGAGAGGCGCGCCACCATGTTTTCATAGCCGCCGAAAAACAACGCTGTCGGTCCGGAGTCTCCGATGATACAGCTCTCACCCGTTTGCCTTTCAGGGTAGTGCAGCACACGTAATGGAATAAAAATATCGCATAACGTGATAGGGTGAAACAAGATAAAGCCCACCTCGCGTGCGTTATCGTAGCTGCCTGAAAGAGAGAGAGGCCGGCGAGGCGAACTGACGGCATTACCTCACGACGCGTCCTTGTATCAGGTCGCACGCCATCTCACTGTCGCTGATTGTGACCGGCCTGCCGTCTCTTCCGCCGTACCAAGCACGCAACGAAACATTTCCACCTCTTTGTTTTTTGTTTCCAAATATTTGCGGACGTGCGGTACCGTTGCACGCATTACTCCTCGCTGAATTTAGGCTCTCCATTGTGTGGTAGCAAAGCTTTCGCCCATGAAAACTGCTTGCGTTGCCGCGTGGCATTCACTGCGCGGAGCCATTACCGTCATCCCGAATGTTCCCGCGGGAGGGGAGTGCGTTTGCGAGAGAAAGAGAGGGAACCTTTTTTTCTTTGAGCTCGGGTTTGCTGTATGCTTTCAGAGTAGTTACCATCGTCTCTGAAATCCTCACAGCGCTAGGCTTTTTAAAAGCCCCTACTGAGAAGCAGGGAGTAGGCGGTACAATCGAGTCCCTCAGGAACGCACGGGGATAGAGGCTGTTTGTCCCACTGGAGTGGAGTCTTGTTAACCAACATTGATGAAGCGCAGGGAAAAAGAACCAGGCGCCCACTCCCCCTGCACACACTTTGCCTGTACCTTTCAGTCCTATTGACGTGCCCCCTTTTTGGTCGTACAACAGAATGGGCCGTTTATCAATTCGTTTTGTGTGACTTTGCTATCTTTTGGCACCCAACAAAGCGGAAAGGAAACACGACTGAAAATCCTAGCGTGCGTTTATCTGTTTCCCGAAAGGTTACGCGTCCATCATGAATGTGTAATGGCGTCCGACAGGTCGCCCACGTGTTAGCGACAGAGCTGGAGAGCGAACTGTGTGAGAGAGCAAAACTTCGGTAAGGGAGCAATCTGACCGACTTTCAGGAAAAGAGGGTTTCCTGGAGGAGTCGCCACGCGTATGTCGAGGGGAGAAGATTAAATATGCACGAATGCCGAGTCTTGTGCTCTTTGCACCGCTTCGCGGGCCAGACCTAGAAAATGAAGGAATGCGGTAATGCTGGGATAATGTTGCTAGTAGCGGGAAGGCGCTTGGATTATGAACGCGTGAAAAGCGCTTCAAGGTAACGTGGTAATGGCAAAAAAAAAAAAAAAAAACATTCTAGCAGATATGAGAGTGGTCTAAAATCGACGGCAGCGACAAGCGGTGCGTTTAAGCTGGCCTTCGGAGCGAGACCCGGCCGGAAGCATTTCAGCAGACGTACATCCGACGTTAAACGACTACCGGAGGCAATTTTGAGAATTAGAGAGAATTTATCTACCACCTGATAAATTGATTGATTCATTAATATGATGTTTCATGCACCAGAGCTAGACAGACGTTGATGCGCACCGTAGTGGAGGGCTCAGGATTAATTTTGACCACCTCTTCTCTGAAATCTCGAACACAGGGGCGCTTTTGCTTTTCGCCCCGCCTGGTAAATGGTCTGCTGAACGTATGGGGATGATCCTAGGAAATGGGATGCTTCGCTTATGAAGGAATCAGGCTGAGCAGCTTTTTGCGTACACCCGCCGCGGTGGCTCAGTGGCTAAGGCGTTGCGCTGCTGAGCACGAGGTCGCGGGTTCGATTCCCGGCCGCGGCGGCCGCTTTTCTGATGGAGGCGAAAAGCAAAAACGCCCGTGTGTACGAGATTTCGGCGCACGATAAAGATCCCCAGGTGGTCAAAATTAATCCGGAGCCCTCCACTACGGCGCGCCTCATCGCCTGCGTTGCGTCGGCGCGTTAAACCCCACAATCAATCAATCAAGCTTTTTGCGTACGATAATGGAAGCCTGTACACAATCACACACAGATTAAAAATCATACATAATCCTACACATTAGGAATAAAACAAAACATTAAGAAGACAGCGGCGAGAGAGAGGTTCACACTTGTTTGTTCAGCCCCAAACAAAGGGTATGTATTGTGCCGCCGTGTCAATAGGCCAATGATAGCGAGTCATTGCACAAGTAACCACCGTACCAAGTCCGCAGCATGTGACCAGGGGATTTTGTACAGGCTACCATTATAGTGCGGAAAAAGCTGCATTGGCCACACCGGCCGTTGTATCAACGATCGAGCTCGAGAGCACAAGGCCACAACAAGGAACGTTCCGTCCGGTCATGCACCTCCGAGACTGCGCCAGGTATGGACTTCTATGGCGTCAGTACCATGTGCAAAAACAGTGACAGGCTTGCGCCTGAAATCATCGGAGCGATGGAAAACAAATAAAACGTCAAGGACTGTGTTTGCACTGCGTCAGTTGCGCTAACTGATAAAGCGAAGCTATTTTTGCGCACTGTTGCCAGCTATTACTGCGCATCGCATAAATAGGGTTGTTCGTTTTCGGGTAAAACCGGACTTTACCCGATTCTTACACTTCGAACATGTTTCAGGAGATTCGGGTCAAACCAGTTTTCTCCTCGAATGGACCTTTTCCAAGGAGCGTTCTGCACATTTGTGGTCCGATGTTCCGCAGTTCTCAACCCGTACTTACTGACAGCAAGCCCCACAAACACACCTCCCGAGCTCATTGAGTATTGACATGACTACCACTCGCTACCTCGGGCTGGAAAATGCTACCCTGACACCGTTGTGCCTAGCTTAGAGGAGCTGTGTTGAGGGAGAACTTTCTTCTAGTTGGGATATGTTCTGCGATCAAAAAGGTTTCTAATGAAGACCGACACCTGCGCAAGCAAATCACGACAATGTATGTAAACAAGGATGAGACAACGATCGATGAACAGCATTTCCTGAATAACATATATTTCATTAGCTAAAAGTTAACAATGCTATCTACGGTCATTACTTAGTCATTTAGAAAAAAATGCCAAATTTCGGAGAGCATTTTCAAGACAGCCCTGAGGTTTCCCGATTATCAGCGTGAACTAAACACCAATTTTAACGCGTTAGAGTTAAAAAGCTCGTGATGCCCTATAAAATAAACGGAGTGTGGTAAAATAACACAGTACATCTCTAGGTTTAACCCAAAAAACAAGAATTTCTGAATGGTTTCAGAAAAACACCCGCTTTATCCCCGAATATCACTTTGAAAAATAACACCGAATTTCGCCCCTCCCCCTCCCCCGATTTTGACAAAAAAATGCGGCTGATCCTTCCTTCAGAGGAATCGGTAAAACACGATTGTGAAATGTGCATCCACAGAAGCATCTGAGTGTTTATTGCGAATTGATATAAACTTGAACATCGCTATTTATGTTTCGTCGGTATGACACCGTTAGACGTATCAACATTAGACATGATTACACGAGCCGGTGCATTGCGTAAATCCGATTGAAACCACAGCCACTCGCAAACCATGCGAACGAAACGGAACGGGTTATGAGCGAATCGTTTGGTGAAGTCACAGTACGCTACAGCGAAATTATCATTATTGCGGGTTGGCAGCAGACTTGTGGGTGTGCTTGGCGAGTGATGTCCTGCTGGCGGATCGCTTAGGCAAAGGTTCAACCGCATTGGCACTGCTCCACGGGGTGTCCGCCAGACGCTTGCGTTGCGACGAGCTCCGCTTGTGGTTCACGGCGGTGGTGTTCCACAAGCTGAGCGGCGTTCCACATATGCGGCAGATGGGTAACCACAGCAGCTTCCGCTGCTACACGCTGCCCTATCGAGGCGCAAACTATTGGCGCTCATTGGCATCATTACGCACTACTTCGCTTCACCTCTCCTAGACGGCAGCACCATCTGAATGGACAAGTTATAGGGAAGGAAATAGGCGTGTTCGTACAGGTATCCAGGCATGACTTTGTGGCTCAGTCGGTAGAGCGTTTTACACCTCCCGTTGAGGCCAGAGTGATCGTGGGCTCGAAACCTAGCGCCGCCGCGCCAATGGAACTCTTTTTTGGTGATGTCGTTTCCGTGACGGATATGATGTCGGTGAGGTCATATCCGCCGATGTCATAAACCCCGAAAACGAACAACCCTACGCATAACGCACACAGCAGGAAATATTGGTTAGAAGACACGGACAGAAAGATGACACAGGTTCCCACGGAAGAGCCTGTTTAACTATTACTAGTTGCAATAATGCTAAAGCGAGAAATAACGGCGTCAATCTGTGCGTGCAGTAATAACGTACCTCGTTGGGTTGAGTCATGATTGCTGGAGAAATCACACCCAGTACTCTCACCATCTAATTAGCCCTGTTCCCTCCACTGCATTTCGTTTACTTATTTCTTCATCACTTCTTGCACGTCAGTGCCCTGTGGACACATTCGTTCGTCCGTCCAGAGGCAAACAACACCGCCAACGTATGAGGCCTGCCTATTTAACCTTCGCTTGGGTTTCTCACGATCCTTCTCAGAAATTCGAACCAAATAACCTTGACTGTGGTCTTTAATTGCGGTGCATGCAGGGATTCATTATGCTACTTCCGCTCCACGTCCTAACCTAGTGGCTAGGGCATCTTCTACCTTGATGGTGTTGCGACAGAACGCGCGATGCAGATAAGGAAGTGGAAGAGGGATCCAGAGCCTGGGGACGCGGTGCGAAATGAGTGGGGAGAACAGAAACGTGACGGTATCCGCCCACAGTGGCGCCGGGGCCAGTAATTAGGTTTTCGTTCGCACTATTAAGACTTCCCCATCACTCGAGCTATCTCAGCAGCCAGCGGGCCGCTCCTGCCCTTATCAGAATCTGGCCGGCGAGCGAAGTTTGCATGAAAGGCTTCGCACCCCTTTCTAGCGCACGGAAGGTCGAGGCAGTGGTATTCCTGCCACGGCCGAGTGAGAAACAAACGAATAGTAAAGAGAGACATAAAAACACCGATTTTGCTAAATAAATATAGCTGTTGACAGGTTGGCCTGTGTCAAAACTGTTAGCACCATCTCGAATGCGGTCAGGTAGACTAGCAAAGAACCAGTTCACTACCGCAGCAGCTATGGCACTCGCGGTCGAGGGAAGGCATGTCAATTCCTGATGAAAGGTCCTTTTAGCGCAATAGCGCTATTAGAGTAATTTTTATTTCCCCATAGCTGTTAGCCGTGCGCCACCAGCCATGCTCATCAAGCGTCCGCGGAAACAGTCATCGCTGGAAACCGGAAGCTGTGACTGAGGCAGGCACTTGCGAAGGCTCGCTTGAATCTGAAATACGCGCAGCAGTAATGGAAATGTGGAAAGAAGGAAGATGATAGTACGGCCGCGAGGAAAGAAAAGATACGTGAATTCAGCAGGCGCCGCGCCTGCGCAGTGAAGTTCGGTCTGCGACTCTCTCGGGGGTAGACTGCTCGGCAGGCCTTCGCTATCCGTACCCGCACCTGACGCCATCACATCAAAGCGCCTATCCCATCTTAACTAATTCTCGCACCAACATTGTGTTACCTAATTGAGAAAGGAGCCAAAGGATTATCGCCAATATGTCGAAAGCCAAAGTGACGCATAGATTGTGGTCTGCAACGAACTAAACTATCTCCTAGTAAAAGTAAAACCTTATATGTAGCGCGTAATTATACTAGGTTTTAATTTTCTTTTCAAATTTTCCGCGGTTCTTTGACCGGTACAAGGTGTGAGGGGAAACCTAGTGACGGCATCCCCCGGCCAATTAGAAAAATCATCCCAAATATTTACGGATTTCATCCCGAAGAACGCTGACGCAAAAATCCTTGGGATGGCCCTACTAAAAAGAGGCGGAGCTGTTCTAACAATTTCCAGAATACAGAACATTGTCCACGAATTGGGCCACATTTTATAACTCCCAACCAGGCAACCAGGCGAACCACGCAAGTGCAAGAAAAACCTATAAAACTCATGCAGGAATTGTTTATGATCCAGATATCCTACAGCCTGCCGTACCTCAGACCTACCCTTACCGAATAAAACCCAAGAGACGCTTTCATCAGGATAGTATATAAGGCAGCCAGCAACCTCCCAATTTCCGCGGTCTCCGAAAAGGTCATCAAAAAGGGTCTTTACCTGTGAAGACAGCAGAGAGCCACTCTCCCGGGGCAAAAGAAGCAGATGTAAAAAACTATCGGGGCAGATCAAATTCCTTCGATTAAATTACTAAAATCATGCAAAAACAGTATACACCGATGCCGGAATGTGCGAAAGTACAGAGGCCCCAGTCGTCGCAGTGGACTACGCTGCCCATCTTTGTGGCTGAATGAACCTCCCCCACAGGCAGGAACGGAAGCAGCGAAAATTGGAGCACTCCTCTTCGTCTTCCAACAAGCGAAACTATTAAATAGAAGCGCAAACCTCATTAGAGCTTCCCATAACGGCATTGCAAACATCATTACAGACGGCATACCTAAACGCTTGGGGAAAGATTCTCTCATCCACAACAAAGGAAGTTCCAGTTACTTGAACACATAGACGCGAAGGTCTGAAAGGAGTCGAGGCTCCTGACCAATAAGCACGTGAGCTCACACGCCGTTCTCCTGCCCACCACGACTGCGACACTCCCCTCACTGAAAATATGAAGAACGTCCCCTCTCTCTATGCCTTGAAACACGATCCTTCCAGTCCCACGAGGAGCTCTCAGGGCTGAAGGACCGCAAGCTCTTCGCAGGATTTGAAGGGTGGAAAAACTGCGCCTGAGAGACAAGACAGCAAGTAAGGGACAGGAGGGGCGCAGAGCCAGTTGTAAGTCTGCGCCCGTCCTGTCCCTTCCTTATACAAACCAATCTATATATCCACAAATCTGGATGGGCTAAATTGTTTGGCGGAAAATACCCGACTTTAACTGAAAACTGTACTAAATGCGAAAAATACGCACCCTCTTCCACACAACCTAGCCTCGTCCAAGGGCATCCTCAGGAGAGAAAAAGTAAACGCATGTACTTCTTTGGAAAAGGGGGAGGCAGATTTGACCAGCTCGTCGCCTCAACTTTAGCCGGAGCTGGTTGACAGAATTGTTGAGAGAACAGGGAACGAGCTGCTGCATGGCTCGGTACTGCGGTTCCCCCTGTGCCAAAGCTACCACTATTTATTACAGAAGAAGGGTATTTCTCTTGAAATATCTCTTAGCAAAAATGAAAATGTCCACATAGCCCACTGAATTAAAGAATAAACCCTATGGTGAACTTACACTGTCGCCTCACCACTGAAACTAACCAAAACGAAGCAGCCGCAACCTTTCACGCCCACATAACAGCCACACAAACGTAGATGGCGTCTTTCTTTCCTGTACCACGTCGGTTTAAAACTGTTGAGGAGAGTCTTGCTATCTTGGCTTACGTTCAGTGCTTCGAAAGCAGGAATCGTAAACGCATCAACTGCGTTCCAAAACGCTCCTTGAGCGTTGAAGCAATGCTATCGCGTCGTACATGGTTAATAACCTTAACCTAGATATCACTGTAACTCTTTTCGTAAGTCTTGGCTTCGCTGTGGGACACACAATACAAGGACGCCAGCTTATAAAAAAAACATGCGTACACCAATATATATGAAGTCGGCTTCACACGTAAGCATAAGTGCATTGCTCGGAAGAAATTTGTTCATCGGCAATGTATGACATTCATGCCAAATATCAAGCCGGAGAGGCGAACGGTTGCCGAAGGGCGAAGCTCAGCCGAAGTAAGGGGTAGGAGAGAGGCCGTTGACAGTCTACGCGCCCACGCAGAAAAAAACAGAAAAAAAAAACAGGGGAGTTAGCTGGTAACAGCTCCGCTTTGATACCTAGACAAACAATGGCCGCAACAATAAGTTTATGCTACGCGAAATACGGGTTCATTTCACACGACCTTCCAATTATTTTGTTATAAACGAATGCCATAGCTATTATTCAGATTTCACATGCCGCGCTCGTTCTATACCTGGCCTGTACTCGCAAGTTCAGTGTACACAGGTTGATTCTGGTGTACCCCAAAGTCAGGGAAGCTTTTTGAATAGGCCTGTGTTTCTGACAAACGAGAACTCATCTCTTGTGCTCCGTTAACACGAATTAGAGAGCAAGCCTTTATGAAAAACCATTTAGACTGAACCTTCATTGGAACCCGGCGGAATCTGGCCGTAAGCGTAATCGTTGAATAATAGCCTAATATACGGGCTGGCATGTGATGGTTATTGAGCTGCCTGTTCATGGAGATCGTTCGGGGCGGCGCCAAGAGCCCTTCCGAGTGGAATAATTTAGGTTATGGTGGGTGTTGTGCCAGAGCACCCGGCCCAGATTCGTTGCACGGGGCGACGCGGCGACAGCGAGGCCGATTCACGCCTCGTCCAAACCAGACCGAACCGCCCGCGGCCGACAGGCTGAAACTTGCATCGCCTCTCCTTTTGCGTCGAGGCGGCTCGGCCGAATCCTGCATCGGGTGAAAGACCGGAAACCGACATGCAGCTACTCGCTACTCGCCTGGAGGCGAGCTCGCGGAGACGGCGAGGGCGTCGCCCTACCTTTCTCCATCTTGGCGGCTCGGCTGAGGCAACCGCTTCGCGTCCATTCGCCAGATTTCAAACTTGGGAAAGCGAGAGTCGTGATTGAAGCGATTCAAACTTCTCGGGGCCAGGACGGCATTCCGGAGGTATAAAAACCCGCCCGGAGGCACTTATTGAGGCATTCCTCGGCGGCATTCTTCGGCGGCACTTTTCGGAGGCACCGAGTGGAGAGGTGCTGTCGCCTTTGTGCGAGCCATGTAACACTGTTGTTACCCTTGTACATACTAGGGTATAAATGTTGCTTCAAATTTTCGTCGGCTCGAGAACTTCATTGCTCTGCTCTGCGCCGCGTCGATAGCGGACGGAGCAAGGCAGCGTCGCTACACGGTGACTGCCCTGGGAAGGCCAGTCGCAACATTGGTGGCTGCGGTGAGATTGCCCAGTCCCAACAGCGTCACGTGACAGCGTCGAGATGGCTGATTCCTGACGTGGGTTACAAGGTGGATGCGAAGTCACGACATTGGTTACTGCGGTGGGATGCCCAGTCCCAACAGGGGTGGTAGCGGTGGGATTCTGAGTCACAACATGGGGCACTTTGTCTAGTGTAGAACTGCAAGCGAGCCAATTGACATGATTTATCCACACGTGCATGTATAAGGTTTCATCGATCACAACATTAGCGTAGTAAAACGTAGTCATTTGTTAACTGATCCACTCAGTTTATGACGGGTCTTGCACTTCGATACTAATTCGATAGTCAGTTGATGTCGATATATAATACCCCTATATAATGACCCTACCGTATCATGTTTGCTTGTGAAACAAATGTCACGTTCAGCCACTATTTCTGCATGCCTAATTGAGGCATGCGCGCACGAGTGTGTACTTGGAGGTACTTGCGTGTGCTTGTGTGTGTGCGGGTGCGAGTATGCGTGTTGCGTGCGTGCGTGCGCGTGCGAGCGTGAAACGTTAATTATGAAGAGATAAAGTCGGGCGATGCATTTTTACACATAGCGTCCACACCGATCTCTATCGGCTAAGTGACATAGTGTCATTCATAAATGTTTATTTAACACTAACCTTCGTGTACTACAATTTCTTTTCGTGGAATTTCGGCTTCCGCATCTGTGTGGTATACAATACTCACGCGCGAGACTTCATCGTAATTACTAGCAAAACCGTAGACAACAAAACTGGACGAAAACATATCCCCGGATTACATCTCCACGCATTTCTACGCCAAGTCAAGGAACCCTACCGTTCACGAACTCCCGCTCTACAGACCCGTCCTATCTTGAGTCCAGCAGCCCGAGTTCGCACTCCCCCGAGATCACGTGGGAGCAGGAACTTTTTTTTTACCAGAGCTCGAGTCATGGCCCGGTCTCCGGAAACGGGCTCACTCCTAAAGAATGTGTGCGGAGAGACAGTGTATCTCAGGAACAACCAAGACCTCCTAGCAAGCGCACCTTCCTTTCCGGCTACCAAAGCGCGAAGGGCCATCAGTTACACGCTTGGCCCTCTCCCAGCGCAAACAGCGCACACTTGTTTACGTCGGCTCGAGGCGGCCTCAAACCTAAACAACAGCAACTGCATGCAGCGCGCCTGCCGGCACACGTTGATGCCAGCCTCTCCTTCATCGCGCGCATCCTTTCCCCCTTTTTTTTGTGTTGCCTTGATAGCACGCCTCCTTGTTTTAGCCGCTCATTTATTAAGCGGGCGTGTTTATCCTGCAGGTCATTGCAGCGCCGAGCGCTAAGTGGTCAGGACCAGGCGAAGAAGGGGACACCTTCGGGCGATGGAGAATCCCGCTGTGAAGTATATGGGACTGTTTAGGAATTAGGGTATACAACTGAAGCAGACCGGATTTCCGTATTGTGCCACGTAAGACGGGCGGCAGATGAGACACATCTGCGCTTAAATTCTTTCGCTTTCAACGCACAAATTTAGGCTCCTTGGGGGAAAAAATTACGCCCATCTTCCTGGGAGGGAACCCTGATGTGATGCGACGCATCGGGGGGTTCAATTGGTCGTAACGTTGCCTTGAGCGTTTGCGCTGACGCTGGTATTGGATTGTGTCAGCCCACTTGCTGAAGGGACCGTCGCTTCCATCACGTCTTCATCGGAAGAATCAAGTCAAGCACGGAGTCGTCAAGCGAAGTCACGCGGATTCGAACGAGAGCGAGCGCTGACTGAACCGCTGCAGCGCGCTACCCGGTTTATATTCACAGCGCCTGAAGGAGAGAAGACAGAGGAGGAAAGTCACGCATGCGCGCACTTGCGCGCCGGAGCAGACGCGAGCGGAGCGAAGCGCGCGCGCGCAGGTGTTGTTGTTTATGATAATGAGACAGAGTGAGAGTGTTGTGCCAGCTGTCGGAGAGAAGAACGGGGGAGAGCTGCACATGCGCAGGTGGTGTGCTGACGCCGACGACGCAGGAGGGACATACCCCAGAGCAAGAGATGCGTCGCATCTAAAATGTCTCGGTAGGTGAGGCTTTATTCAAGCTGGGGTGGAAAATTTCGGGGATGAGTAGCGGATTAGTTTCTTGACGCGCAAGAACGCTCACTTACACAAAACTGACGCCCACTCCCGCGAATGAACCCACGCACACACGAAAACCATCGGCTCTAGATGTCCCATTATGGATCGCAATTTTGTTCCCACATCTTTATTTTCAGGACTCTTTGACTTTTGACCTGAGTACTGACAGGGAAGGTTTTCAGAGGGAGGGGTTGTCGAAGGAGCTGAGTGGGTGCATTGATTTCCAACAGACTTCTATTAGGTCGTCGTGACTTAGCGTCAATGATTCAATGACGTGTTGTCAAAGGGGTGTATTATGTAGTCCTAAAAGCCGCTCTAAAACTTTACAACCTTAAAGTGCAGGAGGGTAGAGCTCTTCCATGGTGTGTAAGGCGACCCGCGGTAACGCTGCTGTAGTGACCTCAATCCAATCATCAGAAGAACAAAAACCAATACGTTTTAGAATCCGGGCGGGCGTTTCTCTTGTTATTTTGACACGAGTGCATACGTGCTATGCTTTGCCTAGCAGAGCTTCTATATTGCATATGTCAGAGCTTGGAGAACACATATTAAGAAAGAACAACCCCCCGGTTGGGGCACATGATAACTGCTCCGTACACTCTCAATATTAGGAAATGCTTTCACGTATAAAACATTTGTGTTACGTAAAGGAAATGTCGTAAGCAATGCTCATCTTGATACAGCGATAGGAATAGGTGGCAAGCGAGATGAACACGCAACAACTGCAAAATAATCATCGGTGGGTAATGGGGGAACATGCCAGCCGAAGCTATAACGGATAGCTCCGTGCGATTCTTGTGGCAGCTCCGTAACGGCGGGTCGGCGGATCCGACAGGCCCGTATTCCCCAACAGCTATCATGATGAATGTCTATGTGCCGCGTTGCAGGCGGCATCAGCAGCGCTCTGGTGGTCCGTTCTCGCACGCGCACATTGCTCCCGCTTTCGTCTTTGTTTTGGTGCGCTGTTCATGTTGTCCTGCGTACACACAAGACGGGTCCCTGGAATGCCGGAAACGCGCGCCTCAGTGGAAGCGCTGCTGCTAGGTGCCTCGCGGCATCTGCTTCTACTGCTGCTTCTGCTCAGTCGGATACGCGCTCGCGAGAACATACATTGCGACCCGGAGCAGCGTTGACTGAGGGCAAAAGAAGGCGCCCGCACGACGAAGGGAATACTACTGCCAAGGCCGGCCAGCGGAACAAAGAAAGCCGATCAAGGCGCTGAGACGTCTCCTTCTCCTTTTTGTTGGCTCAGCTTAGTCGGGCGACAAAGAACATGAGCTCGTTACATGTTGGGGAGGGCAGGAGTCGCGTCGGCGGCAAATATGCTCCGGCGCGTTCTTTTCCCGGTTTTTCTTTGTCTAACGTTTCGCTGAGAGGAAATGTCAGCTTAAGAAAAGGAGGCAGGACATTGCGAGGTAAATGCAGAGTGGCTGCGGGTTGCATACACCGCTTGTGTTTTCTTGTGCTTGATCGTAAGCAGTTTTGTGGATGAGTGAGCTAAGTTTGCCCTGCGTATCAAATCATCTTCGGTCGCAAAATTGAACCTAACCTGTGACGTTTACAAGAAAACATCTGTTGACTTATACTTTATAGTTCCTGATAGAAGGAAAGAAAGAAAGAATGCAGGAAACGAAAGGAAGAAAGAAAGACCGAAAGAAAGCAAGAAAGGCAGAAAGAAAGGAAGAAAGAGAGACAGAATGAAAGAAACAAAAAGAAAGAAGGAAGAAAAAAAAGAAGCAGTAAAGGAAGAAAGAGGAAGAAGGGAAGAAGATATAAAAGAAAAGGACGAAAGACAGAAAGAAGGAAAGATAGAAGAAAGAAAGAAAGAAAGAAAGAAAGAAAGAAAGAAAGAAGGAGAGAAAGAAAGAAAGGGAGGAATAGGCCTGCTCATTCGCCCGCGCAGTCCGTAGGACTGAGGTTATGAAGCGATATATCAAATTTCGATATATGAAGCTGGAAAAGACAACGTTTTGTTCTCAGAGACAATGTTGTATCTCTAGTCGAGGGAAAGTAAACACGCCGGAGAAATACATCGAAATTAAACAACAACGAATTGAAAGTCAACTGAATTCTCACACCCTTTTAAAAAGTAGCGCTTACCACACCCGTCCTATAGCAGCAAACTCGCTTAGGGATACTCAAGTTCGGGATGAGGCAACTGCACAAGATGAAGACGAACGTAGTAATCTATTACCTTAGCGCAGAATGAAATGCGTGTTGCAAAAGAGCACTTTGCGTGATAAATGGGCGAAACTTCATAATAACAAGCCATTTAGACGATGCGCATACAGTTTCGACTGTCCTGTTTGTAGAAATCGGCTTGTAGAAATGGCGGCCCACGGAGTACTGGCGGTACCTGCTTGTGGCTTGGATAGTCTCATATTCGTTAGCAATGCGCCCTAGTCTACATATGCTTAGCGTATGCGCCCTGCGCGTCTCCAACTGAAAGAATCATCTTAGTTTCCACAATTTTACCTGAGACTAGTGATATTTCTGTTCTGCTTACAAGGCAAAAATAAAATTAATGTACAGAATCAAGACAATTTGTTGCATTACTCGACGACAGCCCGTAAGCGCACGCGCGCCTTTTCCTCCAGGAGCAACGGGGCTGAGAACCCGGTGTCGGATAACATTATATCCGCAATGAAGTTGTGCGAATATAAACGGTGGCACTGCGAATAAAATTCTAATATTCAAAATTGACAGCAACTCCAAGAAAATATTTTGAGTAGGAATGTATTTTCTTAAAGAGCTTAGAGAACATAGCTCCAAGAAAAACATAACTTAGGCATGCGGCACTTACCACATGTAATAGTTAGTGATTTACAAGGAAAGTTTACAAAAAATAAAAAGAAACAATTATGAAGAGGTGACAATGCAGTGGCGAGAAATGGGCTTTCTTTGCCGTGAAGAGGTGCTAGGATGTAAACACATATCTTACTAGCTGCTGTTCTTCCAGTTTTGACTGGAGACGAGGCGTGCTAGTGGCTTGTACGGTCCCAGTGGAAGCCGGTAAGTAATACCACTACAGTGAACTAAAATACAGAGTGGTTCAAACGAGCTGCCAAAAATGAAGCAAAAACAAGGAAACGACAGCGGAATCACCTGAAGTATTGTGATCGTCTCGCTACCACGTGGTGGTCAGTGGCAACTTGAGCTTCTGCATGGATAATTTAAAAACCAACCAACAAACAAATCAATAATTATGAAATTGTATAAAAAATATAAGCAAATAAAAAAGTATTTACATATATAAATGGTCTTTATTATTACTGCTGTGAAAGTGAAGAGGAATTTCCTGTATTCTTGCGATGGCGGATCCGCCGTGTGGTGGCTGGCAAAAACTCTCGCGTCGTCTGCTACATGAACTTCTGCGACGCGGAGCCGTTGCATAAAAGATAATGCACCCAGTGGTTTGAAGACAGCGCATAAATGTTTGAAACCAGGGCGTGAAGCGAGTAGTCTCCTGGGCTAAAATGTGTACCGGTAGCGCAACAGTTCGCCAAATATGTTTTGTCTCCCAATCTACCGTCGATTTTTCACGTTTGGTGAAAAGCGCTGCCGAGCTCAGACTAGCATCGCGCTGCGTGAACACGCGCATATCGGGCGAAGATTCAGCAAATGTAACGTCGCATAGAACAAAAGCATGTATAGCCATAGAGTTTCATACAATAATATTTGTATGGAACTTCATGTGTATAGGTAGGTTTAAATATGTATATGACGTATTCGGTGCTAAGGAAATTGCGGTGCTGTTATTTTTTCTTATAATCCCGAACTACAAATTTGCTTGTGATTGTATGTTCCAAGAAGCGCGAATATTTATTTCACTGTCAGGGTATGACTATTGCACATCGTGCCGAACAGAAAATAGGTAGTAAAGGTCGATATAGTAAGACTTAAGCGTAGTTAGCTTATGTTTGGCGGGCATTAAAAAAGAAAAAAAAAACTGAACAAAAGATATAACGCTAAGGCACGGGTGGAAATCGAACCTCGGTCTTCTGTGTGTGAAGCAAGTATTCTACCACTCCGTCACATTTTTAAGTCTTCCGATAGCAGCACCCCTAATGAATTTTAGCCGTTTTTGGCTTCACTTTTGATGTATAAAAGTATAGCCGTTTGATCCCACTCTGTGTTATAGTTCACTCTAATACCACCTAACTCCTCAGTTGTGCACAAATACTGTACAAAATTTCGGCTGATTGATTGATTGTCATTATTTATTCAGAGGTTTCGTTGCCTGAGGAAGTGGCGAGAAATTACGGTAGAGGCTATGGCACATCCTGCTGCCTTCATTAATAGAAACCGTTGCGGGGGTATTTGTCAGGATCCCCTCATACTGCTTTATAGAGACAGCTTTATAGAGACAGCTTTATAGAGACCGGCAGTTAGGTGAGTAGGGCTTCCAGTAAAGGTAGCCTTACACTAGCTGAAGAATATTAAGTGCTAAATTAAATGGAAAAGATTCGGCAGTCAATGTGCCTTGGAGAAGGTACATGTGGATGCCGATGTTGAGCGTGGGGCTGTATTTTGCCGGTTAATTATAACGTCTGGTTCAGTTGATAAATTTTGCTCAACTAGCGCTCAAATTCAGCTAATATACAACAGGTTTGGCAAAGAATGCCCCCACCTATTTCTTGCAAGGTGTGCATGTATTGGGCTTTTTTGCATAGCTTTAACGTTGTGTAAAGAAGCCATTTAAAAAAAAAAGAAAGTTCTGCGTATAAGGTAAACCTTGGCACAAATTTTGCGGGAGAGCCAATTTTTATCGCTGCAATCTCGAATGTGCAAAAACTTCGAAACCTCAAACAGTAAAACTGCGCTGTATATTGACTGGCAAAACATATTCGCGATGTATCCCAAGTTTTCAGTATTCGCACACCTTCATTCAAGAGCCATCCTAGAACCCGCACACCAAGCCCAGCTGAGTGAGGCAAGAGTCACCGATAGGCTCACTATCGTCAACAACGAGAAACACAGGAAGCCTCGAGCAATATCGGAAGCATAAAGGACTGGGTCAGAAGGGCCCAGGGGGACGTAAAAACACCAGCACATGAAGTAAAAACCTCGATGCAAGTGCCCAGCGCGAAACCTAAGCTTCTTCACAAGCGGCAAACTAGAAGAGGCATTACCCAAAGGTGAAAGTGGAGACCCTACCGAGAAAGTTAAAGAAGCCCACAGCCGCAATCCCACAGGCGGCGGCGATACACGCAGCGCAACTGTGTCACGGGGACAGATTAAGAAAGTTTCTCAGCAGTTCTAATACATAAAAGCTTTTGAGATATTTAATTGGGGTGGCGAAAAGCAAAGTTGAATTTGTGCGCTCATTTGCCGGGACGCAGTCAGACCTGAACGAGAAATTGCAAGCCATTCAAACACCTTCAATTTCCCCCGTTATGCCTATTCCAGACTACACAGGATGGCCATATCCCTATCCGGACACGTAACTACAGGTATGTCAAGTAGATTGATTGTGGGGATTTAACGCGCCGACGCAACGCAGGCGATGAGGCGCGCCGTAGTGGAGGGCTCCGGATTAATTTTGACCACCTGGGGATCTTTAACGTGCGCCGAAATCTCGTACACACGGGCGTTTTTGCTTTTCGCCTCCATCAGAAAAGCGGCCGCCGCGGCCGGGAATCGAACCCGCGACCTCGTGCTCAGCAGCGCAGGTATGTCAAGTAAAATCTGCCCTGTCAAGTATCAAGCGAAACACCACACCAAGACAAAACCCAATACCAAAGAAAGCATGGTATAACCCTGTACCTTTCTTAGTGGTTGTCCTCATCGCGAACATGAACACCTGCTAGAATAACGGGGCACACTCACCAGCACAGAAGACCGCAAAAGCGCACTTCATTCACAAGTCCGGACATTAAAGAAATTGCATTTAATTCGCGAACCGGACATTAAAAATCTCCGTCCCATATCTCTGTCCATAAGCTTGGGAAAAGTGATGGAGCGCATTGTCCCCACGGGTATGTAGAAATGCCTGAAAAACACTGGAAAGCTGTCATCCACCATGTCTAGCTTCAATCCGCATATTTTAGCCAAAGATTTGCAGTAAGAGCTAAAAAAAGATCTCACTATGAGAGCGAGCAGCGACACGCACACCACTTGAGGGATCTCATTGACAATGGCACCCACCACAACATCTTAGTGAAACCCAATGGTCTAGGCTGCGGGAACACAACATGAAACAACACCAGAAATAAATTATATGCCCGGTACGAAACAACGATCATACTACGAAAGCCATGCTTGACCGTAAAAACCAGTACTCAAATTACAAAAATACAGAGGGGCTACTGCCGGTACAAACGCGTACGACATGCTGACGCTGCTATTTGCCGATATACATTAAGTAATTCACAAACGCAGTCAAATAACATGAAGCGCAACAAGGTGCACAAGGTGCATCCAGGCAAATCTTGCTATTTTCCTCACCCGTTTGCCATAGGTATTGTGCATATTATTATTTTCCCATGAGCATTTATACAGTTTCTATTGTGAGGATAATGATGAAGAGTTGACGACTCGCTGTGAGGCCCTAAAAATAGGCCTTCCACGGTGAATCAGCACCCCTACCCTCTGTTAAGTTCGGGCTACGCATGTAATTAATGAAGGCCACTGGGGGCTCATGTATCCGCGTCGCCTCCGCTGGTAGCTGCTATCCCGTGTCCCTTTCATGTAGCCGCACGGACGCCAAGTTCGGAGACGCGGAGAGCGTGTTTGTGCCCGTCCTTTTGTGTGTCAAAAGACGGGGGCGATTAGCCTGAGTATCTCTGTCGCGTCGGAGGTGGCTGGGTCATTCGGCATGACAAGCTTACGGGAAGCTGAATGATGGTGTGTCTCATAGTGTCGGAAAGGCGCGCGGTGTAAGTTTTTGAGAATCTGCGAAGCCGGCGCCGGGCGCGCTCCGTTGACGGGTCGTTCGCCTCGATGACGGTCGCCTGGGCTGGCATCGTCTCTTCCCATGGGCTGTTCAGGCGGGCGGCGGCGCCCCTTTAGTCTGGGAGGGGATTAGCCCCGACTCCCTCTTTGTCCCGGCGCGCGCGCAGACAAGGCGCCAAAACGAGGACGTGGGAGGAGGTCAGCCGCACGAAGACCGCTCCAAGCCGTCGGCTTGGCTTTTAGCAGATGCCGCCCGCTGAACGTAATGGTTGGTCCGCTTTAGGCCGCAGATGTCCGTATTTGCTGGCCGGGTGCAACAGCGTGCGTGGGAAACGCACTATGAGTGCATAAGAGAGAGCGTTGGGTCACGTGACCGCAGGTGGGGACACGTGTGATTGGCTGGTTGCTGTGGCCAATCAATGGTTTCTATTAATTGTTTAAAGGGTTTTTCTCTGTTTCTTGTACGCCCCCTTTTTGGAGGCAGGGTTTTTGTTATCAAAACCGGAGTGTTGGGTTTTCTCGAGGGTCGGTCGAGAGGGGATCTAGTTCAGTATAGAGCTCGGCCGAACAGGCTGCTGCTGTCAGAGTGACAATGTAACCGTCACTCTGACCTGATGTAAAGTTGGGGTAATGTAAATAGTGTAAATAAACCTAATATCCAGCAAGGAAGGCAGTCCTCAACCCTCACCCGCTCCAAGCATCGGTCGTCGGTCATCGGAGCGAGTCGAGATCGTCCTCTCGGCTCGCGCATCAAAAGAACATCACTATTTCGTCTCCATCAGTTCGCCAAGAAGATGGAGAGGCGAAATTTAACTCCCTCGGTGACACCCCACGACGTGGACGGAGAGTGATCCAAGACAAACTGCCTCCAGTGCCAGGATGCCTTTCATCCGCAACGTGCTGACTGCGTAGTGGTTGCACGATTGCGCTTTTTTGAGCTGGTTCCCGACTTTTTCGTTTCCAACCACCGCGACAGGATGGGCTTGTGCGTGTGCGACTCTACGTGGTGTGCTACTTTATTGAAGGAAAAAAGAGGAAAGTGGCCCAGCCGGTAACTACCTCCCGTGTTGAGGACACCTCAATAAACACTGAGTCTAGGAGGAGGAAAGAGAGAAAAGATGACACAAAGGGAGACGAAGAAAGATGGTGGATAATGAGCGGCGCAGCACTGACAACATCGAAAGCATCTTAGCCGGTCAGATAGTCTTGTGTCCTCAGGGGAACTCGTCAAACTACTTTCCGTGTCATGACGAAGAATAAGCAAAAACACGCATAAAAGACGGGGAGCCCGACATGCTAACGACGAGAAAAAGCTGCTCGGAATGGCCGCCAGGGAAGAAAACCGTAATTGCGGGCGCGTCAACACTATAGGCCTGGTCACGTGTTTTCGACATACTATTAGTAGTAGTAGCAGCAGCAGCAGTATTACTACCTCAATTAATAAACTACTACTACATTGCTGCCTTTCGTGAAACTTCTCCTGGGCACTCCCCCTCTTGCTTTATGACAACCTTCCTTTCCTCAGGAGAATGTAGGCCGGGATGAGCCTTTCCTCAGGCACTGATAAATGATTACTGAGCATTTCGTGGTTTGTTGACGCGCCAGCATAACCCACATGACATGACCTAAACCACATGACATCACATTGGTGACTGGATGGCATTACGCTATATCAACTTGAAAGTGCTAATTCGCTTGACACACCCATTGCAGTAGTATGCGAGCGCATTGCCAATGACCACAATGGTCGAAAGCTTAGACTTTCAGTTGGAGCAGTGCGGACGGTTCACTTACCTATCAACGTTGGGAATCATCAATCTTCAGGACGAGCACAATACGTTAGTTATGCTGGCGACGTTCGGAGCATCATTTACGTGGCGCGGACATGCATCGATTTTTTTGGGAGCCTACCCCCTGCCACGAAAACAAAACAAAACGCTTGTACGTTTCACATGTAAAGTAATGCATTGTTGAGATCCCTTGATGGATGGGCTCCCATGTTAACAAAAGACAAGCAATAGCACCGTAAATACAGACAAATGCACGGGAATGTGTCTGTGGAAGAATAAAATGCCTTACCTAGTTGACAATCTACGCATTATTTATGCACGCCCCGCTTGCCACCATCCAAAGTGAAAGGGCCAATCTTTCATCTCGACATTGATCGGACGTAAAAGAATAAATGAGCCGCATCCAATTGCTTTGAATGGCACTACGGCACTACTCTCAAATGAGCTGTGAACTTTTTTTTTACTCAACTTTCACATCGGTGGAAGCGATTAATAATGCGCTTTGCTTATTCCCCTTACCCCCCCCCCCCCTTTTCAAGGCCTTGCTCTCAGAGAGCACTTATTCGGCACACGTTACTAATAGGTCGCCGGCCGACAGAAATCGGTGCTATAGGAAACTTTTTGGCGGTGATAAAATAAATATTTATTGACGACATGCTTATGAAAAAGATGAAGGCTGCTGGCAAAAAAAAACTGAAGTATCCATGCCTCTCTAACTTTAACAGCGCCATGCGACCTTCCGCTCGTTGGGCATTATTATGCTGCTAACGCCATGATGGGAGTTTAGAAAAGAATGGGGAAGTATTTTACAACAACGTGCGCTTCCTTATACTGTTCATTAAACCCTGGGCCTCCACTATTATTATTGCGGGCTAGAGAATTCAAGTCATGCACTTAAACAGTCATTAATATTCATGTTTGCAGTATAGGCCACAATTGATCAATGAGGACACTAATGATATCGTGCAAAATAAGTAACAGGGCCATTCTCTCCGATTAATATTGAAGGCTGGTCTTGTTATTTCTTTCTAAAGCGAATGACTACAGCTGTGTTTTTTAAAAATAGCATGTTTTTGGGACCTACTTTTACAATAGATTTTAGCGTTAAGAGTACAATTATTCATTGTAGAACACTGCGCATGGTGGCCGAACGCTTGTGAGATAAAAGGGATGTGATAGACCCAGATGGATACTTTCACCACAAGAACACCTGGTCTTGATACATAGGGCTACGGACCTAGTGGACGGTTTACTAGTGTCTCAGTGAAGTTCGTTATTACTATTACCACCCCGAACACTGGTACAAACACCGAATGCCAGGCATGAATCTGAAAAAAAATCCCATTAGAAGTCCTATGTAGGAATCACCATTAGTCGTAAGCCTTCTGGACGCCTTTGTGACGTCTGCAAGGAATGGTTCTGCAGAAGATGAATGGCTCAGGTACACTTGCACTTTTGCCCATCATTCTGCTGACTCATTATTTATAAATGGCGTAGACCAAAATGTAACGTATCAAGGGTACAGCAATGTGCTTTGCAGTCAAGGGTTGGCAGTCAAGGGGTTGGCAATAAGTGTTGGCAGTCAAGAAAACCTCGGAAAGCAAAGGGGAGGATATGGTAGGCCATTGAAACAGATAAAGAATTCGGAAAGAAAGTGGAGAAAAAATGCCCGCCAGGTGGGATCCGAACCCACGAACTCCAGAATACCGGTCTGGTGCGATAACCACTACGCTACCGGCGGGACTATTTTTCACTTCCACTTTCTGGGGTATTTATGTCAATGTAATATTTTCCTGTGCTTAAGGGTGGTAGCCAGCGCCACTCCGACTTCTCGGGGTGAAGGGCACCTTCTTTTTAACCCCCGGGCCGTGACTCGAGTGTCTACGACATGTCGAGAGTGGTCGACCAGCGTCGAACCCCATTAAGCTCCCTATGGCACCAAGACTGCCAGAACAGAGGCCCTCGCTATGCATGTAGCGAATAAGAATAGGAAATGAGGGGCTCGTTGAAAATAAGACAGAAATAAGAGTTGGCAGTCAAGAAAACCTCGGAAAGCAAAGGGGAGGATAGGGTAGGCCATTGAAACAGATAAAGAATTTGGAAAGAAAGGAAGTGGAGAGAAAAGTGGTCGTGGGTTCGGACCCCACCTGGCGGGCATTTTTTCTCCACTTTCTTTCCGAATTCTTTATCTGTTTCAATGGCGTACCATATCCTCCCCTTTGCTTTCCGAGGTTTTCTTGACTGCCAACCCTTATTTCTGTCTTATTTTCAACGAGCCCCTCAGTTCCTATCCTGATTCGCTACACACACACACACACACACACACACACACACACACACACACCACACACACACACACACACACACACACACACACACACACACACACACACACACACACACACACACACACCACACACACACATATATATATATATATATATATATATAATGTAACAATACATAACTTGTTGAATGTTGTGCACGGTAGATGGCATTGACTATGTCACTGGCCTATTCCGCCGGCGGAAACTCCGGGGCGACGAAGAGGAGAACGAGGTGCATTTTGGGTATCCAGGGCTCCGACACGACGCTCAGCCGTTGAGGGGTGAGCTGAGGGTTTATTTAAAAAACCTGGGTGAGCACCGTCGCTGAGCGTCGTGTACGAGCCCTGGATACCCAAAAAGCACCTCGTTGTCCTCTTCGTCGCCCCGGTGTTTCCGCCGGCGGGATTGGCCTGTGACATAATCAATGCCATCTACCGTGCACAACATTCAACAAGTTATGTACCGTTACAATATATATATTTATAGATTAGATTAGATTATATTAGATAAGATAGATAGATAGATAGATAGATAGATAGATAGATAGATAGATAGATAGATAGATAGATAGATAGATAGATAGCTAGATAGATAGATAGATAGATAGATAGATAGATAGATAGATAGATAGATAGATAGATAGATAGATAGATAGATAGATAGATAGATAGATAGATAGATAGATAGATAGATAGATAGATAGATAGATAGATAGATAGATAGATAGATAGATAGACAGATAGATAGATAGATAGATAGATAGATAGATAGATAGATAGATAGATAGATAGATACATGCATGCATGCATGCATGCATGCATGCATGCATACTACATACATACATACATACATACATACATACATACATACCATACATACATACATACATACATACATACATACATACATACATACATACATACATACATACATACTAACATACATAGAGAGATAGATAGATAGATAGATAGAGAGAGAGAGAGAGGGGCAGAGAGAGAGAGAGAGAGCGAGAGAAAGAAATGCGTTACAGGAATCCGTTACATCGGGTTTGTTATCTCCAGTATGAACCGTAATGATTTTAGAATAGTGAAGGCCTGCGCAATGTGCAGTTAAAGGGGGTCAAAAATATATTACAACATTGTTTAATTTCGGTAACTCAGTCAACTTCTTCCCAGCCCCGAGAGACGTTTTTAGCTTCCAAAAGATATCGAATTTTGGAGAAAAACTTTGAGATATTGTGCTACATGACGTCCGCGCCGACATACTAATAAAACATGAAAAGAGACCAGTACAATCTCACCGTCAGGTTTATTTGTGGTGGCTCTTGTACGCAGCTGTGACGTCAAAAGGAACCCGGCGAGAAAGTTACTGGTAAGTCGCCACTGCTTCATTTGTTTTTCTTACTCTCTAACTCACTTGTTGGATGCTCTAGTTAAAGTTGGCGTCGTAGTTATGGGGGCAAAGCAGACTTTGGAATGATGAAACGTGTTTTGTCTTCGTTGCCGCTTAAGGTTTCTTTCTATCTCCCCTCTCTTTTTCTCGCGTTTGAAATTAAAAAGTACGCAAGAAAGGGCAAGTTCCGTGTAGATAAAAAAAATACAATTTACCTTGGGAATATTGGCAGACGAATAAACGTCATGAACAAGAATATGCTTGTTCGAATGAAGACTGGGAGATATTTTACGTAGTTTATGTTTATTTCACGTCTGACGAAGTGTGTTATCAAATACGATTCATAGGGAAAAAAACATTGCGCCGTCCACTCCTAAAGGTCATGGTTGAAAATTCCCTCAATAAATCAAATACGGAAAAGACAAACACTCAAAAATGACCTGCTCCAAAAAATTTTCTCCGGTTTTCGGAGACAATTTTATAGAGTGCATTAATGGCAAAATACAAAAAGGACCATAGCTGGGGACAAATAAATAGAAGGATGGTCTGAGTGACGCAGACATAGAAGCAAGAACAAAGTGCTTTCGCCAGGAAGCGGCCCATCCCCTGAGTGCAGTATAGCCATTGCTTGCGCCTACGCAGTCTCAGCTTGCGAGGAAGCAGGGCTGAGTGCATAATGGGTGGGGCTCACGGCAAGGGCACCGAGAACGCAGCGACGTCCAGTTACTCTCGAGCAGCGGTTCCCTGCCGGCAACTGATTATTACAAAGCCTAAAGGGAAGCCTTCATAACCAACCATAATATACAGGCGGGAAGTACCGACGGGCATTAAGGCGGGCCCATACGCATTACACGGCGTCGGGTGACGCTCGCAGTGGTTTCTTTGTGACTACATGTACGTGTGTGTGCTCCAGGACAGAGGCAGGAATAAAATCTGTTCTGCAGTCCAGGAAGAAAAATCTAATAATCCTAAGCGAGAATGCCGCAAAGTACATACATCGTACAGTGAACTTTGCCGTGGTAACAAGGCTGCAACTATCAACTGTGCGAAGAGTCAGAGCGTGCTCTAGGTTATTTTCGCATGCAGAACAACGAACAGCAAATCAGAGTCACGCGCTCCTTCAGTAGACGGGTTACTGTTAATATTGAGCATAAAATCCTTTGGCATTTTAAGAGAGCTAGCGGAACCCTCCTTTGTTCAAATAAATTTAACAGAGACACACCAAATAAATAAATATTTGCATCATTTTTTCTTCAATTGCCTTTTTATTTGCCAGTTCCAAATTCAGTAGACTGTACAGAAACAGTAGCAGGATTATTAGGGCAACTAGAACTAATCTCACTCGTTCAAAGAGTAGTAGTGTCAGTGGAAGTATTAGTTACATACAAGTAGCAGCAGCCTATACATAAATGTTGAAGTTCAAGCCTTGTGTTATTTGTAGAGACCATTAGAGTAGCACAAATTTCTCATCATAAATGGGTGTTTGCAGGGTTCCGACAGTGAGGCGTTGACCTGTCATCAACCCCCTCCCCGCTGGCAATATTGAAACATGACCAGATATAAGAAATTGTGCTTGTAAGACAAGTTGCAAGTCGCAAGCTTTGCATTTGGGGCAGCTTGACAATTTCTGAGTGATGCAAGTTAACACCCCTCAAAGACCGGATTCTTCACTGGCCGAATCGTGGTGACTCTGTGACGCAATATAAGCACTCCTTTGGTTATAGAAGAGAACACCCGTTTCTGTGCAGCCTCAAGAGAGAGCTGCACATTCTACTGGGGATCAACATAGTGAGGCGAGAAATATTATCTACCTATTATCTATTATGTACATATTGTCTATTTTCTGTTACATATTGTCTATGGTTTTTTCAGTGTAGCAGGTGTCGCAGCGGTGGCTGCTGGCCATTTCAGTGAGAAAGGAGTAGTCTTCTATGAAGTTAATACTACCAATTACAGCAGGCCAAGTCAAATTGGCGCCCGTAGAAACCACTAGAGTAGAGTGTCTAAAATGCAGAAGTGGCGATTTACAATACCGCTGTAGTAAATTGTTTCATGCTAGCCATGCGTGCAGAACAATCTAGCGCCTTGGCGTCATCAATCCTTGACAACGGAACCAAGTTGAGGCGTTCGCTGACGGGGCCAGTCAGAAGCTCCATCACCGGAATTGTTGCCGTGGATTCCGCAGGGACTCGACAGTCCCTGCAATACCATATCATTGCGTTTCATGACAGCCTGGTGGAATTTCTCCCCAATTTTCCAGACGAGTTGGTGGGAGGACCATGGTTAAGGAGTGATGGCATTCATCAGCAGGATGCCTCTCATATCACAAAAGACGAAAACATTTTTTGGGATGACGCTTGAAAAATTCAATTAAGTGCCCCAAAAACTTCGATAAGTTCCGAAGCGGTCGAGATCGTGGCATGTGCAAGATATAATTAGATTGTGGGAGAATTAGTTGCTAAAACCGCCGCACTTGGCGATTTAAATGGCATTACTGAATCATCCGCGTTTCGGGTCATTTTTCTATTCATGCAGTAAAGTTATACAATATCACATTGAGGTTTCGACCATATAGCAGGCAAAACAGGGAATATCTGGCTTTGTGCTGGCTAGAGGAATCCCTCCTTAAAATGGATTATGAATTTTAATAGCTTTGTATTGTGTTTCTATAAAGGTAAAAACATGCGATTGAACCTTATACTTTAGGAACTGCAGTCATGTGGAAGTCAATAAACCTTTTGTTGACAAACTCAACTAATATTTTGTTGCTTCAAGACATTCACTTTTAATACACTTCATTTTGAGTTTCCATAGAGTGAACTTAAGCTCCTATTTTATAGACTTCTGCGGCCAATAGAAAGTTAATAAACATTTTTTCGCAAAAATGCAACCAGCATTTTATTGCATTCAATATTTTCAATTTTAAGACACTTTGTCATGCCTTTCTAATGGGTCAATCAAACTCCTAATTTGTATACAGTGTTCAATAGACAGGCAAAAACACTTTGTTACGAACCCGTAGCAAGTATCTTATTGCCTTTATTGTGTTGCGTTTCTATAGCTGCCCCACGGAGGCGTGGAATTTTTTCGGAGCATATATGTGGGGTTCTATTGCGCTGCGCGCCCCGGCGCATGTACCAAGATCGCGCGATGGACGGCCGTCACTTCGTTTTGGGAGCCATTAGGAGTAGTAGCTTCTGGAGTGACGCAGCTAACCACCTGACATCGCGATCCCCTAAAACGCTCCGCTGTTTTATCTCGTCAGAAAATCTCAGGCAACAGGATGCTACGACTATACTCAATAAGAAGTTTATAGAAAGATAATTGAGATCAATCTAACAAAAACTCATCAAAAAATTTATTCAAATACAGCTCATTTGCAGCAGATGTTATGTCTGGGCACAGTAAGAATTTTATAGAAATATAATTTAGATAAATATAGTAAAAACCTGTCAGAAGCTGTATTAAAACCTGACTCACACGCAACATGCAGGACGTTAAGACCATACTCAGTACTCAATAGGAATTTTATTGAAAGCTTACTCAGATAAATTTAATAGAATCTCATCGGAAATTCGGTTCAAACTTGACTCACACGGAACAGAATGTTACGACTATGCTCAATAAGACTTTTATAAAAAGCCTATTCAAATAAATTTATTAAAATCCTTACTAGACGCTCACAAGAAAGTAAAGTTAAAACCGGTAAAGTCCTTTTGCTTGGCTTCATAGATTTTTAATTAAAACTAGGTTGCCACATTGTAATGGAACCCAATAGAAATATTCGATAAAATGGTTGCAAAATTTTTATAGGATTTTTTAGCAATGTCTATAGGAAGTTGATTAAATCTCGGGAAACATTTTAATGGGGGATTGTACGCGAATGTGGCGAATGGCTGAGCAACGTCCCAGTCACGGTGGTCGGAGGGGATGTACATAGGTGACATGTTGGTCAGGGCTTGATCGGGGCGCTCAGTTAGGCCATCTGTTTGTTTATGGTAAGTGGTTGACAGTTTATGTTTAGGCGAGCACAGCATGTCGTCGATCACCTTAGAAAGGAAGTAGCGTCTACGGCAAGGCTGCGCAGTATCACGATACTAAGATATCGCGATAGAATCGCAAAGATACTTTTGAGTATCTCTATTACAGTATCAAAGTTCATTATAAATGTACTATTTGTATCTCAGTAGTGAAGTACTTTTACGGCGTATTGAATATATCGTGACACTCTGACACGTATGAGTATGTCGTTACATTTATCGCATCGTGCTCGCACTCATTGCGTCGTGCTTGCAGTCATATTTCAAAATGTGGTGGGCCTCAAACGACATTGCGAGAGCTTCAGATTTTGAAAGGTTGCTTTTGCGGGCGGCCGAAACACGGCTTCTACGACTTTGAAGATGAAGACTTCACGAAATTAGGAGGCTCAGAGCAGGTACGAGGTGGAGTGGAAGTCTTTCGATACCTCTGTGGAGAAAGGGACGAGCCGCCAAGACACCTCCTTATGCTGTCTTTTTCGAACAAACTCCCTATGATGATGATAATGGGACACGAGAGGACTTATTTCACAACAACCTCCACGACCCGGGGAAGGATTTCGCTATGCTGCAGGGCTTTCCAACCATGAAGATGGTGTTTTTGAAATGATTTGCTTGTCACTGACCAAAGTCAAAATATGCAAATGACGTTTCGGAAGCGCTACCGCTCCTTTGTTCACACGTGGGCAACCGGCTGGACGTCTCCGGATTATGTAGCACTCAGCAAGGTTTGTTAGTGACTTAATATAGATAGGATCCAAAGTTTCATCGTTCCTGTTGAGTGTTGGCTGTTCTCTGGATAATTAGTGACTCAAACTTTCGAAGGGTTGATAGATTCTCTACCGTCGTTACTATCTTTGTTTCGTTCCAGTTAATCTGATGCCAGGTTTTCTTCGCATGCTCAGCGATTGCGTTTGGTATTCCCCTTTTCCTTCCGTACGTTATTCCGGTGTCATTTCAGGCGTCTCGTGAATTCCTTCATTTCGCCTATGTAAAGTGAGGAACAGTCGGCACAGGAAATTTCACGAGGCACCAGGTCTTTCACGTTTACAAGCTGAGTCCGTAACTTGCTCGTTGGGACATGCGCACTATTGACGCCGTGTTTGCGGAAAAGGCACGCAAGCGTTTCGCTGATTCGTGGCAAATACGGAACAGGGGCTCGTTTCATCTGCGTTGTTTTGTATTTCCGCTTTTCTTGGAAGAAGGCTCCTTCGTTGGTGCCAATATGTCGCGCGTATTCCTAATAAAGGAAAGCGGGTAGCCATTTCGTTGCAGGTCAGTTTCAATTCTTTTCATCTCTTCGTTTAGAGCACCATCTTCGCGGCATATTTCTCTGGCGCGGTTGGTTAGGGAAGCCACCCCGGAGCGCTTGTGACAGCCTGAGTGCTACTGAATGAAAATTCAGGTACCTTCGAGAATGCGTAGGCTCCCGGCAGACGCGGAAAGTAAGACAGTCGGAGCGCAGGTTACCATGATGTCAAGAAACGGGAGGCAGCCGTAGGTCTCCTGCTCAAGAGTAAAATCAATTGACGCTTCAATGGTGTTGAGGTGGTCGGGAAAAGTTCGCATGTGCTTCAGGTCTATGACACAGAAACAGCCGTCCACGTACCTGAGGGATATTTTGGTCGCGGTTGGAAGATGGCCAGAGCTTTGCTCACGATGGCTTCCATAGTGATGTTCGCCGTTGTGATCGAAATGGCTGCCCCCATTGCTGTGCCAAAAATATGCAGGTAGAAATTGCCGTTGTACCTAAAGTACGTGTTGGCGAGACAAAAACGCAAAAGCTGGCATAGTTCCACGGCACCGAAAGGAGTCCGATCTTGCCATGAGTCGCCATCTTCAAGGAACTGTTTCCATGTCTCAACTGCGACGTCAACAGGCATGCATGTAAAAAGGGAGCAGATATCGAAGGACACCATCATATCCGTGTCTTCGGGAATTAGTGCTTTTACCTTGATGAAATCGGATGAGTTCTTGATGCTTGTACCTGTTTTCCCAACTAGCGCAAGCCAGAACGCCGTGAAGGTACTGTGACAGCGAGTACAATAGAGACCTTCGCGAATCCATTATTGGGTGCAGGGGAGTCCCCGGTTCGTGCACCTTTGGCAGTCCGTATATCGCGGGCACTGATGCGTTCGTACATAGCAGGTCGTAGTAACTCCGGTTCACAGAAAGGGGAAGGTCCATGAAGATCTCAGTGAGCCTTTTGTGGTGAGTAGTGTGCACCCTAGGAGTAGGGTCCTTTGGCAGCCGGCAGTATGTGGTGTCGTCTTGCAGCATGACCTCAAATTTTTTCCTGCATGAAGACCTGTCAAGGATAACAGTAGCACCACCATTATGTACCGGTAGGATCGCTATATCCTTGTTAGCCTTTACAGTTCGGACTGCCGAGTGCTCATCTTTTCCAAGAGAGCGGCTTGATGATGTCTTCTTCATGCGTGTGGTGTTTGTTCGCCATAACACAAACTTGTGCTCTCCTGCAGCGGCAGAGAGACTTTTCTCGTTTGCGAGCCTCGTGCTCAGACCAAATTAACGTTGTCGGTTGCTTACTTGCGAAGCTACTTTTTCTTAAGTACAACAAATGTTTTCTCGTTTGGGGAGTAAAGTTTTGCAATTCTCTTCAAGATTAAACTGCATTTATGATTCAATTTTGTGCGTGTATTGGTTTTAAAATGCACATGGCTTCATAGAAATGTATTTTGGAACATAAACCCGCTGAAATTAAAAAAAAAGTAGTTATCGGTATCTGTATTCTTTATCTGTACTCCGGAATACTGTTTTTCTGTGCCTGAAAAGGTATCTCTCAAAAATCCGGTTACGTGAAACTCAGGTGTATCTTAATATCTATAGTTTACGATCCCAGCGCATGTATCACGATATTTGTATTCAAGAATACATTTTGATGTGTGTCTGCCCAGCCCTGGTCCACGGTCAGTAAGCAGCCGTTTAGGGGTACCATGGAAGATAACGATGTCGTTCAGCAGAAAGTCTGCCACGTTGGCAGCACAGCTGGTACGAAGAGCGTGGGTTATAGCATACCAGTTTGCATATTCAGTGGCCACTGCAACGCACTTGTTCGACAGGGTTGACGTAGGGAACGGCCCTAAGTGGCCCAGGCCAACTCGGAAAAATCGGTCGGGGGGAACATCTAATTGAAGAAGGGGCCCGGCGGGGAGCGAGTTTGGTGTTTTGCAGCGTTAGCACATGTCGCAGGCAGTGATGTAGCGTTTCACCCCATGGTATATACCTGACCGAAAGAAACGACGCCTGACACGGACGGCCGTAGGTACGCGCTACACCAGGGTTTCCAGCTGCGGGATGATTATGGAATTTTTGAAGTTTGGCAAGGCGAACATGTTTCGGTGCGACCAATAACAGCTCGGATTCTTCGTAGAGGAGATTTCATCGGTATAAAGTACCGTCTTGAAGGTTATAACAGTGGCACGATGGATTCGAGAGGTCAGAGGAGGGAGTGTGGATCATAGACAGCCGTCGCGTCGTTGTTCGTTCGCTGAATGGAGCAAATCGGAGATTGCAAAAAACAACGTAGTGAATGTGAAGACAGGTTAAGTCGGGCTGATTGAAGGAAAGTGCTGATCCCAGCACATGACCGAAGATGATACAAGGATAAAATAAGCGGGTACACTATGTATTTGCAGTATTGACGTTATTTACAGATGAGAACAAAGTAAAGCGGTACAGCACATCATTCTTTTCTACCTTCAAGTGCACAACAGCCTCCCCTGTATTCGTCGTCGTCGCTCAGCAACATCGATGGGTGACAATTTGTCATGGTAAGCTGCTCCAGACCTATAATTGGAGAGTATACGCTCCCTTCCCAATACCGCTAACACAGAGGCGAGTCTCGGTTTGTGCCAGGCACCACAACGCACAAGATGGTGAGAAGGTAGCTTTGTCGTCAGCCTATCTTACAGGCGTGGTGTCTCAGTAGGAACAAAAGTTACTATTGGGAGGTCTTGGGCAACGCAAAGAGTTCCCACTGTACGCATGCACCACGACAAATCTAGACACGTGCGAAGAGTTTGCTCTTGAATGCCCTGGATTGCAGAAGGTGTGTGGAACGTGCATTAAAAATACGAAATGTGGTTTTGAAAAACGAACAATTGTATTTTCAAAGGCCCATAATTGACTTAAGGACTGTAAACTTTGCCGAATATTATCCGTACCATTCAGTGCCATGTCATACATTGCGTGATAAAATTTACAGCGTGTGCCCCACTTAGTGTTTTCAGGGAAACATAGCAGTTGGCCGCATTTAATTTTTATCCCTACATCGAGCGAACAATCTACGCACTGCTTTAAAGTATTGGTATGGTGTCTGCGACTGCTTGTAGCAATGATTTTGTTTCCAACAGCGGAAATCAAGCCGCGTATTTTTAGCTCTGCGCGAACACCAGGGATATTGTCTAGATTTGTCTCGTTCGGCCAACAAAGGCAGCAATATTGTTTCAGGTAGCAGTTCTGCCTCTAACCTTTCAGCAATGGATAACAACGAGAAGCTTGAGGAGACAGACAGCATTGCTTCTGTTAAAAGCATGTTGAGTGAGCTACTATCAGGACAGAAAGAACTGGCAGATGATATAGCTGAAATCAAGCAGTTTCATCAATCCGTGAATTCTAGGTTTGATGCCCTCGAATCTCGAGTGGCTTCTCTTGAATCAACCTCCGCATCAGCGGCTGTTTCTGAGGGGACCTGTTCTCTAAAACAAGAGCTTAACTCAGTCAAATCCACTGTGGAACAACTTACCGCAAAAAATGATGACCTAGAAAACCGATCCCGGAGAAACAACGTAATTTTTCATGGCATTTTGAAAGAACCCGAGGAAACAAATGCGTCACTGCTTTCAAAGGTGTCGAAGTTTATTACAGAGGAACTTGAAATGGAATGCCCGCGAATCGAGAGATGCCATCGCTTAGGGAGAGGTAGCGAAGGCCGTCCTCCAGCTACTATCATTAAACACCTCGATTTCAACGACAAAGTTGCGATTATGAAAAGTGCCAAGAACATCGAGGACCCAAATGTTCGCGTTACTGAGGATTTTACAGCTCGCGTACGCATAATACGTAAAAAATTGTGGGAAGCAACAAAGTCATTTAGAGACGCTGGCAGAAACGTACGCATTTTCTATGATCACGTCTTCATTGACAATGTTCGTCACGACTGGGACAATGCTTCTAACGGTCTCATTTGGTCCAACATCCGCACAAAAGGGATTACAACTACACTCCCTCCTCCCGGTCCTCGATGACTACCACAACAGAAGAACGGTAACTTACACCTCTTGAACATCAATGCTAGAAGTATAGTAAATAAGTTTCCTGATTCCTTATCAATAATTTCAGCACATGGAGCGCACGTTGTGGGCGTCACTGAGACCTGGCTGCATGAGGGAATTCATGATAGTGAAATCACTCCCCCTGGGTTTTCCGTACTTCGGTTCGGACAGGAATAGTGGGCGAGGGGGCGGGGTGGCACTTTTTTTTCGTTCAGACTTGAAGTTTCGTGCAATTCAAGGGCCAACCGGAATAGAGTCAGTGTGGTGCAAATTTTACTTTGAGCACATCAATATCAATATAGGCGTTTTTTACCGTCCTCCGGGATCGTCAGCGGATTCTTTGATCACCTTGACAAATTTTAATAGTGAGCATAACTACAGTAGCGGAAAATCTTAATCATTATGGGAGACTTTAATGCGCCTGGAATTGTTGGTCGACCCTGTCTTTAGCGATTCCGCCCTCTGTAACAGACACAGAGCTGCTGAAAATTTTCTCTGTTTCTCGGCCTAACCCAAGTTGTTCGAGAATTTACAAGAGAGTCTGCAGTTCTCGATTTAGTCTTTGTAGCCCAACATTGTTAGAAAGCACGTTTAACTGCCTTGTCACTGAGGGAATTTCAGATCATAAAGCCGTTTTCCGTCTCACTCTCATGTCGTGTACCCACACCGAGTATTGTTGGTATTCAACTCATCATGACTTAACCGCGCAGACGACGTCAGTATCCTGGACAGTTCTGAGGATTCATTTGAAAATTTCGAACAGCTTAGCGAATCTAGCGACGTCAGCGATTTGGTTTCTTTCTTTGAAAATCTTGTGCATTCTTGTATCGCCCCGCTTTATTCCGATAAAGACTAGAAAAAAAATGTCCGGTGCCATGGATGACGAGGGAGTTGTTACAACTGACACGTCGCGTAAGAAGGTTACATCGTTCGACTAGACGTCAGATCTCCTTGTCATTAAATGAGTTCAATAAACTTAAAGAGGAACTAAGAGCCAAAACTAAAGCCGCCAAAGATTTCTATTACCAAGTGACAATAAAAAACCTGATGGTAACAAATCCAAGAAAATTTTGGAGCTCCATCTTGCCGAGTTCAACGGAACCAAACACGATGGACATTCATGGAGCTTCCACAAGCGACCCTGTCACAATAGCCAATGCATTTAATTCTCATTTTAAATCTGTTTTCACCATCGATAATTTGCAAACACCTACCTTTTCACTGGCCAACCCTGCACCCTCAATTGGTGACGTATGTTTATCTGAAGAAGGCATTCTAAATTTTGATACTTAACTTAGACACTAAAAAAAGCCCTGGCCCAGATAATATTCCCAACAACTTTTTAGTACGATATGCTTCATGCACAAGCCGCTACCTTATGGTAATATACAAAAAATCTCTAGAAACAGCAACAGTTCCATTATCATGGAAACTCGCTAAAGTGCTCCCCTTTTTTAAAGCCGGATGCAAAACCTCGCCGTCTAATTACAGGCCTATTTCCTTGACATCTCACTCATGCAAAATATTAGAGCACGTCATATACAAACACATAGTAGAATTCCTGGAAGCTAACAATATTCTAAACGAGTTTCAACACGGATCTAGACGCGGTTTCAGTACAATCACTCAACTCACCGAATTTAGTCATGACGTTATTGAATCCATTGACTCGGGTTATCACGTAGATGCTATTTTTATTGACTTATCGAAAGCTTTCGATACAGTCCTCCATTCCAAACTTTTACTTAAACTTAACTACGTATTAAAAAACCCGCTGCTCGTAGATTGGATATCTAGTTTTCTCTCGCACCGCTCGCAGTATGTACTATTGAACTCAACGGCATCCAGTACCGCTGATGTAACTTCAGGTGTTCCGCAGGGCTCGGTACTTGGACCCCTTCTTTTCTCATTATTTTATTAATGACATATCCGCTAACATAAAGTCTCAGATTAGGCTATACGCCGATGACTGCATGATTTATCAAAAAATTACTTCTGCTGAGGATCACGCAAAACTGAAAAATTCATTTTCCAGTTTTTGTACCTGGTGCCAAACCTGGCAAATGAATGTAAATTTGCAAAAAACTGTGTGCATGACATTTTCTACTCGGTCATCCGCTCAACTATTTCCCTACTCATTCAATGGTTGTCATTTAGAAAGAAAAATGGAATATAAATACCTCGGCCTCCACTTCACTCATAACATGTCCTGGTTCAAGCACATTGATATCACATATAATAAAGCCTTGAAGAGATTAGGTTACTTACAGCGTGTTCTCCGTGTAGCACCAAAAGAAACCAAGCTCTTAGCATTTAAAACTTTAGTACGGCCATTACTCGAATACGGTTCTGTCGTGTGGAATCCACACAAAGCGTCCGACATTGCAAAATTAGAATCCATACAAAAAAAAAGCCGTCCGTTTTATCTGCCGAAGATATGACCGCGATTTTTCGCCTACGTCCAACTTAGCACCTTTGGGTTTAACTCCTTTATCTGCTCGGCGCCATTCAGAATGCTAAAAATTCCTGTACACCTTGATTAATTCGCCGCGCTTGCCGTCGCTTCACAGGTATCTGCAGTTTGCCACACCACCCTCTGTTCACACCAGGAGTCAACATTCGCTAAATATTACGCCATTTCACCCCAAAACGGATTTGTTTAAGTATAGTTTTTTTCCTTCCACTATTGAGCTCTGGAACTTGCTACCCGGCGATACTCGCGGGCTCCCTTTAGATCAGTTTCTGAGTACAATATCACATGCGTGCTAAGTAGAGATTTCCATGTTCTCTTGATTTCTTTGGTCTTGCCTTTGTTCATTTTGTTCATTCTGTATCTTGTGTAGTATTGTGAACCACAAATTTGTGCCCTACGCACATGTTTTTGTTCCTGCTTGTTATCACCTGATCATTTCTATATCCACTCCTGCAATAGCCCTAATAGGGGGCTGCAGTATGTACCCAATAAATAAATAAATAAATAAATAAATAATATAATAAATAAATAAATAAATAATAATAAATAAATAAATCACTAAATAACATAATAAATAAATAAATAAATAAATAAATAAATAAATGATGCAGCCGACATTATCGACAAGTATTAAGCAGTCTAATAACATAGCATGAATTTTCATAACGACGTTTGAGTGACGTTTCGTGATACCTCACTTCCCAAGACAAAAACAAAACAAATTGCCCGAAAAAAGTTGTAGTCAGCTAACGTGCCTCGAAATCACGGTGATACTTGACTAGTTCGTGAAGGCTACATCTTATTTGTATCTCTTCCTTCACGTTTGTTTCTGGGTGTTATGGCACAGACTACGTCAGCAAGCGTACTGGCATAGGCGACTGCTTCCCTGGAAACGGAGTGGTGAGCGGCTGGCCAACGAAAAGACCCCGGTCTTTCATCCTAGGTTCAACAGGGAGCGTACATATTGTGTGGGATATTTTTCAGCGGACGCACAAAAAAGATATCGATTATCACGCTTTTCTAAATCCGATTTTGGTCATTCGGCTATCGGGGAGAGTCACCCCATGACATGTTTGTTTTACTTCGGTCTGTACAGTTTCCGGCGAGGTCGCTTATGTGATAGGCATGCTGAGCAACCTAGATTAAACAAGTCATATTTTCGAGAAACGCTGAGTTTTGTGAGTAGTGTGTAATTATTCCGATCAAACACTGACTGGTTCCTCATTTGAATGCTCGTGTGAGTTTGCCGCAATTTTGATGTATTCGTGCTTATCTGTGCATAAGTGTAATTTCTTGTTTACTTGACTATGTAGAGTCCTCTGCACTGTCATGTTCAAACCTATCCTTCATGCAAGCAGCAAAAAAAAAAGAGACAGGGTGTTGTGCAGAAAAACTGTGTGGCAGTTACGTAACCTAATTCCCTGGTTCGAATCCCTGATAACCCAATTTTCTTTCAACTAGATTCATTCTCATTGTACTTTCTTTTATTGTTGGACCGTTTGTCTGTCGGGCAACAATTCGGACCGTATGCCGACGTCGGGCAACGATTCTATGCTGAATAGGCCACTTGAGGACTTCGCATCAAGATCATGATAGTTTTCACGAGTGTTTCTTTACTTCTCTGCTTTGCTGCTGCTGGTAACGAAGACGGAAGATTTTTATAGATATGGAACCATGAATGAAATGCTGAGCTGGAGAACATTGGTAAATTTATGTCTAATATTAAAAGCAGCAAAACAAGTACCGAATATAAACTTACACAGCTCCCGACTTATAGGTAGCGTTTTTTTTAATTCAACGGCTAGGAAGGTACTGCAATAAGTCTGAAACCAGGAGCTCGCTGTTCCTCGCTTTGTCGGGCCTGCATAGAGAAAAGGAGATGAGGAGTACCGAAGATGGGAATGCATCGGCCGTGGATGCGGAGGGAGCAAGTACTGCCGGAGGAGCTTTCGATCCCTCCGAGGCCACCGAGGCACTTTCCTTGATGCCTAATCTGCAGGGACCCGTAACCTTCATTTCCAGGCCAGAGAGGCGCCAGCAGCGAACGCGATGGAACCGTACGTGACTCCTGTTCAGATAAGGAAATCGCGCAGATGAGCTTTGGCTGGACGTGAATATTTATCAGCCGGGCCCTCTCTGGCTGTGCCTGCAAATGACATCAGCCCGTTTCTGCAGTGCCGCTGCTGCAATACCCGTTTTCTTTCTTCCTGGCCAAGTCACTGGCCTGCAGCCGTCCCGCAGTAGGCGCGACATGCACGAGCCTGCAGTAAAGCCATCAACAACGAGGTTCACGTAGAAATCTGTGATAGTTCTTCATTCTTTTTGTTGTGCATTCTCGAGCGCTTCCGAGGAACGTGCTGAAAGGATGTTCAATGCAAGCCGACTCTCGTGGAGGCTGGCCCGCCCATATGTACAAACTAACGCGTCCGTAGGGCCACATATATTTCTTATTCGGTGATACAAAGCCTTAATGGGGTCGGTCGTCTGAAAGTTCGAAGAAAGCCGTTCGGGGCGATGTTAGCAGAGATAGAGCAAAATTACGCCCCAAAGAATCTCGGGCCACCTCTACTTATGTGAAACCTAGGGTGGGGAAAAGCATATAGTGTACAAGTGGTTCTACCTGTAATTGGCGCCTTGGCGTTTTTGCCAACGGAGATAAAACCCTTGGGGGGGTACAGGTATAAAGGTTTGCTGTAACAGTCTCTTGTCTTTCAAGCACGAAGCTCTCTAGCGCGACGCGTAAACGAGTGTCCCGCTGTATTTTTTAGTACCCGTTACGAAGCACTCCAGCGCGAAGCGTAAACGAGTGTCCCGGTGTTTTAATGCGTAGCATTCTTCGCCGAGTACCCCAACAGCCAGGACGGTGTAACGCCCTGCGTTCCCAGAAAAATGCAGATATCGCAGAAGTTCCACCTGTAATCGCTATAATGGCGTAAATAGAGGTAACTAGCCGCACGAAATTTTGAAAAACTAACAAATAAAAAACTTAAGAAAATTACAGAAAACGGCGAAACGTGTAACGCCTTGCTTTTGAACAATAATTCAGATTTCGTGAAAGTTCCACCTGTATTCGTTATAATAGCGAAAATGTAGATGCTCGGCCGAACAAAAGTTTGAAAAACTAAAAAAGTAAGAAAAAATTAAAATTATTACGGAAAATGGCCAACCGTGTAACACCCTGCATTTCCACAATAATGCAGATTTTGCCAAAGTTCCAAATGTAATCCTTATAGTAACGTAAATGGAGATGAATGGTCGGACGAAATATTGAAAAACTAAAAAATAACAAATGTATTAAAAAATTACGGAAAATATAAAAAAAAGTATACCGCATAGCATTTCCACAATATTGCAGATTTCGCAAAAGTTCCACCTGTAGTCGTTGTAATAGCGTGAATGGACATAACTGGTCGAAAGAAATTTCTGAAAACTGAAAAAATAACAAGGTAAAATAATTACGGAAAACGGAAAAAACATATACCGCATGGCATTTTTACAAGAACGCAGATTTCCCGAAAATTATTCCTCTAATCGTTATAATAGCGTAAATGGACGTAATTGTATGAACAAAATTTTGATAAACAGAAAGAAAATAAGAGAAATATAAAACAATTACGGAAAAGGGCGAGCCGTGTAACGCCCAGCGTTTCCACAATAATGAAGATTTCGCGAACGTTTCCCCTGTAATCGCTATAATAGCGTAATTGGAGATAACTGGTCGGACAAGGTTAATAAAAAACAAAACAAAAAAATTGGCTAGAAAAACACTCGCACTGAAGACAGGCGCCATAAGAATGCTACGCATTCTTCGATAATTCTCTGAATTTCTTGAGAATTTATTGAGTACGTGTTATGTACCAAATTGACTAACCAGAATGGCTGCATCTGTTAGATGCGTATATCTGCTTAGAGATCCACGGCCGGTTCAAGACCCCGGGCCGGATCGAGATTCCGGGCTGAGTCTACCGGACGACGAGGGACAACCACCGAGAAAAAGGTGGGCTGGACCGGCAGGTCGTCTGTCGCTCGGGTTAGCAAAACCGAATTCCCGCCCCTCACCCCCTCCCAACCCCTTAACCCAAGAGCTAGCCCGCAACGGGATAGCAACGAAGTAAAATAACTAAAGAAAATCATAGAGCGATAGAACCCTCAGACACGAGAGGAGAACGCGCAAATCAGGGCCTTAATGAGCAAAAGCGATGCACTAGCTAGCGGTAGCTCAGCAAATGCGAGACCCCAAGGCGATAACAACACGGTGGAGAACGCCGGAGGAATGCGCAGGGTGCCGCGGAGGGACCCCCCGTCACCCCGCTTAGGGTGGGATGCGGGGAGCACGGCCCACGCAACAGGCGCCGAGCAATCAAGAAGCAATGGACGCCGATGAAAGCACCGTCAACCGCGAGAAAGTGACTGCGGTGGCACAGATTCCAAAGGGAGGAGAGCTAATGGCCACCACCCATATCAACGAGAAACTGTGCGCGATAGGCGCCAGATTCGAGGCCCCCGAAGGCCAAGTGCGGATGCTGTCGATCAAACACGAACGCCTAGCGACCAAAGTAGCAACCCTTACCGCAAGGAACCACTACGCGTCCCTGAAGAAATAACGGGCGGAAAAAATCAAGGCATCGATCGCGTACAGGCGAGGCCTCATTGAAACAGCCGAAGAAGATGAAGCAGGGACCAAATAAGAAAAAGAAGACCATCGAGATGGATGTTACAGTAATTTATCAATGGAACTGCCGGGGGATCCGCAACAAGGAGTCGGAACTGTTACTCCACATTGACGGGCTCGAACACAAGCCCGATGTATTAGCACTACAATAAACGAACAGCAATCCCAGACTCCCGGGATACATGACGTACCCGAACCCGACGTAGAAGGGACCGCGGGGCTCGTCCGCAGCAACGTGGCAGCTACTCAACACGTCACGGCGCAGGGCGGATGCGAGCACACGCTCGTCGAGATTCACGCAAGAGCAATTGGAAACACGGGAAATCTCTACGTCATGAGCGCGTACTGCCGCCCGTCACAGAGGCAATACGACTTTGATCGAGTAGTGAGCCAGGCGAAAAGGTTGGCGGGGAGCAGGCCGCTCCTGATCCTCGGCGACTTCAACGCCCCTCACACAACGTGGGGATAAAACTACCAATCGAAGAGGGGCAAAGCTCTAGCCAACACCATGGAGGACCATGAAATGGCCCTGTTAAACGAGCCGGACGTGGTCATCAGAAGGGGCAACAGTGCCAATAGAGACACAACTCCGTACCTGTGGTGGCTATCGTGGGCACTGGACGTGGCCTGGAGAAACGAAGACGTGGACCTGGGCTCTGACCACAGCGTAATTTGCATTCCCATCAAAGGACCCAAATACCACGTCATGCTGGGTACGGCACGCGTAACGGACTGGGACAAGATGCGGAAATACACGCAAGAAATAGAAGAGGCTTCGGAGATCGATGAGGAAGCCGACAGACAGCAAACGTACGCCGATTGGGTGAAGGAACAGAAAAAGGCCCTGGAGAAGTTCGCGCAAGAAATAACGACGACGGCGCAGACACCTTTCGTGGACGCCAGACCGGCTCACATGTGGGCGGCCCGGCACTCGCTAACGCGAAGGTGGAAGCGCCAACGTCCCAACAAGAAGCTGGTCAAACGTATCGTGGTCCTTACAAACAGATCGCCGAGTACGCGGCCAAGCTATGCCGAGAGAACTGGCTGAGCACTTGCGACGGCTTGCAGGGTAAGCTATCGGCACGGATGACGTGGTGCTTACTCAGGCACCTAATCGACCCGCTGAGCAGCAAGACCGCAACCAACCGCAATCTCACCAAGGTCCTCAACACGTACAATAGGGATGGCCGCAGGCTACTGGAAGACCTGACGGCGAAATTTACCTCAAGATCGAGCGAGGCCCGTACCCGACGCCCGAGAGGTATGGAGGCCCCGAAAACGTACGAGCTGGACAGACCGTTCACCATGACGGAAGTCTGGTCGGCCATTGACGGCAGCAACAGTAAGAGAGCCCCCAGGCAGGGACGCGATCACTTACTAGTTGCTTGGAAACATGAGCGAAGCGGTGGCCGGCGGCCTCCTGGGGCACATCAACGAAACCTGGCACGAGCTCTAGGCTGCCGAAAGAATGGCATGAGGCCGAGGTTCGATCCACCCCGAAGCCCGGCAAAGCGCTGAAGATTGACAACATGCGGCCCATCTCCCTTACGTCTTGCGTGGGGAAGGTGATGGAACGTATGGTCCTTCGAAGACTTCAAAAACACTTGGAAGAAACACACCAAATGCCCAAGACCATGTATGGATTCAGACAACACCTGGGCACCCAGGACATCCTGATCCAACTGCACGAACTCGTCGTCAAGAAGGCGACGGGGAACGCGCCACGGGGGATACTCGCCCTAGACCTAAAAGGGGCCTTCGACAACGTGTCTCACGCGAGCGTGCTTCAAAATCTAAACAAAACGGGATGCGCTCGGAATACCTTCGGCTACATCAAGGACTTCTTAAGGAGAAGAACAGCCACCATTAATATGGGGGAAGAGAAGTCGGAACCTGTCGAGCTCGGCGACAGAGGCACCCCTCACGAGTCAGCCTTGTCGCCCCTGCTCTTCAATCTGGCCCTCCTGCCCCTGCCCAATCTACTCAAGCAAATCGAAGGCGTGGACCACGCAGCTGTACGCCGACGATATTACGGTGTGGACGAACCGAGCCGGGTCCCACTGCCCGGGCGGAGGAAGCTTTGCAGAGGGCGGCAACGACCGTACACGAATATACAAAGACCTGCGGGCTGAGCTGCGTTCCCCTGAAATCGGAGCTGCTCATGGTTCAGCCGGGACGACACAAGAAGGAACTGCAGCCGAACGTGACCATCACCATCCACGGCACGGCCATTAAACCGACGCAACAGATCAGCATCCTGGATCTGCTGCTACAAAGCGACAGACGAGCGAACGCGGCCGTCACGAAGATCAATAACACCTCGGAACAGATATTAATCATGATCCGAAGAATCTCTAACCGTAACAGAGGCCTAAAGGAAGACGACGCAATGCGCCTAGTGCGGGCGTTCGTCGTGTCCAGGGTGACCTACTCTGCCCCGTACCTCCAGCTAACGAAGTCAAACCTTAGACACCCTGAACACGATGCTGCATAAAGCAACCAAGCAGGCAATGGGCCTGCCGATCTACTCGTTCACGCAGGAACTGCTGGACATGGGCACCCACAACACGGTGGAGGAGCTGATCGAAGCTCACCTGTCCAACCAAAGGGTACGGGTAAGCCAAACGTAGCACGGCCGGGTCATCCTACGTAAATAGGATGGCAGATAGAAACACTGCCAACCAAGGCGGCCCTTCCCGAGCAGTGGAAAGAGGCCATTCAAACCAAGCCGCTCCTAATGAATATGCAACCGGGGAAGGACGAAGGGAGATGGACCACGCGAGCCAAGGCCCGGGCCCGACAGCTTGAATATACCGGCGGGAAGGGCCGAATATATCTGCCCTTTCTGCAAAACGGAAAGAGGCACTCTGGCACACATCATAGTCGAGTGCAGAGACCTCAAGAACCCCCAACCTCTCCTTCCCCCCAACACCCCCAATCCCCAACCCCTCGAGCGATGGGAGACCTTGTTGTCCAGCCCCGCCATGCCAACTCAGCTCGCACTGACCGCCAGGGGCCAGGAGTTGCTGGAGACATATGGGACCCGTGAATAGGGAACCACCCCGTCTGGTGCCTGCGCGCACCATCGAATTATCGAACTCATAAAGTTGATTCTCTCTCTTGCTGGAATTTTGATGGCGGCTTATTTTAGCTCCGGTGTTATGCATCTTCTTGGATGACTGCAGCTTTTGTACGCATTATTAAGTGCAGTTTTCTATGCAGTAAAGAAAACGGTCGTAGCCGCGTGGGTAAGATGACTGACTCCAACTCCGTTGACCTACAAGACGCACCTTCGAATCCTGCCGGCGCCGGTGATTTGTTTTCTTTACGCTGAGTTTTGGGAAACGCTGGAATCAACGAATTACTAAAAAGCTTCGCTTTAAGAAACATCTCACGAACAATATAACCGGTGGCACGGTGCATGGATGTCAACATTGTTGAGCGGAAAGGAAAAACTGCTCCCTTTTTAAACAAACCACAGACAAAACCGAGTACGCCAGTGTTTTATAGTTAAAAATACAGATTGAACGTAGCCGCACCACACTGTGTCGCAAAACGGTGTCGCAAAAATTGTGCGTTAACTGCTCATCAAGACCAAAAAAGAAAAAAAAAACAGTCTGTGTCACACTGCGGGAATGACCGGCATCAGTCTTTGAACTTGTCACATAAAACGCTTCCGCCACGAGTAGCCAATGACCTTCAGTGTAGTAAAACTGTTTTATTACCGTGTTTTGGCACAACTAGGAGGTATTTTGGTGTAGTCTTTCCGGCGTGTTCCAGGTGTGAGCGAGAAGGTTCACTTTGTGTGAGCGAGAAGGTTCAGAAGTATGCACGTTGACAAATACAGAGTTCTTTCAAAGAAAAAAAAAGCGAACTTCCATGTCTATTATTAAACGGTGATCTCCCACACGCCTTTGTTAGTGCAAAACAAAGAAAATGACCGCCAGGCTGCCTGACGGCTTATATTAGGCGTTATCATAGAGTAGAGATTTGTATCGCTACTCGAGTTGCTCTCGAGCTGAGTCGAGATGCACGCGCCTAAAATGGAGGCAAAACAACACCAACTGGCGGGACGGAAGTTTTCGTTATCGAACCTGCCGCAGGCAAGACGAAAGTTTGCACTATCGTACTCGCAATCGATAAGCCGAACTTCCGTCTTACCTGCAGCACGCTGTTTTGGGAATATTTTTTCCTGTTCAGGTGATTGAATGTAAAGTACGAGTCTGCGGGAATACTGTCGAAGCGATAACAATAAATAATGACTACGTCTGCATAAAAGTCGCTTTGCAGCACTGAGATCGCTTGCTTGATTCCTTCTGGGTCTCGATGTTCCTGGGCGTTGAAAAAACAGATCCTCGTTTTCGCCTATTGACGCGCGTTGTACGGGAGATCTACGACCCGTGTGTACGGAAGCACCACGACATGACGAAAGTTTTACCGCACAAGGAATTCCATCTAAATGGTCCGGCAAGGGGAGAAATGAATGCGACCTTCAGTGATAATATGCAAAGTGAAAAAGCAAAAAAAACAACTGGGGAGTATTTCACTTTCACGGCTAACGAAACGTCCTTGGAGTCTATTTCGAAACTGGGTATATCACACTGATTAGTCATCGTAATATCTCGGGAATAATTCAGACAAGACAAAATATATAGTGGCAGCCTTGATTGGCAATCAGAAAAGTTGTTTCGTGTTTGCTCAGCCGCTTGTCTCGGACTAACTAACCAGGCCGAAGATTCTGCCCTGTGGTGAGTGACTACACTTCTGATAATGGTTATTCGGCAGTGACTGCATTTCATGTGTTCGATTTTGCGAAGTGGAATCTTGATTGATTGATTGATTGATTGATTGATTGATTGATTGATTGATTGATTGATTGATTGATTGATTGATTGATTGATTGATTGATTGTAGTTTTAACGCGCCGACGCAACGGAGACAATGAGGCGCGCCGTAGTGGAGGGCTCCGGATTAATTTTGACCACCTGGGGTTCTTCAACGTGCGCCGAAATCTCGTACACACGGCCGTTTTTGCTTTTCGCCTCCATGAGAAAAGCGGCCGCCGTGGCCGGGAATCGAACCCGCGACCTCGTGCTCAGCAGCGCAACGCCTTAGCCACTGAGCCACCGTGGCGGGTAAGTGGAGATCTTGACATTCAAAGTGATTGTAGAACTTTTCTAGGCCACACCACAGGCTTCTCGGCCAAAAACCATTCTAAGCTAAAGTCGAACGTTCAAGTGTGGCTGAAATAATCTGCGACAACGAAAAAGATTTCATTGTAGGGTTTAACTCACCGACGTAACGCAGGGGATGAGACCGGCCGTAGTGGAGGGCTCCGGATTAATTTGTACCTCCCAGGGTTTTTTAACGTGCACCGAAATTTCGTACACGGGGGCGTTTTTGCATTTCGCCTCCATCACGCATTTTGATTTCTTTGTTGCGTGTTAAGTTGTGACGTGGCGGAAGAACTTTTTGCGAAGACTGTACTTGTAAACCGGCGCTGAAATATCACGCCAGCTTGGCACTGATGACTTCACACAGGTTCATGCGTACATACCCTCCCGTGCGCTACCCCCATTTGGAGCTCACATTAGGCTGTTTCGGTTAATCACTGATTCATCGGGTGAACAGGGTGCCCGCAAGCGGATGCACGAAGATATGAAATCAAGCACGTGACACTCGGTTAGTCACCGCTGTGGGCGAAGGCGTCACCGTCACGTAAGCAGGCCAAACTTAAAATTTGTATACTCTGCCGAGCCATGACGTGCTCTAACAGTATTTTCATCTCACCGCAGTTGGGTGTAAGCGCACTCGGCTTTGGAATTTAGTATGGTAGCGGCGGCTGCTGGCGCTGTCTGAGCGTTTTCTTGGCTTTCGTACGACTTGCTGCCTAAATGGCTGGAGACAAGCGTGATGCTCTTGACTGCACAGCCTGGGTGTGTAACATTGGTGAATAAACGAGGACCAAGTTAAAATAACTTCAGACTTAGTCGAAGCACTTTCTGACGTAAGTAGGATGGAGGCTGTTTTCGAGAGCGTGTCAACATTTTTACATGGCAGCAGGACAGAAATCAGGCTAGCCATGCGTGATGATGAAGCGATGCATTTCCGACATCATGAGATTGAACGCAGAAGCATTCATGGCGGTCCGATTCAACCTTCGTGCGGACCACTTCGTCGCTGTCGTCGTCGTCGTCGATGGTGAACATATAGTTATGCAATACCGTGCATCGCCTTTTTTTTTGTCGTGACAGTATAATCAGATAATATGTCTGTGAATGCTCCAATGGCGTCCGTAAATTACTACTTTAAGAATGCAGGTAAGGTATGAAAGGCTTTCTCCAAGAGTCACGAAAAGAAACAAAAGGGGCCAAAGGTTAGGCTTGAAAAACAAGAAATACTCAGGGTCACTAAGGAATTTCAAGACAAAAAGAAGGGGATACTGATAAACCAAGGCAGCAGGAAAGGCAAACATACAGATCAAATGCCTTCCAGTTAAATGCAAAGATGAAGTTGGTGCAATGTTTTCTTTCTTCCCCGAGACAGGCATGGGCCTGTCTATGAGGTGGACAGCATTCACCGGCTGCAACGTAACAAACGAGGTCCTGGTACCACGATGACGCAGTTTCTGTATAAAAATAGGCATGGCGAAATTTCGCAAGCGGCGAAGAAACGTAGATGGAACGTAGAAGTCCAGTTTCGTCAGAAACTAGCCAGTGTTTGCGAATAAGCACGTTGTCCCTCGTAAATGATATCTTACATAGCAGGGTTTCTGATGGAGGCGAAAAGCAAAAACGCCCGTGTGCACCGAGATTTCGGCGCGCGTTAAAGATCATCCAAGTGGTCAAAATTAATTCGGAGCCCTCCACTACGGCGCGCCTCATAGTCTACGTTGCGTCGGCGTGTTAAACCCTACACTCAATCAAAACATAGCAGATCAATTAAAACCGGACCGCTCCTCCACCTCCTCTACGCCCCCCCCTCCCCCCAAAAAAGAAAGGAGGATATTCGGCCATGTGATAGACGCAAAAATTCTGAACACTAAAACCAAAAATTTTCAAACGTGTTCACGTGACATGCGTAGGGAGTGTGCGGCATGCGTACTTGAGTGCATGCGTATCACTTTCCTATGCATCAGAGTATGCGTTCAGGGGTCAGATTACGGCTCATATTTCTTGTGATCAACCCTTTTAGTATCTGCGCTGTAATTGTTGATTGATTAATTCATTCATCCATGCTTGCATTGTCCATGCCTCAGTAACATCAGTAGCATCTCACTCTGCAGCTGCAAACATTTCCATATCTTTTGATATCACGCTTTTTATATCAGTGAGTACGCAAAAAGACCGAATGTTTTTTCCCGGCAATGGCCCTATGAATGGTCCCAAGAAAGGAGAGAGAGTTGCGATGGCATGAAATAAAAAAGCGGGAAAGTAACCCCAGAGGTCTTGTTTTAACCAATCGCTTTCCTGTATGCCCGCAAGAAATAGCTACATTAGCGATTGCATCCGTGACCCGCTTCTAAATTATTCAAGCGCCGAAAAAAAGCTATTTCGTGCAGCGCAAAAGTTCAGGTGTCGACCTTGTGTATGCCTCACCACAGCCTGAGTTGATTCCAGAAACAGGACGGTTGCTCAACATGCACCCTTCTTGTGAGGCTCAAAACAGAGTAATTTCCAAGAGGTGCATATGCAGGTCAGCGATAAAAGAGCAAGCAATAAGCCAAACGGTTTAGATTAGATTACGAGTTCCCTACACACATAAGGAGAACGCGCCAGATGACACGCGGGTCTCATGGATGGGTTCCCCACTGATGCGTACCTTCTGGCGTAATGCGACCAGTGCCGGTGCCGAACTACTTTAGCACGATGGAGCGCCGGCTACACTGAACCCTCTCACCTGTAGGGGGCGCCTCGATACGTTGACTAATTTATGAGGGAGAGGCTCTCTATCGACTCGACACGGGTCATCAAGAATACTGTAGTGACGAGACATGGCTTCTCGGGCCAGCAGTGCCCCATTAGCCCGAATACGTGTGCAAGGGCTGAAGGAACGCAGGCAGCCGGCGACAATCTGCCTGAGTGGCCAAGCGAGAGCCGGAGGCTCCTTGAGACGTTAGCGCTCCGTAAGGTACCGCTTGAGGAAGTGTTCCTCTCTGTGCCTTCACAGTTACATTGTAATAAAAATGTAAAATACACGCATGGTACCGAGATATCGCAAGTTTAGAAGTTTTTAGAAATAACGAGAAACAGCTCTTTAATATGTATGACAGCCTCTAGTCTTTTAAGGTGCCAGAGTGCTGCGCGCACAAAAAAAGACAACGTGGGAATGGTATAAGGATATGTCCTGGCTCAGCGTAGTTGTTACGGGCTACTTCACTAATTGCAAGAAATTTTAAGGGCACGGAGAGTCCTGATCCAAGGAAGGAATTCTGAGCTTCTATGGGCGCACAAGGTATAGGCAAGAGACACCATCTAGGCGTATTAGCGTGGAGCAACGAACGTTTCGCTGTACGGAAAAGTAGCAGTTTAATTCACTTTTACTTCGTCTCTATTTCTGACATTTTGTAATTATGAATGAGACAATACTTGGGGTGCTGCCATATACGCCTCCCTGCCTTTGTGACCGTAAACGTGCGGTAAAAAACACTGATCTCTGATCAGAGGGTGATCTCTGATCACCCGGGAAGGAAAGAGTTTACCCAAGATAAAAATAATCTTTTGCTGGCGAAAGTTATAAAAAGCCGGAAAGAGAGAGAAATTAGCTTGTCTGTTGCTTGTAAAGGCTTACAACGCAAGCAGAAAAGTAGCACACCAAGTTGGAACCAAAATTGCACATGTGATAGGATGAAAAAAAAAAGAAGGAAAAACACGGCACGCTTTCTTTCTTCACATCATCAGCAGCGGTGTTTAAAATTTAGCAACCATGTAGCAAATAGCCAGCTTCCGTTCATTAGTTCACCTAAAAGTCGTTTCTAAGACCAGTTACTTCTATAATATAGGTCCCAACCATAAGCGGACAATCTTCAGTCGAACTTCCGGGTTCGTTGAAAGACCAGGGAGATCGTATGGCCACACTCTATCGGGTAAATCAGTCCTCAGTAATAGAGGGTGCGGCGCAGTAAACAGCCTGCAACTTGTTTTTTCAGGAAAAACAGACGGGCTATACCATTAATATTCGCTTATTGAGTGCTCCCTTAAAAGTGAGGGACCTATTTGTAGTTTTATTGAATGCGTACCGGCAAAGAGGGTACACAGTTCAGGAAAGGGCAAATCGCCACTCTGAACATCCAGCGGGACAGTCTATTCGCCATTAGCGACACTTTTTTAATTGTAAGATTGTGTGAGTTATCAACATTATTGCGTTAATTGGGAGTCATGCATTTATTTGAGTAGAAAATGTATTAAAATTCAGACGTTCTCGACCGACTCTTTGCAGCACGAGAAAATCTATATTCATCTCGGCAAAGAATGGTTTTGCAGTTTCAGCAAAAGGTAGGCACAAAATCGCTCAGCCCCAAACACGCAACGATTCTAAGATTCCGCGGCCACTTCCGGGGCCTTCTCAAGAAGGGAAAGAGAGGTAATGATGATTGTAGGCTTTTACGCGCCGACGCAACGCAGGCGATGAGGCGCGCCGTAGTGGAGGGCTCCGGATTAATTTTGACTACCTAGGGTTCTTTAACGTGCGCCGAAATCTCGTAAGGGAAAGAGAGGTAACGAAACAAGGAAAAGTAAAGACAACAAAAGAAGAAAATATTCAGTGCCATCCCACTCTCTGAAGGTGGATAACTAGCAGAGCTCTTCGTGGGTTATTTTTGGCCACAAAATCCCCCTAGTTTTAACCGTCCCGACAGAGAAACTTTGAGTGTGACTGTGAGTAGGCTTCACCATGCAATCAAAAATGTGAGACGACCAGCTTACGATCTCTTCAAAGTTGGCTTCACTTCTAGGGCTCAAATTATTGCTGGGAAGACGTTTCTTTTTTTGGGGGGAGGGGAGGGAGGCAATATACACCAGCTTATATCAGAATGTGGAGCGCCCGAAGGGAACATCTTGCAGAAGGAACAGGGAGCGCCGAAGTGAGGTGGCATCACTATGCAACACCCTATGTGCGAAAGCCACCTTACAAAGACCGAGTTTACACCAATCTGATCAAAATGGGCGACACTTATGCACCCGAATTCATTGCTAGGAAGATACTTAAGGGCGATATACGCCATCGTATACAAAATATGAAGAGCGCTAGTCGAAGTTCGGGCCGAAGGGAGATAGCGTACCAAAGTTCGGAGAAGGGGAGCGGCTTTTCTTATCTTATTGGCGAAAAAACGGGAAGTTGGCCTTTAACAGTTACGTCATAAGAAGACAAATACTACGCACGGAGTTATTCAAAACAAAAACAGCAAACTTCCGTATGATGACACACACCTCACAGATTTTCAATTGTTTCGTCAATCCCCCCTCTCCCCAGTAAAATTGCAGGATCACTGATCGTTCTGTTTGTAATAAAATGTGTTGTTGGGCGCCGTGTGTTATACTGCAAATGCAGGCTTCGCGTAAAGAAGACATTGAAAAGTGCTCTTCTCGCTCGGATGTATGTTACTACGATGAAGGGTCGTCAGCGAGCCGAAACATCAGTAAATACCGCAATTGTTTTTTATACGTGAGTGATTTTTTTTCCTTTTTCGTCAGTATGAGAGAAACAGAGGGAAGAGAGGGCGAGAACTCACGGCTAGATCACCTGTCGTCGCCGGCGCCATTATCACATAACCAGCGCTTCATAAGAGACAGTTGGGGGTCATCCTCTGCTCGCGTTAGTAACAATATGATAGATAATAATTAGTGGTCTCCATGCATATCGATGCGCCAAAAACGGGCCATCGCATTCTGCACTACGTTTTCTAAGCCATGACTCGGGTAGAATATATACAGCTGCCATATGCATCAATTCTCCGCGGGTTTTTATAGAATCTGATTGTTCTGTTAGCAAGAATGATGAATATAGTTAAAGGAAGGACTCTGCTCAAAAGGCATAAGAGAACTGGTTGTTTGTAACTGCAGTGTGCAAGAAACCACAACAAATTTTAATAATGTCTGAATCCCGCCAAGCGGGGTCTTTGTGGCAGCTTGAACGATGTTTTCGGAAGCTTGATGATCTTTTCTTTGCAGTCCTATGTTTGCAGTAACCTCCGTCATAACCAGTCTCGGTTCAATGCTTGCTTGAAATCAAATGCACCGTACCCTACAGTGACACAAATAACTGCATTTCGAGTTGATTCCTCCAAGCAAATTAAAAAGAAGATGTTTTTCGCATCGTTGCAAACTGTCACAAAGGTTTGAGCCCAATGAAGTATAAAAATAAAGTCCTCTATTCGTTTGGTACGTTCAGCTAGAACAGAGCTATCGTTTCATGAAAAACAAAAGATAAGAACCTTCGCGTTGCGGAAAGCGGCCACGACATTGAGCGCCAAAAAGAATCTGCTGTTTTTTTCGGATCAGGACTTGGTTTATGACAGCCCTGCGAAGTGAGACCCGCTAGCGGAACCAAAAGACATGCTGCGATATCCCATAAATCACTCTGTCACGCCGCGAAGTGACAGATTCGTTTCACGTCGGTCCGTTCTTTTTCTCTATCCAGCAGCAACGTGTCACGCGTTGAAAGCCGAATTTGCTCTTCACGCCTTTCCAGATGCGCTTGTCCTTTGGATGCGGACTTTGTCGTTTTGTGTTTGAATATAACGACGGCGTACTGGAAGTGTCGCGTGTCCAACCACAATTTGATTAATGTTTCTCTTTTTTAACCTGAAAGATGTCGCCTTCGGTAAATTTAAACACTTTCTTTTAGTTCTGGTTTTGTTTCCACTGTGGCTGAACTTTTTGACAAATGGCTGTTCAGCTATGAATGTTCTGCTATCATTATCTATATGGAGTTTTAAAATGACAGTTTATGGTGGAAATCGTTGAACACCCCTAGACTGCAATTTAAGTGAACGGTTTTATAAGTTATGGCCGGTATTTTTTTTACTTCTGTTGGTGGTCGCGGAGCTAAACGAAACTGTTCGCGATAGAGTGGAAAATATTTCGAGTGCGCAGAACCTGCTACCGTTAGGATAACGCTGTTTTCATGAGTAAATGAATTTAATGCGTTGTAAGCTGGTTGTAACCGCGTTAATCAACATCGAAGAGTGAGAACAGAAAGATTCGTTGTTTGGTTTAAGAGTATCACAACATTGAATAAACTGGCAATACCTCAAACAAACTTTCACAGCGCCAGCCTGACTATACTAGCCGCATGGTTAAAAATATGTAATCTGCAGTCTTTCTATCGAAGATTTAATTTGGTCTATTTGTTGTGTTGCCCTTACACACGCCCATACCGCTTAATAGATGTAGAAAGGTAAGTACGACAAAAGAATACACGAAAGATGAAACGGTATACAATTTGGCCATATTACTTACTTTCCACTACATATTTTTGTACAGTGTGTTCGTAAATACTCCTAAGTGCTTCCCCTTATATGAAGTATGTACAAACCCCGGTAACGCGACGCATTGTGGGTAGGACGCCATATTAACGTTCATCGAAACGACGGCCGGCGACATTGGCACGGTGCCGGATATCGCACTTATTCTGTGAAGTCCAGCCGGCAACAGCAGTGGCAGGACTGTATCGATGGCGTCAGAACAGGCAGCCTACGTGGCAGCACGTCACGATATTGACAGAACATGATATGGGCGGAAATTTTAGTTGTGTGGCGTCCACCTGTTCGTGCTTGGAGAGGCAGACTGCGCTACAAGCGTGGACCTCTGGCTACTGTGGCCACGCGTGGATGACGTAGAGATAGTTGACTTCCTTGTTTTAAGAACTAGTTTTGTAATGTGAAAGCACTTGAAAAATTGGATATCTCTAGAAGGCCCCAACTCAAATTCTAGCGAATAGTAGCTGCGACTAAGTTGCAAGAACGCTATTTGAGCGTCACTAAGTGGATCTGGTAGCGACACATCAAACGTCCCTCTTAGCAGATGTACTGTTTACAACACTATGACGACAAGTTTTTTCCTTGTCTTATTGCCTACGTGTAAAAGTATTCCCAGACGCACACGCACACGTGCACACACGCACCCCCGCAAACACATGCCCGCATGAACCCACACACACCGGCCAACATACACACGCGCAATTTGAAGTGTACGCTTGTCGCCAACGGGGCAAATCTCCGATCATCATTGTTATCTTTCCTGGAACAATGGTCATTACTCCATGAGTCTACACAGGTTGTGCCTTCTGTATACCAGCAAACAATCCAGTCTCTACACAATAGTATACGTCCGCGGTGACTGAGCCACGGCCAACTCATACCCACGTTTGATCGTCGTCTACCAGAGCGTCCTCCGCGGTCCCCTGGAGGTTGAACCCCTGCGACCCCAAAGGCAACTTGTGCGACAGCTCCAACCACACAGCAACTAAGGGCTGTCCCCGTGGTTCAAGGAACTCAACCTGCTTCAGAAGAGCCAGTTCAAGAAATTCCGAGCGAGGGAGCGGGCTGCTAGGAAGGACGTGGTCCAGTAGTGGCGACGACCGCGTGACCACTTCACCACTTCAACCAGAAGGACGCGCCGAAATACTTCGGGATCCAAGTCCCGATCCACGGTAAGGAACAAGAATTTAGACTGAGCGCTACGAACAAGTATGGGACCTCGGCCGACATGGCGTGTCAGTCCGCTCCCTTTCACCCAGAATCACTTCGTCGCCAGTATATAGGTTCACACATCGTGCCAGCAATGCACCAACTCACGTCACTACTACACCATCAACACGCACAGAATGCACCGCACCACATGTGCACAGCAGTGGCCGCCCTCCAATCCCGCATAGAAGGAGTCGAATAAGCTCAGTGAGACAACGGCACCGATGAGCGTAAGTAGCTTCATAGACAACACAATGAGAGGTCACATCACCAGCACAAACCATCCGCCACGAGGAACCACTGAGGCACAGACCAACATCGGAAACCACAGTCTCGAAGCCAGCCCAATGCAAGACGACCGTTGCTTGGCAACGTAGGTTTTTGGCAGCTGTGATCAAGATAACCAAATTCCTCTCTGATCACATGAGCCCCCAATTCAACCTACACACAAGGTATCAAACCACACCTAATGGTCTTGAGAAGGATGTGCAGCCCCTCGAGGACTGCCTCGAAATGTTGGATGTCCTGCTGGCACGCGTTGAACGGGTCGACACCAATAATGCCCGCGATAACAAACGTCCCGTGATCTCCCTTCCTGAATTTGATATATCCGGGTGCAGATTATTGGCCTGTATAAGTCCCAAAAGTGCAGTTAGATAGATACCTGGTTACACATTACCGTGTTCAAATCGTAGTGGCGGTTTGTCCGTATAATCTCTCATAGTGTTCCCTCGTGGGTCGTTGACATGACCCCGCCTTGATATTGTGCTCCGAAGCTAGCTGGTGGGGACTCAGCTCCGTGAGTTGGGTACCCATTACATAGATATGGTGCGACCCAGTACAATACCACAGTTGCCAGATCTTGTGCTGGGAGAGAGTGCTGAGGCCCAGGGAACCTTTCTGGCATGGTTACGCCGATGTAGTAAAGCCTCAGGGCTATCTGGGGATGTTATTTTCTACAAGAGCAAGCTGCACTCCAAACGTGGGTATGTACCATTTGATCCTCGGTGTTATTCATAGGATTTCCGTTTAAGGTTCAACTAGGAATGGGAAAAGCAATTAGCACAAATAAGCACACGATGAATTAGGCTATACTCTCCTAGTCCATGAATAACCTTGCCAGGCATCAATACAGTTGTGAGGCCTCCTCCCACAACTGTTTCTTGAGTACAAAATGTGTGATTGTGTTTGCAGCACCCCCCTCAGTACCCGTCGCGAAAGCGAACAGAACTACTTTTCAGGTCATTACGTGGCATCACGGGCAGATTTCGTTCAACTTTAGAACGAGGCCACGCGTGTTGGGTTATCTTTCATAGAGCGCATTCCATTAAACTTTATTCAACTCCACACAGCAGTGCGCGTGAGACGCTTTGTTATAAATAAAATCGTTATGCTAGGTTAAGTATAGGCCTCCTGGTTTTCGGATTAATCCGAAAAAAAAAATGGTGAAAAACACTCGTCGGGGAAACTTCGAACCATTCCGATTTGTCTGATAAACACCGGTTTGAGAGCACGCGGCGGCAAAAAAGGAGGATCGATGTTCGGACTTCAGTATAAGCGGTAAGTTATCGGCACCACTGGCCCTTCGTACTTATGGGCAATAATTACGAATGACCACCGGTCCCACAAAAAGGCTAATTCGTCTGCCCTCCAGACCAGTGCAGTTGTCTAAGCAAGGGTTATCAATCCGTATTTGGTTGAACACAAAAATCTCTGCGATATCACGTGCCGTGACCTGCCTGCTTTTCACTATTTTTGAATTTCTCAGGTCGGGTGCGCCGTTACAATCTTTTAGTGTGTCTTGAAAATTAGTGTGTATTGAAACTGACGACATAAGCTAGCCCATAAAAAATTTCCCAAAATCTCAGAGCTATGAAATAAGTAACATCGGTGAGCACTGAGGCTTTCGCTCTACCCATTGCTAGCGCAAACGTTGGGGGGACATTTGCTATGCTCAAAATCATCAATCGAAAGAAGAGGGCTTCCAAGAGCGCAAGAACATCGTAAAGTATGCTAGCGTGTTTTACAACAAGCTCCAGGGTTCTAATAGGAGAAACGTACATGTTCTGTCTCCAACTATTTGGGCTTTTGCACATAAGTGTGTGTCTGCCATTCAAATCTTTGAGACAAACAAAATTTGCTACGAGCGTTCCTATGTGTTCACGTTCAGATATAGCTTCACCTCTGATTTCGAGTATTTAAAACAACATTCGAGTGTTTAGGCGCAAACAAAATCTGAATTTCAGAGCATTGGGTACTTCCAAGATATAAACACCGAGAAATACCGCAATTTCGCTTGAATATAAGCACGGAAAAGGACCCTCCGAATTTCAGAAAAAAAAATTATCCGAAAACCCGGAGCCCTAGTTATTTCGTATTCAGTTGCGCTAGGCTATTTTCGGTTAGGTAAGGATACGTCTAGTTAGGTTACCTCACGTCACGCTTGTCACAAAACTCATTAGCAGTTCTCCACGATGGCGCGTATATTTGCCTAAGTGGGGACCCGGCGCGGAGATATCGAAATTGAAATATCCTTTTGTCAGGTTATGCGTCTTACTGAACTGCTTTCTGTAACGCATTCGGTAGCAGGCCTGAATAAAACGCATCAATCTCAATTACCATTCCGACCAGTCAGTGCACTTTCTTAGCTAATCATCGCTAGACGTATTTCCGCTTTACCGTACAGCATCTCCTGCCCTCCATATCAAAAGCTTTCCCCTCATCCTACAGATTCTTGGAGTGGGGGAAGGAACCACTCACCCTCGAAACGATCAAAAAGGCGTTTTACTGACACAAATGCGATGCCGCGCCCGTGAATGGCCTATGGTGTGGACGTCTGGCTGCAATGCACAGCACGTGAATTTGATTGTCTGAAATAGCTAGTCTTATTTCCGTCAGTGTATTTTATTTCGCTGGAAATTTGTGTGCTATTTAACAAGACAGGAGGCCCAGCATTCCTCAGCCTCGATTATCGAGAAAAAGCGCGTTGAGCGCACTCTGCAAGCTCTATGTTTGTCTGAAATAGAGTTTTTCCACTTCGCTACGTACGGCTCCCATTTTGAACTTGTTTTTCTAAAAAGCGTCATATCCCGTAATCTTGATAGACCCACATTTAAGAAGAAAAACACCGCCTGATGACTTCATAAGCTGTCTTGTAATATCGTGAGGGTTGTACATCTCAGGGGGAATATTGTTGACAAAAATTAGTTTTTTTTTCTTGTACGTTTTGGCGTATGTATTTCCAGTGCGGGATGGACACTCGCTGATACGAAGCAGTGTAACGATAGGTACACACCATAAATATAAAAGAACACCAGATAAAATATAAGCCCGGCGCGCAACAGTAGCCGTAGAAATTGGAACAACCGCTGCCTGGGTGTTTTCGGAAGTCCGCAGCTGAACCAGTTCCACACCAAATAAATAGATGCCCTCAAGGCTGGGTCAACACGAAGCAAATGAGGTCCTTCAACTAAGCCGTCCCTTCTTACAACGGGCCCAAGGCGTAGTCTTCCCTGAGACAACAGGGGGAGCACTTTACCATTGGTTACTTCAGCGGGAGTAAGAGATAGAAAGAACAACTTTATTTCAGCGGGAGGGAAAAGCTGTTATCGAAGCGTCAACAACGGGAAAGTCGTCGAGAAAATGAGTGGCTCAGTCAAGAGTCATGGTGGAGGCTGCTAGCCGCTGGCGCTGGGGCAAGAAATAAACTTCGCTCAGATCCGCGTTGAAGTTGCCAACTTTCAAGGGAACGGAAATATTGACGTCAGAATAGGCACGGCAGGGAACTACTTCCTTCAAGCATAACTGAGTTTTGGCGCTAAAAAAATTAAATCCCCTCCGTCTAACGCCGATGATGGGTGAAACTAAAAGCTTTCGTGTGTGCTTAAATCAAATGGCAAAATGGCTTAGTCAAAAGCCGCTGCAATCAAAGTGAAAGCGGCAATGATCAAAGTGCAAACTTCGTGCGAGTTAGAGTTGTTGCGGACCGGTGCCGGCGTCCGTTGGTCCGGAGTTGGGGCAAACATTAGGGCCGAGTAGGGCGAAGAAAGAAACTTTACGTACAGATATTTACGTAGCGTTTGATTAAGTGAACAGGGTTTTGCGCTCCTGCGCGCGCGAGATTAAATAACCAGGTTGGGTCCGCTCCCTTTCACCCTGACGTCAGGACGAACCAATCACGAAAATCCGTGGCACTAAAATTCACGTCCACACACTCACAAAGAGAAGGCACTTCTCTTCTCGCACAGGTTAGCGACCGGTTGACAACGGTGCTGCAATGGTTGAAGCTACAGGAGGACGCCTGGGCCCGGACGGTAATCAGGCATCGAGCGCTCGTTGAATAGCGGCGTCTCGGCCCCACAACACAGCTGCCCCACGATGGGCGGTTCGCAGCTGAAGATTGTCGCCGAAACAGCAATGCTGCACACCTTTGTCTATACCTCCCTGCAACATCCTTGCTCATTGTGACTTGCCTTTCCGGCGGGCGCTTGGTTACCGTGGAGCCGCGGAAAGCGGATTGTGTCCAGCAGCAGTGTCAGTCGCCCCGCGTTCTTGCGCACAAAGCCGTGTCGCTCCACATCGATGAGGGGGGGGGGGGGGGGGGACCGTTGAAAACCGGACGACGGGAGGATTGGGTGATTGAAGCCGATAATATGCAGACAGTCGTCGGAATGACAGTACGCCGATCGTAACAGCATCACCTGCCGGCGGGAAGCTCCTGACGACATTGGTTTCCAGCCCGTGTAGGAGGGAGTCATGACCCAGGTAGAGACTTCGGGCCGGCACTCTAACACCTCAATCAGTCCTTCCAGAGGGTTACTGATTGTTTTAGCACGACGAAGCAGTCAGAATCATGGCCCAGTCACTTTCGGGAACACCCCTGCCTTTCCATGTCACGGAGGGCTTCATGACTCTCTCACGTACACTCACCAGTCCCGAAAAACGCAAAAAACACAACTACAAAGCAAGCGGGTGCAAGGACAATATCCTGAAAGACCACCAGGCTGCCTCGAAAGTCAAACAAACATACTGAATAAAGACCCATCTGATGTGGCAACACTCAACCGGAGATATGAACTGAATAAAAATAAATCTGGTGTGAAAAACGCATCAACAAAGGGATTCACAAATATACCAACCGTGGAGCTAAATATTGGTAATAAAAATATTTCAGGAAAGAAATGAAACCATATTCCTCGAGGCCATCTCTACACTAAGGGCAGCGGCTTAGGCTGTCAGCGTTGCCATTGAGCTTCCACTTTTTGTAACGGACGTAAAATGAGTACTGCTGCAAAGTGAGGCTCCCGCGCATTGTCTGCAACCACGTGAGGGGGCAGTGGCCAGTTTCTATAACGAAATGCGAGCCGGCGATGCGGCATGTAGCTTTCGAACTGCCCCCCCCCCCCCCCCCCCCCCCCCCCCCAAGGCACGCGTACTCCTCTTTGGAGGCTCTGTGTGCTTCCCGCGCACTGTCAGCTCCCGACTTGCGTGAAGCACGAAGTGCTCGTCACCCGTCTTCCCTTTCTGGCACAATACCAGCCCCATGCCTCGATCACTAGCGTCGCATTGAATGACAAAAGGTTTGCTGTAGTCAGGAGCTGCAAGCACCGGCTGGCTAGTGAGCGCTCTTTTCAAATCATTGAAAGCTTGCTCCTTCCCATCCCCTCGGGCTCAGTTTTCCGAGGAGCGTCAGTGAGGGGGCTGGCTAACTCAGAATACCTGTGAATGCATCGCTGGCAGTAGCCTGCTACGCCCAAAAAGGAATGGATGTCGGTATTAGTACAGGGCTGCGGAAAATCCCGAATAGCAGCTACCTCCACTTCGGGAGGCCGTCAGTGCCTTTGACCAATCATGTGGCCATGAACCAGGTGCGAGAGGTTCATACGATAAGCCTCTGGCACAACCAACTGATCAAACTGCACTCCCTTTTTGTCCCTGTGCTTACGGTACTGTATACCATTCCTTTCCTGAAAAAGAACATTTTCATTTGCAGCTCCCTGCTTCTGTCCAACTTAATGTTCTGAAGCGTTGCGTCTCGTCGTTGTTCAGCTATCAGTGCAGCTCTGTTTTAGTCCTAACACGGAAGCGTGGGTTTGAATCCCATCGCTTCCCCCATGTTGGCGGAACTGGTAGCGTGACCGGTGATGGCGTCCGTTGGTCCGGAGTTGGGGCGAACATTGGGGCCGAGTAGGGCGATGAAAAAAACTTCATGTACAGATAGTTACATAGCGTTTGACTGAGTGAACAAGGTTTTGCGCTCCTGTGAGCGCGAGATTAAAGAACCAGGTTGGGTCCGCCCCCTTTCACCCTTTTTCCTCGGCTGACGTCAGGACGCACCGATCACGAAAATCCGCGGCACTGAAATTGACGTCTACACACTCACAAAGAGAAGACACTTCCCTCTCGCACACGTTAGCGATCGGTTGACTCCGGTGCTGCAAGGGTTGAAGAGACAGGAGGACGCCTGGGCCCGGTCGCTAATCAGGCGTCGAGCGCTCGTTGAACCGCGGTGTCTCGAACCCACAACAAAGCGGCCCCACGATGCGCTGTTCGCTGAAGATTGCCGCCGAAAGAGCAATTCTGCACAGACTTTGTCCACCCCTCCCTGCAACATTCTTGCTCATTGTGACTTGCCTTTCCGGCGGGCGCTTGGATTACCGTGAAGCCGCGGAAAGCGGCTTGTGTCCACACCAGAGTAAGTCCTCATTCACACAGCCGTCACCTTTTCCATCACGGCATCGTGACGTCAAAAAACCGCGACGGAGTCGTAAACGGAGTAGCGTTCTTACTGGAGCTCTCCATCAGTGTAGAGGATCGTCTGCCTAGTGATCAGTTTAGCCTAGAATTGAGCGTGCTTAATCTGAAAAGTAAAAAAAATGGCTGAGATTTTTACGTGTGCTCACTTTTCGCTAAATTGAGCCTTAAAAATTTGTTTTCTGATTGGCTGGTTTAGCACGGGGCGTGGTCCCATCGCGTTGACTAAAGGAAAACGTAGAGCTCGCCTTCCCGTCCCCGTCGCACCGTTTTCGGCGAGAAATCGCCCGATAAACCGTCGCCAATGACGGAAGGCGGTGACGTGACGGTGACGTGACGGGGTGAAAAACGGCTGTGTGAATGAGAGCTAAGTCGCAGGATTGGGTGATTGAACCCGATAATATTGCAGACGGTCGTCGCAATGCCAATGCGCCGATCGTAACAGAGTTAAAACTCAGACGACAGCAATTGAATCCCTCACGAAAAAGCTGAGCGCCTCAGCCCCCCCCCCCCCCCCCCCCCCCCCGCCAATCATTGTGGGTTTAGATGGAGCGGATTTAAACTTGGTTTGATAGGGAATGCTATAAAGGTGTTGTGTGGCGTTGGTTGAATTAAAAGGCGGCACGTATTAATGTACTTCCTTTATTTCCTTCAACTTAGCCAAAGTTCCAAGCCAACGTCCCCGCCACGAACACAAAGGAACTGCTAAGCTACCCGAGTGCGACGATTGCGCGATCGGATAAACGACGGCTTCATAACGCGAGGGACGCTGGTTCGAATTTAACCACGAAAGTTCTTTGTCCTTGCACCAGCTTCAGCATCAGCAGCATCATCATCACGTGCGCTCCTATTGTGTAAAGTAGGCTTTCCGGAAGTACGCTTTGGTTACAATACCGCCCTCAATGAGTCCAAGAGAGCTTCGCTTTAAAATTTAGGTATAACATCAGTTTTTATATGTCACGAAAATAAAGGCACCTGCAACAGACTTGCTTGCATCGTTATCCTTGCACACTAAATAATTTACGTGTGTGTTGGTCCCTAAATAACGTTCAATTGTGTGACGTGATATCGAAAAAAAATCCACGGGTGCCCCTAAGCTTTCTCTTTACATGGCTGATATATGTCATACTTAAGAGCGCTAGGGACGATACTAGGAGCAGAAAGACACAGGATGAGCCCTACTAACAACTAAATATTTTATGCAGGCCGAGAGAACACAGAAATGCGCCTGCACCATAAACACATAAAGAAAGAAAAAGGAAGTGAGTAGGAAGAAGCAAGCAGGCATTAGCATGTCATCTCCACAAAATTAACCTCACATTCTAGGAACGTAAGCGGCGACGCGATCCCGCAAGTATAACGTTGTTTGTGGATTGCAAAGGCATCAGCAATTTTTCTTGTGCGAGAATCACTGTGCGCAAGTTAAAGTTACAGCGAACGAATTCTGGGCTGCAGCCACAGGTTGAACAGTCGGGTCACCCATGCGAACAAGACGCTCCTTTAAACGAGGCACCACGCCGTCTGCCCCCCATACACTTTACTTCCTGACAACGGAATGAAAATCCCCACATTGCTTTCGTGCGAAGCAAACTGGTGGTACTGTTTCCCAGTACACACACGACTCACCCGACCCTCCTGACTTGTCAATTCTGGGACAAAGGCTTTCGCAGCTTTTCTTGGCCGAAGCACACACTTCGCTTCGACATTAAATTCATTGCAATAATCTTAATGCGATGGCAAATGCCTTCGAGGTACGAAATGACAGCCAGCCTTTTACGCCTCCCCTCTGTGTCTGTATGAATGTTCCCCCGCTTCAAGTCATTTAGAAGCTTTTGTGAAGCGGAAACAAGGGCATCATTAGGAAAACCTGCATTTCTGCGACGTTGAACTTGACATCTTGTGCTCACAGGACTTGGATATTGCGGAAAGCAGAATTTTGACGGCAATCCATGATTTAACAATCTCAGAATAACAGGAGGAAAGACTATGTCAGGGTTTCTTTGACCTGGTTGCCAACTTCCAGCACACATGGTTCTTCTTGAGCGGAAGCGGCACATCCAAAAATTAACTTCGCCAGTTCACATGAAATTCGCAAGTGAAATCTAACCCTTCTCTTCTTTGTTTCGAACATTCAGGATATCGATCTTGTTGCGCGTGTAATCACTACCTTTTTATCAAACCAAAGAACAACGTAACGGAATACCCTTGTAACCACTCCTTCCAAGTCAGCACTCAAAACCCTGCTCACACCGCTAAAGAAAATGTCGGTTAGCATAAGGGGGAACTCGAGACCCAATGAAGATTCCAGAGCGCTGTGTGTGAACCATGTCATCCCATGCAACCAATGTCGACGGCAAGTAAAAGCTCAGCAACTCAAGAAAGCTTTCTACGTTGACACCACACCTGCTTAATGAAGGCAAGCTCACCATTCTGTTCCTTTATGCAGGCCTTGACAGAACTCAGCAAACGAGCATGGGGAATGAAGTGGAACAAATCCACAACGTCAATGCCAAAAGCCGTCCTCTGGCTGCGTTTTACGGTGCTGGAATATTCGACAAGACTGCTTGAGCCACTAATTTTAAATGCAAGTCCTCAGAGAAAGGGAACTCAAGTCTTTTTTTACGAAAAGCTCAAACTTCATGCTGCCATGTGTTACGTTCAGTCACTATCACCCGTAAAGATATTTCAGGCTTGGTGGTTTTCGCGGTAAAAAAAGCAAAAACGGCCCTTTTTTTCCTACCAACGCCTGTAAACAAACGCTCCAAATTCAAATTTCTTATCAGCGCAATGCCTTGATTCTTATTTTGCATTGGCGTAAGTAGTGCTGGGGCAAAAGTCTTAGCTATCGCACTGTACTCCTTGGCCACAAACTGGTACGCAGGCATTCCAACGAAGAAAGCCCTCCTTGTCCGTAGACAGTAGTCTCGAGCCCATTTGAAACAAAAAAAGTTCACGCAAGCTCAAGAAAATGTCGGTTAGTACAGGAACACCCGGGACCGAATGCGAATTACTGATCGCTGTGTGTAAGCCAGAGCGCGAACACATTCCTTCAAACACAGCGAACTCTCACTCTTCTGCATACGATGGGAAACCTGCCGGGACCATGGTATCTTTTCAACCGGTTTCAGTACCGGTTTCCAAGTAATGTTTCGGCCGATTTGAAGGATACGCCGGTGAGTGTCCGGAAGGTTACAGTAACCCAGAACCAACACCTTCCTTTCCTGGGCTGGCTCCATTTTTCTTCTTGGTAAAGACGGCCGCCGATAGTTCCAAAGGAACTTCGTGAGGTCATCGGCAGTCTTGCACCAATCCGCAAAACTTCCACGGGAACTACCAGAATTACCACACTCTACTCGAAGATAGTCGTTGAAGTGACTTGAGCGACGGTGGCGCTCCGAACATACGCCGCGTGTGACTGGAAGACGGTGTAGCAAATCACAAATGGCCTGAAGGTCCCTCGGGCACAGAGACTGCCCGTCATGCCAGAATACAATCCCTGTGAGGCAGAGGCGAAAAGCTATGATGAACTTCAAAACAGCGAGTTAGTTAAATCTAGGTTAGCAAACATAAACTAGTTCGTTGAGCAAGTAAATAACGGCAGCAAGAGGGTGATTTGATCAGGTTGGTTCGGAATAATATTTAACAGCGATTGCGAAGAGACCAGGAGAGGAACGACACAGCACGAGCGCTGACTAACAACTGCATATTTGCCCTAACGGTGTTCCTTTGGATCTATCTGCTGCCGTCCTTAGCAAGAAGAAAAAAAAGAGGTAGTCCTGGAAAGGGAGGAGTTCGTTTTTGGTTACTGGGAGGTGTTGGTTCTGGGTCGAAATATTGGTAGAACCGGTACTAAAACCGGTTGAAATGTCAGCATTGTCCCAGACAGTTTCCCATTGCGTCAACGAGAGCAAGGGTTCACTTTGTTTGAAGGATTTTGTTTGCACTCTTGCAATCCCAAAGGCCAGGCAGCTGCCAGGGCGCTTTTCAGCTTGCTGGCGAACCTTTTTTTGTTACAAAGGGCCTCAAACAACTGTCTTTGGACAAGGAAGGGTTCTTTGTTGTAATGCCTGAGTAAGAGATTGGGGCGAAGGAGTGCAGTGCTATAGCTAAGAATTTTGTCCAAGCACCGCTTAAGCCAATGCAAAATAAGAAGCAATCCATTGCGCTCATAAGAAATTTAAATTTTGAGCGTTTGTTTTCAGGCGTTTGTAGGGAAAAAGCGGCCGTTTTACTTTTCTTTACCGCGAAAACCCCCAACCCTGAAATACCTTTACGGGTGATAGTAACTGAGCGTAACACATGGCAGCATGAAGTTTGAGCTTTTCGTAAAAAAAGACCTGAGTTCCCTTTGTCTGAGGACTTAGTGGCTCAAGCAGTCTGGTCGAATTTTCCAGCACCCTAAAACACAGCCAGAGTACGGCTTTTGACGTTGACGTTGTGGATTTGTTGTACTTCATTCCCCATGCTCGTCTGCTGAGTTCTGTCAAGGTCTGCATAAAGGAATAGAATGATGAGCTTGCCTTCATTAACAGGTGTGGTGTCAACGTAGAAAGCTTTCTTGAGTTGCTGAGCTTTTACTTGCCGTCTACATTCGTTGCATGGGATGACAAGGTTCACACACAGCGATCTGGAATCCGCATTGGGTCCCGAGTTCCCCCTTATGCTAACCGACATTTTCTTGAGCTGTGTGAACAGAATTTTGAGTGCTGACTTGGAAGGATAGGTTACGAGGGTATTGCGTTAGGTTGTTCTTTGGTTTGATAAAAAGGTAGTGATTACACGCGCAACAAGATCGATATCCTGAAATGTTTCAAATAAACAGGAGAAGGGTTGGATTTCACTTGCGAATTTTCGTGGGAACGGGCCAAGTTAATTTTTCGATGTGCCCCTTTCGTTCAAGGGGAACCACGTGTGCTGGCATTTTGCACACAGGTCAAAGGGGCCCTTACTTAGATTTCGTTCGGGTCATTCAGAGATTGTTAAGTCAGGCATTGCCGTGGTCATTCGTCTTTGTGCGATATCTAAGTCCTGTGAGCACAAGATGGCTTCCAGCTTCGAACGTTAAGTACAACGTCTCAGAAACGCAGCCTTTCCCTATTATGTCCTTGTTTCCGCTTCACAAAAGGTTCTAAATTAGTTGAAGGGCTGGAAAACCCCATAGACAAACTGCGGGGAAGTTTAACAGGCCGGCGGTGATTTGCAACCTCCATTGCATGCTTTATCGCATTAGGGAGAGAGAGAGAGAGAGATAAAACCTTTTATTGACACCACTGGCCTAAGGAGCCGCATTGGCGGCCCGAAGGGCCGCCACCACGGCTTGTGCTCGGGTGACCAGTGGGCGCTGGGAGTCTTCGTCCGAGCGGCCCAGGGCCTCCGTCCAGTGGTCAGGGGAAGTTATGGTGGGGTGGGGGTCAGAGGGGCAGGCCCACATGTGGTGTTGCACTGTGGATTTAGCGCCACAATGTGGGCAGAACGGAGAGGGGTAGGCGGATGGATAGATGGGATGAAGGAGGGCTCGGTTGGGGAGCGATTCCGTTTGGAGGAGGCGCCAGAGCCGTTCCTCCGAGGGGGTTAGAGATGGGTGAGCCGGGGGCAACGTGTTGCGGGAGAGGCGGTAGTAATTTGTAACCTCCCTGTAAGTGGTGAGGGAGTCCCTGGCGGAGTAAACTCCTTGACCGGAAGGGGTCTCGTCAGGCGCACGGGTGACGAGTGCTCGTGCAGCCTTATGAGCCCACTCCGCGCCGTCTAGTCCCGTGTGTGCCGGTAACCAGAGGAGCTCCGTAGGATGCTGGGGGGCGGAATTTTGAAGCAGAATTTTGCAGGCTAGCGTGGAGATAGTGCCGCTAGCAAAATTTTTGATGGCCGTTTTTGAATCAGATAATATTAGATCAGGGGGAGGCCGGTGTGCGAGAGCCAGGGCTATGGCCACCTCTTCCGCAACGTGTGGGGTTGTGGTGGAAATAGTGAGAGACGTGAGAGGAGTAGTAGTCGGCGAGGAGACGACAGCTACAGTGAAGGCCGGCTTGTGCCTGTGTGCTGCAGCATCTACGTAGAAGGTGTTTGGCGAAGGGGGGAAAGTGGAAACGAGGGCACGCGCTCGAGCAGCTCGTCGGGCAGTATGATGAGTAGGGTTCATATTACGGGGGAGTGGACGGATTGTTATGCAATCTCTGTAATCAGGTGGAATGCGAGCCGTGGGGGTTGATGTAAGAGGAGTATGTATTTGTGCCTCCTTAAGTAAGAGTTGGCCAGGTGTGTGTTTAGCCAGGCGATGTATCTGGCCGTACGGTGCGCTTCAATTAATTCGTCCAGGGAATTGTAGGTTCCGGTGGCCCATAGTTTGGCAGTGGATGCGTGATGAGGCAAGCCGAGAGCAGCCCTGTAGGCCTTACGGATGAGTCCATCTACTTTGGTGACCTCCGTGGTAGAAAGGGACAGATATGGGAGGGAAGTATGTAATGCGGCTCAGTAGAAATTGCCTGGATAAATCGGCAGCGGTTCTTTTCCGTCGGGCCGTGGCCGCTAGCAGTTACGCGCCTCAGGAGGCCTATGATTTGCGTTACATGCGAGGAAAGGGTGTGTAGAACTGATGTGTTTTGGCGATTCGATTGTATGACTAGACCGAGTATTTTTATGCGATTACAGTTGGTATAGGAGCATTATCCAGAAATACATGCACGCTGGATGCTGTTTTAGGGGTGGTGGCGGTGTGGGGGATAGCATGAGGAGTTCGGATTTTGATGGCGAGCATGTTAAACCAGCTTCCTGGCTGCCTGTGTACCGCTGATACTCCTGCTTGAAGTGTTGCTTCTGTATCTGCGTCGCTGCCCCCCATTTACCCAAAGGGTGATGTCATCAGCGTACATACTATAGCATAGCCGAGGGATATTGTCCAGGATGTGGGGAAGATGGAGAAGCAGCGAGATTAAAGAGGAGGTGGGAGAGGACTGAACCTTGTGGAGTGCCGATGGACGGGAGTTGGTAAGTGGGGGATTGGAGGTCACTGAATTTGTAGCGTAGCCGTGCGATTTGAGAGGAATGCCTTTACATAATTGTATGTACGATCACCAGGAAGCTATGCTTGGCAAGGCCTCGAAGTATGGCTTAGATGAGTTACCGGATCAAATGCTTTTTGTAAGTCTAGGGCTAAGATGGCCGAATAGTCGTGTTTGGGGGTTTGCTGGAGCAGATCCGTGTACAAGCGCAGGTGCACGTCATTAGCCGCAAGGCCTGCACGAATCCATACATGTGCGGGGAAAGTAACTGTTTGTCCTAATTGTAGTTATTGAGCCGGGCAAGTACTATTCGCTCCATCAGTTTCCTTAAGCAGGAAGTAAGCGATATAGGCCGAAGGTTAATGTGGGAGAGGGGTTTCCTGGTTTAGGAATGAGAGTGACCTCTAGCGTGAGCCTAACTCGGGGGGGGGGAGGGAGGAGGGTTCCTTCTTCCCAGTAAGCGTTAAACAGATCGGTGAGGATATTTTATTGAAGGGTCGTCTAATTACGGAGCATTTTATTGGTAATGCGGTCACCCACATGGAGCTGACTGCAGTCGGAGGTCCTGTAGGACTGCCCTCACTTCCGCTTCAAAGGATTGGTAGATCAAGAGGTTCGTTAGGGGGCCGGTGTATTGAGGCAGTGGCTCAGGTGAGCCTGCTAGGACGTACTGCTGTGTTCGTGCATGGGGCCAGGTGTGATTGGATAGTTCGAGAGGAAGTGGGATCCATCAGGTGTCTTAGGAGAGTCCCATGTGCGCTTCATGCTTAGGGCCGTTTCAAATGCTGTCGCATACAGTGTCCCAGGCTGCCTGGACTAGCGTTTGCGAGTGGGTTTCTATAGACTTTACGAGGTGGGCAATGCGGGTTTGATTCGTCTGTTATAACGGTTGCTTACGCCAACGGCTTCCCACATGTGGTGTAGTTTGGCGTCTACATGGGGAGATGGTATGGCTGGGTCTAGGGGACGTTGGTGCGTGTGAACATCTTGGAGAAGTTGTTAGTGTCCACTTGTGCTAGAGGTGTAAGTGTTGTGTCACTGGAGTTGGAAGCACGAAATTCCCGGAGGGCAGCCCAATCGGTTATATGAGTTGGAGTTTGCGCGGGGGGTTAGGAGGTTGGTGAGTTAGAAGCTTGTAACTGTATAATGCAGGTGATCGCTGCCTAGTGTATGGTCTAGACGCTGCCAGGTGGTTTGCCCTGTGTGATAGGTGATCGTGAGGTCCGGTGTAGTGTCTCTTTGGAACGCTATTTCTTCTCGCGTTGGCTGATCAGGAGGGTGTCTCTAGAGTAAAATGCTGAGTTTGGAAGAGCTCCCAGAGGTGTCTTCCTTTCTTAGTATCGCGTGGATAGCCCCAGGCCGTGTGGGGAGCGTTGAAGTCCCAGTAATAATGAGGGGGTGCTTGCGCAGCATGAGCTTTCGGCGGCCTACAAAGAGGGGTTTGAAGTTGTGATGATGTTCCGAGGGTTTACTATAGATGTTGAGTATGTAAATTGGCGGTTGAGTGCTGGTGGCAGGGAAGATAGTTAAGAAGTCGTGAGGGATAGGGCTTTCAACAAGGCTGTCCCGTTGTGCTGAGATGTTGCGCTGTACAAGAATGGCTGTGTCGTTGGTATGTTGATCAGTGGTATACCCACGACACTTTACTGGACCGGCGGGGTCTTGTATGGTGATGATGTGTGGTTGTTCGTTTTGGGATTCGAGGAGGCATTCCAGGGGGGCTCTCTTTCTGCTAAAACCACGACAGTTCCACTGCCAAACCAATATCCCGTTACGGCGAGCCATTATCAGTTATGTCAAAAGTAGGATCAGTGGGAGGAGGAAGGGCATTCGTCTGTGCAGCTGTTGCACGGAAGTGCATGAGCACCTCTTGTTTTATGGATTCCATGTGAGATTGCATTGTTGCTTGGCTCTGCAAGAGGTTTTGGATAAGTTGAGCTTGCTCTATATGAAGCTGCTCGAGACGCGTGAGTCTCTCCAGGGGGTCGTATTTGCAGCGTGCTCAGGGGGGGATTGGGCCTTTCGCTTTGGAGGGGGTTCTGCATTGGGCTGGGGAGTGTGAAGTTGGGCCAGGGTTTGTCGTAGGGAGGCATTTTCAGCTCTCATTGCCGTGAGCTCGGCGCGCATGGCCTGCATTTCTTGCAGTACAGCAGGGGGAATTTGGGAGGCGGATGCTGATGGGATGGGGGGTTGTTGAGTGACCACTGGTCTGGAGGCCCTTGGGCCGCTCACCTGCGAGAGGTTGGTTGGCTGGCGGAAAGGTCCTGGCTGATGCTTCCTAGGTCCGTTTGAGGTAGAGAGGTGGGAGCGTGGCTCTACGATGGGTGGTTCTGGCTCCTCCTGAGGGTTGATTTGGGTGTGGGGTTGATTCGGCGGAGAGCGCTGTCGATGGGTGTTCACGGGGATCCTGGCATGTTGAGGATGACTCGAGGAGGGTTGATTGCGCGAGGGAGATTGCGAATCAATTTAATGTCGATGTCATTTTTCCGACCAAGAATAAGCAGCCTAACTTTGTCCCAGAATAGATCACAATCCCGGAGAGTCGGGTGTTTCCATGAGTCATGCGTGTACTGGAAAACACCATTACCAATTTGTTCCATTCCGTTGTCGGGAGGTAAAGTGAATGTGGGGCGGACGGCGTGGTGCCCTAATGCTCGTCTCCGCGAGCATAAAGGGTCGTTAAAAGTAGTGGCTTGTTCCCATTTCAAGGCCCACTGTTAGACGTGTGGCTGTAGTCAGGAATTCGTTCGGCCGACGAACCTTGTGGACAGCGATTCTCGCAGGAGGGAAATTCCTGAAACCTTTGTAATTCACAAACAACACGATACTTGCTCGAGCTTGCCGTCGCTTGCGTTGCTAGAGTGTGAGGTAAATTTTCAGGAGGTTACATGATAATGCCTGCTTGCCTTTTCTACTCTTTTAAATGCGAATGCATTTATTAGTCGGGGGTTGTCTTGCATCCATCGAGCGGCGTGCGCCTGCATTCCTCCAGCGCGAGCGCACGTGAGCGCGCGCCTCGTAGTTCTGCCTTCGTCGTCGTCGTCGTCGTCGTAAATGCGAATGCATTTCTTAGTCGGGGGTTGTCGTGCTCCGTCGGCGTGCGCCCGCAGGTGTTATCTCTCCGCGCTCAATGCCGAACGCATGCGCTTGAAGCGAGCTGTACTAGTTTGCTCGAAGCGGCAAGGACGGCGAGTACTGCGGTGTTAGTCTCGTGTCTAACGTGTATGGGAACTTGATATCGCACGCCGTTGCCACGTCTCCCGTTCGAGACACGTCTCCGTACAAGGACTTGTACACCCTTGCCTACACCGGAGACGGAGTCTTTGTGGTGACCGTGTACCTCGCGCCCAACCTCGCTCGAGACGCCGTTGCCGCGCAGCTGGACGCGGCTATGGAAAGTGTGCGCGTGCGCTCCAAACCCTCTGACCCCATAGTCTTGGTTGGCGACTTCAACGTTGACGTGCGCAAGAAGAGTGGCGAGTGGCTGGTCGAGTACATGCAGACCAGACACTCTATGCATTGTCTCTCTGCCGGCTTCGACACGTGCCCCACTACCATTCACGGGAGTTGCATTGATCTGGTCTTTACGCGAAACTGTGACGCGCGTATGCTTCTCAAAGACCCGTTGACCGTGCACTTTAGCGATCCTAAGGCAGTGATTGTGGCCGTCAGGCACAACGATAACACAAACAGGTGCTGATGAATAAATGATTACGTGCACACTCTCGTCATTAATTACGCCATTACTCGCAACACACTCATCGGTGCACCCAATGCATTCGCATCTGCACGATTCCCTTCGGGGAGGTGCGGGGGAATTTTTTCTTTTTCTTTCTTTAAGTGTTAATGGTGCGCGCGCATTTCTGTGTTATGTCCGAATAAAATATTCAATTTTTAGTCAGGGCTCGTCCTGTGTCTTTCTGCTCTTCGTCTCTTCCCCAGAGCTAATATGTATGATTGCGACCCAACTAGCCCAAATCTCCCTTTTGCTGTTATATGTCGCCGAACTTAGTGTCGCAGTGTCTCAAGCCCTGAGTTCAGTCTTGCTGAATGTGGGACGTGGTTAAAGCGATAATTTATATTGCGTCATACTGACCCCATGGCGGCCTTTCGCGCGAAAACTCAATAAGGAAAAGTAAGCTTTCAAAGCGGATTGGCTTGAACAGTTGCCTGCGTGGGCCATTTGAAAGGACGGTGGTCTTTCCTTGGCTAACTAAACACGAAAATTTTGCTCTCTCTTGCGCTCTCTCTCTCTCTCTCTCTCTCACTTACTCTCTCTCCCTCTCTCCGTCCTTCGATCCGTCCGTGCGTCTGTCTGTCTGTCTGTCTGTCTGTCTGTCTGTCTGTCTGTCTGTCTGTCACTCAATTCAAGTGGTTGCCGCCAAGCCAAAAAGTTATCCCCGTATCTATTTGCATCTTTGGAAATTACCTGTCACATGGATCATACCTGTCGACATTGTTCCGGGCAAACGACACTTCAGGCACAGTTGACGCAAACCATAAGTACATAATCTGGAGTACGTGCGTTCCCTTAAATTTAATATGGATGTAGGATTGGTTTTTTTAGAGCAAGTAAAAAATTGAGGAGCAGTCCTGTAATGTAAACAATCTGCAGCCGACTTTGTGTGAACAAACTTCATGTTTTTTCTTTGTGATTACGGCACTTACAGGGAAGAGGCCCCAGACTTCAGATGCATAGTATAGCCTAGACGAAACTAATGTGTTATAAGCCACTCGTTTTACACTAGAAGCGAGTGTTTAAGCTTGCGCCTCAACACGCTAAGTTTGTAGAAAACCATTTATCGGTCAGTTTAGGCCAAGCTAAGCCCCTAAATATTATAGCGACAGGGTATTTAGAGCCTTCAAGTCAAATAATTTACCCGGCCGTGAACACAAAAAAGAAGTCAGAGGTATATGACTTGCCAATAACGCCCATAAACGCGATTTCCTAAGAGGAATTTACAATTCCGTCAGACGCGTGACGAGAAAGAAGCTATTTTAACGTCCTCTAAAGAGGAACGCAGTATTGCTCCGGTTCACAGTTCTTAAATTAAAGTTGAATTCGCCATCACGGTATCCATCCCGTACATGACAAAATATCGGACGTCACCCGGAGCACTATTCGCTGAACGCAGTGCCGATAACGCAAGGTTTGTCGTAGTGAGTCACGCCAGTGTTCCTGCCGAATTCTTCCGAAATCGGAACGGCAATAAGCGGCCCTGCCCTCTTCATTTTTTGACCACACAAGGTAGAAAACATGGGCACCCCAAGAACCAAAAGCACTCAGTAACGATCCGCCCAGAAACGCGCTGTTCGTGCGGCACCACGTTCAATGAGCGAGTGGATCAAAGCTCTTGTTGGGCCAGGTCATGAGAAACTTTGTTTCTTAACACTACCACACGTGAAGGGAGCCACTTATCAGACAATATTAGCATCGTCTCCATCGAGCTCGCGAAAACCGTCCACGACGACTGCATGCTGCTAAGCTGGCTGTGAGTCTGTGAGGACGACAGCTTGGTGCACTCCAAGAGACTTAAACGTATCCTGTTTGGTCGAGGTTGACATTTGCCGGAACGTCTCCTATTTGGTAGGGATTGGTTTCGCCGTCAGTCATTCTTCAAGATAGAAAAGGACAATGATGCCACAGCACTTTCGGTACATGTACATATAAGATAGGTATTTGCACGCCCAATAACTATCAGGTAACTACAGTGCAGGCGACAATACTGGGTAAAATTATTCTTACGACACACAGGTAACATGTGTTAGTTTACGAAAGCAGACTATGATGAATAACGGGTGAGAAGGGGGCGAAAATTTAATGTTGACTCCGGAGGACGATGCCACAAGGAACAATGCCAATTGGCTTTATTTGCCGCTAAAAATCAAAACGGAGCGCTCTGCTGGTGATTGCGAATTATCTGGCGGCCTAAGGAGAACTATCTATTCGCATGGGCTGACACTCACTATTGCTAACTTATCCCGCGTCTACAAATGAGCTCAAATTTACCGACCAGTTGATGTCCTCGAAACACAACGACGAAAAAGTGGCAAGAAACTGAAACGGATAACGAATGTCTCCTCCTGACTTCAAGGCGCAAATTAAAACCAGTAGTGCATAAATAAAGACGACATTGTTCGTTTTTCGGGTGAGAAACGAATTTAGAAATCGAAGTTCGGATTAAAACCAAGAAGGACGGAACACAGCCTTACTGGAAACAGTCGCCCTGACACAGCAATAACGGCAAGGCTAACAATAAGAAGAAAAACAAAGTGAACAAAGTAAAGGCCGCCAATGATGTTTCAAAAGTAAACAAGGGAAGTATGCTTAACGCTTCGCGAGTCTCCCTCGATCGAGTGAAGAGCATAGTCTATCTAAATGAATCATGAGTATTCTTAACGAGGCCGACTTCCGACAGTTGACTCCTCTTTGGCGTGATGGCCTTCCTCCTCGCATGTGTAGCGCCGCAAGAAACGAATCGAGTAGCAGAGGCGAAATTTTCGTCGAGTGCCGAGGGCTATGAGTGGCGATAAGCGTACAGGAGAAAGCGGTAGCGGATGGCAAAGCGGTACGGATAAGAATTGGGACGGGCCATCAACTCTGTCGACTTGTATTGTGATGTTTCGTTCCAAGTTATCGTCGCAGCCAGGTTTCTTCAGGGAGGAGTGCGAAGGAAGTCATGGAGTCCGCTCCACTCATAGAATAGCGTTTGGATTAAAGCATTTGTGAATGGTCCGTTATACTTATGCCTTTTCGCTTCATTCCTTCTCGAGAATATCATTTCTGATCGAAAATGGTGACCTTTGAAACGAGAGCTCAGTGCGCGAGCAGTCGTCTCAATTTCCTTTGAATCTGATGAGCTTAGTGGTAAAGGCTGATATTTAATATAGTCCTCCTAAACGTTCGTTATGTGTGGGCGTTGGAGCACCCACCCAGTAGTCGCTCGCTAAGTAACATCTTGTGAATACTGGGAATAATTTTAGTGCAAAATTATTTTCGCCAGGGCGCAAAAATCACAAGGAACGGCTTCTGGTATATCTTAAGGGGTGAAACCTCCCGGCGGCTTGTAATGAAGTGGCGGGAAAAACAAAGTTGTAAAAGCTCACAGATAGTTGAGGTTGTGGCAGCTGGTACCAGCTAGGGTATCCGTTTCACTGCACAAGCAAGGAAAACAACTGTCCGCGTGTCGGCTTATCTCGCAACATTGCGATTGAGGTTTTCTTCCATCCATTGAAGTTACTGTAAATAGAAAAAAATCAGTGCATGTATAAATATCTTTATCTGCCGCAACATTTTTCTCTGTAATAAACTTTGGTATTTTCTGTCGAAAAAAAAAACTTTAACACATGGGGCGTAATCTGCTTGGTGTTAAATTAGTTACTACAGGCCCGCGCTGCACTTTCTACAAATACATTATAGCCAGAAAGTCCCCTATTTTTTTCGCTCAAACCACACGATTTGCTCGCAAGGGATGTAAGTGGTGGATTACCTACGTTCACATGTCTGTAGGGTCATATGATGAAGCAAGGTGAACTTTTGATGCACCAATGAGTGAAGTTAAGCGATAGCATCATGATTACGCTGAAAGTCGAACACACCAGTCTTACGTCTATTTTGTTTACCGGAATAACGCTACGTAATGGCTCTGCGTGACTGCGTGGCCGTCATAAGTAACGTAATTTCGGAAGCTAGCTATAAACTAGAAACATTTTAAAATATCAGTATCTTCATTATGCGCTAACTGGAAGACCTGATGACTAAAATCAATCAATATCCTGGACTTGTCTGACCGTTATCCACCAAACTGAAACACGTCCAGACGATGTCCCAAATTGTGTTGCTTCAAAAACGCCGTACGGGCATAGTGTTCCGCCGACACGTAATTAGTACTCTTATCATTGAATTTGAAGTTTCCTGAAGCTATAAACTATGCAAATTTCTTTGTGTTTTGCTGTTTTCCACATCACATACGTTTTTTGCAGTGTTAGAAATAACCACGAGAACTTGGAATGCGTGGTAAACCGGTGGCGGGTGCACTAATGAGGCACTTAAGGGAAGTTAGGTGGTTAGCTTACTTTTAACGATGTATATACAAAGTTATCTTCCTCTGGCTGGAAGTGTCATGTCCTTCGCCCCAGTAGGGGATAAAATATTACCCACAGCGCAGTATCACGCGCCTATTATGATTTTCGCGAGCCTTGTCACTGGTGACGACAGGTTTACGCTCGCACGCGAAGCCTCCCGTAAATCTCGTAACAAATGGCGCCGAGTGCTGCTGTGGAAGCTATAGCGCGAAGAAGCAGCAACAGGAAGCAATACAAAGGCAGGCGCAGGAACGGTCGCGTTTATTGCAAGCGCGTTTCCTCCCCACGCCCGACCAAGGACAGACCATGAAAGCGACCGTATTAGTGCCCCGCCTGATGAAGTCCATGGGCCGCTAATATTAACGCATGCCCGACGGAACAGCATAATAAAATTAATGGCTTTCACGCAGAGTGGCGAGCAGCGGCACGTCGGCAAACTTCTGCGAGCGCGCAATTTTCGGCTCGCAATGTGTGCTTCTTCACTTTATAGCAAGCACGTTTCATGTTCATGGGCGGTGGGTCGATGCGAATCATGCAAGAAGCGAAGCGGGCCCTGCCTTTCCACGGACATATCTGCGCTAATACTAATGGCAGACCTGCAGCGCATACTGCGGCACGCTTCCGCGGCCTAGACACAACACATCGTTGTAATTGCGTGTGAACTATGTATGGCACGCTAGGGACACAACAGGGTAGGCCATTGTATTCCCGCGTGATAGAGCTGTAGGCTCGATATGCATGAATTGATATACCGGCAGTCGGTAAAAAGGCGTCCGTTAACTACATCCGCAATAAAACCGCGGTTCAATCTCGTAGCCTCGGCAATTAGCCAAATGGATGAATGGTATAAGACGTGAGATGCATTGACAGCGGCGGCAGCTTTCCAAAGATAACGAATGAGTAAAGGATTCCAAAAACTACAGCGCTATGGGCTCTCCCGTTCAATTTAATCCAATCGCCATGTAAATTAATCCGGGCGCCAGCCATTTTAATCCAGGTGCAAAATAATTTTATCCAAGTGCCAAGAAATTTAATCAGGGTGACAATTAAATTAATCCATCTGTTATAAGGATGTTCAGGGGTGTTTTGGGCGAAATCAGGCGCAGCTTTGCGGACTTTCTTACGCGTGGTGTGGTAAAAACGTGTTTTTTTTTAATCTATTATGTGCAAAATATCTTATGCGCACAACGTAAAGGACATTTACTAACACGCGCAGACCAAGAGAGCGGTCTATTTTGATCCACCGGTGCCGCGTGCTGTGAGCTGGTCGTCTGCGAGAGCACTGTCGATACCTCGCGGCAGAAGCATCGTCTGCTCCTTGCGTAACAATGCCTTCAGAAGTTTCTTTGATGAAACAAATGACATAAATGCCCTTTGCATTCTGAGTTTCAATCAATGAATGCTTTTCGGCCGTGGTAATTAGCATTACCAAATTATATTATCATCTGCTCGCGTCAAAAATATCGCCTGCTCGGGTCAGAAGTATCGTCTGCTCGCGTAACACTGCGCGAGCGGATGACACTTCTGACGGTGTCGCAGACGATCAGCACCCGGCACCAGCGGATCAAAAAGGACCGCCCTCTTGGTCTGCGCCTGTAAGTAAATGTCCTTTAAGCTGTCCGCATAAAATATTTTGCGCCATATTGGATCAAGAAATACCAAGTTTTCACCACACCACGCCCAACAAAGTCCGCAAGGCTGCTGCGTAATTTCGCACAAAACACCCCTGAACAACATTCTGACAGCTGGATTAATTTGGTTGACGCCAGGATTAAATTGATTGGCACTTCGATTAAATTCGATGGCGCCTGAATTAAATTAGATGAGCGATTTAAATTAACTGGCTGGCGCACAGTTTAAACACACACTACACACACACACACACACACACACACAGGCACCGCAACACGCACACGCACACGAACACAGCACACACACCACGCACACAGCACACAGCACACGCACGCACGCACGCAAGCACGCACACCGCCACACAACACACACACCCACACGCACACGCACACGCACACGCACACGCACACCCGCACACGCAGCACGCACACGCCCACGCACGCTCACGCCAAGGATATTTCGTGGGCTGATCTGGCTCCGTGAGAGGCTACAGAGGTGGCGCACCACCGGGAGGTTAGTTGCTCGGGCTGTCGTGTGTGCCACCTCGTTGACCCCATGCCCAGTGTGAGCCGGAGTCCAAATCAGCTCAACTTGGGTAGTAGGCGGATTTTGAAGACGTTTTAGGGCCTGGGTTGAATTTAATTTGAACTTGAATTTTTATTATTTTCAACGGTGTAAAATACATTCAACTTAGTATACAGGCAAGAGATGGCACCCGAAGCATAATTTCTAATGACCGTTTTCGAACCAGAAAATATGATTGAGGGCGGTGGACAACTTGCAAGGGCTACTTCGATTGCCGACTATTCCGCCGTGACTGGTTCTGCCATGCGGATCGTAAGAGAAGTGAGTGGCGGATTGTTCGGGGCATTGATGACTGCTATATCGAATGAATTGCGGTGCCGATATTCAGCTGCATCAACATACACTCTGTCTGGACACATCGGGCACTTTTCGGCAAGCACTTTGGCCATTTTGCATCCTGCGGCCCCGGTGTGTATGGAGCATATCTCGGGGGAGGGGGCGGATTTTGATGCTAGCGTGAATTTTTATTTCGGGTAGAAGATTTGGAAGCTGTGATGATGGGCGCTTTGGGTTGGAGGCGTTGAAGGAAATGCTGTCCGGGAAGTGTTTTGGTTAGTCGATTAAGTTGGCCAAAAGGGTGCGCTTCTGTGAGCTCCTGTGCCATGTTGTACGTACCGGTGGCCTCAAGCCTAACAGTGGAAGTGCCGCGTGAGAGTTGCAAGGCAACCTTATAGATTTTCCATATCAGACGATTTATTTTCGCTAGGTTCGCGTGAGTTGGGAGCAGGTACGGAAGGGAGTAAGTAAGACAGCTCATGATAAATGCTGGGATTAAACGTAGTCCATCAGCTTCTTTAACGCCGTTATTTCGGGTAGCAACGCGTTTAATTAACACGATGGTTTGGGCGACGTGAGAACGAAGTTGTTTTATAAAGTCCGTAGTACTTCTGGGGCGGTATTCTCGAGTTTTGTCCCTTTTGCGTCCCTTTCAAAAGTGTCCCTTTTGGCGAGTCCTGATTGGCTAAAAGCCAACAACCGGAAGTGACGTAACACAAGAGCGGCAAACCTACTGCCAACCTTTCTCCATGCTGCCAACGTCCACCTCTTAACCGGAAGTTAGGTCACCATGAAAGGGACGCAAAAGGGACGTTTTCAAAAGGGACAGTTACGAGAATACCGCCCCTGGAGTAATTTATTGTGAGTCCGAGAATTTCGATTTTTAAGACAAGCGTTATAGGGGTTGATTCAATGCAACATATTTGGAATCCAATGTTGTCTTTTCTTTGGGGGTAGAAGCAATAGCCCTGATTTTGTGGGGGAGCATTGGAGGCCAGCGAGGGCAGCGCCCTCTACAACAGCCGTCTCACCAGCTTGGAGGGTTTTTCTATTTCGGAATCACTGCCCCCCTTGGGCTAGAGTGTCATATCGTCCGCATACAGACTATGGTGAAGATTTGGTATTTTGTTCAGTGCGGAATTTGAAGTAGGGCTAAAGAGTTGCGCTGAAAGCACTGCTCTTTGCGGTGTTGCTATTGATGGTAGGCTAAATTCTCCTGTTCTACAGGGCCAAGGCGGAGCGTCGCTGTTCGTGCGGTGAGGAAGGCTTTAATGTAGTTGAATGTTTTTATGCCTGGGGAGATGGTAGGAAGGCCCTCTAATATTGCCTGATGCGGGAATATATCAAAGGCATTTGGAAGGTCTAAGGCTAGAATTGCAGCTGTGTCGGCCCGCGGTGGTGCGGCTAGGATGTCATGATGAAGTTCAAGATGGATGTCGTTAGTTAAGAGCCCAGCAGGAAAGCCAAACATTGTGGATGGGAGAGAGTTTCTTTGATTTATGAGTTCTAGGAGGCGAGAAGGTATGATATGCTTCAGAAGTTTCCCTCTGGCAGGCTTGTCTGACGCATTCTACAGCCGACAACATGGCGGAATCGTGGCTTGCCGATTACTGAGATATCGAGAATGCCCAGACAACGATAACGTCGGTTGCCGAGCACGTTGTTTCACAGAACAGAAACTGAAACTGGTTTGAATTATAAACTTGGATATTTTCCAATCATGTAGCACATTGTATTGGCGTCACTTGTTTAGTTGGTGCGGCGGCCGCAGTCCGCGCATGGCAGTTTTTCTTCTTGGGTGCTTTATAAAATAAATATCGTCTTATCGACCGGAAAAAAACGATAAGAAGTATGTTATTTGAGCCAGTCTACGCAGTACAAGCCAAAACAGGAGCTTGACAAATTCATTACTGTGTCCCTTTAAAAGATGATGGAGCAAGTTGTACTCAAACATGTATTATTACCTGAACGAAACCTATAGAGTACACGTTTGGATTTCGAGATCATCTCGTAATCCAGGAAGAGCTGATTCAGTTAGAAGAAATCCTCGTCCCGGCCGCACATCACTTCACGTGAGCAATACTAGCGCTCAACCTCAAGCAGCTGAGGCAGCACCCCAACACCAGTACCTTTGCGAACCCTGAATCACTTTTTCAACCGGTTGCCGCCCGCATTTTGATTTGTGCTCGAAGATACGCAAAGTACAAAAAAAATCATTTCAAATTTCGGAGAGTTAACGTGCCGAAGTTACACTCAGGCTATGAGGAGCACGGTAGTAGAAGACTCCAGGATTGATTTAGGCCAACTGGGGATTTTTAGTGTGGGCCTAAATCTCTAACAAAAGTCCTTGAAATTGCTTAAATTATAAAGGACCCGTGTTAACCTTTTCAGCTCTCATTTTTTTTATTTCTAGCAAAATGTTTTTGCGTTTTTTTACTTATTATCAATGTGGTAAAGTAATTAGTGAATTACAGACACGACATCTAATTGGTCATTCGGCAATTAACATTTTAAATGTCAACAAACAGCGTTTGCTTGCTTTCCTAAATTTTGAAAACCACTGAGCCCACAGACACAAAATAAATCGTGTAAGTAAGCGCAAAATGAACAAGGACGAACGAAGTGAACGGGACACGGCGCCGTGTCCCGTTCACTTCGTTCGTCCTTGTTCATTTTGCGCTTACTTACACGATGAATGACCAACTCTCCCAAGAAACCACTCTGATGAACAAAAATAAAGCTGGTATTGCAAGTATTTTTAAAGATTGCAGCAAATTTAATAAACCTAGGACTTCGGTCGTAGGGGTCACCCCAATATCAGTTTGTTCTTTATTGTAATACCAAACTCTCCCTGGCATTAAGCTGTAGCAAAAAACGAACAATGGTAATATCTATCGAAAGAGGCATCCTTCAAGAACTACCTCATAGAAAACTAGCTGTTTTGGTTTCGTTTTTAAATTGCTAGAAGAATTTTGGTTTATGTCCCAAATAAAGGACCCCAGGGCCGAAAGAGTTACACTGAACGGTGCCTTTATAGGAAGACTTCGACAAATTTCCTGCAGTGCCTTTTTAAAGGGCAACAAATAAGATGCCAAAATAGCCTAATTACCTCACGAAAACATGAGTAAGCCACGTTTCTCAGATTTTCCGGGAAATTGAAATGCATTTTAGGCCGCAGCCCCCCTGGCAGCTGTTACCTGGGTATCGCGGCGTCGGCTTTTATGCCCGTGTAATAGAGTGAGCGAAGGCAGCAGCGACGGCGGAAAGAAAATGGGGAGGAGCGTCTGGCCAAGGGTGAGGAGGATGGCCGCACGTGCGCCATTGCCGTCATCTCTCTCACTGCCTCCCCATCACTCTTGTTTCATGCGTCGCGGCCAATGCCCTCACACATTCCTCAGACGCTGTTCCGTTCGCCGCTAATCCCAACCACGTGACATTCGCGTGGGAGGTTAAAACACGATTTGCAACAGCACGGTGACCGGCGGCGGCGACGCGCTACGAGATAACAGCAGAGTAACGCGCAATGCCGTGAGTTCGCTGATCTCGCCATCACTTCGTGATACGCACAGCAGATCTGCGCTGTGACCAACAAGACTGCAGCTCACGTTGAGCAAAAACTCGCATTAGGGTGTATAAAATGGTTTGATCGATTGTAGGGTTTAACGCGCCGACGCAACGCAGGCGATGAGGCACGCCGGAGTGGAGGGCTGGGAGATTAATTTTGACCACCAGGGGATCTTTATCGTGCACCTAAATCTCGTACACCCGGGCGCATTTTCCTTCCTTTCGCCCCCATCAGAAAAGCGACCGCCCCGGCCGGGAATCGAAACCACGTCGTCGTACTCAGCAGCACAACTCCTAAGCCACTGAGCCACCGCGGCTGGTCAGTATAAAATGGTCAGTGCATTTTAAATAAGAAAGATGTGTTGCAACGTTACAAAAGTGTGTTAAACCACCATTCCCCCACTCCTTCACCCCCCATTTGCTTACACCGACTTTGAAGATGCGCAGATAATATGGCAAAGCGAAATTTCGCGGATTGCTTGCTTGTCGAAATCATGCAACGAATGCGTGAACAAACAAAAAGTGGTTATTACACACAAATGGGTTAAAAAAAGTTTTCAAGGCTGGAGTGGCACAAAAACAGATTTCAAACAAACACGAATGCCCCGAAAAATATAATACAATACGACTAATTCCAGCACTTTTAATTAGTCGCATCACTTATTCCACACCATATATCTCCTTTACACACAAAGAACAAGAGGAAGTGGACATACTAATTCAAAATGCGAACCAAACAGGACTTGGCTTCCCCGCTGAAACCCCTCCTCGTTTCCTTTATTTTCAGAATTATTATAACCCTCGGAGACCTCCTCGGAAGCTTAACGCAAAATCCAATTCACCAGTCTCGCCTTTACCGCTACAGGCCAGCACGTCCTTCAGGCCCCTCGGTTACCCTGCCCCATCTGCTTTACAAGCTCTTCAACGCATTCCGTCTTCAATCCAGTCTCACATTACTGTATCCGGAATTCCTAACAATATGCACCCAGAATTCAACCAAGGTAGAAAACTCTCCCGGGTTAAGCATCTTCGCTGCTAATTCCACTTCCACCCTATACTCGCTATAACGACACCGCCCCAGCCCCTCGGAAGACAGAGTTCACACCTACCTCACGACTCTCTCCACACTAACAACCACTGCCGAAGAAATTGCCACTTGTCATCGCCGCTACTACTGGCTACCACTGGCTCCTTATATATATTACAGGTTACCACCAAGCCTGCCGTAACATTCAACGTGGACGCATGTCACTTCCAGCCTTACCCATACTCGCATCAATGAATCTCCACGTCGACTTCTACATCGTTTTGACCCCTGGCCACTCGTCAGTTCGAGGGAAATGAGACGGCTCAAGCTCCTGCTCGCGCTCTTCCACACCGGCATTTCCCTCAGGGTTAAAACCCACGGCCTATCCTCCTCCACCTTCCGCTGTTCTATTACGCAACTACGACATCCTCCACCATTGTCGCAACCTTCGCCTAACTTTTCCTCAACCTCACCCTCAACTAACCAAGGTGGAAGCAATCGTGTGGCGTCGATTACAAACAAATAGCTATTACAACGCACCTTTCCTCCTCTCTGTTTCTGCCACCCAATACCCCCTCACCGGTCAATTCTGCCCCTTTCTTAATAATACTTACCACATGCTGTGGGTCTGTCAAAACACCTTATCTCTCCCCTCTCCTCCCCCCAAATCCGAACCCTTCCCCCGAGCAGTGGGAGGGCGTGCAAACCAGCTCCCGCCACGCTGACCAGATATTTCTGGTCACCCGTGCTACGGTTGCATCCAAGGCTGAAGGATACCAACAAAATATTATATGTGACTGCGGTGACTGAGTTAGAGGTGACATGAACGCAAAGAATTTGAATCCGATTTTGTGTATAGCTTAGAAACATATAATTTAATAAACAACAATTGAATTATACTGGAACAATTATAAAATAAAAAATCAGATTGTGGTACGTCTTTAAATGATAAGGTCAACTTTAATTCCGTCATTAGTTACACTTTTCTGGAAAATGTTTTCTGCACGTGTTTAACTCAGCTCCAACGAGAACAATTCCCGGAACAATACGCTCCGAAAATGCATTCGGGAAGGCCCATGAGCCTTTTTAAAGGCTGCTCGGCACATCATTATCGCTGAAATGACGTCATCGCCGCTTTTCATTGAAAGCGCAATGTGTGCGCAGCTCTCCGAGAACCACATAAGCCGGTTTGACGTGCGCAACGCAAGGAATGCTCGCGAAGACTCGAAAATATAAACAGCCTGATCTCTCCCTAAATGCGCGCGAGGATTCACCGCAGCGGGGGCCAATAGACGAGTAACGCGCTTAATGCGCAAACCGAGCAGTGAGGCGAGACGGTAGCGTAGATCATCGCAACGGCAATCTACAACGTTTGACGCAGTATTTGCGGGAATATATGTCTCGCATTTGTCCCCTGCTTTCGCCGGGTGAAAGTGTCGTTGGCGTACGATGCGCGCCGATGAAGGGAGAGTTGAAGAGGGTGGGAGGGCGGGGGGCGAAATGGGAGCAAATGGCTCAGCCTTCGCGACGATCGATCGCGCTAACGTCCCGCCCGTGCCCTACTTCACTGCAACCCAAGCGCCGACGACAATCATCTTCCGTCTCAGAGGAAGGAACCACCGACGCGGTTCCGGGCCCAACTATTCGCGCGGCCACACTGAGCGAAAAGCCTCCGAAAATAAAGGAAGGGAGCCGACGGGCGCCCAGGGGGAGTTAGAGAGCAGGGGGGAAGCCGGCACCCGCGTGTAGGCCGCACCAGAAGAGACAACTTTAACATCATTACGAAAACTTTGTGGTGCGCGCGCCCTCAGGAACGAACCGGAAAGGAGTGGGGAAAGTGGGGCAAGGGACATGGACTTATCGGTCGCGAAGCGGGAAGGAGGAGTGGTGGACACGGTGGCCGGGCTACAAAACACACCCTTGCGTCTGCAGCGCCCAATTCATGCTTTCAAATGGAGCGTGAACAAAGTTGCGGCAGCGGTTTAGCTTCCTCTGGAGGGGAACAACAACCCACCCCGTGACGGTGCGGACCAGGGGGCGAGGCATACTTTGGCTTCAATCAGCCATTGCAGGTCCGTTTGTGAATGGCCATCGGCATAGCCTCATGTACGCATGGCCCCTTCCCACGTGTGTACGTTTCGTAAAGCTCCAAGGTGGCAACTTATTAATCAACTTGGATCAACAAACGTCGGTTCAAAAATTATTTGCCACCATCTGGTTCCTGCATTTTCTGGCTTCTACATTGTATCCTGTTTGCACACCCCACCCCCCCCCCTTCCCCCATATTTGGAGCTTGCCTCCCTCATGCCTGTATCGTAAAAAGCGTGTTCGCACCAGGCCAAGGGTCTGTTCATTCTGCCTGTGCCCACTGCCTGCAAGCAGTCGGTGCTTATGGCAACAGCACGCCAACGAGAACTCGCTAGCGCGCCAGTGCCAGCCTGCGCGCGTTTTGTGAACTAGTTCGTGTAGCCATGAACGTTGCGGCCCCAAAAAAGGTGAACTCAATATAGAAAACATCGGCGGAAAACAAAAAAGTTAACTTACAAAAAAAAAAAGCACGTACCCGCGGGGATTCGAACTCGTGACTCGCAAAACATTTGGGGTGAATTCCTAACGCCCCAGACTGCTAGGCCACGGAGCGGGACGCGTATGCCTCGCTAATATAGGGTATATATTGTACAACCGGTTTACACTTTTATTTAGTTTTGGCATTTCAAGCCGCTTAGGTGACTATTTGTTGTACTGCGATCGTGCAGTAAGCGTCGCCCGAGTTTCCACAGTAGCTCACGTCTAGCAATTGCATTCGTAGACGGAAAAGCGTTCGCAGATGCGTAGTCGTGCTGCTGACCGCTGTGCTTGTTCGCCCAGCGCAAAAAAGTGCTTCCCGCGCCCTAGTTTTACGCTGTACGGTAAAAATATCAGTTGATTTTATTTGCTTAGTACCTATATTGACTTCGCTGACTCTTCTCCCGCCTTCAAGAGGCCTTATATTTTCCTACTGGCGTACCAGTCAGCGAAGCGTCGCATGTGCAGCGCTTGTGTGAAGCGACCTTGACTTGGAGCTAGATACAGTGTACAAACAAACCAAGTAAAGAAAGGCACATTCTTCCATTCACAAACGTGTCCTGGCTTCGTTTCAACTAAGCGAACGAATTGCGACCAAGCAATTTTTTTTAACCTCCTTGATTGCGACGACCCGCCGGCGGCCGGCGGACGAAACGCTGGGGCGACTGACTCTGTCGGCCGGGGAGCCGTGCAGTAGCGCAGCCGTGGCGCCAATCGCCAAGAGTAATAAACGGTGTGAATGTCGACTTTCGCCTAACGAGATTTCTTGAGGCCTTCTTCGAACGGCGGACAGCGAGCAGACTTTAGCCATCACGCTCGGGCGAAAGCTGGAGCGCCCGAAGAGAGGCAGCTCCTCTTCTGGGAGTGGCACTGCCGTGACGCCCAGCATTAGCCGAGCCCTAGCAGCGGTTGTAGCCTTCTTCATTTTGGCCGCCGCCGTTAGCCAAGCTTGCGCGGAACGCCGCCGCTGATGGTCGACAAGTGTTTCGAGAAGGCACGGTGAGACGACGTTCAGGGCGCCAATTCGCGCTCGCCAGCGTGTGCTCGTATATGTTGAGAAACGAATGTTGCAATGCCGCCGCTCGAAGCGCACCAGCCACGGTTCTTGGAAGCCCAATACGAAAACTGGTGTTCGTGCGTTAACAACGGTACACAATCACTGCCTCCAGTGTTCTAACGATGAAGTTGACGGGAATTTGGCCTTCAGGCGGAACATTGTAGGCGGAGTACAGTGTGCAACACATTCGTCGATTACAACGAGATCGATCTCCACGGAGTGGCAACATCTGGAATGTGCTGACAGAAACTCTTCAAAGAAATGGTGGGGACAAGAGCAGTTGGGCATAGATCTAAGACTGGTGAAGCAGGTTTTTCTAAATTACTTTAGGCCAAGGCAGGGGAAGACCGCATGCAGGAAAACCTTTTTAATACAAAAGAATTGACTCCTCTCTACTAGAACATATTTGTGGAGTGTGCCAGCAAGAGAGCTGCGAAAATCCCCTCCACCTGAATTAATTATGCATATAAGGGGTTAGATGGTTAAAATTGATTTATTCGTAATTTTTAGGTTATTAAATTATAGTAAATAAAATTATTTATTTGATTTCACGTATATTAAGCGTTTGTAAATCACCGCCAGTAGGTAAGCTTCTACTTATACATACCAGCTCACGCGTACCCAACTGGGTCATTGATAAATTGATCTGCCCCAATACCATGTGTCCATAATCTGCTAACATTATGTGTATTTAAAGGCTCGGTTACTTTATCAGCGCAACGGGATTGCCGCGGTTGCAGAATCTTGTGGAAAGTTTCAGGTTTTTCCACATGTCTGTGTATGTGGCATTGGTTTGCTCGGCAGAATTGCCATCAAAACTAATTGGCACGTATCAAAACGCATCTGCAATTTTTTTCATTTGCTGGATATGCATGTTGACGGGAAGAGACCAATTATACTACAGTTATGCTCATTTTGCTTAAGGTGACAATAACATGCGTTGCACTTTCAACAGAAGAAAAAAATTACACCATGTTCCCGTGGGGAACCATGAGGAGGATGCGAAGCATCACAGGGGTTCCGTGTAGGTTCCATTTTGTTGCCGTTATGTTGTTTCATTTATCGGAGCACGAATGGGAACGTAGTGTGAACCCCATGTGGAGACAGAAAAATGTAGAGAAATGTAAAGACAGCGAAGAGACCGACACCGGCGTTACCTGATCGAACACCTCCTGGTTCTCGTCTTTCTTCATTGTGTGCTCACGCTCCTACAGCGCTGCCCGCCCTCTTCGTCCTCTTCTCTGGTTGAGCTTCAAAGCACGTGGCGCTTCCCGCCACAGCTTTCCCACGGGCAATTCAACATCCTCCTCTAAAGTTTTCAGTTCGTCGTTTTCGTTGACGTTCAGCTTCGCGTGCCTTCGTTGTATCAGTAGCTTCTTGACGTAGTTTGAATGAGTCAAGGACATAAGGCGAGTTCGTAGCACTTGCTCCTGTCTCGGTTTTGTAGCGCAGTGGGAAGAGCGCCACGTACCTCCCGTTGCGGCCAGAGAGTCGTGGGATCGAAACCGGGCGCCGCTATTTCTTTTTTATAGTGTAGGAGGAGAGGTGCGGACGGACGGACGACGGACGACGGAGCCGAGAGCAAGAGATGCTTCGCATCTAAAACGCATTTCTAGAGAGTAACACATTGCGGTGGTTTGCGCCGATCAGCCAAAAATACAAGTTATCTCGTAAGATGCTTTCGGGATGCGATGACATTACCCAGGTCTTCTTAATTCCTGTTTACCACCTACAAAAATGGTCGTGTGTGGGCTTGCTGCACTACAAATGATGTCGAAAGACAATGGCGTTATTAACAGTTCCGGGTGACGCCACTATTTTATCATTCACTGGGTACTGGGTTGCAATTTTTGCAGAATGCCCAAGAATTTAACTTATTGCACAAGTGGGTACTGGCACGACAGCGAACTCTGTGACATAGTTTCCAAATAAAAAAAAACAATTGCGCTCTTTACAACCATATTTATATAGTGTGACCGGATCACCCTTGCCTTTGCGGTTTTATTGGTACACGGACGCCCAACAGAACCACATCGCGTGACGTCAGTGTATACTGCACCATCACGTTCGGCGCAAAAACAGGTGACTCCTCTCGACGTTACAGTCATTGACCATGCGTGGCTCAATGGGTAGCATGTTTTTGCTTAAATATGGTGTGTCACGCACTGAAGCTACACCTTCGCTATGATGCACGCCGTAGCGGAGAGCCATGGCCTAATTTAGACCACCTGGCGATCTTTAATATGTACAGAAATCTCGACCCACAGGCGGTTTTGGTTTTTGCCTCCGCGGGCACAGCTTGTGGTTTTCCAGAATAAGGCGTGGGTTCAATTCCCATATGGGAATCCGCTGAAATTTCTTGAGGGAGACTCAATTTGTTTTCTTTCTCCGAATGATTTGGATTACAGGCTGCGGCTATAGGCAACCCAAAAAGAATTTTAATCACACGCACGCGCAGTACTTAGAAAGTTAGGCGAGGTTCGGGCCACGGGGATATTGGAACGCCTTCCACCAACTCAGCCAAGAAATGCGCCAGTGATGCTCACCCATTAAAAGCAGTGTTGTGATTCTGTTGTCGATAAGGTACAGTAAAACGATGCCTGGGAAATCGAGGTAAGTATTCCTAGGTATGATTACTACATGCTAAGTATGATATCGCCACTTCCGCTGGGTACAACATCATAGCAAGGACGAACGCGTTTGGAACTTCAAAGCTAGCTTGTGGTATGTTCCGTAAATATAAGATGTCGCTTAACGGGATGCATTACGCAACTACAGGAGTGGCCGGCTGTTGACGTCACTGAAAATAACGGGATGTTTGACAGTTAAACCCACCCGCTGGGGAATAAAGAAAATATTTTTTGTCGTAAAGCTCCCTACATATACGATGACGAATGCCCGGATTGCGCACTGAAGTAATGGGAGTCGCAGGTATTACGTATCACGATGCTCGCCCTTTGCTATGCTTAGTAATGCATGTCTGGAGATGCTAGGCCGCAACCACCCTAAATAGATTGTGCAATAGAACTTACTTATGCTAGCGGGGTGTTCTTCACAGCGTGTTGGGTAGGGAAAAAGCTTTAAAAATACCTTTACCAGTGGTGGCGCATGCATACTCCGAAGCCGGAAAGCAAAGCGCAGAATAGCAAACATAAATAACAACAACAGGAGATACAGGGACCAAACATGCTCAAGGAAGCATAAAGCTGAGACTATCTTTGATTATGTAATAAATTTGTAAGGAAGTGAAATGGGGTGTGCAACAGCGGAGGGGGATTTGTCGCAGTGAAAGCCGTCAACAGCAACAAAGCTAAAAAAGTAAAATAACGGACAGATATTGGCCAACCGAATGCACAATGTCAACCTAACCGGGGAAAAAAGAAAGTTGAACGCAAACGCCTCAAAACTGTCGCCACTCTATGGCAACATCTCTTGTCATGTCCTCAGACAGCGAAAGGAAAACCTTCTCGGTCGTCCGTCACTGGCTGTAAATCTTACTACAGTGTGTCCGTCTTATGGCCGAGGATGCATAGTAACATGCGCCAGGGAAGCATCCATCACTCGGGTGCAACGCTCTGGACCCTCACCCATCTCTGTCGCATAAAAGTACATGTGCACTGACACCATCACGCGGTACCACCAATGCCCCTCACATGCCCCAGTGAGTAGATGTGCGTCTTCTATCCTATAATATGCGAACGCTGTCACCTCTTTGTTGTGGCGACAGGTTTTCCAAGAAAAGGGCAATCAATCCATCCACCCTGTTGCCCCACTCATTCGGGAGAGCTTGGCCAACCTCAAGGGCAATAACTTGCCAGGAGGCGTTTTGCTTCGTTGCCCTCTTGCCCTTTTCAATTACGAGGCCTCTCTCCCGCCGGTATGGCCGGCCGAATCGTTGTCAAGAAGATAAGAACTAAGGGAGCAAACAAGAACTTCTGAACAAAGCAACGGTGGTCAGAAGTATGGGTGCGGCGACGAAGACATATTAGCTTTCGGAACCACCCGTCAAAAATAGATTATCACATCCAGCTTTGGGGTAGCGAAAATGAGAACAGGGGCCCAACTTTCAAAGAAAGAAGCCCGAGGCGAATGATTATTGCCTTTGGAAGCCCAACCTTATCTTGGAAAGACTTTGAGTGGCCGACCCAGGCCTCTCATATTTCTATCCGCTCTCCGCTCTTCGCTTTGTCGTGGATTATTTACTTATTATATATTTTCTTTCTACATGGCTATCTCTAAGAGTTATTTCTTTGTGATTCCTTCGTATCCCCTGGTTTGATGTTTCCCTTGGGACTATTTCCCGGAATCCAAACTGCAAGCGAGGAGGGAAACTAATCTCCAGTTAGAAAATTATTCACCTAAGCGCTTGAAGTGCATATAAAGTACGTTATTTTTGGGCTTTTCACAATTGGTGATTTTTCATATCGTGGTAATGAAAAAGTCGATTGCGGGAGATCTCTCGGTGGTCTAGCTTGATTATTTTCATTCGATGGGTGCCGCATATTCAAACGAATATGTGGCGCAACTGCGCCCGTGTGGGAGCATGCATAGTCCTTTTCACATGCCCACCAGTGAATATTCATCAATGTTTAGGGTACCGAGCATGCACCGCACTGTGTCACAGCGTCTTCAGGTTGAATATGGCGTTACGCTTGGACACGCCGCTGCATAGTTTCCAGTAGCGCCAACTTCATCCATGAATAAGGAAGGCAGGAAGGCAGGCTGTATGGGTAATGAGGTGAAGTGAAAGCACTGCCTATGAAACATGTCATCAGGAGAGCTCCCAAAAGTGCGTCAAAGGGAATATTGGTTGAGGCCTACGCCCTCACTAACTTGTACAGTTGCCAGTCGAAAACGTTAAAAGTGCGAAGCGGTCTACAGTGTCATTGATATGAACACTGCGTTCTGACATTGTGATTGGTTCGTATATTCTCCGCACCTCTAATACCATTTGCACAGTGTAGCATTAGCCGCAGCGCTCGGCAGGAGGAGGAGAAAAAATAAATTGGGACCCAAATAAAGCAGGGAATAAATTACGTGGGATCTTTCACTAGTCTTTATTGCTCACAAGGCGGTCAGGAGCACTTGAGGCCTGGCGGCATCTTCGACCATTTTCATGGCGTCTAGTTGTCTCCAGGTCAGTGCTTTGCAAATCAGTCTCCCATTGCTACGAGTCTGAATATAAATTGCTTAGGGAATATGGCTGTTCGTCAGACGTCATATCCGTAATATTTGTTGAAGGGTAGCTCATTCGGAGCCCCTTAAACCCTGAGACGAACAAACAACAAAGCAGCCATTGTAAGAAATAAAAAGAACAGCACACTTAAATTCGACCTTTTGCTCCAGTTTCAAAGATATGCTTTATACCTCTACCAGCGAACGGTTCTTTCATGACATACGGGACAAGAAACTCCCAACGCGGCTGTGGAGGAAAGGGCGGTTTTCACTTAAGGAGTGCAGCGTAGATGGCGCGGCGAATGTACCCAGCGTTCCCCGCGCGTTCACGCCGGCGGGCGCATCGGCGCGATCCGCTTTGTCGTCTGCTTTAGGGACGGTTGTTTTGGGCCTGTTTAGACGCAGCTTCGCGTCCATTGCGCGCTTGCTTCGCACGAATTGTTCGACAGCACCTCCTGGGTAACCCGGACACGACGGAATTAAGTGGTTGTACAGCAAAGATATGTTAAATATTGGTTCACAGGGCATGAAAACAAAATGTAGAGACGACATACAGATATCTGGCCGGTAAACAAACACTACCTTTTGCGCACTGCTTGCCACGAATGCGACTCCATTTTCTAAATTAGTGAATACCAATTCGGTTGTGTTTTAACAGGTTTTACACAAGACGAAAGGAGCAACTTGTTCTGATAAATAGCGATTATAAGAATTCCCTCAGCTTTCTCTCCATTGTCGAACTTACTAAAATAACTAGTTTAAAGTATAAATGGGAATCACCATGCTCACATGCCGAATTGTTTCGGTGTCCGTGCTTGTGTCACACGGTGATGTAGCCCCGAGCTAGCACATCGGAATGGCTATGTTCCGCTGTCACAACCTTCGAATGACGCTCCTCCCCGCTTTCTTTCTGCCGACGCACTTCCGGGCTACAGCGGCGGCGTCTGCCGCTCTAGCGCAGCCGTGGCCGACGCTTCTGCGTTCAGGACGCCATCCCTGCGAGTTCTAGGTAAAGACAGGGAGAATCTCTGGTTTCACTCTTTGTGGGGCCACGTGTGTGAAATCAAGTGACGCCGCATGGGCAATTGTTGTGGGTGCCATTTACAGCTTTGCTTTCCAACCACCATCACAGCCTGGATTGGTTAAAAAAATAAAACATCAATAAAAAGAAGGCACCTGGAAAAGGCGACAAAAATCACTATCGAGGACGCCTATTATGCTGTCAAGATAGGCGAAGGGAGCATAATTCCCGCTGCACTGACGCGAATCCCTTACTGGATTACTTTTTGGGTAAATAGGTAAGTACGCACCCTTAGATAAGTTACTATGGTGGTAAGAGTGCCAAGAGATAGAACACACAAAGCAGAGGGAGACCGTAAGTAATGTTACTGGTTTTCACGCTGTCAGCGCTGTCACCCAGGGAACGCAACATTATGGTAAAAAAATACCGCACGTAAACTTACCTACGTTTTCTACACAAGAATGACACAAAAAGCACAGTAAGAAACAGCGCATTCAAAGAGTCCGGAGAGAGCTGTCTCCATCTGACGAGGTCGTAAATCTTGCTCAAGCGACGTCGTCTCCAATTTGGACAGAATGTTTCTTGGGTAACCATTTTGTTTGAAAATTTTTCGCGGATGCGCCTTTTTCTTGCAATATAACTGCCCACTTTCTCAATTCCTTTCCTCCGTTGAAAGCGTCTCTAACCATCGTCTTTTCTCTCCTGACTCCAGGCCCAAAAACCTAGCAGGTTACTTCTCCTTCGCTGAAAGCCGAAAGACCTGCCTCCATGAAAACAGTAATCAATCTCTGCCCCGGACGGCGACAAAAATGATGACGGTGGCTGTCATCAAATGATAAATATATGTGATCACTAATACCTCGCAAAACGCCGGTAAAACATCGCAGTTACAATGTGTTAGCGTCGATAATACGTCGCTGCTTAAATAGTGTCCACAGCAGTGTAAAATAAAAAAATAAAAGCAAACGTGAAATAAAAAAATAAACCGTATGGGTTAAAAACCAACCCGCCTCGCAATACCACAACTATTTAAGTTTGGGGGCAATATTTTCAGTGGAAGGGAAGTAAATTCGCCCCTGATCTTTTTCTGAGGGTGTCTACTGGAAGCTATTAGAGACAAGAGGCGTGAATGGGACTAGCATGACGACGTTCAATTTTATTACGTTACATGCGAAGAGGTTGCCGAAAATGACAGGTGGTCCTTCTGCAGTGCTGATATCCATCTTACGTTCACTTATAAGTGGAGTGGTTATCTAAAAGAAACATATGTGTGGTTAACAAACTCACAAGGAGGCACGCGCATTGGTAGATAACAAAGAAAAGTTGCGTATAGTCAGGAAATATATTTGGCCTTGACTATTTAGAACGCTAAAAAATACAAAAAAAAGAAGAGCAATGAGGAATAATTTTATTATGACGCTTAACGCGCCGACGCTACACAAGCGATGAGGCGCGTCATAGTGGAGGCTCAGGATTAATTCTGACCACCTGGGGATCTTTAACGTTCACTGAAATCTCGAACACACGGATGTTCTCGCTTCTCGCCTTCATTAGAAAAACGGCCGCACCGGCCGGAAATCGAATCCATGTCCTTGGGACCAGCAGCACAACGGCTTGGTCAATGAGCCATCACTGCGGCAAAGAAAGAAAAGCGAAAACCATGTTTCCTGAAGTAAAACGTTTAAACGTCTGGCCTTTATTTACCTCTACATTTACCTGCTTGTTTCTGTTTTGACGTTGTTTCAAACAAACTTCACGCCTTCCAGTTTTGTTGGGTTCACTGTCATGCTATATCAAAGCAATGATTTGGCACTAGGATGAAATTTACAGCAATACTGAGAATTGTCTTCTAATCTGTAAGCGGTCATACGCCCTTTCTCTACGATTTGAGTTTTATGCAGCCACTCTAGCTGCGAATCACTTTATTGCGTTACTTTCAGCTATAGTGGGCAACGTTTTTCGTAATATTGGACGACCTGCTGTTTCTATTTTTCTTCTTCGGTTTTTATTTGTTCCTTGTTATTATTTATCATCATTTTAACAAATTAACTATTAATTGTCGTAACCTTGATAGTTATGCATTTCTCTGCCTGTACATGGTGTTATACGGTTGGTGCTTTGGGGTACTCCGCAATGAATGCTTACGCATTAAAAAGCACGCGCCGTTGCAGCACAAGCAATGAAATGTTCCGGGTGCAAAAGTTCTAGGCTTAGTCAGGCGCTGGAACTCGATATAGTCCAATGTGGATAGGTGTACGAATATGCTGTGCTTATATAACTTCTGGGACAAAAAATGTCAACTTGTGGACCTGCTATCCTGTACACAAAAAAAAAGCAAACTCAAACTAAGCAAATCATCCAACTGCTCAGACAGCTTACAATCTGCTACAGCAGTCTACGGCAAAGTATAACCGGCTAGATTTTAGCGATGATTGATACCTAACATATATGATCCACCCTAGGGCTCATTCTTCAGGAACGAACTGTACCCGGCGGTCTCTTTACCCCCCGTTCTAAAAGAAAAGCCTCCTAGACCACCGCTTCACTTTTTCCGTAGTTGTCTCTTATTTTTAACTCTCCTCATCCTGTTCCCCACCTTTCCGTCGTGCTAGGTCAGTATATAGGTTTGCCTTCTCGGGAATGAATGGTATTGTTTGTCATATGGCAGTAAGAGACAACCAGCGGCAACGGACGGAGACTTGTAATCGATACCGATGCGAGTGCTTTTCTCTTGCGTCGGTGAGCTGTTTGTTGGGGTGACAGTGCCTGAGAAACTCGTCGACGTGCGCTGTATCTCCAGTCTGCCCGCCTGTTATATTGTTTGTTTACGCCATGCAGTGGTGCGAATAGATTGCTGTCAGTCCCTTTCGTGGCTCTGACTCCCGCCGTCATCTTGACTTCCTTTTTCTCTTTCTACCCCTCTTTGCCCTTGTTTTTGTGACAACCTGCTTTCAAATCAACAAATCGCTGTGTATAGCGCACGGACGAGTCCCAAGGACACTCAGGAAGCGCGGAACAGTGGGTCTCATTATGCCGAATGATAAATTCCCTCCGAGCGCATCCCCTAATCATATTCCTAATTGGTGTCGCTGGACACGCGGCGGGTTTTTTTTCTCTACTGACAGGTAATGTTTGTCGGCGTCGCCTGAGGTTCGCGCTGCGCTTTAGGCCGTACGTTTCGTTATGTAGTTGTAGTATTGCCATAAAATTCAGCCCACTGCGTTTCAAAGAATCCACAAGGTAGTCGCTTCTGTTTCTCGGTGCGTCCTGTTCGCATCCACGCAGGAGCACTAGCATGTGAAATTGAAACGTAAGTTAGCAGAAAAAGGCCTTCCCGTCGCCTACACGTGTCAGCCAAGACTTTGACAGACTCGCAGTTGTTACTAAAAATGTCATCAGTTTGGTAAAACAAAATTTTTTTGGCCCTACCCCGCTTTCATGAGGGGTTGCTCCAGGTGCTTCTGCTGGGGGTTCTTTCAGGCCACGTGCGCCGATGGGTAGTTTGTTCGAGATAACGCCCACCTTCAAGTATCTCGGCCTGCGGAAAACCTTCTATATTTTGTGGGTTGCAACCTTGCCGAACGAATGCGGCGCAGGCTTAATCTTATACGAGACTAGCGGTAGTACGAGGCGATGCCCGGATGGGCCACTATTTATATACTAACTACACAAATTCGTATAACACCTGCCAAGTTATCTCTTACTTGTCATAATTAGGTAGTTATCATGAATTTGTAACAATTTGGAGCTGCTGCCTGCTTTCAATACATGGGCTCCTCAGGCGTGTAGTTATAGGGAACGGCTGGAACTCCTGATTTATTTGAACAATCCCCAAACAAATTGTACCGAGATTGCGTGCTTTAAGGAGTACTTACTAAAGGGAGCTATTATGTGGTAGGTGTAAACAATATCGATCAGTCACAGTTTCATTAAAAATAACATGAGCTCCTCCAGCAGGAGTGTGGTTGCAGAAATTCCCGACGTAGGGCGACCGTTATGTTACAAGGGGAACAAACTAAATTTCACTTTGAGAGGAGCATAAATAAAAAAATCTCGCTTGCATGTTTGTACACTTCATGAAACGAAAAACTCACCTTAGTTTTCCCACAACTTTAGGGGCAGCATGCATAAATTGGATCTATCAACGTGCTAAAGCATTATTCAGGAATCCGTAAATACAGGTATTTTCTCGAAAATCCCGATTATCTCTATTACATAGCTGTTCTTAAAATATATTCTAAAACAGTTTTATACATTTGTATTGCTTACCTATGTCAACAAAAGCTTGTTAGATATCTCAATGGGCCTGTGATAAAAACAAGATTTGTGGAACAATCTGTTAGCCCTTCTCACCCTCCCATTAGTGTAATTTTTGAAAGATTAAAAACTATTGACCTCCTATACCATAATATGAATGAGCTTCTGAAATTTGAAGCGTCTAAAACCAGCAGTTTGTCTTGGCGTTTACTTCAAATGTTAAGCCTTTTCGGCTAGTCATGGCTGCAAATTTAAAAAAAATCCGTTACGCCCGTTTAGCGGCGTCGCAGGGTGCAATTCTTATAATTGACTCCGCGCATTTTTATGCGTTACATTTCTTAGCAAATCCCATTGAATGAATCAAGTGCTGAAACATTTCTTGGAGACTCTTTAAGAACACTCATTTTGTTCTGATATGCGAAATCACATCAAAAGCGTTGGTTTACGTAAAACCCCGAGACTACATTTTAGATATTCTTAAGGGCTACACATATGAGCAAAAACACTTCGACATATGAATTGGTGAGCGAGATAATGATGAATTGGCGATCATGAGCACCAACTAACGGACGTATGTCAAAACCTTTCTTTGAAAGACGAGCACTCTCAGCTCCCGATTTCGAAGCCTTTATTTGGTCCTCCTTTACGAGAAAACGATAAAAGGAATCGTCAAGTTTGGCCATTTTTGGAAAATTGATTTCATGCCGGGATCAAAATACAACTGGCATTACAGACCACGTGCTAACGTGGAAATAAGGAAGCTTGGCTTTTCAGTTATAAGATTTAAAATTGGGTACGTAGAACCCCCTTGACTACTAAATCGACGTTTGGTACGAGTGTTAATTCATTTTCGTGTACTTTTTATCCCATAATGCTTCATACGGCTATATTTGTGGAGGGAGTTGAGGTTGTCCGCTCGTTTGTATACGCCGTATCAAAAGGCGTTTGCTCTTACCACGTGAATAAAATAGCACGGAAAGCACGGGTTGTCTTGTTTACAAATATTTGTCCCTTGTTAGTCTGCTGTTTAATTTCAAGGAGCGACGTTATACCGACAATTTTGCCTTTTATGCACGCACATTTAAAATCTCCTCTGGTAGGCTCGCGAACTCATTCAAATAACAGACATGACTGCTCTTGCTTATTGTTAGCTCTGAATATAAACAAGTGTTTGCGTCGAAACCAATCATTCTTACTTCACAAACCAAGATTGACTCGCTGGTACACGATACTGCGCCATTATTACTGCTCGACGTTTATGCCATCCGCTTATTTTTACGCCGGCTTTATACGTACATGTCGCCTGTTTCAATATAGCATGTCGGCTGTACTGCAGCTAAAACGCTGACCCTCCACCACTGTCACTAAACTTACTGTCATCAATGCGCGAAATTACTGATCGCAGAAGGCCATGTTCGGCTCCATAGAACGTATTTCAGTACATAGCAGCTCTATTTCATAGTGAAGCTGGTCACGATTAGATGGTAGCTACAATGATTCAGTGGGAAAACGAGGATTACTGAAGAGCTAGTATACTGGGGTAGATGTATAGAAACGACAGAAGCTAAGAAAAAAAAACAACGGTTGGCGCGTTCATTGTCCTGAATCACCTGAAGGTGTTACCTCGAACTACTTCCGCTCACAATTTTAGACAACGGCATTTCAGATTATCTTTCAGTAAAACTGGTCCAGTAAATGAGTTTTTAACCTCATGAGATGAACGAAGAGTCCACCCAGACGTTTACCGCAACACACGAATTGATAAAACCATAGCTTCGTGCTTGCCCCATGAACTTTTGAGAGGTACTATGAGAGAGAAGGGATCAAAATGACGCAGCAAAAGCCTTACTCTATGTTGAAGCGACGTAGAGGAGCCGTTTCTTTGGCTCCCCGTGGCATTTCTACCAATTGGCGACCGCCCTGGCAGCTCGCTTGGGCCCTGTGTCGCCGACGATAAATTCTTTGTTGGCCCCGGCTGTCCCTGCACACGCCTACTGGCTGTTGGAAGGTATTATCCTGCAGCCACTAAACATGGTGGCCGGATCGACCGCCGTTCACCAGTTGGTTAAGTGACTACTCAGATCATTATTGGAACTGTTGTATTAGCCCCACACCTAACGCTTCGAATGAAATACTTAGTATGCCGGACGGGGGAAAAGGTGAGAAGGGACGAATGCATGACAAAGAGCGAGAAGCCGAAGGCTGAGAAGCAAATTGGTGGTTCCATAACCAAATTTGTTGCTCTCTCTCTCTAGTAGCCGCTTTGATACCTCCAATGTAATCGCGATCTTCCACCTCTTCTTCAGTTTCCTTCTGTATGTTACCCGCAACCTTCCTGCCAAACTTTATCATCCTTCCCTCCGTTCCCACACTTTACGCTCTTCTGCTATGAAGGGATAAAAAGTCTGCAAGTATTTTCATCCCTCCCCTCCTTTTCCCTTCTCTCCATAGCACGCTTCTTCATCTGCTTTCCCCTTTCTGTACACTTCCTTTCCCCTCTTCCTCTCTGTGTGCCCTAATTCCTAAACAATCGCCTATTCTTCCTCTCTCCTTACCCCTCATATTCATCATCATCATCGTCATCATCATCATCATAATAATAATAATATTAATCATAATCATCGTCGCCCTACTCTGGCCCACTGCAGGACGACACCCTCTCCCATAGACATCCAACCGCTCCTGTACTGCGCTGTTCTAGTGCACAGTTTACAGCCGAATTTCTTTATTTTTATCCCTCCATCGGGTTAATGGCCTTCCCTTTCTTCTAAACCCATGTCTTGGTATCCACTCTGTTACCCTAACTGTCCACCGGTTGTTGTTTCCTCTCATTACATGGCGAAATAACCAAGTCTATTTCTTTTTCTTTATTTAAGCCATGATATCTTCTACTGCAGTTTGTTCTCTGATCCAGGTAGATCGTTTCCTGGCTCTGAGTGTTACTCCTAACATTATTCATTCCATGGCCAGTTGAGCCGACATACGTTTGCTCTCTAGTTGTTTAGTAAGGTGCCAAGTTTAAGCTCTATACGCCATAACCGGCTCTTTGCACTGGTTGTAGATTTTTCTTTTGAGTGACAGAGAATGCCTACTTTTCGTTATTTGGGAGGGTTTGCCGAGTTCTCCCCAACCCATACCTATTCTGCGCCGGATCTTTTTCAGGTTGGTGGGGTCAGCCCTGACCATCTGTCCGAAGGAGTTACATCCTTTTCCTGCTTCGGGCGTTTCTTTTCCTGAACTGGAGAGAACGCTTTTGGCATGCTTATTCCTCATTATTTTAAAGTTATTCCTATTTATTTTTATCGTCATGACCGTGCTTTCGTATTGTAGTTCTTCGAGCATTGTTTGCAGGTGTTGTGCAGTCTCACTTAGAAAGTGTATGTTGTCCGCAAACCTAAAATAACTCAGGTATTCTCCGTTGACCCATAAAATTGTGTTTTCCCAGTCAAGGCTTTCTAAATACCCCCTCCAGACACGCTGTGAATAGTTTTGGAGCGATGGTATTTTCGTGTCGTACACCCTTTCGGATCGGAAATTGATCGCTTTGCCTGAAGAAGCTTATCCTGCCCGTCCATTTCTTATAAATGTCTTCTATATAAGTCTTATGTGGGTCTTCTCTATTACCCGGTCTTTGAATGCTCCTAGCACGGCTGCGCTGATTACTGAATCAAACGCTTTCTCATAATCTCTAAATTCCATGTAAAGGGATTTCGTGTACCCTCCGGATTTCCTATCACTGGATTGACGTCATTGTTGTGATCACTGATTGAGTACCCTTTCCTAAACCCAGCCGGCTCTCCCGGTTGTTGGGAATCCACGCTGTCAGTTATACGGCTAACTATAACTTTCGTAAACTTTTTGTGAACTGGTCGGAAACCCCTCATATTGCCATACGCCAGTATAATTCCCCTCAACTTTACATTCCCTTCCGAGTTTCGACCTCTTCGACCCCTCCCCGGACTGTTTTCTATCACGTTCTTTCTCTTCCTCCTCCATTATGCTTACTCTCTGCACATTAGCTTCCCTTCTCCCAACCCTACTGTGCACTACTCCTTCGTGGCCAATGCCTTATCGTACAATGCCCTGTAGATCCATAACCCTCTAGTGAGCAGATTACCCAGTAACTTTTCTAGCTCATTACAGTCATAGACAGACAGGCCAAAATTTTCGACTTTAGTAGCCTAAGAAAGACTATCGTCTTTAAAAGGAAAAGAAGTGCTGAAGAGCCGGTTGAACGTGCGGAGGTATTTACAAGGACGCTTTATACCAGCTATATACGTTTCCGCCGCACAGCAACGTGCAAAAGAAATCGTATATCCCAACAGTTCAATGCTAGCCGCCCGTGGTAACAAAGAGAGTACGAGCGAACAGGCAACGTCGAAAGATTGAAAGCAACCCAACCTCCTTCCCTCATTTTCGCGCCTTTTCTCCCAGGTCAGTTTTAGGGTCGCTCACCTACAAAGCTTCTCGCCGTTACGTGTCATCTTGTAAGTGAAAAATAAGGCATTGCGTAACAGGCCGCTGTTACCGGCTATCAACGGCGCCGCTTTTTCACTTCTCCGTACACGCTCATTTTCTCGCTGCAGGCTCTTCCATATGTGCTGCGGTTCCCTGCCCCCCCCCCCCTCCCCCCAGCTATTTCTTCTAGACACTGTCCCCATTTTTGTCGGCACCACCCCAGGGCCCGCCTTCGCCTCGTCGGAGGGGCCCTAAACGTCATCAGACGTTTTCCTTCGCCTTTTCTTCCGGCGCCGCTTCCGAAGACAGCGTCGTCATTTCACGGTCGTTTGTCCGCCGTATTCTTTTATCCAGATAGCTTTATTTTTCACGACTCGCGTTGTTCGGGGAGCGTAAGGCTCACTTTCCCCCGCCGTTTATCTCCTGTCTCGTACGCTGCTGCCGCGAGATCTCTTGACTGCAGCGTGCGCACGCGTGGTGAAGAGCGCGAGTCCTTTTTCTTTCGCCTGTGCGCAGTGGCGCTGTTTATGTTTTCCCCGCAGCAGAAGTCGCCGAACTACCAAACGCAGTTCGCTGCTGCCCGATAAAATGAGAATCATAAATCAACCGCTGTCCGAAGATCGATGGCGACGGCAGCTGTGGGCGCCGTTCACGCTTGCCTAATAACAGCTGGTGTGGGAAGAAATTGCAGGCGGCCGCTTCCGTAATCTTGGACGGGCGGGCGAGTGCGTTAGTCGAGCCCCCCCTCCCTGTCTTTTCTAGGAGAAAAAATTGGCCGCGCATCTGCTCCTTTCATTGCAAATGCCGTCAAAAGACGATAGTCTTTATCGGCTTTTGCAAAGTAAATGCCTCCCTTCGCATTCCCGCTCACCTCTCATGTTGTTCCTCTTGCGTCGCGCTCCTCCCAAGGTAAAGACGCCAAAGGTTTTCTTAAATAATTTTAAATTTCCCGCGTTCCACTGCTCCAAACCGGGTGTCTCGATGGGAACGCTGCCGTACGGCGAAGACACGTGTTAATCGAGGCGCCCTACTTCAAAGTTTATAGAACCGCGTTTCCCTACACCACGTGCGTTGCAAGCAGAACGTGGAACCTATCTAGTGGAACCTTGCGTAACTGTTGCAAGTACTTCCGTATATTTGGGAATGTAGAAACATCGGCACACACAAGGCCTCGTCCACAAGCAAAGTTAGTTTCCAACATGGAAGTGCCCTTTTTAATTTTTTGCCTTGCACATAGTGGGAATCAATGGCTGTGGCCTTTTTCCGCACTTGCAGCAGTTCACGATATTAGCAGAAACCCTCTTTACAGTTCTTGCCACGTGTTCCTTCTTGGGTCCCGTTCCAAAGCGCAAACTGCTTTCGTTGTTTCTGGGATTGTAATGTGGTTGCGCTGTTTTTTCTTCGTGTAATAAACGTAATAGTGATACAAACGTTTTCCGCACTGGAGATTTCAGTGATTTTTGCCTCCATTTTCTCCAGAATACCACCGGTAAACCATGTTGGACGGTGAATTTTTTTGTAACCTTAAGTTCCAGGTACATTAAATGCTATGGAAAATAATTGGCAAATCGAACGTCCTTCGTAAATATATTTCACAAAAACTGACTTCCTACTGCATAAAAAATACATGGACATACATGTCGGTATGACATTTAATGCGCTTTTTTATCATGCCGTCACCGTAGGCGTCAATGTCGAATTAATCGCGCACTACGGCGTTATATTGGGCACGTTAGGGCTTCAATTTGACTCTCTGACGCCCAGAGGACCGTCGTTGCTATCAGAAAAGTGGTTTGCTAGCGCTAGCCACGGCAAAAAAAAAAACTATTTTGTGCACCCATTTGTGCGTGTGAATAGGGATATAAATAACACTTAAAAGCATTGGTATTTAAGTAAAAAGGAATGGCTTAAGATATCCACGTGCAAAGGTCAATACAAAGCAGCAGAACTGGTGTAGGGCCTTGGGAAGATTTCGCGTTGTTAATTTTGTAGATATCAGTGGGCCACACAGTTTGCATGCATCCGGCTATTTTACAGTCAGCTCAGACATCTATTTAACACTTGTTTCAAAGGCCAAGCGAAATCCACCAGGCTCATGGGTAATAACACTGAAAAAGCTCTAAAGACTTAAAGCAGCCATTAGATTCATCGACTCTAAATTTTCCCTGTTAGATTTCCCCTATGAGCTTTGTCAAGCCAACAGCCTACCTCCACTTCAACTACAAAGGAAAAACATTTCTCCTGGACTTTCTCATGCCACTTGTTAATAACGAATTTTCCATTGACGTCACGGCGCATTTGTCCTCTTTAATGATTCGGAAAACGCGTCTTCACCACCTTCACTTCCTAGCACCCTTTTTCGCTGGAACGGACCCATTTGAACTATCTTTCTTCGCTGGCACAAAACATGAACTGAATTCCCTGACAGAGGCCATATATCGTCCACACTGATGTTTTTTGTTTGTTTCACTGTATTCCTGTTGCATGGTGTTTTTTTTTTGGATTACTATGCAAATGTCTACCCTTAATGGACCGTCGACGGTCTGAACTATGCAGCAAATAAATAATACTCGCTCTTCCACAAAGTTGCTCTAGGCGTAGCAGTGCAGTAACCGAACTTTTGTATTTAATTTTGTTTGAGTGTTTTAAGCTGCGAGTAGAACTTCAGAGATATATGTAACGGTATTTTGCTATGCGAAAGTAGTAGCTCTCTTTTGGCAGCTTTTAACGAAGTAAAGAGAGGGAGAGGAAGAGGGGGAGAGAGAGATAGAGAGACAGAGAGAGGGAGGGGAGAGAGAAATAACGTGTAATATGCCCAACAAAGTAGAAAATGGTGTGCCGGAAGATCTTTAGTGTGGTAGCGTTCATCATCCAAACAAAATAAATGAAATCCTGTTTTATTGCAGTGCCCGAGCGTAGACACCAATGTGAAAAGCAAGAAAGGGCAAGGGAAACAACGAAATTTCTGATATGCTCCTTTTGGCAGGCACCGATGTGTACTAGTGATTACAGAGCAAACTTAGTCAATATTACTGTGCTCAGCCTTCAACACCTTTTTTTGCTTACCTTTGCATCATGTCGATTGCCTTGTCAATTTGCCACCCGTATTTTTTTTCCCGGGAAGAACAATAGCTCACTGCAAAAAGAATAGAAGACTGATTATTCACGTGTCGGCAAACGACCTGCCTTCATCCGAGTAAGGTGTACATCACACTCCTGCCATAGGTAATGTGGTGTAAACATTACTCCAGTAAAGGAAGGTTCCTTACTGATACGTGAGGAAGTCTTTATCATTGTTACGGCCTCGTTCCAAATATATATATATATATATATATATATACACTATTTCCTTCCACACCAACAGAAATTTTGGAAAGTCAGTGTTTCGTCCAAGGCCTCAAAGCATTTTTGGGAACGAAGTTTTGCCTCGGGAGAACTTCTTTATGCGTGTTGGTTATTACCAGTAGCACACCCCCCTCCACACACAACAAGGCGAGTGTATAAGAATTGTAAAGCTCTTCTGACCAGAAAGCTGCATTAAGTGCACATTCGAAACCCGTCTTGTTCTTCAAGGTCTACTTTATAGAGTTCCAAAAGGAACTTTACCAAACGCACAAAAAATGCACTAAGCTCGTGGTAATCTCACTCCATTATCGACCGTAATATAAGATTCAAGAGTGGTTCGTGGTAAAAATATTCAGGAGCGACGAAACTTAGTAGGAGAATGAAATAGGTTTCCTGTTTAAGTGTCTTTTATATAACTCAAGGAACTATACCGGAGGTCATTTATATGCGAGAAAAATATTCTTTTAAAAGTGGCTTGAATATGAACGTCCTCTTTCGCGCGCCAGCATGGCGCATAAAGTTCCAGCACAAGGGCGATTTATCGGAAAAGGCCGTAAATTTTTTTTGCACTGTACACTCACGCCAAAGTCATCAAAAACATGGCGATCGAGGAAGGATCAGGGACCCAAAAAATGCATTCCACTAAAACCCCCGTGGGGTCGCTTGCAATTCCCAAGCGAAAATGACAACTCATTGTTGAGCATGCGCACATAAGCCTCTTTAATTCCCGCTGCAGTCGCTACCCGTACGCGCTTGCACCAGTGCCTACGAGCCAACACGGTAGTAACGTGCACACTCTCACAACAAAATACCGCCCTTTTTTGCAGCCGCCGTGGTTTTTATATTGTTTTGTCTCTGTCACAGGACGTTGTGCAGAGGGCCAGTGCAATCTAGGACAACGCGGCAAGAAGACTTCTTGAGCCGTGTCATCGAATCGTAGGCCAAGTAGGGGAAAATATCGGGGACAATGGAAGCTTAGCAGCCAAGTTAGGTTTTTTTTTACTTGTCTTTTTCTGTCGTCACGACCTCTTGTGCTGCTATACCCTTCGAGAGATCCATGTAAGTCGTTGCCTCGGTGCTATAAGGAGCCGCAGCTTACAGGGATTCAGCCTCAGCGTTCACCCGAGGCCTTTGCACACAATTGTCCTTCTTCCTGTTGCAGCGCTCATTCTCCGGGCACCCTTTAGATAATCTCCTGACCAATCTCGCAGATTCCTTTTTTTGCTCTCTTGGAGCGGGTTCGTTGGTAAAGGTCTCATGCTTATGCAGTAAAACCAGAAAAATATGAGCTGGAAATTATTAGAACGTAACGGAATTACTACAGGTAACATATGTTTTATTCCTCATCTAGAAACTCCGTTGTAACTGTGCCTATTTTAGCTACTTTCTGGTTTCGTTGCTCTTTGGGGAAGCGTGACCTGCACAGTACGAAGTTTTGCTATGCACGTTGTAGATAAGTAGGGTAACGGCGCTACTTTAATATAGAGTTCATAGGAAATAACAGGAGGGACTTTGTTTTAGAAAATATGAAGAGCTGAAACTATCTAGGAAGCAAAGCCTCACTCGATGTTCTCGAAGAATTTAAGATAATAGTTAGTAGTCGCACTCCATCCAACAATGTTAATGGCGGGTAATAAGACGAAAGCGCGGAGAGCCTGTCACAGAAATCATGTAATATTATCCGTCAGCATCATGGCGAATCCAGGAAGGTTATTTAGAACAAGGCAGGCGCAATGAAAAAATTTTAACGTAGTGGAAAAGGAACATATTAGAAGCTGCTCTTTGTTTCATTTTACTTTCAACGTAGAACTTTTGTCTTAAGCAAAGAGCCAATGCGAGCAGCACTTTTAAATTCCAAACCTACTCAAGAAGCTTAAATGCCTGACCTAAATACAATGGCCGCAAAACACTAAGACCATGACCAAAAGAATCGCAGAACCAATCATGCCTATTTCCCTTCTCTCGAAATTCTCGCCGAGGAAAGAATACTAAAATGAAAATGCAACTCCAGATTCTACGCTGGGGCAGCGGGCATCGCTCTTCGAAATTTTTGCTGCGCACTGTAAGATGCAGCTTTCATCATTTCCATCACTTCTCTTCTCCATGTTGTCACATTGCACTCATTTCTTCATGTGAAATTTGCATATATATGATATATTTTTATAGGTCATGAGACATCAGAATTTGAAATAAGTGACTCGTTGCATGGACATAGAGCGACATACGACCAGCACAACGCGCAGTGGTCGGTGACGACTTCCAAAGGGCGTCTGTGAACATAGCGGCGAAATGTCGCAAAGATCCAGGCTGTCGCGAAACATTTTTTTTCGTTAACCGCATAGCTTGGCTTGTATGGAGGCCCTAAAAAGAGGGGCGAAATTTCTCAAAGGGCCAATCAAACATTATTTGGGTCAGCGGGTAGTTGGCCATATCCTTGACGACACTCGACTCGCATACGCAACGATATATTCAACGCAGCTTAGCTTGAGTTGAGTGACCATTGCACTGAGACAGATACCGCTGGTTTCTGTGGGCATTTCAGTTCGAGCACTGGGGTTGCCACACGTCAGATGTTGCAAAGATCAAAATGCTGTGCACTCAGAAGAGCATGCGAAAGATCGTCCGTCATTCACTGTGTCGTTAGTGGGGCAGTGATGGAAGAGAAATTCCGGACGCTGAACCACTTATAGTCACACGGCCCGATGAAGCTGCGGAGGGTCTCCATTGAAGTCGATTCTACAAATTCGGTGTTTACACGTAGTTCATAGGGAGCGGGTGATACACTATCTTTTCAAACAATACATTCCAGCATAGTCAGCCTGCTTTCCAACATACTAAACTACAGTTCATTAGTAAAGTTGTAGTTCAAAAGAGGTTAGATGGGTCAGTTTTTTGGCCCGAACGAGTTAGATACGTCGCAAGCTTGGGAGAAAACATGATGGAATCATCTAGGCTATTAAAACATATGTGCTATTTGAGACCGCACTAAATATTGTCCTGCACTATTTGAAATGTGACAGGCATGTTGCACAGACCAAATGATATAACATTAATTTGATAACTTGATGAATGATGATGATGATCTGATGTTTATGGCGCAAGGCCAACTGGGGCAAAGAGCGCCAAAACAATAGTCGTATATGAGAGGTGATACCTTAAACACTAAGTAAAATCAGCAAAAAACAAAAGTAAAATCACAAAACGACAATGAGCATGGATGGTGTATAGGGCCAGATTTCATGATGCGTGATAGGAAATGAGGTTTAAAGAGTTGACTTCTAACAAATACTCAAACACACGTTTCACGGAAACAATGGCTTCGTCACCTAGAAAAAACGATGGATGTAGGGGAATATGTTGTCTGTAGAGTTCTCTGAAGTGTTTGTGTCGTGTTGTGTGAAGTGCCTTGCATGTGATTAGTATATGCACTACGGATAGGGCCTCTCCGCACCTGCTGCACTGGGGTCTAGAAGATCCCGTCAGAAGATACGAGTGCGTCGCATGGGTGTGCCCTATCCGCAGCCTACCCAAGGCGACTTCCGTGTGTGTGTTGTGTGAGACAGATGTGTACCGTCCCAAGTGTGGCTTTATTACATGTAGTTTGTTGTCTGTCTGTTCATCCCAGTGTGTTTGCCATTTCCTACGAATGTATTGTCGAATTTGTGGCTTAAGGTCACTCTGTGGTAGTATGGTTATATCTACTGTGTTCCTGAGTGCAGCAACTGCGGCCTTCTGATCCGCAACCTCATTGCCAGCAATTCCAGCATGGCCTGGAACCCAGCACAACACCAGAACAAGTTTTTGGGCATATATAGACATGATAGTGTTGAAAACCATATGGACAATTCTGTTTTTGCATGGCTTGTATGATGCCAATGCGCGCACAACGCTCAAGGAATCTGTATATATGATGGACTTCGAGATTTTGTGTTCAAGAATGTGTTGTGCAATGAGTAAGATGCCATATGCTTCAGCTGAGTAAATTGTGGTGTATGTGCTCATGGTTCTGCATGCATCAAAGTTTGGTCCATGAGCAGCGCAGGACACTATGGTTGCAGTTTTTGATGCGTCACTATAAAACTCTGCACATTGATACTTGTACTGCAGGGAGAAGAAGTGCTGCAAAATTGCAGTTTGTGGTACCCTGGTTTTATCAATATTCATGAAAGACAAGTCACAACACACAGGTTGAAGCTGCCAGGGTGGTAAAACGTCAGTAAAGGAAGATGTGTAAATGTCTGAAAAGGAGATGTTGAAATCCGAAGCTTCCTGTCTCACTCTAAGTGAGAATGGCAAAGGAACGGACGGGCGATTTACAAACACTAGTGATGTGGATGCATCATTAAAATAGGTTTAAAAGGATGGTTATTCATCGATGAAATTTTGAAAGCGTACAGCAAGTCCATGTACGTTGGTTGGTCCTCAAGGCACCATTTGTTACATTCAACGTATAGACTCTTTGCCGGGCTAGTGCGGAACGCACCCGACGCAAGGCGGAGGCCCAAGTGGAGTACTGGGTCAAGCATTTTTAGTGCGGTTTTTGATGCCGACCCATACACGACGCTGCCGTAGTCTAACCGGGACCCGACTAAGGCGGTAAAGACACGGAGAAGTAGTTCTTTGTCTGCCCCATAGGATTGGTGGGAGAGCACCTTGAGAATGTTTAGTGTTTTAGGCATTTATGTTTAAGTGCTTTGACGTGAGGTATGAACGTGAGCTTTTTATCAAATATGACACCTAAAAACTTGTGCTCCCTTTTAACAGGAATAGATGCACGGCCTAGAGCAATCTCAGGGTCCGCACTAAGCCCGCGCTTGCGGGAGAACAGAACACAAGTACTTTTGCCCGGGTTCAGTTTAAAACCGTTAAGGTCCGCCCATCCAGCAAGCTTCTTAACACCGAGCTGTACTTGACGTTCGCAAATTGACAGGTTACAGGAATTAAAAGATATTTGAACATCGTCTACATAGATGGAACAGGAAATGGTTGGTGGCCATGCCTTTCGGAGGGAGTTCATCTTAACTATAAACAATGTGCAGCTTAGAACTCCACCTTGCGGCACACCATTTTCCTACACATGTATCCCGGACAGGGATGACCCAACCTTAACACGAAATGTCCTCGTGGACATGTAGCTAGAAATGGTATTTAACATGTTACCTGACACACCAAAGGACTTCAGGTCGCTAAGGATGCCATATCGCCAGGCTGTGTCGTAAGCCTTTTCAAGATCAAAGAATACCGTAAGGCAGAACTGCTTATGAGCAAATGCATCTTTTATGAAGGATTCCAACGCGACAAGTTGATCGTTGGTAGACCGCCCCATCCTAAAGCCTGCCGGGCAGCTCTCGAGAAGACCGTTGTACTCAAGGAAGTACACGAGCCTGCGATTTATCATCTTCTCGAGCAGCTTGCACAGGCAGCTTGTCAGGCGATGGGACGATAACTGGCGGGAGAGGAAGGGTCCTTCCCTTCCTTCAGGAACGCCACTACTATGGCCTCCCTCCAAGAGTGTGGAATCTGCCCCGAAAGCCATATTTTATTGTATAGGTGTAGGAGTGTTTCAAGAGTGTCCGGGTGTAGGTGTTGTATCATGGTGTATGTAATCTTATCTGCCCCTGGAGCTGAAGGTTTACACGTGCTCAGGGCAACCCTCAACTCATAGAGTGTAAATTCAGAATTGTAACCAGATTTTGACCTGTTATTGTCATGTAGGGACTTCTTTTCACAAGTATTTTTATGTTTCAGGAAAGTGTTTGTGTAGTGTGCAGAGCTGGAAACGTGTTGGAAGTGTTGTGCAAGGGTGTTAGCCTGGTCTTCTAGTGTGTCCCCTGTTGTACTGACCAGGGGCAGGCTATGTGTATGTTGTCCTTTAAGTTTGCGTATTCTTGTCCATACCTTGTGTGCATCTGTGTATGAGTTAATGGATGTAAGGAAGGTGCGCCAACTCTCTCGTTTTGCCTCACGGCGCACACGTTTTCCGAACGCCTTGGCCCGTTTGAACAAAATGAGGTTACCCGACGTGGGTACCGACGAAGGATACCCCACGCCTTGTTCTGGGCCTCTCGCGCCCGCCTACAGTCCTCATTCCACCACGGCCTCCGCTGGTTGCGCGGGGCTCCAGAGGCGTGGGGAATGGACTTTTCGGTGGCGTCGAGGATGTGCGCCGTGAGGAGTTGGGTAGCTTCTTCAACGTGTAGGTCTCCTATGGATGTGTGGTGTAGTTTGGATGTCTCTGTAAATGTATTCCAGTTAGCTCGTGCTTCATTGAAGCTATTATGGGAAGATGGACTGCTTGGGCCTTTACCTATGTATGTGAGTGAGGTGGGGAAGTGGTCACTGCCATATGGGTCAGTTCCCACTCCCCACTCGACAAGAGGAAAGAGAACTGCGGAGCCAATAGCCAAGTCAAGACATGAGTATGTGTTGTGACCTATATTATGGTATGTAGGCTGTTTATTGTTGAAAAGGCATGCTCCAGAAGATGTAACGAATTTTTCTATCAGGCGACCTCGGGCATCCGTTCTGGAAGAGCCCCAAATAGAGTTGTGAGCATTAAGGTCGCCTGTAAGAATGTATGGTTCGGGCAGCTGGTCCACCAGCGCCTCGAAGTCGGAGCTCGTAAGTGAAACATCAGGAGGAATGTATAGGGAGCATACCGTTATCAACTTATTAAATATTATTAAGCGTATTGCTACAGCCTCAAGGATAGTGTTCAAGGTGACAGGGTGGCATGCTAAGGATTTCCGGACGATTATGGCCACACCGCCAGAAGAGTATGTGCAGCCATCCCTGTCTTTCCTGTATACCAGGTAACTATTCAAGAAATTTGTGTGTTTAGAATTCAAATGTGTTTCCGGAACACACATTACATTTGGCTGATTGGTATGCAGAATCTCATACACGTCGTCAAGATTATTCAGAAGGCCTCTGCAGTTCCATTGAACAATATTTTCTCTTCCCATTATTTAGTGTGAGAGCTACTGGAGTATGTATGTTTATGTGTCGTCTTTCGGGGCTGTGACTCTTGGATTGGGCTTTTTGGGCGGCCTATCTGTAGGCTTGCACGTCGGAAGCCGCTCCTTGCGCTGCGTTGCAGGCAAGAACGGCACGACGTCCATCTCGTCGTCCGATGTCCTGGGTGTGCCCGTCGAACCGGGCCCCCCGGACTTGGCCCCCCTTCGGGGGCCCTCCGTTTGACCCGCCACCGCCGGTGGTGTCGGAGGCACCAGAAGTGGCACGGGCGGTGCAGTGGCGGTGGGAGCTGGTGCGGGCTCGTGGTGTCCATGGCACACTCCAACGCACTGGACGATGGGGAGGCACGGACGGGAGCGGCACCGGTCCCGACGGAAGAGGTTGCCACCACAACCGCTGCTGCCTCAGCAAGCAGTGTGGTGGCGGGTTGGGCTGCCAGAGGCAACCCAGGGGAAGGGGGCGGGGGCGGGACCAGGTCCGACTCGCGGTACTGGGTCCCCGCCGAAACTAGACGCCGCTCCGCCCCCCGGCGAGCTGCGTCGGCATACCTCCCCAGGGGGAAAGAGGCGAACCTCTTTCGCGCCTCTGAGAAGGTAAGATTCTCAGTCACTTTAACCTTGATGATCTCCTTCTCCTGTTTGAATTTCTCGCATGTTCTAGAGTAGGCCCCGTGGGGTCCCTTGCAGTTAGCACAGATGAGGGTTTGCGATGGGCAGTTGTCAGATGCATGATCATGTTGTGCACACTTGGCGCATGTTAATCGACCACGACAAGCATTAGTGCCATGTCCAAACCGCTGACACTTGTAGCAGCGGCGTGGGTTCGGCACGTAGGGTCGGACCGGACATCTCAGGAAACCTGCGCTGACCGACTCAAGAAGTGTTGAGCGGTCAAATGTCAAGATTATTTGTTTAGTAGCTATTATTTGGTCGTTTCGGCGTATCGTGATTCGCCGCACTGCTGTCACGCCCTGATCGCGAAGGCCATCAAGCAGATCTGCTTCAGTCACATTTATTAGATCTCTATCAGAGATGACGCCCTGGCAGCTATTCAGACTGCGATGGGGCGTGATCTTGATGTCGACATCGACCATGCGCGTTTGCTTCAAGAGGTTACAGGACTGTTGTTTGTTTTGGACTTCAATTATGACTTCAATTAGGAGCGACCCCAAACCATCCACCGCCGGCGTCGGCGGCGTCGGCGTCCGCAGTGCTCCTCTATAAAGAAACAGCATCCGGCGCCAGGTTTCGATCCGCGGACTTTGCGGCCGCAGCGCGACGCTCTACCGACCAAGCCACGGACGCGACGTGATATCAGCGTTAGTGACGCGCCTTATATCTTTAACGCATTCAAACTACGTCGTCAGCGGCGTGCGTTGGCGACTCAGCGGCGTTATAGCGGCTTGATAACTGCGTGGTGTACACGTGATACTACAAACCCGATGGAAGAGATGGAAGAGAAGGCGGCGAGGCGGTGGGCTGCGGGGGCCGAGCGCAAGCGCCGCAAGCGGGCCGACAACCGTGCATTCGCACTTTCACATTCTCCCCCTCGGGGAAATGCGGGGGAATTTTAGCCTTGTACGATTTGCCTACAAGGCTTTGAAGAAACTTTGAAATGAGAAAGACAGACTGGGAAGTGACGGGTTTTGATTTATCTAGGGATTCCATTACCAGGAAGCGCGAGAAATTATCGGGCTTTGGAATGGAGATCGAAGACAAAGGAGGAAAAGATACTTCGGTGCGGCCCCTTTTCAGGGACCGATCACGTTTGGAGGGGGGGTTTGAAAATGCCATATGATACATTGGAAAGCAGGGAGACTGGGGTACTTTCTTCTTTGACCTTACCCTGGTAGTCAAAGAGGTCCCGGAGCTCCCTGCCTGGTAGACAGGCAGGGAGCCCATCGGCCGGAGCTTGACAAAGGCTCCGACGGCCACCGTTAGAGGTTTCTACCCTTCCCCTTAAAACACATCACCACGGTAGGACACAGCTTATGTTGGGGGGCTCGGGGTCGGTGGTATCGCCAGTACCGTCACCAAGATTACTCAAGGTGCCCCGTGCGGGGATTAATTTGATGAAACTTGTAACATTATTTGATATATGATAATTTATAATTGATATCATTTATTTGATAAAAAACAAGGAGTGATTTGCGCCAGCCGTTCTTAGTTATTGGCAGTTGCCAGCAGCCAGATCAGGAATCAAGGAACGAGAGGAAATGGCACTATCCAAACAATCGACAGCGTAATTGATGTGAGACAGGTGCGGAACGTCCCGGGCTAAAAATCCTATAATGCACGTTAGCCCACAGTAACCTATTTTTATGTTAACAGGACTACTGGCGATAACAAGAGGCCTTTGACAATCCTTTGACAAAGCTACCCATCGCCGCCTAATGGCCAAACTTTCATTGCTTAACTTGGAACCATTCATCTCATCCTCAACTACTAACTTCCTCCGTAATAGAAAGCAGTTCGTCACTGCAAACAATGCCCGATCTAGAACCTCTCCTGACATTTCCGGTGTTCCTCAAGGAGTAGTACTTAGTCCCCTCTTCTTAATGTAAATTAATGATCTTCCGCACTACATTTGTAAGAAAATTCGACTAACTGGAGACGACTGCCTTCTTTATGCAACAATAATCACCCTAAGACGATCACGTACCGTTACAGTAAGAGCTCAGACCCGTATAAGACTGCTGCTAGAGGTGGCAAATGTCTTTAAATGTGTGTAAATGAAATCACTTTCCTTCCATAAACGCACAAACCCCCTTTCCTACAACTACGCTATAGGCGATTGCTTCCAAGAATCCACCAATAGCTGCAAATATCTTAACGTACATGTTACAAGGTATCTATTGTGATCATGTCATAACCATATCGATTCGGCACCAAAGAGACCCCTGGAGTATTTGCAGCGTACCTGGAAGTTTCGTCTCAGCCTCTTCAAAACACTGGCCTTTACCATTTCAACCCGCCAAAACCTAGAGCGCGGGGGAGCAGCTTGGAACCCACACCAGCATTACCTGAGCGAAAGCATCGAATCTATTCAAAACTGCACCTGCCGGGATGGCTCGGTGGCTCAGGCGTTGCGCTGCTGATCCCAAGGACGCGGGTTCAATTTCCCGCAGCGGTGTACCCACTTTTCTGACGGAGACGAAAAGCGCAAATGCCGTGTGCCAAGATTTTGGAGAAGGTAGTCAAATTTAATCGGAGCCCTCTACTAAGATGTCATCACACGTGCTGCGTCGCCGCATTAACCTGATAATCAATCCGATAAATAAATTCAAAATCGCGCTGCCAGATTCGAGTTTTTCAGATTACTCAGCATTCACTAGCCTGACAAATTAAAAAAAACACACTGTCCTCACTCCCCTCAGTCACCCGTCGAAAACTTTTTAAGCCTCACCTCTTCCCAATCCTACCAGGCATCTCTACCCAGTATATACGCAGGTGCTACTTGGAGGTACGTGCCATTTTTGTAGAGATACCCACAGCAACTCGCGGGTGCGCACTCCGTAGGCATTACGTTTAGGTTGGGAGTGCACGGCGCGAATCAGTACCTGATGCTGGGTGCCCGGTGAGCAATTTTTTTAGTGGCGTTAAACCCCCAATATGTGACGTAATGCCTAACGTCGTAAACTTCAAAATTGGAAGTTAGTGTAACGTCTTTTACCTTATGGCTAACAGCCTCACTGCACGCGGAACAACGCTATTCTTCTCGTGACGGTTATTTGGTTGTCGCCTGAGTTTTCCAAACAACTTCGACCATGTCGAAATCAAGCATTCGGGATAGGAGCCGGCTTCACACCTCGAGGGACCAAGGTTCGACTCCGGCCACGGAAAACGCTTTTTATTTCGCTTTACTCGCGATCATTCATCACCATCGTCAAAGAGGGCTTTCCTTCAGGGCGTACTGGCGTACAATGGCGTCAGTGAAGACAATGAAGCTTCCCTTCAATAGTGAAATTTCCTTTAACCTTTTCCCTGCTATTGCAGAATGAAAGCGCCTGCATTGTTTAGAATTGGCTCATAAAATGCTCTTCACGGGCAAGGCATGAAATTGAGTATGCTGAATTCACGCTGCCAAAAGTGCATCCAAACTTGACTTGAAGCACAATGATAGTACAGCCATTTCCCGGTGGCGCTATTCCTGGCACGTCTTTGTTAAGCCCTTTTATTTTTTTAGTAGCATGAAGCGCAGTCTGTGGCGCTGACAGAGACATTGAACCTCCGAGTAGCCGACAAAGGCATCCTACGGTAGCCGCCAACCAATGAGGGGTAACGTCGACAGCGGGGCTTCAAGATGGAAAGACGAAATGCCAGTATAGGTATTTAACATGAAATAAAAATGGTTTCCGGCCCATTCTGGCAATAGAAATTTCGCTGTACAATAGGATAAAATTGAGTGCGTGTTGTACGGCCGTGACGCAGTGCAAGAGGAGGGGAATACGTGTACCGCACTCTGTCGAGCTTATTATCTGTAAAAGGCGTGCTTGAAGTTCAAGTTTTAAATTTCCGGGTTAGGTAAAGCAGCGGAGTAAACGTACATATATATAGTGCTTAGAATTAAACGGCGTTTCGAGGGAGCGTGATTGTTTTTGCAGTTACAGTGTGCAGTGAATGGTTTATTATAGATGTTACTTTTCCTTCGTTCGTGTCAGTCGTTGTGGGCCCATCACACTGGGGGCGTCGCCAATATTACAAAATATCCGTGGGCGAGCAGACGTTTGTGTTTTTACCAGTTTGTCAGTTCTGGGAATCGATTCCAAATCTTTCCACTGTTTACGCGAGAATTATTATGACAAAATAACCTGATTTCTTATGTGACACAATTTGCCAGAAATCCCATAATTGACAAAGCAGCAACCAAATCAAACTATTGCCAAGCAACATCTCTGGCGGCCGATCACACCATTGAAGTCGATGAATGCGGCCAATGGGTAATTCAGACATGACAACGACAATTCGTTCCTTTGAGCAGCTCGCTGAAAATTGAGTTTGAGACGCAAGGTGTCTCCACATGCCTACTTTCCATACGCCATTTCTAAGCGAGCGGAGTTAAATCAGAACCAATCAATCATACATAAGGTGCTTCTCTAGTTTCGCAAGTAATGATTGCGTGCTTTGTGTTCACGTTTGTTATCTTCTGAAGTCCTCGGATGAGGAAATAAATCCATCGTGACGTACAAATGCCGCTGTTATGTTTACAGGTGGAGGTTTAATTGCACAACGCAGTGATAGAAAAGGTTATGGTGGTGGATTCGAACAAACCGAGCGGGCCGGGCAGCATGGGTGAATCCCCAAAAATTTTGGCTTCCGGAGTTAGAGATCATCTACGTCTTGTAGGCCTCCAAATCGCCCCACCAGTTCTACGCTAAGATGTTGTACTGATGGACGATCTGCGTTCGTCCCTGGGCCGGTGCAGATGAAACGGCGGACGTCTACCCGGTGTGGTGGGCGGGAGCATCGAGGGAGAAAGGAGTGGGGCAGTTGTGCCTCCCTCAGCAGGAGGAGCCTGCTTTACAGAGATGTTTTCACAAGCTGCGTGCAGCAATATGGATGCTGGAGGCTCTCAGCTACTCGAAACAAACAGCGAGCCTAACTCACTGCGACATTCTACGAAGGGCGGCTAAAGAGGACATTGAATTTATATATCCTTTCTGCCGCTGTGCAGGTGGGGTCACCTCTGTACTTTCGTAGCTTCTGACCTACTGCATGAAGGTTGTGAAAGAAAACATTTATTGGTGTATGTTCAGTAATGCATGAGCATCTTGTCCCTCTGCCCTTGAAGCATGAGGGTCGACCTTATTCCGCAAAGTTTTTCTCCTACTTGCGAAGTCCGCAACACGGCTTTTCTTGATCGGGCTTCGCATAGCAAGCCAACTGTTCTTTGCACTGTAACCATGTCAACGGGTACGCTTGGTCGGTTGGAGAAGTGGCAATGATTACCTGTCGGCTGTTTGTTTTTAAACAGTATCGTACTTCGGGTCGTAGGCCCAAATAGGAGTACCCTATTCGCAACAAATTAGTTTGCCACGTTTGATGGAACGTACGGCTTTATTATTAAAGAAGCAGCCCCTCTTACTTGCTGAGTAATGCTGAGGCGGAGTGCGCACTACTGAGGGAAAGGAGCTTTTAAAAAAAGCAGTAACCATTATTTGGCACCCCTGTCTCATGCGATTCACCAGGACCATCAGGATTTTTCTCACACCAGCTTCTGATGTCACTCAGATTTTAGACAAGAGTAACGAGTCTTCCAGAATGCTTTATCCCCCACAACCAAACCGGTTGGGAGTTTAAAGGTAAAGATGCTATCCACAGAGCCCAACGCCCAGAGTTAAACACTCATCACCAGGCTACTACCTTGCGGTGTTCAGCCGGTGCAGGACAAGGTGAACACGTGCTGTGCAGTGGGTATAATACTTCACGTGCTTGCCTGGGTTCTAGTCCTGGGGGCCAACAGTGTTAATCTGGTCTTTAAGAAAAGGGGCCTACTTCGCGGATGGGAAAATGATGGGTGTTTTCAAGCAATTTCCGTGACGATGAGCGGAAACACGAATGCACCGTGTTACTGATATCGCTTCAAACACGTAGATAGATGTGCCTACGAAAAGAAAACAATATTGGATTACAAGTTCCTCACTCCCGCGAATTAAAAATGTACTATTCGTTCAAACCAGCCCTGTAATGGGTCCATATGGGGAACGGACCCGAAAGTTATGCGAGTGCAAGGCAGAGGAGACGACCACAATCCCTCCACCCTGGCTTTTTTTTTTCAAGCCTTATTGGTAAATTTGACCGGCTTGGTAACCAAGCCGTTAAAATTGTTTTAGTGTTGGTTGTGTGATCATTTATTAGACACAGGGATACTATTTCACTGATGAGGAGCGACTCAGCGCACTGCAGCGGACTGTAAGAAATTTTAACCAACAGAAACGAGAGAAGTGCAAAAAAGATGCTTTCTATAGCTTACTCCCGGATCGAAAGTGCGATGGCCTTCGTTATTAATTATTTTATTATTTAGCCTTCGTAAGCCTCGTATTCAATCCGTAATAAAGTGAGAAGGCGAAGTTGGAAGGGGCCGCCAGCCGCCTCGCGCGTTCTATAACTCTGCTGTGGGGCCCTCGTGCGACAACTAAAAAAATATGTGTCAATAGGTGAGCTTGAAAGGCGAAAGGGCTCCGTCAACGGTAGGTGCAGAAAATTTTCATTGGCGCCGATATCCGCCCTGGGCAAAAATACATTACAGCCGCCACATAAAGGCACTGTCAGAAGAGAAAAACATGAAGGAGACGTTGCCGATGCTTTCTTCATGTATAAATGAAAATATGAAAAAAAAACGCATCCAAGAAAATAGTGGCTCAACGTTCGGTGAAAACAAAACTGGGAGCAGCGATCAATCTTCAGGATCCTTGTGCGCGATGGCTGAACCTGCCGTTCTAGAGCAGCGGCGACACTCTAAGCTCTGTGTATATCCCCTGTTGCACTTGTGTACATTTGCTTGCTCGAAGAGAGGTGAAGAAGGAAGCTGCTTAGCCGCCCTGCAGCGTCATCGAAGCGCGTGTCTGCCTAAGAGAAATTACCCAAGCAGGAGAAAGACGCCTGGAACAGTTCTGATGCCACACTTCTGTTTTGTTTACACAAATCGACGCAGAAGCCACGCACAGAATGAACGGTAGTTGCTTAGGAAGAAAAGCTCGACGTGTGTATGAGGTTTCGGCCAGTGCGATTGATGCGACACAACGGTCTTAGTGAGCAAACACTGGCATCCGAAATACACGTCGCTCAAGATGCTCCTGAACAAAGTTTTGAATACTAAACTACCGCAAAATATAAATCAATCGTAGTGCACAAGAACAAAATATGCATCCTATGTAAAACGGACCACACAAATCGACATTATTCTAGCATAGTGAACACTACGACCGGTATAAAATATCGACGATTCAGAAAGGGATTGGTCCCGAATGGTCACTGAGTTATAAATTAAACTGTTGCCCCCCACAAAATAAGGAAGGCTACACTCACGTTGATACTGGCTAATAACGTGAGCAACTACTCTTTTAGTATATATCTAAGTACGGTCCGCTATATTACACTTTTTTGAAACAGAGTAGCAGAAAACTCATCTCTTGAACGGACAACATTCACTTGCAATCTAATTCAACGCTCCGGGCTGCGACGGAGACTAAGTTACACACAAATGAACCCTAACTCCCATGGTTCACTTTCACAGTCGCACCCGCCGACGGAACTCTTCACTCTTCAGGGTGTCTTGCCCGTTCACTGTTAAGTGCCTTGACCTCGGGACGAACTGCACCTTTGATTGATTGATTGATTGTAGGGTTTTACGCACAGACGCAACGCAGGCGATGAGAAAGGCGCGCCGTAGTGGAGGCGAACCGCAGCTTTAAGGCAAAAGCGTCGTCACAATTACGTAACAACCAAATTTAACAAAGGAAGGCAAGATGCGAACCAAACCATGGCAGCCATGTATAACAGATAATGAATGATGACAAAGAATGGTTATCACTCGATTAAAAACTGATTAAAATTGTTGGTAATGTGGGATAAAGGTGTATTAGATTGACTAAGCGAAGTAAGGTAGATAAGGATGAATTAAGACATATTAGTATGAAATATTATAGGTTAAAGGGGATTAATATTTAGTAAGCTGGATTCAGCTGAGGTGGAGGTGAATTAAGGTAGGGGTTAGGTGGATTAAGATGGATTTTGGTGGATTAAGTTGGGATAAGCAGTGTAAAATAGCATGGCTGCTGTTTCACGTGTGAACGTGTATATAACAGGTACCGTCATAATAGTTCACCACGCTGTCTCTTTAATAGCCTGTAAGAAGCGGTAAGTACTGAAGTGTACCGACAATTTTGTTATTATAGCCAACAGGCTGCTGATGGCGTGGGTTAGGTGGCGTTCAACGGAAGCTGGAGAAACCCAAGTGCAGATGTTTGGCCGGTGCAAGGTACATACTCACGCGTATGAGCTCTGATTCATTCGCCACTCCGTTCATTTTATCGCCTTGGCGAACATGCCTTGATTGCTGTATTGTTCAAGCTAATCTATATTTCTAAGCTCAAATTTAGACGGTTAGAACTTCCCTCACTGTGCGACCAAGAGCCTCGTTTATTTTCAGCTGCACGTTTTATTTGGCGGAGCAAAGTGAATTCATAAACGAATTCCCAGAGAATTCGCATTTTAAGCAATTAAAATCCACAGCCCTGCGTATTCATTTGGTGTCAAGTATTTTCTTTCAAGTAACGGGTGTGACGCGGAATAATGCTTGAGCTCTGTTAATTGGCAGCGTACGGCTTTTTGTGCGTTCTACTTCATGAACTTCAGTTTGCGCCTGTTATGATTCAAGGATGCTACTTTTGAGCAATAGCGCCACAGAACGCGGAAACAACCTGTCCACAATCGAGTTCAGTGTTCTGCGCTATTGGAAAAACTAAAATGCTTCCCAAAGTTTTCTATTCTTATAAATCATGTAGCACTTCTAAAATTTTGAGGGCTCTCACGGTAGCCACATACCCTTTACTCTTTAAGAATCAGAACATAGTAAGGGCAATGTCAATAGTCAAAACGGAGTTAAAAATGCTCAGAGAAGCACATCGAAAGTATATTAACTGCATATCTATTCTTCAGAACCGGAAGGAAAGCAATGCTATGCAAAGTTTAAAGGTCGCAGGAGGAAGAAAGGTCGCAGGAGGAAGAAAGGTCGCAGAAGGTCGTTTTATTAGCTGCCCTCGAACCGAATTATTCGGTTATTGCCATAGCGGTTCCTTAGAATTACCCCTCAGTGCGTATCTAATCGACTAAGTTAGGCTGAAGAGCGCTGTATTTAGAGCAGAAATAAAGGTGCCACCGCTGAATTTCTGCACCGCTTCTTAAAATTGTTTTTAGATGCGGAGCGTCGTATGCTCGGGGGTATGTCCCGCGGCGATTTACGTGGCAGCTGGGTAAAGCAAGGAGCTGGGTAAAGCAAGTGAGCGTGATTTCCTACCTTAGCTGTGCACCACGACTCTGACAATTTCGTCTGCTAGGCGTGCTTTATATTTGTGTCTGATACTTCCCAAACCTTAACTCGAAACCTTTTTGTCGTGCTAATTCTACAGTAATGGTCAATCTCTGCGCCACGATCCTTCCTCGACGAACCGTGAAATGATGCCCGACAAGAGCACCCGCAGTGCGAAGGAGAGCATGTATTATGACGTAATTCCCTGGTGAGTCCTCGGCGAGACAAAAACTGCTCTGTATCCGTTTATGCTGTCTTAGCTACCAACTGATTCGGGTAGCACTAGTGGCCAACCTACCTTGTTGACACCCTCTGTCGCATTACTGTTTCCCGTTGTCATGGCATCAGAATATATTCGCCTATAAGCATTTTGTATCTCTCAGCTTTCAATGGGCTCCCAAAGCGAACTTGAAGACGCCCGAAATAACGCAGAGGTGTAGTGTGGCACGGTTGAGTAGAAGGGACAACATGCTTTAACCACGCCTGTTACGCTGACTGTGGCAGCTCGCCTATGGCACAACTGGTAAAGAAACTTCTACGTCCTCTGTTTTGTTTTTGTCCTAGCCGAATTCTATTCGTGACTGTCACCTAAGAAAAACCTATCATCACCATAAAGTTTCGGTCCCTGGCAAAGTCATATACGCATGGCCGGCCAGAATAGATCCAGAAAGAGAGCATTATCTCTTAGCGCAAAGCAATGCAATAAAGTGCAGGCGGTCGCGAAGAATAAAAGCCCCAGATGTCCTCATATAATGGGAAATGGATAGGCCACACACCACACGGAAGGCGGCTGCGAGTGTCAGCGCATGAGGACAAATTGAGCTGCGTCGGCCTGCCGGTGCTCTGGGGAGGCAAACATAATGGCCCTGACGTGACTGGGGTCGCCGCGGTCGGCCGTGATAGCAGCGCTCGTGCCTTCCTGCGGTGCCGACATCTTTTGGTTGGTAGTTGCTTTACTACCTAGTGTCTCATTTATGTGTTCGAAACGAAAGTAGGGCACTCAGTAAAGCTTCTAATACAACAGAGGTTGTCTTTGCAAGCGGGCTTATGAATATGTTTTTGCCACCTCACATTCCTGCAGAAAGGTAAGGGTGTTAATATTCGTCTCCTGCATGGAAACCTAAGGAAAGAAGCACCATCAATTTAGTCCAGGCGTGCACACACAAAAGTGGATCTTGCAGCGGCTAATTGTCACCTAAATTGTCTCTGGACAGTTCTTAGTAAAACATGCGTTACAGCTGTTTTCTGTAGCCGTACTTTCTCGTAGACGAACATGCATTCAGTGGGCGGAAATTCTGTAAAGTAAACAACTTCGCAAGGAAGTAACTAATTGCGACAAGTAAATGAAACTTGGCGAAATGATAGTCGTCTTAGCGTCCAACTCTCACGTAAATTAGTTTCGAGATAGTGTCCAGGAAAAGCCCAGTTAAAACTGTTCTCTGTAACCATACTCCCTCCGTCAAAATTTCTGTTTGACAGATTTGTCCCCGCAGGCTTTTTGGGGACACGAAGACCTATACAGCTTCGTAGTGATCACAGTGTCCCTCACACAACAAAGAATATTGACTTTTGAGAAAAGATTCAAAGAGCTTTTTGGTTTATTTATTCTAACTTTGGTCGCAGAGATTCTGTTTCCGAGCTGATGCACAACAACGGAATTCAAACACTAGAGTTCAGAAGACAGTTTCTCCGTGTTAAATGGTTATATTTATTTTTTTGTCACCGGAAACTTGCTTTTGAATGGAGCCTCTTCCTCAAGCCCCTTGCTAGTTGCCGTACTCGTCACTCTCATTCGTCCTTAACCCCAATGTTCACTTCCACCAATCTGTTTAAATTTTTTGTTTCCCCGCACAATTAATGATTGTAACATTATACCCGTAACTTTCCTCAGCTCTCTTGGTTTATTACGAGCAAATGTTTACTTGTCCTTGGCGACTTGTGTTTTATACTTCCTTTCGGTGCTTCTGACTGGGCTGTTTGTATTATTGTATTATTGATATTGTAACCACCTTATGCCCGTCCTTCTTGGCCCTCAATGGGCTGAATTATTTTTAAAAAATAAAATAGGATCATTAGGTGCACATAATATCGAAAGAGAAGCAAGGCAACTCGTGAAAAGTAAAAAAAATCCAGCATGGAGTCACTCACAGCCACGACGCAGGACTTTTGAAATAATCCTTCAAACCAAATTCGTATTATAAGCTTGGAGAAGGACGATACCGCCGACAGGCTAAATGGCTGCCAAACAATGCCAATCACAGCATCAGCAACAGCTGTGGGAGAAGTAGCATGCAGGATACAAAACTGGAAAACTAACTCAGAAAAAGAAGGAAATAATTACGAAACATAAAAACATGAAAGTGTTGATTAGGGCAGATCAAATACAATGATCATAGGTGTCCAAACTGATTAACAGAAGTCAATCGAATGACATTCGTGCGCACAACATTGCACCGATCGAGCAACCGCTGCAAATAGGAATAAGCTTAAAAGCAACTAAGAGGAAGCTAGGTCTCGGCAAAAACAGATTGTACGCACCTACAAAGGAGCAGGGTAACATTGCTCACAGCATGAGAGAGATAACGAAGTACGGGAACGATTCCCCACCGGGGTATACGCCAGCTACATTAAGCCATGGGAAACTACTAAGCGTACAAGCTTAGCTTACAATGCCCTATAGTAGCTAAAGCGCAAGTAGAAAGGGCCCTCAAGAGCATGAGAAGAGGATAAGCTACAGGTTACGAAGGCGTAACCGTGCATATTGTAAAGGAGGGGGAAAATATTGGGCTGGAAAAGTATTGATTCACTATTTTGGTACTGCATTAGGACTCTAAAAGTGCCCACTGCCTGTAAAAACACCAACATAATTCTAATTTAAAAAGAAGGAAGATATCAACGGTATTAAGAATTACAGACCCATCAACCTATTCTCAGTTGAATACAAGCTGTTTACCAACGTAATAATAAACCGCGTAAGTGAAAGCCTAGATTCCCACCAACCAAGGAAGTAGGCTGGGTTTATGAAAGGCTACCCAACAATACATCCCATCCATGTGGTCAATCAAGTAATAGAAAAAAACCGCAAGAGTACACTTGTTAAACTCGGGCACTTCTCTTAATTAAGATCGTCCAGAAACTAGACATGGTTCGTTAGGTATGGCGTGTTTACCTGTATTTTGTTCGTTTTCACGCCGGCCGAGCTGACTTGACCACAAGGGTGTGAGGAGAAACCGCAGAAGCTTCTATTTTGTTCGCCGCGCTATTGTGTTCACGGGACGAGCACGCCCGGAGAGGAGTTATACAAATGTCACCGTCACCCCAAAAGAGTTAAAAGTGGTGTTATCTTTTGAAAGAGGATTTCCCTTTGTTCGTTTGTGAAAGCGGACGGGAGCTGAAAGTCAGTCAAGGGGTCGGACCTTAGGAAGAGGGCGCCAGACGTTCTGTCTCCGAAAGTTGCACTGCTCAAAGCTACTGGGCGATGTTTCCGTTCGCCACACGTCTAACCCAGGCGACTCGGCCGCTGGGATGCGTCAATGGGTAGACAAGCCGGCTTTGTTAGGCGCTCCACGTGTTTACAAAGGAAAGGAATTTCGGTGGCGGGGGGCAGAATTATAGGCGCGCACGGTGTAGAGAATACTTTAGGACGAGCCGCCCGACAACCGATGGCCGGCGCTAGGTTTGCTTTTAGTTGGGCTATTTTTATGTGTGTTATATTTGTGTTTTTGCGGAATACCTTAAGGCTTCTGTATGAGAGTGAGAGGTGTGTGACGGGATTATTTTGAACCCACCTAGCTTTGTTTGTCACTGTGGCGATCAGTGGCCTAGTGTGGGCTGATCAATGAGCCATCCTCACTCTCAAATTCACAGGCACAACCGAGGAATCATCACTTTGATCACAGGCTGACCGATCCATCTGAATTTAACTACAATAGACTCCTTTACCTGGCAATTATAGACTATGAAAAAGCATTGGATCCAATAGACGCCGCTGCAGTGCTGAAAGCGCTAAAGAACCGAGGGACACAGGACACCAACTAAGACTCCCAGATAGCATATATGAGGAATGTAGTGGCAGTATATTCCTTTACAAACTAAGCGATGAATTGCCGATCCGAAAGGGCATCTCAGGGTGATACCATATCGACAAAACTGTTGACATTTCTGGAAGGGTATTTACGAAGCAAGACTGAGAGAACACAGGAGTACGCACAAATGGAGAACAGTTGTGCTATTGGAGGTTCGCGGACGACATAGTATTGCTAAGCGGATCTGCAGAACACCTTCAAAACTATTATTGAGGAACTAATTTCAAAATTCAGGCCCGTACGGCTAAAAATAAATATGTATAAATATTAAGTAATGATGAATAAATATGCCAACAGCGACCTGTTCAGCATATGTAAGGAAAAGCTAGAGCATGTCGAAGATTAGAACTACCTTGGCCTGGTCGGTGCTGATTCCAACCACAAGAAAGAAATCTGGCACAGAATAGGAATTGGCTGGAGTGCATTCGGCATTGGGAAGTGCAAATAATGAAGAGTAAGCTGCCACTATCCCTCAAAACGAATTGCACACAAGCAATGCGTGCTGCCGGGGATGCAAACGGAGCGTAACTTGTCGCCTTACTAGTCAACTGGAAAGTAAAGCAAGGTCGGCCCACCGTGCCTGTCAGCTAATAATGATAGGAGTAACACTTAGGCACAGGCAAACAGGAAACGAGGAAGATATTATAGTTCAAATTTAAATAAAAGAAGTGTACTTGGGCTGGCCACGTAGAGACAAACCGACAATAAATGGGCCATGAGGGTAACACAAAGGATACCGAGTGAAAAGAACTAGAAGAAGAAGGCCATTAACTCGATGGAGAGACGAAATAACAAAATTCAGAGGCAAGGAATGGACTTGGGCAGCGAAATACAGGATCGAAGTTGAGGTCAATGGGCGAGGCCGTCATGCAGTGGACCTGAGTAGGCTGATGATGATGATGTAAAAATATCGCAACTGTTCCAGCCTTCGTTCAAGGTAAGGTTCTTTTTCCACGCCATGGAATCAATTGATGAATCAATCAATACATCAATCAACTTTATTGATGATTTCAAACACAGAAATGCAAGGAGAAACACCAAAAGCTGCAAAGTTGCAGCTTTGTTATTCAAACGCCATAATTTTGTAATAACAAACTCCCATTCCCATTTGTTTTCAAAATATATCCACCATAGGCACAAAAAAATTCGACGAACACGTCCACCTTCAACGTAAACTTTCATGAAGCTGACGGCAGGGTAAGTATTGCAAGAACAAAACTGCATTCATATTGCTTCATCCTATTGTATTTTCGGTGCTCATGCGTCACTTTTTATTGCTTGTAATCTTCCAACAATTGCTACAGCCCTTAATTCAATGATAACTTCACAAATATTCAGATGTTTTTATTTAGTTTCAGCTAGGCTAAAGCTTCATAGAATGCCTCCCTCCTCCGGCCCATCGTTGTCCATGTGGTTTCGTATTAGTCGAAGTTAAAAGGATCATGTACTAAGTTTATCTTTGAATGTATCTCTACGTATGTTTCATTGGTTGATAGCCCACTCAATGTATTTTTAATGCGACATTTTTTAAAGCTCGTTATCCTCGGAGCCGGGGAGAATTTCGGGCTTCTTCCGCACATGCTTTCGAAGCCATTCTTGCGTGCCTATGACCTGGAAAATAGGATAGATAGTTCGAGCGGAAAATTGAGCAACTCGGACGGGCGGTTATTTATGGGATTCCTCCTTGCGTACATTTCTTGTGGCTGTAAATGGATTATTTTGCGCGTGTGGGAGAACCTTCTCAATTCGCCGGTTTACACATGAGGAGACGTTGAAGGTAGAGAGCCGTAAACGCCGCCGCAATTTTAGTCGGAGACGTGCGGAAAAGAAATGTGTGCCTTGCTCTGCTTTTTACGAATCGTGGTTCATTATTTTGGGTGTCTTTGTCCCTGAGGTCTTGGATGCTCACGCTTGGAGAATTTTCTCAAAGCAAAGTGTGCACCTCCGAACGTATACATCTCTTCTTCCTGAAAAAAGGAAACATGCGTTGTAGTTTGTAGCAAATGGATCACGAGTTCTAACTTGAAAACGGCAGCCTGCGTCCTGGTTCCTCTCCCACAAGCAATGTGTTCATGATTGAACTTGGTGCGTTAATTTAATTTTGACCTGGCTGCTTTTCGCGATAGTTTTCTTAACTGTTCGTCCGAAGAAGGCTGGTCGCTATTAGTGTAAGCTACCGTACTTTTATCAGCATATATTTTTAATTCTTAGAAAAGATCGCGGGCGCAGCTAAGGCTGGCAGCTTCTAAACTTTCGGCATCAGTGTGTGTTACCTTGAGTTTTTTTAACCTTCTGCATGTCAAACCATCAAAAATCCTCGTAAATATTAAAATTCGTATTCAAGAGTGAAAATACTGACAAATGAACTTCAGGTATATATATGGATTAGTGTATATGCTTAAGAGGAACCTCTGAATGAACAGCGACTTTTTTTTTGTTCGCGCTTTTAGAGAAAAATTCATGCGTTTGCTTTGTGCTAGGGGAGGGAACTATAAAGAGGTCTTGAGTTAGAAAAAATAGTTCTAATTTGTAAGATTTGATAAATTATTGCGTACAATAGTATAACGCTTCGCCCTTGTTTCCAGGACAAATATTACAAGGACACTTTGGTACTCCTTTCGATTATGTGAATGCAAATGCATGAGTCATCAATTGCCGAATGCGCCCTGTTATTATATTCATGATCCTTTTCCTTTGCGCTTTTCCCTTCTCCCCATGCGAGATACCATGTCCCTCCTCCCTATATAGGCCACGGGCCGTCTTTTGTAATAAAATTTATCCAATGGAGCACAATTTTTCAGCGTTCGCGGTACATAGTTCGTTTTCAGTTTTGACAGCACCGGTATATTCCTTTTTCTTTTCCTTTTGTTTTTAAAGTAGGTATTGACGACCCCTATCTGTTTGCTTTTTATCCCGACTCTCATCCGCAGTCTTTTTAGCTCGTTTTCCTTTGAATATTTTTTATCGTAAAACCTAATTCCAAGTGAAGTTTCAAAAAAAAAAAAAAAAACTGGAGCTCTTGGTTTATGTACAAAAGTTCCGCTTCAAAGGTGCCCAGGTTGCCCTTGGCAGAACAATCTGACATGTATGCCACGCCTCCGTCCGGTTTCTGTAGTTTGGAACCGCCTTGCCTATTTATAATTTGCGTTCCAGAAATATTGTAACGTGGCGACAGATGGCACGAACCATGTAGCGATAAAGCGATGTATTTACATAATAGGCCTGGCTGCGTCGTGCACACAGCTCTTCTTCGTCGTCATCCTTAGTGGTGGGCCATCGCGCCACGGGGATTGTCCCGTCCCGTGACATCCCCTCCCCGGTCGATGACGACCGTCCCGGTTGACGGCGAGGCAAATTGGAGTTTAAGGCGGATGAGTGTTGGGATGAAAAATGCAGTGACGAATCACTTGCCGCCACGGATGACGATGACGGCGTTGATGATGCCTGGCCCAGCCACAGCAATTACTTCAACCGCAGCGAAGCACCAAAGGTCCTCGAGGCACGTCGGATGAAACGCGGGGAACACATCTTCGGCGTGTCTGGACACGGCTCGTTTCGTCTGGTTTCATTCGGGTCTTCGGGCTGGGGAACACGGAGCTTAGTTCTGGTCTCGACTGGGCTGGGGCGGCCCGTCACAGGCTTCGTTGTCCTTGGGCGGCTGCGTCCACGAAGATGCGATGCGCTGCTAGGGCGAGGATGGGGATGACGAACCCGCACGCCTCCACGAAATGTAACGTGGCGGCAGATGACACGAACTTTGTAGCGATGAAGCGATGTATTTACATAACTGGTGAAGAACTATTTACATCAAGCCATAACCGAGCCCCACATGGCTGCGTCGCGCACACAGCTCTTTTTCGTCGTCATCCTCGGTGATGGGCCATCACGCCACGGGGGTTGTCCCGTCCTGTGACAATGTTACACCTGCTTTTAACAGTGGGAGCTGTATAGCTTGAGTTCCATTAAGGCCTGGCGGCGCTCAAAATGCAGTGCAGCAAAGTTAGTAGGAGGAAACAGCTAAGCCAAGAAGTGTGAGGACAAGTGGCGAGGAGGCATGCAGCCTACGAGGAGGTGTGGAACTAAAGTGTACGGTTGGGCGAGTTGGTAATTCATTTCAAAAATGGCAACAGCAGGAATATAATCAAGGACTCAGAAAGACGACCATACGAGCGCTGACTTCCAAGTTAATTTAATAAGAGAAAATTTTGCACCTTTCATACGCACAGTTCATTTTCACACCAGTAAAAAAATTAAAAATTACAACAAGAGCAACAACAAAGAACAGTCGTATAATCTCCGATAGCACAACACCACACCAACGCGCGTCCACGCACTTGGCACAATCTACAGACACCAAGTTAATTCATACCCGAAGTACAGCACGTGTTGGATAGGAAATCTATCCCTTTTTGTGGCAAGGTGATTGACGCGCGGCTCACACATTTGCTAACCTGCCTTTGAATTTCGTGCGCTTCCATTATTTCTCGCGTAGCTTGGTTTCCGCTTCTTCCTATCACCACGTACATGTCAGACTGACGTTTGCACCCGTAAGATTTGCAATTCAAGGGTATGGACCTATCATTCCCTTTTTTGACGTTGTGGTCGTGGTCCCTCAATCGGTCATTAAGACATCTGCCAGTTTAACCGGCACGTGTGAGCCGGCGTCAATCACCTTGTCTCAAAAAGAGATATATTTCCTTCCTTCCCAATACGTTCTGTACTTCGGTTATGATTTAATTTGGTGTTTGTAGATTATGCCAAGTACATGAACGCGTGTTGATGTGGTAGTGTGCTATCGGAAATTACAAGGCTGTTTTCTGTTGTTGTTCTTGTTGTAAGTTTAAATTTTTTTACTGGTGTTACATGAAATGTGCGTATAAAAGGTGCAATATTTCTCTTATTAAATTCAGTTGGAAGTCAGCGCTGGTCCCGTCGTCTTTCTGTGTCCTTGTTTTTATTCGCTCTGTATCTATTTTTAAAAGGGATGAGAATTTCACTCCCAAAAAAAAATAAAAACACTTTCCATGGTCGGAATCGAACCTGGGTCCCTCGCGCTATGGGACACGATTGTACTATGCTCGCTTTCCGGACGCTCATCATTTCGTTTGTGTTCGTAGCGTGGGCGTTGGCTTTGTGCCTCGGCTGAGTTGGACTGTAATTTGGCTACGGAACTTTGATTTGCCTTAGTTTTCGTTGAGAAGGTCACGATCTTCGCTGTTTCCTCATTCTGCGCATGTCAAATACGAAGGTGGCTGAATTTTTCTATGCTGTTTTTTATTACTCTACGATCTGTCAGCCTTTTTGTTCGCCATTTTTACGCCATAAAATCCTACTTCCGACCTACCCAGTTAAATAATGAGTTTCATATTAATAAAGTGTCTCAGGCGAGTGCCACCGCTGTCGGTTCCTCAAAATGGAAGTTCCTCCTTCGAATCATTAGGCCCAGCACTTTTCGCATCCACCACGTAAGATCCACAACCACAGATGCTTGCGCGCGTCAGACCATTCACAAGACCAGTCAGCAGCAAACCTGCGAGTTTGAAGGACATTAATTTTCGAGTCAGCAGTCCGGTATTCTCGAGTAGTTTTGTCCTCAAGCCCTGAAACCCAATTTAGCCAGATGCGGATTTATTATACCGAACAAGTCTCACTTTCTCCACACGCTTCTAGGTGATATATACAGGAAAAGAAGTCCAGGCTTCCTTATTACTGTTTTGAAATGCTCTAGCCGTGTGTGTTATAAACTTTAAAGCTGGTCGCAATTAATCATAATGCCAGCGACACCACGAACGTCAGAGGCTGCCTTTGTGTTGTTCTGAAAAAAATATCCAGCTCAATAACAAGAGAAAGACGGAAGTCATTACAAGAGGAGCGATCAGTCTTTCCTCGAGTTTTATGACGCACTGGTCACCGGCACAGTGAACTAAACGTCGACAGCCGGAATGCGCAGCTCTCTCTTCTGTAACATAAATCCCTTCAGCGCCGCAGGGACGGGGTACACTTGCTCGCAGCGGCTCCATTTTATGGGTACTTTTAATGCGAAAGCATTAAATGGCCAATTGAGCAAGGAACCTTGTGTCTGTAGCAGCACGACAGCTTCTAAAATAATCGACAGTTCAGGGAGAATAGAAGCAAAAAAAAGTAGGTTTAAATGACAATTTCTCAAAAAATTAAAGGAAGATGCATTAGTTCATATTTGCAAAAGCGTGAGCATCTCGCTCCTTCAATGTGTTAGCATTTTTTCACGCCATCGCCGTCGAACACATTCCGTATTCTTCTGAAGACTACTCGGCCATGCAGTGGTCGCACACTCCATTCACAGTATTAATTTTATAATACACCGAAGGACACGCTGGTGTTCTCGGTAACGACATAGCTGATGAATTCGTGAACCACGCACCCATTATTGATAACAGTTTAAATATCTCTCCAAAAAACCCAGTACATAAAAATGCAACTCAAACAGTGATGTAAGGGTAAATGGAACCAGATATCGAATGAACAAAGCCGGAATTCTCAGGGAAAAACGTAAAAAATATTCCACCAAAGTTTCCTTCCAAATTCTACACAACACAAGCGATATCAGGGCATGGTAGACCCATTTCATTTGAGAAAATTCAAGATTAGTGATAATATTTTCTGAAGGTATGGACTACCAACCCAGACCTTTGACCATTACTTCAAAACGTGGAAAATTAGAAAACCGAAGGCGATGAACTGACCAAATTATTTAGAAAAGCGCACTGGAATCTCAACAGGAAATTATCAAAAGCAAAACGTCTATTGACATAATAGGGAAGCTGGTCAAGACAATTAACGATAACTTGTCCTAACAATAAAACCACCAAACAAAAACGACATAAAGTCTAGACAGGTTCTTAGCATAATAGGCAAACAGGTCCGTAATACAGACTATTCAAGCTACATGATAAAAACCAAGACCACAAAAAAAAAAAACAGGAATACAAAAATGGCTCATTTATGGAACACCGAAGAAAGTACAACTATACTGGATTTTCCAGTTTTATTACAGATACATTTGTACGCATATTTTATAGCACTTAATGTGCAATGACCGTGTCACGTTTACCTGTTACAGAGTAGCAGATACGGTTTGGGGCTTTTTTATTTCTCTGTAAGCATTGCTTTCGTGGCCCTGAAACAAACGATGTAATAATCAACAGTGACATATGGCGACACTAGTAATGCGAGTTCGCCCGCTTATCCGCAGCGTCGGTGCGTCGGCGGAAACTGCCCAATGCGAAGTAGGAATAGCGAGTGGGGAAGGGTAGGAAAAAGCATCAACAGACGCGTCTCCTTGGCGTCGTCGCCCTCTCGAGTTTCGCACGCAGCTTTCTTCGCGCGTTCTCTCCACATTATTAAAGCTTTCTATGCCTGAGTGGCGCTCTCATTTGTTTGGCCAACATGCACTGCAGAAAAGCTGTCTCACACAATTAAGGCCACACGAAAAAGCGCTTCCAGTGGTCGGAAATTCGGAATCGAGCCTGGGTCCTTCGAGTTAGAAAGCTGACGTATATCCGTTTGAGCCATTCTGACATGGTCGAAGCAGTTTGGATATTAGACTTTGACTTTGACTCGGAATGCATTGGAGAAAGCTTCGCGTTTTAACCGTATTTCGCTTAAGAAAAAGGCCTTGATTTTTTTTTATCGTGTGCCGCCCACTTTAATAATGACTCCGCGACGCTGCTGTGTTGACGCAGCGAAGCAGAAATTTGTCAGACATGTTCTGTTATTCTCACAATAGCAAATTTGTGTCTGAACCGCAATCGTGACCAGGCTGCCGGAATCCGATACAAGCACGCACACCGATTCGACGCCATGTCTGCAGCTTACTAAATGCGAACCTGACGCATGTGCTGTGGACTTGACTTAAGTACAGGAGAGAGGTAAGTACAGGATAGATTAAGTACAGGATTAAGTACAGGATTAAGTACAGGATAGAGGTAAAAATTCGACCCGTATAAACTCTATTCTAAACGGTGTGAAAAGCGGAAAACAAGTGAAGCCATTTTGAAATAAATGTTCATCGAAACGTCTGTTTGTCCCCGTCGGCAACGACGCTATACAATGGCTGTCGAAGACACGACTGTATTTAATCATTTGACCGGCTCTTGCGTGCCCCGGATGATCTGTAGTATATTGATAGCGAGAGAGAGAGAAGGCTCTTTATTGAAAAAGCAGAGAGTTTTGCCGGCGTTTGTGATCACCTGCATGCTTCTCTGCTAGGGGTCGGGGATGTAGGGAGAACAGGCCCTAGAGAGAGGTGGGCAGAAAAGAAAAAAAAAGAGAGAGAAAAAAAACGAAGAAGCAAACAAAAAAAACTCTCGTGGCTTGGCGGACTATTTTTTAGATTGTGTTACAGAATTTACAATTTTGAAATGTGGCCAATGTCCTCCAAATATGAAAACAAGCTTTTTAGGGCCTGACGCTGCTTCGATGGGCTAGTCCATGGTCCTAAGATGGTCTTCAAAGTTACCGGCCCTTGATCTAGGCGTTCAATATCTTCAAAAAAACGGGATCTTGGTGCCAAGTAGGCCACACATTCTAATAAGATATGTTCGACGGTTTCTATGGAAGAACAGTTATCGCAGTACGGGTTGATCGTCAGTCCGAGGCGAAAGAGGTAACTGTTGGTGTAGGCCGAGTTCAGTCGTAGGCGATGATATAATGTCTCCAGCCTACGAGGGAGCTCTCTAGGAAGTTTTGATGTCAAATCAGGGTCAATCGCGTGCAAAAATACTTCATTATTGGGTTCGTTGCTGCGCCATAGCCGGTTTCTTTCACTTACTGCAAAGCGATGGGCCATGGTGGAAGCGTCTGTTTTTGTAAAGTACACTTTGCGGTATTTGCGGTGTTAAGGCCCATACGGGCCGCTTCATCGGCTTTTTGGTTTCCAATAATACCACTGTGGCCAGGTATCCATTGCCATTTTATAGTGTGTCCAGCAATGCAAGCGAGGTGGTGAAGGTAGGAGATATCGGCGGCTGCGGTATGGTGAGGGGAAGACCTGCTCCTCCTTGACAGAATTTGCAGAGCTGCCTTGGAGTCTGTAAAGATACTCCACTGACGCGGCTGGTGGCGTAAGACGTAAACAATCGCTTCTTTAAGGGCATATAGCTCAGCCGCTGTAGATGATGTTGGTCGCTCCAGACGAAATGAAAACATTTCACTCGTAAGTGGCACGTACATTGCAGATGAAGAGCTTTGCTGGGATGACGATCCATCCGTAATTATGCGTGTTCTAGCCAAATTCATTTTATACATGTATTCTAGCACAATATGTAGTATTTCAGTATGGGACATTGTCTTCTTGGGGCCAATTTCAGGGATGCGACATTGAATCTGGAAAGGAGTAACGTTCCAAGGAGGGAAATTTCGAGGCATTATTTGTTTCGGCTGGTTTGGAATTAACAGGGGTATTCTGCCAACTGCTTGGGTGAATCCAGAGCTCGAGCAGCTTGAGGATACGCGACTTAAAAAGTGATTGCTTGAGTGAAGCCGATGCATCAGGTGCACACGGAGAGTCTCCTGTTTTCTAATCACGTCAAAAGGCAAGCAACATGCCTCCGCAAGGGTTCCGACGCTCGAAGATCCCTTCGGAAGCCCAAGACAGAAGCGTAAATTGTTGTTCCTTGCTGCCTCAAGACTCTTCTTGCTTGTGTCTGATATACGTTGTAGGACTGGGAGGATGTACCTCAGCGCACCATCCCCATAACCGTTGTGCAGCATGACCATGGAATGACAATCGCTGCCCCACGCAAACCCGCAAGACATTTCAAAACCTGAGTGGCCGAAGAAATGCGGGCCCGTAACCGTTTAACCTCGGGTGACCAGGTCAAGTGGCGATCTATTAGAATTCCCAGAAATCTCTGAACTCGTGCATATGAGAGTGCGCGGCCGCCTAGAATCAGAGGATAACAATACATCTTTTTTCGTGTGAAGGCCATGGCTACACTCTTATCTGGGGACAGCTTAAGGCCACGGGCTGCGAGGTAGCTAGAGATGTTATGGAGGGCTTTCTGTAGGCGCTGCTGCGTAGATCGTCGAGAACGTGAGGCATACCAGATACAGATGTCATCTGCATATAGTGTGATCTTCACTCCACGGGGCAGGACTCTCTTGAGTGAAATAAGGGCTAGGTTGAATAGCAGTGGACTTAATACAGCACCTTGTGGCACACCTTTTTCCACAGCGTAGTAAGATGTGGGGCCACTTGGAGTAGACAAAAAAGCTGCCGTCCATCAAGGTAGTCCTCTATCCATTAGTATATTCTGCCTCCGAGACCATGGTCTTCAAGAGCGGCAAGGATTGCTGCGTGAAAGACCGAGTCGAAGGCAGCTTTGATGTCCATATTGATGGCACTATATTGATAGCGCCTACCTTTTATCTCTATAAATTATAACACAATCAGCATAAAACTAGCAAAAGAACTCGTGGTGCAGTGGTGCCATCCCGGCGTAAGAAACAGATGATTTCGAATTAAATTCCAAAGATGGGCCACTTCCGAGGTTTTTTTTTATTATTATTGCTCCTTCGCCCAGATTTGCGTAAAAAACTTCACGGGCGTAAGAAGGGATAACACGTGCAATCCTCGCATAGTTGTAGGATTCCGGTTCCGGAGAATATGAAAATGGTTGGACCTTTTTCCTTTCCAAGTTTTCGACAACTAACGCTTATTGATAGTTTACTGGAGGTTTTTGGTGCAAGAACAGTATACGTATCATAGCTATGCGGGCGCGGTTTGAGCGGGAGTTTGTAGCCAACAAAGTCTGCATCAATTCGGGGGTGTGTAATATCGCTTTTGGTTTACCTGGTGGTTAAGCTCCTCAGGACGCTAGCCCAAAAACAGCTCTGCTGATCATGCACCTACATTGTGTGAAACGACATTAAATTTCCTGAGGTTTTTTGCCAGTCACGACGTTCAAAAAGTCATTTCAATGGGTTCTGCAGCCGAATGCTGGGACATTATACCCGCAATCTCAGGAGAACCAATTTTCCAGCACTGTCCCATTTACGAAATGTATTCAATAATTATAAACAATCGTACAATGTCCCGTGTACCCACTGCAGTCAGAGCGAAAAAAAAATGCATGAGCCAATCCAGTGGTGACTCAGTGGAAATTTTAGGCCTACCGTAAAATAAAATAACGCTTCTTCTTTTATTCTTTCATTCACTTTCGGCACTGTTTGTCGTCTCCTCTTTCTATCCACCCTCAACGCTCTTTGTGTCAGTACCAGATGACGAATATACCCGATGTTCCACGTAAGTAAGCATTGGTCAGCTACGTGTTCATGTATCCACCCGTGTCTTACAAGAAGCGGATCAAATTAGAAAAAATGCTGGTGAAACAAAGATGCTCTGGTCAAAACTTCTAAAGGGGCGCGCCGCTGAAGGAAGCCGAAGTTTAATTCCTCGCAAATTTATTAAACGGCACTCGGAACACACAGGCACTGTGAGAGGCTGAAATGGGATGAATATTCTGTAGAACTCTGTTGTGCGATGTACCTAGAAGAACCGAGCTTCCCTGAATAAAGAAAAAAATGGGGAATCCATGTGATTCCCTACAAATTACTTCTGAATAAAAAGTCGCGGTGACGTGAGGAAATATTTGGTAGGATAACGAAAAATGGTGGCCGAGAGATAAAGTCGGGACCGTACCAGTAGAGAAACCCTGAAAGAAGTGATACTCAACAAAAGCTGGATGTCGGCCAGTTGGTTGGACATAGTGCAAAGGGTTTTAAGACGCGAACAGCACGGACACGAGAAGAAACGAACAACACGGACAAGGCGCCTCGTGTCTTCTTTGTTTCTTATCGCGGTTTTTTGCGTCTTTAAACCCTTTACACTCCAGTGGTACTCAACGCCTATGCGTAAGGGCTTTGCAGACGATATAAAAAACGAGAAATCGAGAAATGTGCAGACGTTACGGTAAATTAAGAAGTAATAACGTCGCCTCGAATTAGCCGGGAAAACCAAAGTTCAGCAAACAGCTGGTGCAAGGCTGAGGATTCTTGAACACATCAATCAGCTCCAAAAACAAGTGGAAAGAAACCCTTTCACCTTTCTTCACTGTGGAGGTCAAAAAAAAGAAAGAATGCGTACGACACGCAACGCCAGGAGCTCGCCAAAGGAAAAAAAGTCAATTACAGGTACAGCACAGAAACAAACCTAAGCCCACTTACACCAAAAGTTCATGGCACGGACCCCTGCAAACGATAAACTTTGAAACAGTAGCCGTTTTTCCTGATTTTTTTATGTGGTGCCATTAGCATTCTTACGCCAACGTGACAGATTTGTGTTCAATTTCCCTCCCCGACAGCTCTTCTTCGTTCTCCCTCCACTCGCTCTTGCAACCCATCTACTTCCTCCAAATCCTCCGAAACCAATCGCCCACTCCATCTGCCCTCTTTAGTCGAACAGTCCCATTGACGCTTTACCGCGAAAACGGTTATAGAGCAACCGGCATACCGCGAACGTAAAGGATTATTTCAAAAATTCTAATAGAATTATTAATATGACTAACCCATAATTTATACTGATTCATGATCTGTGATCGAAGGCTTTAGCATATACAAGTAATTTCGAAAACCCGTACAAAGGACGTGTGGCGTCTGTCATGTTGGTGTCTCCCATCAAGGAACTTACCGTCTTCTCCTGTCCCACATACAGATGTGCACGCATTTAATCGAAACACCCAATACCCGAGTGGTGCCGTAATGTTCAAGACGTATTGCACATGGAAAGTTCCGATAAATGCAAAAAAGCATCCCAGCTGCCCAGTTGGGACCCCAGCCAATGGCGAAGGATATGCTGTTACGTTTGACAGCGCAATATTCGCACAATCGAAATTTTTAGTTAGCTTGCCACTTGCAGTGCTTAAAATTGGTCCCGTATCTGCTCCTTTCGTTGCAAATGTCGACAAAAGACGATAGTCTTTGTCGACATTTGCCAAGTAAATGCCTCCCTTCACTTTTCCGCTCACTTCTCATATTGCTCCTCTTGCATCGCGCTCCTCCCAAGGTAAACACGTTGAAGGTTTGCTCAAGTCGCATTAAATTTATCTCGCCCCACTGCTCCAGGCCGGGTGCCTTGATGCCAGTGCTGCCGTACGGCGGAGGTGCGTGTGAATCGAGGCGCCCTACTTCAACGCTTATGAACCGCGTTTCCCTGCTCCACGTGCCTTCCAAACAGAACGTGGAACTTATTTAGTGGAAACTTTCGTAACTGTTGCCGCTTGGTTTCTTAAAATGCCACCAGAAGCTATAGTGGCGCGGGCGACAGCGGGTGACAGATTGGATTTTTTTTCTGTAGTGATCGTAGTATTTCATTTCGTAAAAGTCCAGCATCTATAATTTTTTTATAAAAGAACACTAACCATCCCTTGTGTAATAACTTTCTGCCTTATATTTGCGTAATGTCTTGTTCTTCTTCAACAATTTTGACAAGTATGAACATATGAACTTGACTTAGACGTTTCGATTTGGTTGCGAGTATATAAGACTATTGCACAGACTTAGTTTCCCTTTGGCCGGTTGGCTGAATCGAGTCACAGACAGACAGACAGACATACAGACACCAAAATTTCTGGATTTAAGTAGCCTAAGAAATACTACCGTCTTTAAAAAAACATTGTTGGAAACGCCCTACCAGGCATTGCGGCATAATGCAAACACTTCAAGCCATTTAGGTTCATTAAAGAAGCTCCCCCCGATGCACAGATGTGTCGCTGAAAAGTGATTTTTGAAGGGGCAATATCACCGCTCTGATGTCAAGGAATGAAAGCCCTAGGGCCTTTTATTAGGTACATCCGTAAGACCCCCTGCATTGCTACGGAATGGTATGCCTCTCAGCCCCCCTAATGTCGTCTTCGTTGCTACAAACGAGAGCATTTCTGCGAAAAAAAGTTGCAGAGACACTTCAGCCTGCTTAGCCCTAGGAAGGCGGAAGCCAAGCATAGGGCCACAATCATGCTCCTCCGCAGCACAGTTCTGGCCGCCGAGGTCACGTGGTAGTTTTGGTGCCATTCCGGTTGACGGCGCTGCCGAAGACGGCAACTTTCAGTGTCCACTTTTCCGGTGTTCTGAGACATATCAAGCATTCGCCAGAATATATTAGGGGCGAAATAACCGGCCTTATAATAAAACGTGGAGGCGCTTAGGACTTTTATTTAGCATTTTCTCATAGAAATAATGTGTCACTCATACTGTTACATGAGAGACAAATTTCGGCGATGGGTTGCGAAAGATTGCCCACGCATTGGTGACAGGTTTCGCAGAAGTACTACCAGGGGACATTGTTCTTCAAATACAACCTCTCTTTTTATCATGAAAAATTACGTCGTCTCTTGCCATCGGATGGTTTCATTGGCAACGAGAAATCATTTTGTCAGTAAAAGTGCCATCGTAAATTCCATTTAGGCGCATATGGGTTACAGTGCCTTTTTTGGTACTCAAAGGGCAGCTAAGCATTTCCATTTGCATTTTTTTTGCATTTGGCAAATAAGAAAAAAAAATTCAAAGCAGCATCCACTCTAAGTCGGGCAAAATTAATCTTCGAGCGCCAAAGGCGGGACATACGTGGCAGGCACGTGTCAACCATTAGCTGACATCTTGAATGGAAACATAAGTCTCACCTTTCAGAAAATAATTGGTTCTGCTCGTTGCGCTCCTGATGTTTACGGCGAAATGCTACAAAAGGAGAATAATCCCATTCTGTGCTCCATTGTTTTACCTTCTTTCTTCTTGTTTGCCGTTTTTTTGCTGCTTGTTCTTCATCAATATTTCTTGTACACTTATAAAATACACTGAAAGTTTCACCGGGGATGGAGAACAAGGCGTAGCTTTACTTTTGTTTTGGTACTTTTATTCTCTAAGGATTTTTTCCCTAACGATTGAAGCGGCAGCGCCAGGCAACTGAAGACAGATGGAGTAAAATTCCTTTATTCCGTGTTTTCTGATTTCAGACAATACTGCCTTGCAATTTCTATAGATAATAACTGAAGTTTCAACTCTCTGCTGGCTATTAATTCGGACCACCAGTCTTCAACATGGCACATGCGCTTTGCGAAGCACAAACACCACGGAAATACGACGAGATTGCACCGAAAACTTAGAAGCATGGTGTCTCGCGTGGCAATTGCCATGCTCATTCACCTGGCATTTTTACTCTTTTAGTTTAAAATTTGTTTGAAGCTGTCATGCCAGAAACGCCTCGCCGAGATGAAAATAAGGTCAAGATGTGTTTTCCGGCACGTCTCGTTATGACCGATATGAAATTTCGGGATAGTAATAATATTGCACGCAAGCATAGATTTTCTTGTTTGTTGAAAAAAATATCTCCACAAAAACTAACGTTTGAACTTGGGCTAGTTGGAGCTACATAATAATAAGAAAAAACGCGTCTAAACGAAAACCAAGAACGGAGTGCAGGGTAGGTTGATTGTGGCATAAGGTAACCTAAATTGTGTAGAATTTACAGACGGCTGGCTAAATATGTTCGTACTAAAGTATCGGTGTTTCCCATTCCAAATGAATGAAGTTAATAAAAGCAGCCAAACTGTTGCTCCCTGCGCTGTCCTTATTACGTATTGTCATTGTCGAAGTGATTTGAATATTCGTAAATGTACGGCCATCTACCGGACTATAATATACACACAAGCAGGCATGGCGATACGTTTCCTTGAAATGTTACACATTTGGGGGCGGAAAGAGAAACCTGTAAAAAAGAGCCTTCTCTTCTCTCCCCCCCCCCCCCCCCGCCGCTTCCCCTCCCAAACCCGTCGAACATCAACCCACATTCAGGGCTCAAATTTATTGCTACGCCGCCATTTAGCGGCGTGGCGGATATCCTGGAGGAAAGAAAGCTTTGAAGAATCTTCTGAGTGATTTTTTAATTGAACTTGTTGGTTCCTTATTCTGTCCATCGCCCCCCTCTCTGCCCCCCTCCAACATAAAAAAAGAGAACACTAACCTATTTCGGGGCGCAGATGACATTCGTTTCGCAAGTTTCTCCTCTCGCCGTTTCAACTTAAATTCTTGCGAAAGCAATCTGTTGAGAAATCGTTGGAACAAAATGTGCATCTTTTGGCACTGATAAAATAGATTCATAAAACCAACTTGTTTGTCCCGTTATAGCTAAGCACATTAGCGCGTGAGCTACGTTTTTAAGCGACCACTATTATGGCTTACGAGTTACTGTATGCAACATGCTATTGATGATGGCGAGGTCGAAACTCCTAAAATAATGATGATGATGGTTGCTGTTTAATGGTGCAACGCCAACAAGGGCAAAGAGAGCCAAAGAACGTCCAAATAATAGCGCGACGTTGATGTGGATGACACTAACGGATTGCAACTCAATGTTGACCACAATTTATACGCCGTTCCTCGGTGAAGACTTGGCGCGACAGTTATGTGATGATGGTGTAGCCTGGTGTGGTTACTGCACCTGCACAAAGGCAGGACATTTCCAAAGGCTCTGAACCATACCCGTCTTGGCAGCAGTACACAAAAACCTTCAAGCTGGCGTTTCCTTTGTTTTTTTACTATGAGAAGATTTTTTGTTTCCCTGTGAATCTTTTACAGAAAATGAAGTTAAGAATAAATGGAGGTTTTTGAATGCTTAATAACCTTTACTCGATTTGATTTTTATCTACTGCAAAGGAAGTAATCCTTGCTATATAAATGAACACACGTAGTCAGGAAATAGGGTAAAAATGTGTGCCGGTACAGGCTTCATCTCCATTATTTCGTGTTAGCGTGTCTGACTTGTCACGCCATCGGGTCTTCCTCCACGTACGCTAGCCTCCTGCTAACATGCTTTCTTCGTTGCTCCCACCCTCTGGAAGTTCTCTACTCTCTGTCTTAATACAGGCCTTCCGTTGAAGCAATATATAAGGTCCCGAACCCGGTTTAGTTGGCAGGTAGAGTGGTGAAGACAGGCTCGCATATATTGAACCCCGGAGAGTTGCCCGCTGCCGAAGACGTGCATATTTCAGAGCACAAGTCGCCCAAAGCACCGGGGGGAAGAGAGGGAGCACTAGGGAAGAGTAGAATTACAACATAAAGAGAGCTGCCCGCCTTATCGCACGACAATGCGCTCCTCTGGGGCATACTATGCTGTATGCAGTTTTTTCTTCGCCCTTCCGCTCTCCGATTCTTTTAAACTATGGGCTCAATATTCTGGCTTCGCTAACAACGGCGGGCATTTTTTCTAAATGTCATATAGTTTTCGATGGTTTAGTGGGCCTGGCTTTTTCTTAACCCTTTAAGGCACTCATGGGTCTCGAGTTAACGGCTCTCGTTTTCACTGGCCACGTGAAGGAACAGGGATAAGACTAGCATATTGTATTGGGAGAGCCTAAACTTACGAAGTGTACATTTTTTTATTCTAGCTACGCAACACAAGGGTTCAAAATCACCTCGTACATTTCACTTGGAAGCATTCTATACTTTCCCAAAACATGAGCTGAAGTGATAAGTATACGCCAAATGGCTGAGGAACTGCAAAAAAAATAAAAATAAAACGAAACAAAGCAGCTGCAGAAGTGTACAAAACACCACAACTTCTGCAAACTAGACACCTATATAATAGAAGAAGCCCATTGATAGTAAAGTTTTTTTTTCTCTTTTAAGAAAGTAAACAAATACATACGCTCGTTATTCGGTCAATGCGCCGGGTTACATTCCATTCATATTTCATAGGAATCCTTCACTTGGGCTCGCTAAAACGTCTATTTGGTGTGGACCACGTCCTCTGTGGCTGACGAAATCACCGCCAACGCCTTCGTAACGTCACGCGCTTCGCGTCAAGCCCACCGGCTACGTCAGCGGGACGGCGGTACGTAGATTACAGCCACATAAAGCCCACCCCGCCGGAACCCACGCTAAGCCTAGCGTTCCTAGTTCTAGCTAAGCCAACGCCGTCAGGGCTTCGGCCCGGTTCCAACTCCATCGCCATGGCATCGACGCAAGACCCCAACGCTACCATGGACTTCGATCCCAACAGCGGCAGAGCCATCCCAGCTCCCGGACCATGGCAGCAAATACTACGAGACCGCCATGCCCGCAAGCAGCCGCCAACAACGCCGGCAGCCGCACGTCGGACACCTCCGCGTAGCGTCCCACGACCACAGCTCCCGGACTCCGACTACAAGATAATCTACAGACTGCAAGCCGGGTTTCGCGTAGCTTCGTGGAGCGATCGCCAAGTTTCCCAGGGCATCCAGCAGGCAAGCAACATACCTGAAGCTGCATTCTACGCTCGTGTCACTATCCAAACCCAAGCTGCCCAAAACCTAATCATTGCGAGCACCCCCGACGAAGCCTCCGCCCTTGCACTGAACGAGATTACCTCTATACAACTTGGGCAACAACACAAGAAGTACTGCCGTACCTGAAACCACTACCCGGCACGTCTCGAGGGGTAATAACGGGGCTCGATCCCAACACCACCAACGAGCAGCTCCCCTACATCCTATCAGCAAATGGCCCACGTATACTCCACGCCCGAATGCTCGGAACATCCACGTCAGCTCTAGTCACATTTGAGGGCGTTCACGTCCCATTCTACATCAAGGCGTATGGCCTATTAACCGTTGTCGCCCTTACCGCCAGACCATACAGTGATGTACACTCTGCGGTGAACTTGGACACCGACGAGATGTCTGCCCCAATCCCGACGTCGCCATCTGCCAGCGATGCCACGCGCCTGACCCCCAACCAGACCATGACGGCAAACCCACGTGTCAGCTCTGCGGACTAGATCACCTCACGGCCAGCAGAGAGTGCAAAAAGAAACTACGACCGCCGCCCCCCACCGCCCAACTACGGCACAAATTCCCCAACCAGAACAGCCATCGACCTGCACCTACTTACGATGCCAGCCAGCACCAAAGGCAGACTGCCAATCAAACGAACACCAATCCCCAAGTAAGCTCGTCGGCCATTGTTGCACCACCACTCTCTGCTCGTGCATCTTTTCCCCCCCTCCCCACACCCGCTGCGTCTGCCGCAGCCACTATCACACCACCCCTCGACACCCTTATCAAGACGCTTCAAGCAGAAAATGCACTGCTGAAACAACAGCTCGAACAGACAGCACAACGCACCGCAACCCTTGAAAATCGCATCGAGCAGCTCCTAGCTCAAATGCAACAAATCACTCGGCAGCAATCACTAAGCACCCCAACTCCCCCAGCCGACACAAACCCAGAAACAGGATCCTTGACCTCAGGCGCCTTAGTCGCCAGCACAAGCTTAGAGCCCTTGTCCGCCATCCCCCACGCTGCTGCACCCGCATCAGTCGATCTCAGCCACTTAGAGCGCCTCATACGCGGCATTGGCGAACGCCTCGACGAACGCCTTAATAACCTGGATCACAGGCTGCACTTGCTGGAGGAAACTAAGAAGGCCAAAAAAGCACGCAAGAAGCCCATGAGGCGGCATTTACCCCCCGAACTGGGCGACACATCCTCGACCCTCCAATCCGACCATGACATGTAACAGAAAAGGCAAACCCCTATCCACGCTCACCCTGTGGCAATGGAACTGTCGGTCCTACCGCAACAAGCAGTCTACACTTACCCACTACACGCAACAGCACAAACCCGGACGTCATCGCATTGCAAGAAACAGATTCTGACACTGTTACTCTGCACGGCTACAACACACATGTCACCGGCCTTGGCTCACGCACCGCTATCCTGGTACAGTCAACCCAAACGGCCCAATCTCACACTTTGCCAACTGAGATCGACTATGCATTTGTAGAAATTATTCCACGCAAGAAAAGTCAAGCCAGTCTATTTGTACATAACGTGTACAGCCCCCCAAACAAACCCCTTACCGGCATCGACAAACTCTTTAAAACCGTCCGGCAGCGCACGCGTGGACAAAAATTAATCGTCCTTGGCGACTTCAATGCCCAACATACGGTGTGGGGATACCTAAAAGATACCAAGAAAGGCAAAACACTATATGATGCAACACTTCAGAAACCTTCTGCATCTGTGCAACACTCCAGATCTCCCGACAAGAATTGGCAACAGCATCTCCCGAGACACCACCCCTGAACTCACCTTCACATATAATATCAGAGCGCCACGTGGACGCGACTTGACGAAACACTCGGCAGCGATCACCATATTATAAAACTGGAAATTGCGCACGCAAGACCCGCTAATCAACGCATCGGCACCGCCAGACTCACTAATTGGAAAGAATTTCGAGACGACACCCCTGCGGACTCCATCACTAATCTAGATGACTGGGTCCAACGGTTACTTGACACGGCCAAGAAGCACACAAAAGAAATTGCTCTAACCGAAGAAACCCCAGCCACTGACGCCACACCTGCTCCATCTTTGGGATGCCCGACAAGGCCTGCTTCGAAGGTGGAAAAGGAACAGAACAAATAAGAAACTTCGCATCCGCATCGCTCAAATCACAGCAGAGGCAGATGCGTACGCTAAACAACTTAGCCAACAAAACTGGACTGAGTTCTGCAACCAACTTCAACGCACGCTCGGCACCCGCCGCACCTGGCACTTACTCCGATCTTTATTAGGCAGCAAGGAATCCAAATCCACCACCCAACACCATCTGAAGCGCCTGATACATAATTACCAGGGTACAGAATCCGATTTATTGCGAGAGCTTCAGCAACCGCTTCAAGCCACCCATTACCGTCTACTACTTCTGACACTTCCGTCACACACGGGAAAACCCAATCCAGATATGGACGCACCTTTTACTATGGCGGAAATCGAAGCAGCCGTTCACCATCTAACCCGCAACACAGCCCCAGGAAAAGACCGGATTCCTAACAAGCTCCTCCGCAACCTTGATTACATTGCCCTTGAAAAGCTTTTGGACTTTATCAACTCCCATTGGCAGGCTGGAACCCTCCCCCCACAGTGGAAGCACGCCGAAATTACCCTCATACCCAAGCCCAACAAACCACTCATTACAAAGAACCTCCGTCCCATCTCTCTCACTTCATGTGTCGGAAAACTGTTTGAGCACATGGTGCACAACAGACTATCACCCCACATCGAAGAGAACCGGTACTTCCCACATACAATGAACGGTTTCCGCCCCCACTTATCGGCCCAGGACATCCTACTTCAAATTAAAGACGACGTTCTAGACACCCTGAACAATCAGAGCAAAAAATCAATCCTAGCCCTAGATATCAAAGGGGCATTTGATAACGTAACGCATCATGCTATCTTGCAAGGTATTGCCTCTACCAACTGCGGCGAACGTACATTTTCCTACATCGCTTGCTTTCTGACCAACCGCACGGCAACGATAGGCATTGGGCATCTCCGTTCCGACCCATTTGCAATGGCGCCCAAGGGAACCCCACAAGGGTCCGTCGTTTCACCATTGCTATTCAACTTAGCTATGAAAGATTTGCCGCCGCTCCTCGCAGCAATCCCCACTTTACGCCATGCACTTTACGCTGACGACCTCACCTTGTGGGTTCCCACCGGCTGCACCGGCGCCCAACAAGACGCACTTCAGGAAGCAATACACGTCACTCAAACATACCTCCGTGCTCGTGGACTGGAATGCGCACCAGAGAAGTCCGCCCTCCTCACGCTCTGTGCCCGCACTTACAAAAAACGAATGGACCCAATCCCCGATCCGGAATTAACGATCAACAACCTCGCAGTACCTACAGTTCCCCACCTTCGCATACTCGGTCTCAACATACCCAAAAATGGAAGCGGCTCTCAAACCTTACCTGCATTAAAACGCACCCTCACACAACTAACGCACCTCGTACGACGCATCGCCCACCGCCGCTACGGCCTTCAGGAGAAGGACACTCTGAGAATAACTCAAGCAGTATTGATCAGTCGTCTGAATTACGGCACACCATACCTGGCTCTCAAATCCGTCGAAAAAGAAAAACTCAACACTTTTATCCGCCAAGCCTACAAACTCGCTCTTGGCCTACCCCCCTCAACATCCACGCGCAAGTTGCTCCAACTAGGGGTACACAACACTATGGAAGAATTGCACGAGGCTCATCACTGTTCCCAAATCACCCGTCTCAAGCTGACACCTACTGGAAGAGACACCCTTACACGCCTTGGATACCCGGTACTGCCCAAAGAAGACCAGCCCCAACGTGTCCCCCTCCACATCCGTCAACACATTCGTGTAGCTCCCGTGCCGCGAAATATGCACCCCCTTTACAACAAAGCACGCCGCAAAGCACGGGTCGATGCAGTTACGAAGAAGCACGCCGGGAACCCTACTACACGCTACACGGACGCTGCACGCTACACCCGCAAACCCGCTTACGTAGTCACGGTTATAGACCACCAGGGAACCGAGGTCACAGCCGCCACAATATCCACCACCTCTACAAACGCCGCTGAGGAAATCGCCATCGCCCTAGCAGCCACAACACATAGCGAATACGTCACAGTCATTACGGACTCGCAAGTAGCATGCCGCAACTACCAGCTCGGCCGCATATCACCGATCGCCCTCAAGATCCTGAATGCCATCCCGCAGCTACCCGACATTCATATCGTTTGGGCCCCTGGACACGAGTCTCTCGACGGAAATGAGGCGGCACACGCCGCTGCCCGCGTACACACCCTCCGGGCCATTTCCGAAGAGAGCCAAGACACGGAGAAGGCCCCCCACACACTGAATGGCTACGCGGACATTCTCGCTCACTTCAGACACGAGCGCCAGCAGTTCCCTCCACCCAACTCCCACCTTTCCAGAACCGAAGCCACCACACTCCGCCGGCTACAGACCAACTCCTACCCGCACTGTACCCTCCTCCACCATATCTACCCCACCCAGTATTATAGTACCTGCAACTTCTGCCCCCAACCAGGCACCCTGTACCATCTGGTCTGGGAGTGCCAACAATCCCCATCCCTCACACCCAATCCCCGTCCCACGTACGAGCAGTGGGTGGACCGGCTGTCCAGCTCGGACCTCTCGACCCAGCGCATGCTGATAGAGAGGGCACGAGCAGCCAGCAAGGACCAGGGCATCCCGGACTAGCGGACGCCCCCCACCGGTGATGCTCTCACCATCCTGCACCATTAAGCTCCAAATTAAAGATGTTTATCCTCTCTCTCTATGTATGATTTTAGTTGAAGGGCAGTGGTACACAATGACAACTAAAACATATATTAATGGAAAAGTTATCGTTAGTAGCTGTTCGCCACCGTAAAAACCGATATTCTTGTATTTTTCGCTGTAGGGAGGAGAGTCTGTTCTCCCAGAAGTGAGCGTGCTCGCCGATGTTAACCCTAGTTTCATCAGCATCAACGGTTACGTGTAAGCTGGTGAAAGAGGCCAGAAGCAATACAGCAATGCATGCTTCTGGGCAGTGACACCAAAAAATCTGGGCAAGAATGAAACCCACACACAAGACATTTTCGACAATGAATGTATGAGGGTTCGACAAAAGGTTTGAATTAAAGAGCACCTTTTCTTTTAAAACAAAATGAACCGTATTATACGGGTTTTAGTCATGTTGGTCACTATTGGAATCATTCAAACCTGCTGCTTCCTGTAGCTTCCCATGTTTGCACAACCATCATTGTTTCAGGGGGCAATCTCCGAAGGGGATCGCGATGAAGGGCGTGCAGAAACGACAGATGACGGAGAACAGGGAGAAAATGTCATTTTGCCGCCAACAGAAAGAGATAGAGAGTGTTAGAGAGAGAGAAAAGCAGAACGTTGATTTGAGCTTGCTAAAAGGGTGTAGTTCCCTAATCAGGGCACTCATGAAGCTAGCAGAAAGCCTTCACTCTGGATGCCTGGAGCTGCTGGACGTCCAGGTTGCCGCTGGTCACCAGGTCTCCCACAGCTCTAGGGTGGAAAGAGGGGGATCGGAGAGGCGGAGGTTGGGGGTGTGCTCACACTGTATTATAACAGGAGGTATAATTCCGGGTAGTTAACAGAACTGGCATTCGGCAGAGTATTGACTTCGAAACATACAATGTAGGCGAACTGGGTTAGTGAAGGTATTTTTTTGAACCGGAATAGCGATTTTTCTTCCTTGGAGAGTGCAGGGTGAGGGGAAGCAAAGGGTAGCATGTCGGACCGGTAATATTGCGTTATGACTCAATATTTTATGAGCAGTATAGACGATATGGTCTCCTCGGAAGCCTGGAGTGAGAGGGCGCAAGCTTTCTGAGGAGCAAAGCTGTTTCCCGTCAGTGAGGAATGGTCAGGAGTTCAGGGGATGTTGACTTCCCAGCGGGGTTGATGTGGCGAGAAGGAGGTCACAACTTTCGACATGCCGGGAACAACACAATTGAGGCAACTACGAATCGGGCAACGACCCGTGGGGCTGAAGCAGAACAGTCTATTCAAGAATGCCTCGACCGTAGAGAAAAAGAATTGAAGACCGAAGCAAGTAAGTGAGGGGGAGTGCAAGATCACAGCAGGAGCAAACAGAACGAGGGGCAGACGGTCGCGGAGGAGCAAGCCAGGGGGAAGGGCACAAGCCATCGACTACGTCACGCAGTGTTGGGAGGCAGCGAGCTGACATCCGAGGAGATAAGACTTTGAAGCACCAAAATATTTAGACAAAGGACGTAAATGACAGACACAAGGGCATGTCTCTGTCCTTTACGGGGTTTGTGTAAATATTTTGGCACTTGAAAGTCTTATCATGGAATACCTACTAGCTTGCACCCACACGTTGTTAAAAGGCATCTCACATCGCATCGTCTCCGTTTACCAGTCGCACCGCCAAAGTGTGCATCAGAGCCTCAATGGTGACGGTCGGGCACCTGCCTCCAGAATCTGTGACCGTCAACTTATATTTTGATGGTACCCGCGCGGCGATGCTAGCGAATAATTTGGCGCCGCCTCCTGTCACAGAGATGGTTCCCAGGCCAGTGCTGCCCCCTGCTGCGTGGGCTACCACGGGGTAGCCCTAGAGAACACACGTTGGGACGCGCGGCGCAACGACGACGCCGTCCGTGACAATTACCGCGTGCTGCGAAGCCGGCACCGCACCACCACTCGGTAACTACGACTGCCATTGCGTCACGGGCACGCAACGTCTACACCACGTCAGCGCCACTGACCGCGGTAGGCTCGCGGAGTCGCAAGCAGCTGTCTCAAGAAGCTGCAGATGCTGTGTTGAAGGCTTGCAGCTTTATTAATAGTGAATTTTTGCGGTTTCTTGGGTTGGACTGTGCGGAAACCTTTTTGCAGTGATTTTTGGTTTGATTTGGTTTGGTTTGCCGAGGGAGGCTCGTGTAGAGGGTGAAGTGTTGTTAGGCTTCGTGTAGTTTTTTTCAGTACGGTTTGCTATGAGTTTTTTTCGCAGAGGATAAATGTGGGGTTTCTTCAATCCACCAATAGCTCTCCCTCGTCCATTACTCAAAGCCGGTCGAGACATTCACCCCACGTGACGACAACTTCAAACTTCGAAACACAAAGAAACTGATGGGGATAAAACGGGAATACAACATGTTAATTGGAACGGGCTGAGAAGTGGATGTAACAATATAAAATCTCTGCGGTAGCGCCAAAGGTAGTAACTAGATGGAAGCGAAAGCTGGTTCTCTGGCCACGAATAGCTTTGCATGCAATCATCCCTAAAATGGTAGCTTGGTGTGATCTGAACAAAGGGGGCAGAAACTACTGCACACATTGTATTAGAATGTCATAGTATCCATCCCTATTCACAGGAGGGGGAAATGTTCGCCTTCGTGAAGGCGTAGCCTTAGAATGCGATGACCGGAAATTATGCTACAAAGCATTGAAGCGCCTGCAAGGAGCTTATAACGCTGCCAAAGAAAAATACCCAGAGGATGATATAACGCAGAACGGCTGCCATCGATCTCAGCCGTCCGATGGCAACCGTCGACCTCAGTTTCCTGATTGTGCGCTCATGCTTGATGCGGAACAAAATAAATACGCCTTCCAATAGACCCACGCAGACAACTGAATGAGGTCGTTTTTGTGTGCAGCCACATACCTGGTAAATACTTAAAATCCCACTAGAAGCTTCTGCCCTACAGAGTCATACTGCTATAAAATGGCGGAACAACTTGCCTTTACGCTAGCGGAACGGTTCATAGAAAATAAAGAAAGTAAAGTTGCCCACCTCTTAGAACAACGTAAGTGTTCTACAGAGTGTTTCAAGTTCTTGTTATGCCAAAGGCTTATGAAGAAAGCATTATTAATAGTGTTTGTTGCCCTGCCTGATAAAATACAAGTCAAGCTGATCAAAATGAACGAAGAGAATAAGTTATTGAAAGACCGCAAAGTATAACGGACTCATACGTACAATATAATTGTCAGACCTTATACGTCTATACTTTATTAATAGGTTTTAGCCATTGAAAACGCCAGTATTCTGGTCCTGAAAACACCAAAAAGACTGAATTATGACTGTTCCATGCTGTTTTTTCAGCAAAACTGTATAGCGTCACCCCCAACAGTTTCATGGCAGTGGGCAATAGCGATCTTCGTGAGCAAAAACGCCAAGGCCCCAAGACCTATCACGCCGTGAGCATGCGTCAGGCTAATCAGGCATACAGGATAGGGCTCAGGATTTGTTTACGGAAACCACAAAACAAGCATCGAAACCGTATTGTGGATGATAAGGCGTCTGTCAACAATGGGATCCCCTACGATGTGTTCCCGTCGAAGATTATGTTTGCAGGTTATATTTGAAGGCTAGGTGACTGGTGTCGCTAAATAGAGCAGTTCTTGCCCAAGACCCCTGAGCGCATGCTTCAGGCTCGGCAGAGCCCATAATTTGCCGCCCGAAAAGCCGAGCGTAGTGTCAGTTGATAAGGTATTAGAATACCGCCACTGAGGGAGGCAAGTCGGCAAGGTGTAGCCATTTTGTCGTTCATCAGTGTTGCGAGACTGCCGCATCTACGGCCTCGCCGCTACCTCCGTCCGCGTCGTTTAACAACACTAATGAAGATGCTTAAAAACGGCATGTTTGTACACGCTTTTGCTGCTGAATAGCTGTTACACGCACTATTTCTTATTCGCATTCGGAACAGACGTCTGTGGCGCGCAGCAGCAGAGCAGGAAGGACAAGCTAAACCTACCAGAGTTGACTGAGTAAAACGCGTAGAGAACAACATGGCGGCGTCCCTGCATCGTCGCAGTGTCAACCAATGTCACGCAATGCGAACTGACCAATGATCATGGAGGCGGCACGGAACAATAGCAGAAAAGGGTGTCCATACACTGTGCCTTTTCTAGTGACACTAGCCGAGCGCAGCGTACAAGCCCGCCGAGACGACGAGAAACATTTGTACCTCCTTCAGCACCATTTGTAGTGGTTTACGAGAAATCTGTTGGAGATCCACCTTCACAGGGCAGCGTGGCGGCCACTTTTCTGCCATGATAATTGATCCACCTTGGCTGCAGCACCCGTTAGTTGTGGAACTGGCAGCCCCGTCATATTTTTGTAAAATATTTACCTTGCGGAATTGTATCGGTGAACGACATCTGGTTCGGACAGGCAAAACAAAACTCATCCAGGCATAGGAAGCCGATCAGCGGGCATGTGAGCGTTGAGACGAAATTGCCACTTGACGATGTTGGACGGGCCGTAAAGTGGTGACGGTGTGCTTGGAACGTTCGCTACCCAAACAGCAACGACTGTTCCTCTTCCACACCCCCAATTACCTTGTATGACTACATGACCCTGAGGTTTGAATAAAAGTTACCTCCCTCTCTCTCACTGCCCCACAATGGCCCTATAGAGGGGGCACTGAGTCAACTTCGCGTGTTCAGATAATTGAAGAATTCTTGCGTCGCTGTCTTTTTTACCTCCTAAGAACAGAAGAGGGACAGCGAATTTTAACTTCACGCCTATTTGCGAAAGCCGAAAGATCTCCAGCTCTTGCGGGAAGTTTGTTTCCTCATCAGACCCTTCACATCAAAGGCCCCAAGCCTATCCGCCGCGGTGGCTCAGTGGCTAAGGCGTTGGGCTGTTGAGCACGAGGCCGCGGGTTCGGTTCCCGGCCGCGGCGGCCGCTTTTCTGTTGGAGGCGAAAAGCAAAACGCTCGTGTGTGCGAGAATTCGGAGCACGTTAAAAATCCCCAGGTAGTCAAAATTAATCCGGAGCCCTCCACTACGGCGCGCCTCATCGCCTGCGTTGTGTCGGCGCGTTAAACCCTACAATCAATGCTCTAAGCCTACCTTATTGCGCTCTAATCTTCATCACAAAACTTTCTCAGTTCGAAAGAGATCCATATTACGGAAAGATCGCTCGAAATCTGGGAAAGATTACCTACGGAAAGTTTATCTCGAAATTTCTGGGTGATGAATTCCTCTTTCCTCCCTTAAATCGCGAGACGAAATGTCTGAATGTTCTCAGGCTATAAAATTTGTGTACGTTTCATTACTTCAAAAACAAACAAAGCACAGATTCAGATATGATTGATTGTTTCTAATTTTCATTGCTTGGTGTATCCAGAATTCATCTTTCCCAGTGTATTGTATGGTCGACAAAATCATGCACCCCTCTCTCTAAGGACCACGACGGTTGTAAGCGAAGCTTTCTCGTGAAAGATTTTTCGGGTGGCCAATCTCACACGGTAAGTATGTGCCAATATGGAGGTACGTGCCCGTTTTCTAGGATTCCCGCAGAAATTCTCGGGTGTGCACTTACTAGGCCAAATGTTTGGGTTTGGGGTGTACGGCTTTAATCGGTACCTGGTGCTTGGCGTTGAACGAGTAGTTTTTTAGTGGGTGCGTTTTCAGTTGTTAAATCCCAAGATGTAACGTTAGGCCTAACGTCCTAAAGCTCAAAATAGATTGTTAGGCCTATCGTCTTGGGGCTAACAGACTTAGGCACGCAGAGCAACGACATTGATCTCGTTAATTGTTTGGTTGTCGTCTGAGTTTTCCCAACCGCTTCGTCTATGTAGACATGGAGCAATCGGATAGACGCCGGCAGCATAACGACAGGGACATAGCTTAGATTCCGGCAACGGAAAGACTTTTATTTTCTTTCGCTTTGCCCACGATCATTCTTCATCATCGTCAGAGAAGGATGGCTTTCCTGTAGGACGTGTTGGCGTACAATGGAATCAGCGATGGCACTAAACCTTTGATTTAATAAGCACGCCGAAAACGACCTGCAACATCGTCACTTTAGATATGCCGAAGCCATGCACGTTTCCCGCAGACAGTGAAAAAAAGTGATCGAATTTCTGTACCTTTCCCCGGCTTTGCTGCTGCGATACTGCATAGAGAGCACGGGTAAAGCAGCGTTTCGCTGATTTTAGGGCAAGACCCGGGATCTTTTTGTGTCATCGAGCGTGCTGTGACGCACAAAAAATCGGTACGTACCGGACTATCAGGTTCGGGGGGTGCGGTTTGATTTTCGGGTTGTGACTTCGTGGCCCTGCGTTTCGGCGGCTGAGAGGTGGCTGGGACTGTACCCATCGCGCTTCCGGATTTGCGCTCCATGATTTCCGAGGACACCGGTGGGTCAGAGCTGCCGGTAATGTCAATCCGCTGTCGAGGTTCGGCTCCGGGGAATTCTGCGGCACTGGTCGGCGCTGCCAGTAGCTCGGGGTGGGGGGGGGGGGGGGGGTAGGGGGGGTGGTGGTGTTGAGGGGAGGGGAGGGGAGTGGGGTGTGTTCTGCGGTATTAGCGGCATGGGCGGGATGAGTTGGGGCTGAAGAGCCTTTGAGTTGAGCTAGGTCTGCTTTGAGTGCTCGGTTCTCCATGAGCACCATCTCTAGCATTTGGCGGATTCGGGTTAGGTCGGACCGCGAATTATAGTCTAAGTCGCAAATGTTTTTATCCGGTGTGCCCTTAACCTTCTGCTTATTTTTACCGTGGGAGACCGTGGCTGCCCAGCTCACCCTGTTTTAGTGGTTGTTGTCGGTGGCCCTTTAGTCGCCGCGTGTCGTGGATCGAGATGGTCGCCGCTGGAGGCTTCGGCCCTCTTTGCTCGGTTGGCGACGACGCGACGATGATCGCGAACAGCTGCGGCCCTGTGCGGTGGTGTCCCGGGTTCCCGTTCGGCGGCTTGTGTCTCGCCTTCTCTGCCGCTCTTGTTGCGGCACGGCAACCGGGGGAAGAACCTCGAGCGATCCAGGTCTCCGTCCAGAGCACCACCGGATTTAAGGACGCTTGACGAGTTGCCTCCGTAAGGATTGCCGTGCTGCTGTTGCCGGCGGTCTTGATGCTGCTTCCTGCGCTGCTTGTCCCACTTGCGCTTCTTCATTACGTGGGGTGTTTGATAGTGGAGTCGGCATTTCTTGGCCCTAGTAGCCTTGTCTTGGCCGCAAAGTGCGCCCTTGGGCGTGCACGGGTGGCCCTCACCCGGTGTTTCTTCTCCGCAGAGTTTGCATATCTTGTTATCCGGGGCTGGGCAGACATCCACGCGGTGTCCTAGTCGGCCGCATCCGTCGCAGATTTCATGGCGATTCTTGTGAAGGAAGCAGCGGTACTCGGCCCCGGGGCAGTAGGTGTAGTACGGGACCGTTTTACCCTCGAAAACGATAAGGACCGAGTTGGACCGGCCCATTCGTCTTGCCTGAAAGATGGCGAGATTTGTCTTGTATACCAGGCTGTTAGTGATGTCTGCGGCACTATCGTAGTCTGGGATATCATGAATAACCCCCTTGACGGTGTCTGTCGATGGTGCCGCATACGCGGTGACCTCGTACATCTTTCCTCCAATCTGTAGTGCCTTCACGTCGTTGTATTTTGGGCCACGTTCCATGCTTGGTGTGCTCGCAACGATGATATTTTTCTCCGACTTATTGCGGAGGAGATCCTTTACTGCCTCGTCGTAGGTAAGGCCGGTGGCACGCAGCACCCCGTCACGAAGCCCCGTGTTGCTGACTTTGGTTACATCGAGGCCCGTTCTCGGCCGGAGCACTATCTTGATATTTTCACTCGGGCAAGTGCGGTTGACGCGGCGTCCGATTTTGTCTTTGTAGGGACTGTTGCGCTCGCGGCTTTCGATCTGGCTCACGAGAGCCAACGGCGCCTTGCTCGAGAGGATGTTCTGCTGTGGGGCTTAGCCTGACAAGGGAGCGAGGGCCTCGCCGGAGGTGGCTTGCCAACCAGGCAGCTTCCTCCGTGATATCTTCCGGTGAGATTTGCTCACACTCTACTTCGATGCCGTCCATCGCGCTGCTCCGGCTCTGGGGGAAGTCGCCCGAAACCTCGATGGATGCCGGACACGGGATGAAGCGGCTAGGGCAAGGCCGCCGCCGGCGTTCCACCTCGGTCACCGAAGCTGCGGTTAGAGTTAGCGCTGGCAGGGAAGCCGGCTTAAAAACGGCGGTCCGCGGTGCAATCCTTCATAGGTCGGTGTCCCTCGGTTTCGGAAACCTTCGGCCGCTCCCTGTTATAGGTTTTGCGTGGTTATCTTGAGTGGACAAAAAACTTGTTTATAACTTTTTTTTTACTCTCCGACAAGACAATTATGTCTTCGTATAGATGCCTTTTGTGGAGCATGAGGGGACGATGGGGGGGGTGGGGGTGAAAGGGAAGTGAATCGTTGGTAGCATAAGAAATAGTTATGATGGATACCGCATACGACCTTCTCCTCCTTGCGGGGTATTGCAGCAGCCAATAGCGGTAGCCCATAACAGCAGTTTTCTAAGCAGCAAAAACGCTTGTTATTCTGTAATTGACTCTCAGCCCGGCACTGATTGCAGACTCGCGTAGGGAAAAACTGCGCATTATTGTAACGTGGCGAAATCATATAACGCTATATGGTTACCTGACCCGTAACTCTAACAAAGTCGGCAAACACTAAAAATATTCATTGGGGCCCCTAAGCCTGCATACGTGCTTTGCAGGTGAAAGCTTGACAATACTTGTTCACAACTCGTATCTGCTACACCGTACTTGCGTCTATTTATTGGCTTTAGTTTCTTTGTGTTTTGGTTGGATTACTTCGACCGGCTTGACCTCTTCTCGCCACAAACCTACACGATCAGGTTTTACGGAGCCCGCACTATCATACAGCATTTACGTTCTTAATGCAGTTTTGTGAATTTTCTGAAGCAGGCCCATAAGCCACACCGAAGCTGCAGATTCCTAGCCAATTCCACAAGTGGGTATGTGCTCTTAAGAAGGGAAGAACAACAACAAGTACGAGAAAGTTTGTTCTCCCGCTAGCAACACACGGGCATAGCGCAGTACAAGCGCATGGGCTGCTTCTCTGGAGACACAGGTTCAAATTCCCATCACCACCCACGTACGTTTTTTATTTACTCTCTCAGCGGCGGACATTTTGTTGACCAGACAACTACAACAACGCAAACAAGGTATTAGTAGGGGCTATGTGGTGCTTCATAGCTGGAGGTGAAAGCGCGCAACTCGGAATAGTAGCATCAGGGAGCATTCCTGTGTTGTTGTCCTTGGGCTGCAAGTTGCTACTGTTCGAAATTTAAGCGCTTTCCACTCTAACTGCAACAGGAACAGTGTTTCAAAGAATGGGCCACTTGGGGCTTTCGCATGAAAATAAACGATACAGCTTTATTCGCAAGACATAATGCATGTTAGTTAGTAACCACTCCACTTCGATGATTGGAGTGCATTCGCAGAAGTTGATGAGCCTATAGACGCCGATAGCATTACTGTGAATCTTTTAAAGCTTTTCGCGAAACAAAAAAACTGCACAAAGAAGGCTAAAAATTTGAAATAACGATAGCAAAAAAAAAAAAAGAACGCTTCCGAAAGGAGGAAGGCTTCGTTTGTAAGAGCGCATTTCGTTGCCGTGTGTAGCACTGGTCGCTGGACCTAGCAGGCAGAGGCGGCAGCAATTTCTGAGCGCAGGATCGCAATGCGCGATCCCTGCTGTCTGAAGCCATTAAGGGGTGCGTGGCTGCGGCCGCTGACCCTCTTGCAATATCCCCGGCACTCTCGCTCCGCGGTTCTACATGTACCCTCTAGGTGCGGCAAGGTTTGCATATTCTCATTATTTCCATTCGCACTCCTTCCTCGCATGCTGCCGGCGTTGAAATAGCAACGACGGGCTTTGCGCCGCCTGTACTTCGTTTCATGGCGCACATTAGAATTTGTGCTTCACGGAAATGCTACCGCCCAGAGAGAATGAACAGAAACAAAAATGTGAAAAAACTATCACAAACGGAAAGGTATTATTGTCAGAGGGGCACTCGATCCTCTCAAAGTGTACTCTCTAGTTCGCACCTCTATTATGCCGCTCTCTTTCACGCTTTCTTTCCATCATGTCCTCTCCCTTACGCCATCCCCCTTTTCCTCCCTCCCTCCCTCCCTCCGTAGTTCGCTTTATCGTTCGGTGACACGTCCAAAGCACTAGGTCATTCCGCTCTCCCTTTCAGCATCTATGTCATGATTCGCTCGCGCTATGGGCACGACGTGGTCTGTGGGGACGCTTTTCCCCAACCCGGTTGCACCGCTTTTGAACATTGATGATTTTAAGGGCAAAATGAAGTCACAAAATAAAAAAAAAAATACTATCGCCATTTCCGCATGTAATTTGCGCATGCGCCATTGGCGCATGCAAAAACGCTGACTGCATATGGAAGAGGACAGCAGAGAGGTGTATCGGCAACAATGGGTGTTGGAAGACGGATGGAGGTGTCTGTTGAGAAGATAAGGAAGTATAGGGGATTGACATCTCTCGGGACAAAGCAAGATAGCCCTTAGTCTGCAGGGCCCAGTGTGAACGATGTTCTCAGGGGCATCTTCAACGCAACACGCACTGAAGATAGCCATTTCAATTATTGTGTGTAATCTACGTTTAGTGCTTGCTTAAAGTTTTTGGAGTTTATCATCAGTAGGTGTCGAAGGATCGATAGACCGGCGCAGAGTTGAACGATACCCCAGTACTCTATCAAGGAATTTATGGTTGCTGTTAAACTCGACTTTATGCTCTTAAGAACAAGACCCTGGAACTGCTCAAAATAAAACTAGGCACGTGTACGTGGTCTACATTGCTTCGAGCACAGCTCCACCCCCAGCTTTTCTTCACTTTGAAAAGATGAAAGGGACCACTCAGGCGTGTATCCCCCACGATGAAGGTGGCGAGTCATCTAATTAGCGCCTTATGGGACCGCAACGCCTGCGGGCAGACTGCACTCTCGGAACACCGGCAGCTTTCACTCGGGGGATGGCGGGATGCGTGCGCGTGGCCCGCCCATCATTACGAGCGAGACCGAAATGGTTTTACATATTAGCGTCCCACACACGACCCCGTCGACCGCTGCCGCCTAGCAGCTCAGTTGCAGGTGCTGCAGGGACCATATTTCTAAGCCGCGTCCGTCCGGGACTTGTTTGTATCACGCGACTGGGCGACGGAAAGACTAGGGAGATGGACGAGAAACTTGAGCAGAAGGAGGAGGAGGAGGAGAAGGAGGAGGATAAACATCTTTATTGTGTAGTAAATTTGTGTGGCGTCTTCAGGAGGTGGAGTCCTCAGTGCAGGACCCCATATGCTTTGCCAGCCGCTACAGCCCGCTCCACCAGTCGAAGCTGGTCGGACAGGCATGAGCTGGACAGGGCGCGCCTCCAGAGTTCGAGAGAGTTGTACGGATTCGGTTTGGGGAGAGGGTGGGAGGGGCATCCACTAACCATGTGGAAAAGAGTACAGTCTGCTCCACAGAAGGGGCACCTAGGGGGCGTAATGTGTTCGGAGTAGTGGCAGACTCTTTTTGGGTGGGGAAAGGTGTTTGTTTCCAAGGCACGGTAGTGGTGTGCCTGCTCTATAGATACGTGTCGGTGGGGTGGGGGAAGGGTGCGTCGGGCCAGGCGTAGATGTTGGGTCATTTCTTTGTATGCCAGAAGGGGAGTAAATCTCTCCAAGGCGGCGTCTTCACTCCTCATGCGGCGTGTCATTTCTCGCGCTAAGTCATGGGCCGTCTCGTTCCCTCTCACTCCCAGATGGGCTGGAGTCCATACAATCTGGAGCTGTCGCTGCGGGGGGTGGCGTAGTAGTATTGCGGGGGCCGCAGCGTGCACCGTTCTGGCCTGGAAGTACCGGCAGGCCTGTTGGCTGTCCGTCACTGCAGTAGTAGCCTTGGTTGAGGAGATGGCAAGCGCGATTGCCGCCTGTTCAGCTTCAGCTGGTGAGCGTGTTTTATAGAGGCAGTGATAGTCGGTCCTCCTTGGGCGGGGCTTACTGCCAGGGCAAACGCTGGGTAGGAGGGGTATGCCGCCGCGTCTGTGAAGACGGCATCAGCATCTTTACTGTATTGCCGTGAGATGGCCTCCGCGCGAGCCTTGCGTCGTCCACTGTGGTGTTCCGGGTGCATGTTACGCGGTAACGGTCGGACTTGAATGCGTTCTTGAGTATGTCGGGGTAGGGGCTCTGGAAGTGGGCCGTTGTAGCCTGGTGTATTTATTCCTAATTCTGACAGGACATGGCGGCCAGCCTTGGTGAGAGACAGCCGTTGGTATTGCTGTAGCAGATGTCCTTCAACTAGCTCCGAAGACGTATTATAAATGCCGAGTTGAAGGAGGAGCGAGGTGGATGTGTTCGGTTGAAGGCACAGTGCGCGCTTGTATGATCTTCGGATTATTGTATTCACGCATTCTTCTTCGTGCTTGTTAAGCAGAGCATATGGAACTGCGTAGGTGATGCAGGAAATAATGAAGGCCTGCACAAGACGTAGCGCCGCATGCTCCCCAAAGCCACGCCTCTTCGTGATGATCCTGCGCAGCATATGATACACCTGGTCCGTAGGGTGTTTGAGGCGAGTTACGAGAGTGGAGTTTTGTTTGTAGTGCTGGAAGATCATTCCAAGGATCTTGATTTCAGGTGTGGGGCGAATAGTGTGGCCCTCTAGGTGTATTTCGACTGGTGGAAGTGGTTCCCGTTTGGGTCTCCCTGGTTGGACCACGAGGAGTTCCGACTTTGTCGGGGCGCAAGAGAGTCCGCAGTATTTGGCTTACTCAGTGACCACATTGGCTGCTTCTTGAAGGCGAGCTTCCATGTCCCCCCATGAGCCTGTGCCTGTCCACACTGTCACATCGTCGGCATAGATACCATGCTTAATTTTTGGAAGAGCCGCAAGGCGTTGTGGCAGTTTCATTAGGGCGATATTAAAGAGCATTGGTGAAAGTACTGCTCCTTGTGGAGTGCCTCTGCTCGCCAGGTTGATGGGGTGGGACTTTGCTTCACCGACGTGGATCACTGCTTGCCTGTTTGTGAGGAAGTTTCGCACGTATGCATACGTGCGTTCCCCGCAATGCATCTCTCGCAGAAGAAAGCAGGGCCAACTAAAAGATTCGTCCGTCACTGCAGAGAAAGCATGCATGGTGCCGCCATGCGAAATCATTGGTGCAGAGATGGCTTTTGGGAGCGACTTCCCCATTTGATCTAATCCTTTCTGCTAAGTCCCATTCCCCTGCATCACCTCTGTCGTTGCAAGCTGGGAGTGAGCCACGGCTACGTCGAAAGCGTCTGGGGCTCATTCGTCTCGCCATGCGGCAACGCTCGAACTGAACAACACCCACGAAGCGTGATCTTGCGGGGGGGCATGTCTGAGTGGGGTGCTGTCCGAGAGGGTCGCCGCAAATTATTATCGCCAGAAGTTACGTTGGCTGTACTAAATTACGTTCGCCGGCTGCGTGGGGGCGCTGAGTATGCCGGTGGAAAATCAATGTCGGGAAGCCTTTGCCACCCTGTATAATTCTTCTTGTCGCTCTGCTTTGGTCCGTAGAAGTCTACAGAAGGATCTACTGAGATCGGGTGTTAATAGAAAGCGAAGATCAGATGATCAAGTTTTACCGAGCGAAAGCCTTGCATGAATTGCATGGATTGCAAATGGGGAGAACCCAATGCCCAGTTTCGCACACGTCTATCGGTTGCCAAATAACGTTGTATAACTACTGGGTATCGGAGGTATGCGTTGACAATAAATTTATGAAGTATAAGTGCGGTAAAGTATTTCTACAAACTCCGTTGTAGCCCGAAAAGAGTGGTATTTCGGGCGAGCATAATTGGACCACTTGTGTTCCGCGGGAGGCTCGTGACCCCTTTACATAGTGAAGCACGTCACAAAATTCGTACTTTAGCGCGAAAATTGCATCATTTATCCCGTAAACGTATCCCTTATTCGGGCCCATTGCAGGATGAAGGCCTCTCGTAGGCTTCTGTCGACACGAAACCCAGGTGTTCTACTTGCTTTTTTTGTTATGAGTAACGCTACTTCCAAAGCGCTGAATCTTGCATTCATATGAAAAAGTGGAGAAAAAATACGCTAAATAAAAGTAAGCTGGTCGATGCACATGCCCAACCATTGGTCTCCCCGTAACCTTTGCCCGTTCGTCCTATTTATACCCCTGACCCTTTTTTTTCTCAATCGTACCAAGAAAGAAATGATTAAATGGTTAACGGATGCTAGTTCAAAAATGGTTTTGGCTTAACAGCTCTAAACGTAGTTATTACCAGCGAATTCAAAGACCATGTATACAGTGTTCCGTGACATGTTGCCGTTGCTTTAGATTTGGAAGCCTGCCCTCTAGCTATATTTACTGCATGATTCGATTCATACTTCCACTTTCACTGAAGCGACGGCTCAGACAACCCAGCCCGCGCGCCACCGATGGCGATATTGAGGAACTACGCGCCTTAAAGAAGCCGGCAAAGCGCTGCTTCCGTTTGCGCGCATCCCGTATTTTTCTGGACTCCTTCCTTGTAGACTCAGCCAGCCCAATATTTTAATATGTTAGTCGTTAACCCACCGCCTAGTCACGTGGTTCGCTTGTGCTGAACCGCACGCACTGACTGCCCAGTCACCGCAGAGCGATGATTCAGGCGAAGCCGCCGTTTCACCTTCTTCGGCGAAGCTCCGAGCAAGAGAAGCGAAGAAAGCCGCATTGCGGCCCGGTGGTTGAAGGTCATATCGATGCGATAGATGACCTTGAAAGATGTCGCGTAGCAGGAATACCACTGTAAAACTGTCCTCCATTTGTGTCTGTATGTTGGCAACGCCCGAAAGCTGAGAACCATATTTACAGCCTCAAGCTACTGCAAAGCGTCTCTCTTATTCAGAATCATGTTTATAAAAAGTTACGTTTTATTTATTGAACTCCAGTACTAACATTATCTATACCTATAAATAGAAGTGCCCGACTGACTGACTGACTGACTCATCAACGCCCACCCAAAACTGGTAGGTATAAGACTTGAAACTTCCCGAGTGTGCGTAAAATCGTAGGTGCTCACTAAGGCGGGATTTTCGGAAATTGTACTCGTAACTGAGGAAAAGGGTGAAATGGTGTTTTTGTAGATTCGTGATTATCTCGGTCACTCGTTCACATATCGAAGCGCTTTTGTCGCAGTTAGCAGCGCACCGGGGTAATTGGAGATTAATGGGAGAGGCCTTTGCCCTGCACTGGGCGTAGACAGGATGGTTATGATGATGACGTTATTCATACGAATGCAGAAAATCGATTTTAAGGATTTAGCTCTGCGATGCCGGTAAAAGGTACCAATTGTTCTTTACAAATGACACTCCGGATGAGCCAAAAAGCCCAAATGATGATGTCCGCGCCTAGCCAAACGGCTGGTTCAAACGGGTTTAAATTTCATGAGCGCATTACGGTGGTGCAGCTCATTGTTGCGGGAAATTTTAAGAATTATAATAGGAGAGATTGAAAAGCGATGAAAAAAAAATTCAGATATTATTTTTTATCCCTCGCAATTTGAGATATTGAACTGGTTTTTGTTGATATGGGTAACCTACTCAGGCATATGAACACTGCTCTACAACATTTTTCTCTGACACTAACCTTATAAGGCGATCAGGATTTCGAAAAAACGGTGTGTTTTTACACATTCCTCAATAATCGCACAGCCCTTTGATATGTCGAATCTTTTTTTTGTTTGCAAATGGTGCCAATACATTTTCTGAAAAATCGATTGCAGGATTTCATCCTAACATGCGGATAAAACGGCCAGCGGGTTTTTGAAATTTGCACCCCGTTGGACGCGGAATTCAGTTTAATTTTCCCGTGTTCGCATAGCGCTCGCCACCTGTTGGTACTTCCTGCAACCACGGGCCTCCGTAGGAGCCCGTGTCCTATATCATAAAACTGTGACCGATGAGCATCGTTCATACCTGCGTAGATAACACTTCCATAGGTAAAAATACCTTCCTCCACACAGTCCGCCTTCATTGTTTGTTCCCAACGCAACTTCTTACCGAATGCAAGTTGTGCTTACAACCTGTCCCTCCCCCTCACATCATATTGGAGTGCAAGCAAAGCCCAAATCTTCCCTGTGTCCCATCCCTGCTTCCAACCCCTGGGCTGTGGGAAAACCTGGTGACTAGTGGCGGTCTGGATGTCCAGACAGTTTTGGCCTCCAGAGAAAAGGCTGCCCGCTCATCCCATTGTTGCCTGGAATTGGCGGTGAGCGCGACCACGGTTGGTGCGGCGACGTGCGCCTCCGTGACGTCGGCTTAGGGATTATCGCATTTGTCGTCTGCTTCAGTCGAGCTCCCTCTTCCTGCTATTGGTGTGCGCTCGATTGACGTATGATACTTGTCCGCCGCAGATTTTGCGTATGCGTGAATTTTTATCATAATAATAGACTTAAAAGCGCATACACTAGCTCAAGGCGTGAGTTAAAGTATAGTTCTTGATACCGCTACGGAAGAAACATTGCCGGCGTAGCCCCATGTTCTTGCGAAGCCGCTTTTGTGCAGAGCGCGAAGAATCGGAGCTAGGCGTCAGCTTCTGTATATAGCAATCATTCTAGCAAAGGGAACAGCCAGCTGCTAGTAATCGACAACAGCGAAAATACAAGAGAAAAACACATTCCAGGAATTCGGGGCTGTCGGCTTTGGCGGAAGGCATTACGATTCCCTGTAATCATATATATGTAAGGTAAAACAGTTTTTGCAACCTTGCCGCAACGCTTTAAATTATTCTGTCACATCACTGTACGTTGTCATAGCATGAAAGCATGCTGCAGAAACTGTAGGTTGAGTTACGAATAACCCACGCTGTGTATAGGCGTGTGCTGGTTTTATACGAAGCTTCTAACCAGTATGAAGGTTTATTGAGCAAAACGAGTCACGTCTACTGTAAAGATACAGTCACACTATGTTTGTTCAGACTTGGAGGGATAGCTCGGTACATTTCTGACAACCATATATTATCAATATTCAGATATGCGTTATAGGAAAACTGCACTCAAAAAGCGGAGGAGGCGGAGAAGAGGAGGAAACTTTTTAACAGTAAAATCGATTACCATCGGTGGCTCCATGGTCCTGCCTACCGTTCCTTGCTGGACTATATCCGGGAGGCCGATATAGATCGGACCCGCTTAGTGTCTAAGCCTTAACGCTATTAAATAAACGAAAGAAACAACAACAATCTGATTTGTAGTCCGGGTCCTCAATCCACGACAAGAGAGTGAGTGTAATTTTTCTGCAATTTGTAGAGCGCCATCCCGAGTAGACAAGGGTTTGTCTTTACGCCTGGAAGGGTTGGAAAAAATAAATAGCTGCTTGGAAACAACCTTCAGTTTCGATACTTGTAATATATGCCCGTATACTATTTATTGCGTTCGTTAGACAGTATATCAAGCCTTCAACACCGTAATCATGTCATAATTGTTCGGGTTGACGGTTACGACAGCAATTCGGGGAACAAATAGCCGCCTTCAAGCACTCTGGACAAGGTTGCCTGGGGCGTGATCACGGTGGCTTAGCACAAACCTTATAATTATATTTTCATGTGAATAAGCAACGCAGGCTGCGGATATGCACCTTCTGGCGCAGCAATACCAAAAACCAATTATTGAAGAAGGGAATGTAGCCATACAGCCAGACGAAAATACCCACACGATCGTTGTGAGCCTCCCAAGCATCCCCAACCTACTAATAAGACATTTGTGGCGGTGCAGAGAAATGAATGCGTTGTACACAGAAAAAAAAAAACACTCATCTGATAGAAGTTTCACGACAACGAAAGAAATAGAAGACAGAAGCTTTATTTCCCAGTGTGCGATGCGCGTGTAAGAACCCGCTGCTTGGTATTAGAATGTTGTATTAGTAAGGATTATAATGTTGAAATGTAAGAAATGTAAGCATTAGAATGTTGAGCCTCCATTATTTGCATCTCAAAAATGACTGTATGGAAGCCTACGCACTTTAAATACTTAATGAAAAACTCTCAGCGCTGAACCTCGCGAATAATCTAGAAAGGACGAGTAACACACGATCTTCTGAGCGATGCTCTAAAGAAAATTGTTCTCTCCCTCCTCTTCTGTTGCAAACTTGAGGGGGGGGCGGAATCCAGCTTGACATTATCCAAATGTGTCGGAAGCTGGAAAAAATAACTAAATTACTAGAAATACGCTTTTCAAGGGACGAAACATCAAAGCGAGCGATTTCTAGCACTGCTGCCCCTCACGAGCGGAGTGCAGCAGACGACAGCTGCGCAAGTCCCTAAGTCAACGTCAGAGCCAGAGGGTGCCACTCAAAAATCTCACCGCCGATAGGGAACCACCCCCACTTCACCGGCTTAATAAAACGTTTTTCACTGAATCACTCGCCTGAGCGCACCATATTGGTGGGATTTGTTTAGAGAGAGTTTCAGTGAAACACGAGCTCCCGATGCTTCATATTACCAGGACACGCCTACGTTGGAGCTCACTAGCTAATTACGACAACAAATGAATGAACACGTGTCATGCCCATTAGTGTAATTACTATAATTCCACCTCCCCCCCGGACATCGCCGGGTACTACCGCTAGTTTTATTGTAAAAGGAAGCCAGCATGTTCTGCGTCTTGTATACGCATCCATGTTGCTGTCAAAGTGGCGCGCCATAAGTGTTGATCTTCAGACGTGGCGGTAGGAATGATTCGAGGCATTTTACTGCTCAACGCTCCCCCGTTTCATTCGCACCTGCCACTAACACAGCGAAACGGCTCCGGTGCTGGAGTGCCATCTGCCATGTCCCCATCTGCCAAAGATTTCAATGTCTGCGGCTGTATCTCCGTCTCGCCTTAATCCGACCTTCATGCTACTCTCAGTACATTGGAAGTGATTACGTGGTTCATCATCATCATCATCATCATCACCAGACTATCTACGCCCACTGCAGGGCAAAGGCCTCTCCCATTATTCTCCAATTACCCCGGTCCTGTCCTAACTGCGACCAATTTATCCCCGCAAACTTCTTGATCTCATCTGCCCATTTAACGTTCTGCCGCCCGCTGCAACGCTTGCCTTCTCTAGGGATTCACTCTGTTACTCTCAATGACTAACGGTTAACTTGCCTTCGCATTACGTGCCCTGCCCACGTCCATTTCTTCTTCTTAATTTCTACTAGTGTGTCCTTAACACGCGTTTGTTCCCTGAGCCACTCCGCTCTATTCTTGTCCTTTAATGTTACACCTATCATCTTCCGTTCCACTGCGCGCTGAGTCGTCCTCAATTTAAGTTGAACCCTCTTAGTGAGCCTCCAAGTTTCTGCCGCCTAGGTGAGTACCGGTAAGATGCAGCTGTCATACACTTTCTTCTTAAGGGACAATGGTAGGCTGCCATTCATTGTCTGAGAATGCCTGCCGAATGCACTCCACCCCATTCTTATCCTTCGAATTATCTCTGCCTCATTGTTGGGATCCGGGGTCACAACTTGGCCTAAGAAGATATATTCGCTTACTACTTCCACGGCCTCGCCACCTATCTCAAACCGCTGTGCTGTCCCGAGGTTATTGATCACTACTTTCGTTTTCTGCATATTAATTCTCACGCCCACGGTTCTACTCTGTTTGTCCAGTGCGGTAAGCATGCTTTGCAATTCCTCCCCCGAGTTACTTAACAAGGCAACGCCATCAGCAAATCTGAGGTTACTCGGGTATTTTCCATTATCCCTTACTCCCACCGGTTCCCAAGCCAATGATCTGAATACTTCTTCTACACAAGCTGTGAGTAATATTGGGGAGATTGTGTCTGACGCCCTTCCTTATAGGTATTTTACTGCTCTCCTTATGGAGGATGATGGTAGCTGTGGACCCATTGTAGATATCCTCTAGTATTCTTACATAATGATCATCTACACTCTGGTTCCGTATTGCCTGAATGACTGCTGAGGTTTCGACCGAGTCAAATGCTTTCTCATAATCTATGAAGGCTATATATAGGGGTTCAGTATACTCAACGCACTTCTCTATCACCTGATTTATCGTGTGAATATGGTCCATTGTTGAATAGCCTTTACGGAACCCTGCTTGTTCTTTAGGCTGACTGAAACATAAGGTTGCAGAAATTCTGTTAACGATTACCTTGGTAATTACCTTGTAGACGACTGACAGTAAGCTGATCGGCCTGCAATTTTTCAAGTCCTTCATGTCACCTTTCTTATGGATTAGGATTATGTTCGCGTTCTTCCAAGATTCCGGTACCCTTGCCGTCATTAGGCATTGCGAAGACAGGTTTGCCAGTTTTTTAAGTATAATTTCTCCGCCATCCTTCAAGATGTCTGCTGTTATCTGATCCTCACCAGGTGCTTTGCCCCCTTTCATTTCTTTCAAAACCTTCCTTACTTCTTCTGTCGTTACTGGTGGGATGTCTATCTCCTCTGAACTGCTTCCTCGTTGGGCATTATCCTGGATATCCCGGCTACTGAACAGATCCCTATAGAACTCCTCGGCTGCTGTGACTATTTTATTCCTATTTGTGATGCCATTGCCTTGCTTGTCTTTAAGTGCATACATCTGATTTTTCCCCACGCCAAGACGCCTCTTCGCTGCTTTCAGGCTACCTCCAGTCTTTACAACGTATTCGATCCTCGCCATATTATACTTCCGTATTTCAGCTTTCTTACGCTTCTTGATTAACTCCGCTAGTTCTATTCTGTCAGCTGAGGTGGATATAGCCATGGTTTGCCGTTTCCTAATTATTTCTTTCGTCTCCTGTGAAAGTTTACCAGTATCCTCTCTAGCCATAGTGCCCCCGACTACTACTGCACACTCCGTGATAATGAGTGTAAGGTTGTCGCTGGCTTCCTGTGTAGTAAACTCTGCTTCCTCGGTAAGAGCTGAATATCGGTTCAGCTGCGCGATGCTGAATTCTTCTAATTTACGTCTTACTGTTAGCTCATTAATCGGCTTCTTTCGTACTAGCTTGTTACGGTCCCTCCTCAAATCTAGCCTAATTCGAGATCTTATCATGCGGTGGTCACTACATCTTACCCTTCCGAGCACTTCCACATCCTGCACGACGCCAGGGTTATATTTAAGGGTTAAGTCTATTTCATTTTATGCTCCCCATTCAGGCTCCTCCACGTCCACTCCTGGCTCTCCCGTTTGCAGAAGAAGGTATTCATAATACGTAGGTTATTCCTTTCTTCTAACTCGACTACTAGGTCCCCCCTGCTATTTCTAGAGCCCAGACCATAGTTCCCAACTGCCTTGTCTCCAGCCTGATTCTTGCCTACTTTAGCATTGAAGTCTCCCATAACTACGGTATACTGTGTTTTTACTTTAGCCATTGCCGATTCCACATCTTCATAGAAGCATTCCACTACATGGTCGTCGTGGCTGGATGTGGGTGCGTAGCCCTGTACCACCTTGAGTTTGCACCTCTTATTGAGCCTAATTACAAGACCTCCTGCCCGTTAGTTAATGCTGTAGTATTCGTCTGCGTTACCAGCTATGTTTTTATTGACTAGAAATCTCACTCCCAGTTCTCTTCTGTCCACTAGACCACGGTAACGTAAGACGTGTCCATTTTTCAGCACCGTAAAGGCTTAACCTGTCCTCCTAACCTGACTAAGCCCGATGACATCCTATTTAATGCCCTTTAATTCCTCGAACAAGACCTCTAGACTCGCTTCGTTAGATAAGGTTCTCGTGTAAACGTTGCCAGGTTCAGATTCCAATGGCGGCCTGTCCGGGCCAGGGATTCTTAGCACCCTCTGCTGCGTCACAGGTCTGACCACCGCCGTGGTCAATTGCTTCGCAGCCACTGGAGACTGAGGACCGTGGGTTAATTGGCGTATTCATGGGAGGTTGTGGCCGTTACTACACCAGGGTGGCTAATCCTGCTATGGTGAGGGAGTGCTTCCCGGAAATGGTCGCCAGTGTCAGGCCGCACACCAAGCCCCATGCTGCAATTCCCTCAATACGCGGATTTTTTTTAATCCGGTGGGAATTGCCTGCACTGGGATTCGATTATGTGGTTAGTAGACGGTTATGAGGTTAATATGATTTCGGGTATGAAGATGAGTGTAAGTGTGAGTTTTACTATAAGTATGAGTACGAGTATATATATGATTATGGGTTATGCTCATGCTCACACTACTCATACTCAACTAACCTCACCGCGTTATGCTAAGCTCATAATCACTCATTTTCACTATCATACAATTAGTATTATTTTGGATTGGAATGGGACGAAACGTCACTGTACCTCAAAAGGACGCCCCTCGTACGCCTCGTATGTCATCCGGGGGAGGGGGGGATTAGAGCTACCGCCACTCATGAAGGGGAGAATAAGGATAGCCCTCATGGGTCCTCCCCATCCGCCAGTAAGGGGCAGGGCGAAACGGCACCGTCTCTCACACCAAAAAGCTTTGATGCTTTTGTCTCAAAGCATAGTGTAGTATGCACTAGACATTGCGTAATCGCAGCTCTCAGAACGACGCAAGGAGTTTCTGTCATATCCTCATGGCAAATATGAGATTTTAAAAAGTGTGTTGACTTAACGGGTACCACATAAAAGAAAGTAATTGCGGAGTCATGCGTAATGTGGGCGTAAGCAAGGCGGCTATGAATTCTTTGTCGCAATCCTACACTTGTTGAATTAGGGCACACAGTTAAGCCCGCATACAATAGTAATCTATTTCAAACCAAAAAACACAATTGTGATAAAGACAGCTATTCTAATACACTCCGTTATTTATCCAAGGTTTTTTCGTTCTACACACCACTCCCATAGAACAAATACAAAAAAAGGGAAGATGACACTGCAGGTTCAAAAAAAAAACAATGTACAGGCGGTGACTCACCCATAACTTCAACTAGTGGGGTGGGCAAAAGTGACAAAAGCTCCGTTGCAAGCACTTTCTCTGAAACACGATCACACGTGGTAACTTCGGCCATGTCTAACACTCAGACTATTGCATTATAAACATGTGATGCGCCTCTATAGCCAATGCACTCGGAGCACGCGGCAGCACGACGTGTGTAGTCGTAGACACAATAAAACGCTGCCTTGTCTATTTGGCGATTTGGCGGTGGTTCTGCACGAGACACGCCGAACGTGAGAGAAGAGAGTGTGGATAGTTCTGGAATGATTGCGGCGGCCTTTTATCGCCAGAATGCGATAGCTCGCTGTTTTTCTGTTGTACTTGTTGCTGAATTTAGATGTGTCTCTTCTCTGGTCTCCTTACCTTGCTGACGTATAGACGGAATGATAGGGGCAATAAAGAATGGAAAGTCGTTTTATATCAAACGACTGTATTCGTATCGATCAGTGTGCCACCTTTGCGATAGGACATCTAATCTACAGTGTCGGTCGAACCGACCCAGTTTTCACTGATGTTATTTTATTAACATATTTTGGGTATTTTACGAGGCGGTCGTACACATGGCTATAAGGTGCATTGTATTGGAGGGCGGCGGATTAATTTAAACTAACTGGTGATCCTTAACGCACGTTTAAATCTTGACACACGTTTGGCCCCTCCGTCAGAACCCATTACCCCGCGACAGGCATCGAAACCATGTCCTTGGGCTCAGCAGCACAGCACCTTGTCAATGAACCATGCGTAGAGAAGGGTAATCTAAACTAAGATTCTACTTTTCTGGGATCAAACACTCAGCCTTTCCTGAGTAAGTATTGAGCCTTTTGAAGTCCGCCTGCTCGTCGAGCTGTTGTTAGGGAATGTTGAAAATGCGTAACATCATATTGGTTTTTTAAATGTAATCAGTGCAAATTTAAACTAAATATGGTTTTCCGAGCGCAAAGGCACTTTCATTTTTTTCTCTTGTTTTTCCTTGATACCATTTTTGTTTGGGATGTGGTTAAAATATTGGTAGATAGACGATGCCATTATAATGATTACCTATTTGTCGCCACCCGCCACCTTCCCCTCTTTCTCTTTCTGTCCCTCTCTCTTGTTCTTGCCACAAGGCGTCTCCTGCCTCCGTGCTGAGTACAGGAATGACAATGCATGCAATCCCAGTCATCTTCTAGTGTTGATAAAGCCCAACAGCAGTTTCCGCTGGTCGCGACGATCTTTCAGTTCGCCTTTTTTGGTATGTATAGCAGTGGAAGTCCTCCTAACACGCACATCACTTTCACCATCACTGTGATTGTTCCCGAGCCCGTGGTAAAGAAGTATATATGTGCCGAACACGGGGAATCATACCCGGTAGCCTTATCAGTTGTTCCGACAGAACGTATGGGCAACCCGAGGAGCAGAAAAACTTCATCGAAATGGGGTCACTGTGGGTCACCTCATCTAGTCTAGTCCTACTACTGGGGAAGAAGAGGAGAACGAGTCTGATTGGTCTTTGTCGGGAATGGACTTGTCAGTCTTACCCATTGCGGATACCGAAATGAGCAGCAAGACAGGCCACGGATTGCGAAGGTAATAAATCAAATCGTACACTTTCCGAAAGGAATTTGTATATCCTATTTCCCCGAAGGGGTAAAAAAGAGCGAATAATACACTTCTGCCACGTCTTTTGCGGATCAGCAGACGCTATTACGTATTGCAAATGTTATTGATAGAATATCCGGTGCAAATAATAGTGGTGGAACAGCGCCACGCGTGTTCTTTAGTACGCTGAATTCCCGCTCAGCGTACAACGAGTTGATCGATTTTCATTTCATGCTAGGCACGGGGGGCTATGCGATGGTTCTTCTTGCGCAGGCTGTACTATTTTTTCTAGCGTAAAACTTTTATGACACCCCATAATGTTTGGTGATATGTTTTTGTTGCCAGATTGGCCCGTGTCTTTTAGTATGACCAATCACATTGCATTCGATCACGTGACACCACACGAGAGATAGAAGGAGCGCAAAGGAAGGCTAAGCGGAGGACAGTACAACAGCGTATTTTAAATACTGAATAAATGCGAAAACGAACGTTCTGGAATTAAGCATTTCGGGTGTCCAGCAATTTGCAACATTATTTATTTAGGTGCCCTCCGAATCTGATTCAGCGTCGAAAATGGCGGTTGAAGCATCGTAATGGCTTCAAGCATTGTCGGGGTTGTTTAAGAGTGCAGTAAAGGGTTACCAATTGTACCTAGCAATCGATCAGACACCGTTTAGAGAGAGAGAAAGAGAGTGAAAGTAAACTTTATTCCGCTAAGGATGAGCCCATTGTCGGATTCCCCATTTAAGGATCCCGTTAGAGCTTACTTCCTTCCCCGCACCGTCTAGAAAACGTCACTCCCGGAGCTCTTCAACACAAGGGCAGCACTGAACCTTCGAGCAGTAGGCCATATTTGTGTGCCGTGGTTCGGCCATTTTGTGCATCACCGTTCGGCCACCTTTTCCGTACCATAAATACCCGTTTTTTTACATTTTTAATGATGTAATGTATTTACTTTCAAATTGAGGGAGGGTCTTTTGCGGTTATAATATGAGATCAGTCAACCACTTGATCGTGAGTGGGGCCACCCAAGTGAATAATCGAAAAAAATGCGTTGACGCACATACCTAGACGCTGCCTTTCCGACATATGATTAGCTCTGTACACGTGATCAAAGATAATTTGGCTATCTTGTGCGGAGGCCGAGAGCCGGGTGCCTTTGGAAAGGTGACCCTGTGAAGACGGTGGTGGAGTAGAGGCCACTTCAACAACACGCGCGGGTTCGTTTAGTGCAGCTGGGATGGGCTTGAACGAGCACATAGATATTACGCGGATTCCAGGTTATGCATAAGCAAGTTTTTGCGCCTAGATTAAGTTGAGAGGCTCTCCACGAATTCGTGAAATGATCGCGACGTAGCCGCGTCGACGACCGATGCCGGAAACGCCCGCGATATTCAAAGTGCGTTTATTTTTTAACAAATTGTGTTCAGGCGTACACACCACATTGAATGACCAAAATATGGCAGCCATTCCACATTAAATTATTCATTTCCAACTAGCAAAAGTAATACGCGCGTAGTGTATTCGTTCCACTAAAAAAAAACAGGCATTTCACGTGTGTTCGATGACGTAAGCTCACACGCCTAAACTTATTTCCTCAATCGCGTTACAGGGGTGGCCTAGCCTGTTTCTAGTTTTAATGCTACAGCATTGTACTGGTTCTGCGAAAAAGCCGCCATTTTCAGAAACACGGCTAATGAATTCCCGTTGAGCGTGGCGAGTTGCATAGCACGTACTTCAGAAATAAAACAACACCTCCCCTCGCGGGAACCCCTGTGTAGATGCGACGCATACGGGGTTCCGTGTTGTTTCCGTTAGGTTGATTCTCCCATCGCGTGAAACGTGCCGTGAACACCCTGCCGCGGCTGCGACGCAACGTGGCGCGGCTATGACGCAACACAATCCAACACAATCCACTTTAATCCAATGCAATCCAAATCCAATCCAATCCAACCCAAGCCAAGCCAAGCCAGTCCAATCCAATCCAATCTAATGCCCCTCGCGAGAGAGTGTTCGCTATCGGAGAGGAGAGGGGGTGAGCGGCGGAGAGCGCAGCTGGCGCGGCGAGGAGAATGGGGGAGGGGCGGACGACAACGACGCCGACGCTGCATGGACAAGGCGAGTGAATGAGATGCAGTCGCATCTAAAAGTGAATAACAGCGTTCACTGGCTGCGACGCGTTCCTTAGCACACTGCTGATTGACCCAAACGAGACCTACGCTACGCTGCACACAATAGACCCAGACTGCCGATTTTGGATGCCAAGCGGTCTGTACAAGCGAGATGAACCTGTCCGGCATTTGAACAGGCTCAACACGGCCTACGATAAACACTTTCTCATTAAACTTCAGCAGGCTGCCTCCACCGTGTCTCCGATTTGTGCAGTTGGCGAGGACCTAAAGAGCATTCGGCGCGCATGTCGTCACTACGAACCTGAACGCACCACCGCTAAGCTTTCTCTAGGCCTGCTCGTATCCGCCCAGATCTCTTCGTGGGATCTTTTTGGCCCGTGGCTGCAATCAGGAATGTCATATCGCGAAACACTAGGCGCTCTTGCCATTCCTCCGAAGCACTGGACTTGACAGTGGGCTATAAACTCTCGGACAAATGACTCTTCCGCGTAATTCTGTGGGTTCCTTTTGTGTTTGTCTGTAGGTTCGAGCAGTTATGTGTATCTGAGAGTTGTTTTCATATTTTTTTATGTCACCTTCACTACCATCTGGTGTAGCAAGTCGGGCTACTAGCCTGGCTGACACCGCCTGCCCGTTAAAGACCTTCCTATGTCTTTTTGCTCCGAAGAAAAAAAACATGCCCGTCATTTGGCTCCAGCTCACTAAATAGGCCGCGCCTTAGAAATTAGATACAAAGCAAAGAATAACGCTACGTGCCCCACAAAATAATTAGAGTAAGATCCATTAGTCGATCCTGAGAAATGCGTGAGCATCTCGTCCCTTTCTACCGCGAACTTGAGACACAGCCCGTCGAGCGCGCCCTGCTCCGGCGTTAGAAATCCGCCACGCAGCGTTTTCGCACATCTTTCGAACACTGTGCCAACCGCGCTCTGACCGCCTTAGTGGTCATGTTTGCTTGCTTTAGCAGGGTTATTGGCCGCCAGTCACTCCTTTTGCTGTCCACCCGTATCGGGGTTTCATCGCCATCATTCCTACGGTGTCCTGTTTTGCCGCGGGCTCGGCTCTGCACTCGCTGTCACAACCCTCATGTGAAACACTGATTTCACACAAAGGCAGCTGCAGAGGTGCCAACGCAGCGCCACTGCATCCAAGGCCATCGTCACGTAAGGGTTGGCTTGACGGCCCCTCTCCGCAGGAGCCGTGGTTTTCCCTGTTGTTACGGCGCTCTGAGCCCGTGAAACGACCGCGCAAATTTTTGCCGACATTCCCCAGCTATTGCTCACGTAATAAAAAAACACGAGAAGAAATGGGCGAAAGAAGCAGGAAACATGTCGGGAAATCGCCAACGCCGAAGAAGCGGAACAAGCAGTGGTGAAACGTAGAAGTTGAGCAAACGCGACGCTGCAGCCAAACGGGGCATGCGCGAGCCTGAGAAGGAGCGGCGCCGACAGCAAAGCCAAGCCGGGGTTTGTTCGTTAAACTTCGAAATGGTTAGCCAAGGAATTGGCCGGAGATTGTCTCGGTAGCACGGCCAGCAATAATGATTTCGCATTTCATTGTATCATAAGGAGTGGTGGAGTGTGCACGTAGTTTTTAAGGCAAAATAATTATCTATCTCGTTGTTCAGTGGACCTTCGCGAAAACTGGTCATCAACACCTATCGCATAAAGTTCTTATGAGCGCCGAAACGAAAAATGAGTGCTTTGTAGTTTGTACGCAAATTGAACCCGGGTCTCGAAAATAGGAGCCAAGTGCGTTACACAGCGCAGTACTTCATCGTTTTGTCTGCGACCGATCAAAAGTTTGTCCAAGTGTGCTCGCCGCGCCCCTGGTTGCTTACAGCAAGACTAAGTCAAAGGGGATTAAGAGAACTCGAAGTGGAAAAAAAGAATCAAGGCAAATGAAGTGACCTAAGTGCTGGGTTATACCTAACGTGAATAAAAGTGAACGGAGGTGCGTAAATTTGAACCAAAGGATTATATACGCATAAAGGATGACAAAGAGTATAAAGATGATGACTAGACGAACTATGATGAATCACCAAGCGAGAATGGAAGGTTACGCATGAATTTAGGGCGGGTGAATGCGCTAAATACACGGATTAGATTTGCTAGTTAAGGCACAATAGAATACGATGGACTAGCCAATTATTACACCTAATCAGGCCGATTATTTAGACTTAAAGGTGTGGATAACAAAGCGAATTTGTCTGGACGTCAATAGTAAAGTCGGACGAGGAAAAACTATGTCGATGGTGGACGTGAAAATATCACCGCTAGAGTGAGTACACCTGTAAAAATGGGTCATCATGTCCACCTCACGTGTCGTAACAGTTTCGCGCGTCGTGGGCAGTCATCGCATGCGCCTGTATTTAATTCATCGCTATTCGGGCTTTCGTCTTCCATTCGTGTTATTTTTAATTTTATCCTCTAAGGAGCGCTTCGAGCTCACGTTCTCTAGAAATCTTTCATTAAACTGGCTTCCATTATCAAGTTATACTTCTGAAGCCGCTGGAAGAGGAATCCTTCATAGTGACACTACCCGTGCCTTCGTTAAACTTATCTCTCAATTACGAAAAACAATATTTAAACAAGCCCAGAGCCTCTAAAAGATAGGCTTGCACTAAAAATTAAAAACGGAAAGAAGGTTAATTGCTTAAGAGACGTGAACATTAGATCCCACCCTTAGGCCCGCGCGCAGCCGTTGACTTAATGGAAATCAGCGATAATGCAGCTTTAGTAGAGCGGGGCAGGTGCACAACGACGTAACCGTCCATTATGTCCACTGTGGTAATTGAAACTTTCATCCTTTAGAAGAAATTCTGATTAAGCACCTCGCTGTTTTCATTTCACAAGGGGTGTTTTTTCTTTCATTCCAAGAGGATTGGGTCGTGTTTGCCTTCTGGCAAATGCCTACAGTATTATTTTGCCTACAGAATTAACAGTGCACGTTATGCGGCATGCCCAACAAAAAATTTGCCAAAACATGACAATGAACGCAAACGTGCGACACGCAATATTTTCCCTCCAGGTTGTTGCGGGAATGATTAAAGATATGGTAATCACAATGCTGGTAGAGGGGTGCGTTGAAGTGCTGCTGAGGCATGCAAACACGTTCTTGTTCATTTTTAGCCCAACTTCGTTGACAAAACAGACGCAGCCTCTTCTTCTGCTAAAGACCTACGCAAGTTTTCTAATGCAAGAAGCATAAATGGCCCATTGAGCAGGCAAGTCATCATATGGCGTCTCTATCAGCATAAAGGCTCCTAAAATGGCCGATGCCGTAACGAGAAGGGAGGGAAAGTTGATGGGCTGGAGAAAAAAAAATTAGGGAAATTTGGGACTGATAAGCAATCGGATCCAGGGCATGTGGATGTAAAGTCGAGCTCACATCTCCGACCCCCCTGAGTCTCTGAACCTTATGGTCTTGCATACTCAACTCACATGAGGCCCTTGACTGTCCTGGCAAGTCTTTATTTGTTTATGTATTTGCTGTTCTGGCATCTACGCTGTCTCCAAGATGATTGAAAGACGACCTTAGCTTGGCTCTTTCTTTGCGTGCGGCATTTGACACATCGCAAACATGGACTGTGTTTTACCCGTACGCAACCGTGCACTCAGGGTTCTCACTAACGCACCCACGCACACACGAAAGCACGAACGCACGAACAGAAGCGCGCGCACCACCACCACTTCCACCCCCCCCTAGGCGACTCTCGGGATATGTACTAATGCCGAAAGCACAATGAAATAAGAATGACGGACCACACAAAGCGGAAACCTTAGAAGAACTGCGTGACTATTGGCTAAGAAATGGAAATCGCGGGGAGCGAAGGGGAGGGAAGTGCTGTGGGACTCTACAGCCTCAGCTTATTGATAATGATTACCATATTTTGCAAGAGCCACGGCATTGCGGGTCTCTCGAGCAAAGCCTCAAGTTCGTTCGTTCGGCTTGGAGCACAAACCCGCGTACTCAAACTCAGGGAGCCCACGACACGTGCTGCAGCTGTTACTCGGTGACGAATATTTAATTCACGCTATTCCCGGGAACCCAGTGCCGCACTTTTATATTCCACGTAATACCGCGAAAGGCTTCTCTGGTCAAACGTCTCGGTTCGCTTTTATTTTGCTTTCTCCTACCATCGAAAGTGCAGTTCGTCGTGCAGCTCAATACTGTTCAACTTTCCATAATTAAAGGCTAATGACCCTGTCATTTATAACTGGAACAGTCAACGTTAAAAAAAAAGCATGGCATCTCTTGTAGTTAGGGAATGCCATGGTAGATGGATGGAAAAAATGCCCGCAAACCTCACAGCAAGCGTTTACGTTTGCTACGTAGAACCGCATCGATTCAGGTGGTTTTGTTCCGCTGCATATCTACAAATACTCGGTACGGAGCTCGGACACATATCTCGTGGTTGCAAGGGGACAAGAAACAAGTGCAGGCATACCGAGAGCTCAGTTGTGTTAGAGACGAGCTTTTTCCTGTATATACCGTATGTGCGGGCACCGGCAGGGGAGGGAAAAGGGGCACTCCTCCCCCCCCCCCTCCTAAACCATCCCAGGCCACCCTTCTACCTCCTTTCTCAATTTTCCTTAGCACCGCAGCTCCATTCGTGCTTGCTTATTATTTCGCTGAACACCATGATCAGAAACTTTCCATGATATTCCTTGCAACCTTACCGTCAAAAAAGAGCACGGGGGTAGGGTGGGGGGGTCTTTTATTGGGCTTCTACAGCGGGAACGCAAGTAGACTCTCCAAACAAAGATCTAAGCCAGGCGCCCCTGAACGCCTTTACCTACAAAACTATCCCTGGCATTTTTCATTACAGAGCTACGTTTGCACTTCGGACGAATTCGAGACATAGCTTGTCCATCCACGCAATAGCTACGCCTGGGTTCTTTGTTAACAGTCCGCCTCACCTACGGCAGGTGCTGAGTCACTCAAGGGCCGTGTCAAATGTGTTCTGTGTTCTCCTGGAGGACATTTAATCGAATGTTGCGGCTTGGTGTCGGAACGTACAGATATTTATTTTTCGCACAATTCTGCAAGGAACGAGGTTACGGTACATATGATAATCTATTCCAACGCTGCGTACCCCCGGCGTGTTTAACATGAATAGCCAGAGGGTCGCCCCAGCGTCAACCAAATAACTACATTCGTCAATGTCAGGGTGCTCAGACACACGGTCTTCGTTTTGTAGCTCGGGCAAAGGCCTCTGGATGGGTGTTTTAAATAATTTGGGGATTGCAATCGTGACATAGCTCTTTTGGACCCACTGCCGCCGGCGTCCCCTGAACTCTTAGCTGCGGCTCTCGTTCGAAAGGTAAAAAATTTATGCCCTCTCCCCTCCTTTTTTTTTTTTTTGCTCTGCTACTAGCTGACAGCGGCAGCAGAAATCGGCAACACCAGCAGCGTTCAGCCGTTGAGCTTGCGTGGCGTCGAAAACGCAAACCTTCTTCCCTAGTAACCCAGTCGTAACCACACTATGTACATCGTAGGTAGACAGAACAAAGAAGAAAAAAGTCAGGCTAGAGCACCTCACAGCCTCCGTACGACAAAGTGCGCTCGCCTCGGTGAGCGTCGAGGAGCTATTTCAGACAAGCGCGAAGATCGTCCATTTTAGCTTTTTGCCCACCTGAAATATACTTCAGAAGCTTCTTTACAGAAAACAACAGTGGTCACTTTATTGTAAAGCCTTGTTCGATAAAGCAGAGAACGTTTTCCGAGCCGGTCAACCACCCCGAATAAAAGATCATTTTACTCCCATTTCCGCGCCTGAGCAGCCTCCCCCACCCCTGGACGGTCTCCACATGGCTTCGCCCTCAAATGATCCTTCGCATGTAAACTCCATCAGACCCAATAGTCCAGCTCCATTGATTCGTCTTCAAAAGTTTTAAGTACCCCCACTGTTCGGGGAAAAGACTAATTAAAGCGGACTCGTTACTGATGTCTTGATTTTTGTCCTTTTTCTAAAGTATTGTAGCGTGGCAGCAGTATTCATTGAAGACAAAAGTCCTTGTTGTGTCTAATCCTGGCTGTAACATGGCGCACGAAGTTGGCCCGTTTGCTGCGATATACATGCTTACCGGATAAGCTATTTAGTAAATTCATTGTAACCCTTTACATTGTAAAACCATATTGAGGTTAGCTTCTTCGAAAGCCGCATTTTAGGTTTTAATCTTGCGTTATGGAAAAGTTCCCGTTGGGTTCACACCGGAAGATAGGAGAGAACGAGTGGGGACATGGATCGTCGCCAAACACCCAAGGCCTGACGTAGGGTGTGCGCCACGCGGCAAGCCCACGAGGCCAGCACTTCTTCACGGGAGCACACTGCAACCTCCACGGGTCAGCGGTCACTCCTCGCGGCGTAGGTCTGAGGTGCCACACCACGCTCCAGAGCTTTCCGTGCGTCCCTTTAGCTCTCGTCATTGACATGGGTGGATAGTGTGGCTGACGGACTTCAGACGTGGTGAGAACAATTCCTTCACTTGCCTGTAGAGTAAGGACATGTTCAGACGACCGACGCAAAAGCCTTATCGTGATCTGTAGACATAAACAACGGCATGTCAAGCAATTCGGTTGGCTGAGACGTGCAATGACATCATTATTTGAAGTTATTGCGACAGTTCCGGCAGCACTCTGAACACGGCCTAAGACGTGTCCGCGAACACTACCTAAGCCTTGCGTCTCTGCTCTCGTTATCTTCTCGCTTGACTAAAATATATCTCCTTGACTGTCCGCACCACAGGTTTTCGTTCCGTATGAAGGCCTAGTGCGAGAAGCTAGTGGGGTCCTTCATCACAAAAATGAGCGAGCCTGCCAGAATTCATGTTAACACACTGACCCACGGAGCTTCGTGTCATGCGGAAAACCTCGGGTAATGGATCTCGAGAAATTAACCCCGCCAGGGGTATAGTATGGATTATCCGGGCCTGAGCTACGCGCTTGGGTAGAAAACGAACGTGCCGAGCAGCGCGCAGCACGCTTCGCGGAATAAAAGGCAGTCGCGTGGAAGCCGACGAGAGGCGCAAGGAAGCCGATGACAGGAAGAAAGAGCTTTTCCTGTTAGAGATCAGACTCCGGGAGATGCCGCCAAATGAAAAGTCTCAAGGAAACCTTCATTACGTGAATGGCGTTGAGCGATTGGGCCGCCAGCCCCGTGGCCACGGTAAACCGCAAAAACTTCTCCCTGTCTACGATGAGCGGCTCGACGACTTGCATGCATATTTACAGCAATCTGAGCGTTTTGCAGCCGCCCAGGAATGGCCTCAGGAAAAGTGTGCCACGTCCAATAGCAAGTGTCTCTCCGGGGAGGCTCTGACTGTGATAGGCCGCACGACGGCCAAAGAAGTGCGGGATTATGAGGCGAGGAAAAAGGCACTGTTGCAGCGCTTGCGGTTTACCTTCCAGGGCGAGGACAAGATCAGGGCGGCACGAGCCATGGACAGCGAGACCGGGTGCCAGATCGCTGCCCTATTTTTGGGAAATACTTCGACCACTGGATCTCGATGTCTTAAAGGAAACAATACGGACGGACAGACGTCCATCCATCCGTCGGGGTCATCCGTCCTGTCCTGTCTGTCTGTCTGTCTGTCTGTCCGTGTCTGTCGCCTTCCGTCTATCTGTCTGTCTGTTTTTTGTCTGTCTGTTGTCGTCGTCTGTCTGTCGGTCCGACCATCCGTCCGTCTGTTTGCAACTCGATGCAGCCCCCCAGAAAAGTTAAAGAATGCTTGCACACAAAGTTTTTGGGTTATGTTGCTTAATAATTGAAGGGGGAAAAAAAAGGGGAAAAACCCGGGTCTCACGGGGTTCGCTGCTGAGCACGGGGTTCGAAATGACGGGGGTTTAAGGGGGGAATAAGAGAAGATGCCCGGGGCAAATTTCGGAAGCAGAAAAAGCCCCAGGGGGTCACACTTTTCCCACCCCCCATTACGGCGCGCCTCAGTGCGTTGCGCCTACGTTTTGATCCAATAAAATTGGGGAAAAGTCAGCCCCCTTTTTGCTTTAACATACGATTGTTGGGCTAAGCTTCACATTTGTTTTCTTTCAAAACTGAAGGGGAGATTATTGGTATTTCATCCCGCCATGACTTCTTAGCGGAAGGCCGCCGTATGCTTCGTCCTCGTCCTCCAATTGGCAGTCACAGGTTAGGCCCTGCCCTTGCGGCCCCAGATATGATGCCTTCATCTGCCAGAGCACCACAGACGTCACCGCGTCCTCACCAATCCACGTAGTTCGCAAGAATGCATTTTCCAAAACGCCGCAATGCGGTATTTAGGTTGGTTGTACCCTATCTTGCCTTCTGCGTAGTACGCAACTTAGTGCGCTTGTCCGGCCGTGTGCCAGGCGCCAAGCCGCCGGCGGGCTGGCGCGTGTGCTTGAATTATCCGTGGAGGAACGTACTCCGGTTCGAATTAGCGTCATCGTTTCGTTAGTATAGTTTACATTAGGCAGCTACATTTGCTTTGTCTTATCTGCGGAGTAGCTGATCGGATGTTCAACCTAACCTGGCCTCTTCGCTTGTCTCTCATTCTCCTGTTTTTTATATAAATTTTATCTGCGGAGATGCTTCAGGTCAACGTGAATAACTTCACATAAAGCTGCCGCCTCAGCGAAAATTACAGCAGGCCCAGTTGAGTCGTTTTTCTGCTGTGTGCATCCCGTTGTAGTGCTAGCAAAATGAAGAAACAAAACGATATGGAAAACAAGATAAACGAGTTTATTTTGTTTATATGATCGGGGACCCGTCTGGGGAAACCGCTGCGCCCTAAAATCGGCGAAAATTATGGCTTCTGTAAATTCTTTCTCTTTCTCCGAAGTTTAGGCTTCAATGCGCTTTCACTGTTAGCACAAATTCTATTTCCTAACAGCAATAAGTTGCATCTTTTAAGCGTCCAATTGGCGCACGAAGGAGTGGCAGGAGCCATTATGGAGAAACTAGGGGGCCATGCCAAATGTCAGGATGGGTTTGCGAGAGAAAAGGAGAAAAACGAACGATCGTCCGCGGTAGGAAACGCTGCACATTGCAAGCAAATGGCATTGTAGGGATGGCGAATGGGTTTCGGTTGGGCTTGTATCCGGGAGCAAGAGCTTTCTCTATGCGCATTTTCTAACTGCCGCACTGCAGTTAGAGGCGATGTCGAAAGGCAGTCTACCCATTAATGCAAGTACCGCTGCAGAAGGAAGCGCGGAGGCCGTCACTGGGTCTTACAGAATCAAAAAGAGACTTACGGAAGAGACGTAGAAACGAAAGCAGACGCAGCAGAAAATGGGTGGCCCATTTGGTAGGCGAGTGTTTCTGCCAAACTGGGCGGTATCGGCATCTGCATAGAGACGCCTAAACAGCCGCTTGCAGTAAGTCATACAGATGGCTCTTCCACCGTCGCAGAGCGAGCGATAGAAAACAGCAGCCACAACATTGCATAGCTTACGTAAAAGTGCCGGGCCCATTTGCTTCCTTGTGATTGGCTCCTCGAAATGGCCCCGGGATATCCCACTGATTCCGTAAATGCCGACAGTAGAAATAATTCGCTAGTGTTTTAAAGACAAGAGCGGTTCAGGTTTAGTGAGAACCGCTCTCAACGTCTGTCTCGGGAATTTCCGACCACTGCTTCTTCCAGGTTCGAAAGTTCGTTATTACACGTCCTTTACTGAGACTCCTGCGAGTTCTCGACCCGCCATGAAAACCGCAAATGTGGGCAGTTTGGGCCTGCGTTGCGCTGATCTGGGGCAATAAATATGAGGATGCGTGGAGAGTGTTCCTCTTGGCTGGGAAAATAACTTTTCCATCAAGCCCAACTTAAATACCCCGAAATAAAACTACGAGAGAGAGCGAGAGAGAGAGATTAGTATTTACCATCTATGAGACGGCAACGGTGATTGACGATGGAAGCCAGATCAATGCGCACCGCGATACTGGCAACGAACACTCATCGAGCTAGAGGCGATAAAACAATGTGCCTTGCTGAGAGCAGGTATTCTATGTAATAGAGTATTTAGACTCTCGCTTGTGGGCCGGTCTCGTAGCTTTTTGCTATCATGTGAAGCACAGGAAAAGCTAAGTCATCGCTGGAAATAAGCGGCAGTCCCTCATTGGTTATACCCAGCTCGCGCGCCACATGAATTCCTGTTCACTTCTCTCACCTTTTTATACACAGGGGTGAAACCGAATAATTTTTTCCAATCTTTTATTGGTGGCCTGAAAGAAAGAAACTTGTCTGAAACGAGCGATATGCCAGTAATGATGAAATCAGTGCATACGACAGACAGTGCCCTACCATCCCGCTTCTACGTAGACCGAAAAACTGCATTAAGGGCGGTATGATTATCCAGTGTTTCATGCGGCACAGAAACACGCCCGAAAATGGACACCCGCAGAGTCCAAATATTTGAGCGGTAGCTTGATAGCGCTTGTTCCGCTAGAACGCAAAGTAGAAATCCTAATTATACCTTTCCCGAAGACCGGAACGCACATGCCCAGAATAACCACACATGGCACTGCGGGTATTAGGAGAGAAGCTAAACTAAGGGAAAACTTGACTGAACCTACTAACTAAACGTAAAACGTGAGCCCAATCGCACTACCCCTTAAGCAAGCAAACGCAAATTTTTTCATGTCTCCTAACCACTTTCTGAATTGGAATTTCTGCCCCGATGAGCCTATTGGAGGATATACACCAAAGTTAACACAGCCCGCACCGGAGAAAATAAAAGTAGCATCAGTGATGCATAAACAAAACTAATCTGCTAGATGACTACAAAATGTTGGTTGTATTGCGCAAGAGAGTAGGGCCGAACGTGAACCAGTTGGTACTTCTAGAAATTCTTTGAAAAGAAAAGGCGTGATGATCCATTTTTATGTCACGGCAAGATATCTTTTTTCTTAAATGTCGCCCACACGTTGAAAGGTAATCTGGGATGACCTGTTTACGTTTTCCAAGGCGCGTGACCCTGATGACAACAGTGAGGGCAAATGAAATTCGCCAAATGAGTGAATGTTCCAACGAAATAATTGAATTTTCAAACCTAGACACAATATTGGCCTCTAGAAAGCGGGGTCAGTTCGACAGGAACCATCACAAAACTGTACCTTTCACCGATCAACGTGGTTACCTGTTCCAATAAAATCTCTTCCACGTGGTTACCTGTTGCAATAAAATAATTCCCATTGAAGGACGAAGAACAAAATGTCGGATGAAGCTAACTTGGAGCCTACCGTACTTATATGCGCTTACGAGTACAAATATACCAACAGGGTGGGCTAAGTAAAGATAGTATTTTTTCATTTGAGCTGCTACGCATGTAGGTCTGCACTCGTGGAAAAATTCCGCAAAGAATGTGTAACAGAACTTTCCCACCCCTTTCTTAAGAAGGTCGAAAGAAGCGCAAACACTTTGCGACTTCGAAACTGCGTCAATGGTGCATCGAAACCATCGGTAAAAATGCGTCCAACCTTCGCTAAATGTGCGTCCATTCGATCGTCAAACCTCAAAACCAAATCGCCAACAAAGCGCAAACGCATGCGACGATTTCTCGCCCACTAAGTAAACGTATCTACGAAGGATATTAATGTATACCGATAGCTGGTTTATGAGATACAGGTGTACTATTACACTCTTTGTTTATCGTCGATGAGTTCATTGTCTTGTGTGGAACCGTTCCTTTTTTCCCCATTTTCACGTAACCGTTTGGACACAACGGGTGCCCGGTTTCGCGCAGGCGCTGTGTGTCCAGAAATCTTATCAGAGCTTTTCGGTCGACCAACCAGTCTATGGGGAAATGCGTTAGATTTTTTTTATTGGACTGCATCGGTCCCACTAACAAAGCTCTCGTTTTAAAAAGGCGTCACACGTGCTATTTGTTTGGAACACATCGCAAAACAAGTCCTTTTGCGCACTTGGAACTATCATGCGGCGTTAAACTGAACACTCGACTGCGCTCATGTGAGTCGGCAGTTGCGTAGTCGTGGCGCCCAAAATTATCGCTCTCATGGCATTTAAGTTAAATATGCGCGTAGGACCACACTGCCAGGCAATGAGAATAAAAGACCGGACATTTTTCATCTGTTGTGAAACACCGTTCACTTTACATGTTCACCTTGCGCCAGACAGCGAAATGAGGTAGTAATGACCACGATAGAGCACCGGAAGTGTCCGCTGTGGAAAGAAGAAGCTCTCCTTTTAGCGTTTTCCTAACTCGGCGTCGTACACAGCCGTCCAACGATTGCAACATCATACGATCACTCTTCTTCTTTAGATTCCTGAATTAACTGCCACTTAATGCCTGTTTTTTTTCCATGCAGCTTATAAAGGTATGACAAAGTTACTCACGAGGGTAACGACGCTATGAGTCAGGGGACGATCCGGGTAGCGGAACCTGCAGGTTGGGAGAGAAGATGCACATAGCCAATATACGCATAATAAGGGCAGCATGTTAAAACTTCCGCGGAAACGCCGTGTATGTGGCATGTAAATTCACGCAACAGCGTGTTATCTACGCAAAATGGGTCACTTAATGTGCAATGCGTTAAAAACCAAATAACGGCCCATCATTTAAAGAGAGATAGAGAGACGAGAAACATAAAAACCTGCCATAGTGTCGCATGAAATGTTCCATATATATATATATTCGTTATAGTAGCCTTGCATCACTTTTGTGTGGCAACCCACTCTGTGGCGTCATCCCGTGATTGCAACAAAATACTGGCTATATGCAGTCTTTGCCAAAATGTTCTAGGCCACACTAAACGTTTTGGTTCAGAAAAAATTGCAAGAAAAAGATTAATGTTTAACTGTGGCCAAATTATTCCATGACAGCAAGAGGGAAAAGTGTTCCAGCCAGGTTCCTTGCATAAAACGTTTCGTCCATGCTCGATAGTTAAAGTTGAACTTCCTTGGCTTATGCATTTTTGGCTTGGTTTAAAAGTTTTGACTTGAATACCGTTTTAGTGTGTTTAAGCCGACCGAGAGGCGTTGGATACCTGTTTACTGTTTGTAGTAACTTTATTTCACGGGTGATGAAATGCCTAGAAACCTTTAACGGTGTAAAAAATAAATGTGTGCGAATGTCGTTCTCCACCTTCGCCCAGGGATCAGTTTGCGCGTCTGTAGATCGTTTCAAGCCGTACTTCTCACCACGGAAATTGATGCGGGAAACAAAATTAATTATTGAGGTTCACCTGATTATTCGAACCCCTTGTCCGCAAAGCTGGCCCCGTGCGTGTTTTATGAATTTGGTGAATTGCTTAGCCAATTAGGGTATTTTGTCCGGACATCTTTCTGTGTATTAAAGAAACCGTGGAAGCCATCAGGCTCAATCACGAAACTACGCTTAAAAAATAAAGACGTTAACTCAGCATACAAAAGAACAAAGGGTCCAGGATAGCGGGTCGGAGGCTTCCAGGGGATGGATAACTATTTGAAGCGTCCGAATGGGTGTGTAACAGGGATAATTTCTCAAACCAATACCCAGAACAAAAACAGAACAACGACAACGCAATCGATAGGAACAATACGGATGGCAACAGCTAGAAAAAAAATGTTTCTAGGCACCTATGCATGCTTATATGTTTTGAAGGGAAACGCCTGACATGTCATTGCGACCTGCACCACTATCGACACGTCCACACGTCGACACAGCAGCCACGCTCTTGTACCATTCTTAAATTCTTAATAATCTATCTTAATCAACTTTATTCCCCCTCAATCCCCTTTGTCCCCTTAATCCACCTCCTACCGTCATAATCACCTTCTATTCCCCTTAGTCTGTCCTAATCCATCTTAATCCACCTAAATCAATCGCAATGCAGTTTAATTCCACCACAATCTGTCTTCATAAACCTTAATTACACCTTACTAATCATTACTATCATACCATAATTATTCTATATTTCACGTCTAATTACCTAAAATCCCATATGATTAATTTCCATTATTTATGTCCCAACCCTTGCTTATCAAAGGCATGCACCAGGATAACTGTTGTCCCCCGAGCGGTACACAACCCGAAAAAACAGGACAACAAGAAAGCATAGAGACACAGCGCTGTGTCTGTGACCTCCCCTGTCGTCCTGTTTTCTTTTGTCGTACTATCTATAGCTCAAATATGTACGATCTGGCCCGTCTACAATCCACGTGGTCCTCTCTCCGGCAGGGTGCCGAGATAATGCAGTGGTGACGCACTCGGTTCCTGCTCTCGGTTCACATTCCATACGAACTCACACGTCGTTTTTTTTTTCTTTTTCTCTTCAGGGCTGCGGAAATTTGGCACCATTCGGGCTGACGGCGACGAGGGTCATTTTTTCCGTTCGACAGGACACGCGAAGCTTTCGCGTAAAAAACAAAAACATCGGGAATGGTTGGAGCAAGAACGGCAGCAGGCTGGTTACAACCCCTACGCGTATCTCATTAAGGTAAAGCACAGCGGTGGGGCAGGCAGAGACGTCCGGCGAATGTCCGGCTGCCAGAAGGGGCAGGCAGAGACGCATTTGAACGCACGACTTGATTCGCGGGAATAACTTGGCGAAAGTTAGAAAACTAGACCAAGAGAACAAACGGCGTAAAAGCAACGCTAAAGGTTTGTCCATGCGCAGTTCCATTTATTCTACTCAGCCCAGCCAGATCTCAGTGTTCTTGCGACACATTCCTATTTGTCGTTCTTGACTTTCTGCGCGAATGTATACACCAAACTGTATACACCAAAAAATGTACCCACCAAACAACACGGTGTGGAGGTTACATTCTCATCTTGCTATTGTGGCGTTACCGTCGTTAGGCGTAATAAGGAGAACGATCATTACGTCATCGGTGTGGGCTTCGTTGAGAGCTTTTGTGTACCGTTACAAGTCTGTGACAAAGGCAAAGCTGATACCTCTCATGTCTTGTTGTTGTTGCGTCTGTAATTCAAGCAGCAATGGTGAGCCCACGAACAGCACCTAGTAAAAGAAGTCGTGGATCAGCATATCGGATTTCGATGACAGCGCTCAATGGGCTTGAAATAGAGCCATCAGCTGGACACCAAAAAAAGAAATATCGTGCTTGAAAGAAACATGAGACGGTGCAGATAAAACCAAACAAAAAAGAACCATTCGAGAATGCTTCTCTTCTTAACACTAATTCTTGTGTTCCTGACGACTGCCCAAAGAACCGTTTCGCGTGTTTGTGGATAGGTTGCCTGTTCTTCCACAAGCCTCATTCTAGAGCTTCGGTAAGAGGTTTTACCGCCCCAAGCAAGACATTGTTTTTCTCTTGAACTGTAATTGCTTTCATTCACCGCTTGAACGGCCTACTTTATTATTAAGAATTCACGATCAAGCATATTCTGAGGTGTGATTCTAAGTTCGCGCCTCGACTGCAGCGTTCGGTTTCTGCGAGCATCAACGCAATTTCCATTACTGGTCGAATGCGGGGCCAGCATTTAGATGGAGGCCGGATAAGCGTACGCCGCGCGAAAATAATTTCGAAGCTTGCTTCCGACATGAGCTCAGCTCTTGCTGTCATCGAGATCCGCATAGATATTTAACTGCAGCGGTGTCAAACTGAACTACGAAACGGAAGGGTGGTCGTCAAAAGGGAGAGTGGGACAGCGGCGGTAACGAGGGCAGCTCGAGACGACGGGCCCAGAAAGTTTAGTCTCCGGGGGATAAAGCGGATGACTACAACCGTTGGGTGCAGGAAGATAGATACTGTAGGTCGCCGATGGTCTTTATGTACGTAATGGACTTCATGGTTACCTGTACACTCGAAAATGTATCGGTTTCGTGAATATCTGCTCTTTCTAGCCCATCTCGTCTTGCTTTCCTTCTACCTTCTCCTTTCCCTCTGGCTGTCATACTTTCTAAGTTCTTCTTTTTTAACGTACTCTCCTATGCAGCGTGGCAGAAACACGAAGCAAAAAATAAATTTGGTCCTGGCCCTACTCACCCTTCCCCCACCCCACCGACAGCTATCTATAGAGCAGGCACACCACTACTGTGCCTTGGAAACAAACACCTTTCCCCACCCAAAAAGAATCTGCCACTACTCCGAACACATTACAACATTACGTTCCCCTACGTGCCCCCTTATGTGGAGCAGACTGTACTCTTTTCCACATGGCTTGCTGGATGCCCCTCCCACCCTCTCCCCAATACCGAATCCGTTCAACTCTCCCGAGCTCTGGAGGCGGCGCCCTGTCCAGCTCATGCCTGTCCGACCAGCTTCGACTGGGGAGCGGGCTGTAGCGGCTGGCAAAGCATACGGGGTCCTGGACTGACGACTCCACCTCCTGAAGATGCCACACAGATTTACTACACAATAAAGATGTTTATCCTCCTCGCCCTCCTCGGGATCGCAGTTGCCAACGTCACGAGGTTGCGACCTCATCAATCCTGCATATGCAACACTACTTCCAGCAATGGTTAAGAATAGCTCGCTAGATGCAGCATAAGATGGCATCAGGCTTGTGATCATGATATCATAACGGTACTTCGCGTATTATAGCTAAATAAGTTTAAAGACACGGGAAAAGCATGCAGCTTTAAGTAAGGTATAGGTTCGGTTAACATGAAGAATAAGTGATTGCTCTAGGTTGGGCTTCAAGAATTTTTTTAACATGAGCATGTATATTTAGAGCGGACTGAACCACATATGGGAATTGAATTCCAGGCCTTCCGGAATGCAAGACAAGCACGTATTCCGAAAACCCCGCCGCTAGATGAGTCTAGCGGAGTGAGACAAGACCTAGCGAATGCTTCGAGGCTTTCAGCAAAGAAACATACATGTGTTAGAGGCATGATTTGGGGCTGGTATAACTAATTTGAGCAAGCTAATTGTACAAGTAGGAATTAGGCTGGCAGAAAAATACGTTTCCCCCCAAAATTACCTGTTGTTGTGGTGTGAAACAGTAACGCCAGCATGCCACGCCAGTGAAAACATGGTATCGCATAGCACTGCCGAACAGATAGAGGGTGCGCTGTATGAATGCCGGTATATGGCGGCTTCGGTTTTGGTTTAAACGGTACCCTTTTACCGTGTCCGCTTCTTCACGCAAAATTAGGTGACGTTGCTTAGCACGTCGCATGGCTAACGTTACGCCAACGTTAACGTTAAGCCTAGGAGTAGGCCTAACAAGGGGCGATTGCCCAAGTCTTGGTAACGGAAAGAATAATAAGACGCAGAAAAGAAACGTATATATGACCAACAGCATGAGACGCTTTCTCTAAATGAATGCTAACGCTTTCACATTGAAAGGAGTGCTAGATGTCATTGCTATACTTGCGCATGTATTATAATATTGGATCATGCGCAGGTGTTGTCAAAGGAGGTATAATGTGCTGTGTGATGAATAAAAATTCAGTTGTTAGTCTGCCGCATGTCCTTCGTGTTCAACACAAACCGAGGAATGGGCAGCGACATCAGCATAACCGGTTCAGTAAGCGAGGAAAATGCACCCATATACAGAGACAAGTCCTTGGAATTAACAATTTCGGAGCACCACATTCGAGGACCAGTACACGAATAAGTCGCTGCAGAGCTTATTTCTAGCTAAGTCGGGCCTCACAAAAGCCATAGCTTTGAAGTAGTGAGTCCTTCTGGACGCACGGGTGAGCGGACCTTCAATGACAAGGAATCGCGAAAATACCACTATTCAATACCATTTTGCTGCAGAAAGAAACAAAATAGAGCTTGGCATTCCTAAAAATGTGTTTGAAGATGCGGAATTTCTGAGAGCCAAATCCCCACCGTCGACATATCTCTGAACGAACAGACGAACTTCTCGGCAAAAGTCTCCGCATTCTTACAAAAGCAGCTTGTTGCAAGAACGTAAAGGTCTTATCCACAAAAAACAGGCGACAACTCGGACAGCTCAGAATTCGTTCACGTTTTTTGTTATTTGTTGTTCCCCCGTCCATTTTTGCTGGTCGAGTGATGTTTTTTCGATAAACTTAACCGTTTGAATGGCGGGTGAGGCATTGAAAAAGAACTGAAATAGACACTTCCTGGACAGGACAACCGGCACACATAGAAAAGACCAGACCCACAGAAGACGCCCGCATGCATTGACGACCAACGAAAAGAAAGTGGTGGCGCTCGCCAATGATCGTCGAAAACTCACACGCGTCAAGTACCAATCCCCGCCTGACCAGGAGGCGGCGTTAGGGCGTGGGGCGCGTGCTGCTACACTGATACCGCTCTGCATGTCCGCAAAACAGACAAGAATAGAGTCCTGAATAATTCATTTCATTCGTCGCCGGCGCGGCATCCTCCTGCTGCTTTTGCTTCGAATTTGCCCTCACTATAGGGCATTTATTTTGTGTCACCTTCGGCGGATGTTAACGTCAACGCAACCAGTCTCCCTGCTGAGTCAGGGATATTTAGCAGCGTCCTACCACCAAGTTGCCACGCACGTCAGTCAGTGACTGTCGCAGTCAATAGAAAGAAAGAAGTAGTCACGAACGCCCTACGCCACGCTTGAAGCCGTAAGCAATGGAAAAATTGACTTGGAAGCCTACAATTCGTAAATAAAAAAAACAGGGGCTCCGGGACAAAACCAAAATTTTTGAAATGTTCAGCATACTAGTGGAAAAGTATGAAAGACGAGGGTCAGACGAACTTGGGAAACGAATATTCGGGATAGCCCCATTTCGACATATGTGCGGCGAGAAATTTTGGCACTTCGGTAGGCGATGCATTCCGCTCTTTACATTCTCGAACAAAAAAAAGACGTGAGTAGGCCGTGAAGACCAGGCTTCTTCTATAAAAGCGACAGAGACTGAGCGCAAAGATCAGCAGCAATAGGAGTAAATTTATGTCTGGCGCCCATCAGGCCTCTAACGTATGCTCCAATCTCGGACAGCCCACCCGACGTTATCTCCAATGTTTGCGCCTTCCTGCGAGATTCCTCGGGAAGAAGTTATTTTGTTTCTTGCCTCAGTTTCGGCAGAGATGTTGCTGTTTTTCCACTCTGTTTGAAGAGTGAACTTCCTTGCCGAAATGAGTGTATGTTTCTTAACTTCGGCTCGAGAAGACTGAATGCCGGAAGTGGCGCCCAGTCGGCTAAAGGAAGTTAAAAACGGACAGCGATCGTGCCAAGCTAACGGATATAATGGGGGGCAGGAGGGGGGGTTATTGGGACGAGAGCGCGAAATTTGAAGGAAAGAAAAGCAAGAGGAAGAAACTGTGCCATTCTGTAAGGGACGTGCCGCAGAATAAATTTCATGCTAAATATTGGTTTCAGGTCAGGTTATTGCCGCACTGAGAAAATTATCACTGCTGCCGTCATCATCCTTCACATTGAAGAGAGATTAGACAATGAGATAAATCTGTCTCGTCTTAACTGAGATAAGCGGAGTTCGGGTTCAATGCACGACCTCTATGTTGCATCGCACAAAAGCGCCGTTTTTGAGTGGGACTTCCGCCGGAAACTGTCAATGCTGTTGTTTACAAACAGAGAACTTCACTAGCCCACTCTCGTACTGACTCTAATCATTGGCCGTGAAGCTCGCTGTGCCACCTCCGGGGTGCGTACGGAACATTAGTCGTCATTTCAATCGTCGTGTTGACGTAAACAAAAAACTGCCGGATAGGCTCAGACTGCCTCTTCTTTGCAAGAACCGGCGGCACTGGAGCTTGCACCGGATTTCTGAATATAGTGCGTGGTTGCCCCAAATTAAGCATGTATATCCTCACTTTAAACAGAAATATCGGCAAGCGAATATGCACCGATAGGGCTAATAACAAATACCTTGAAGGAATTTAAAAATATATTTGCTAGTTCCTGTGTCACATAAGTGAACGTATGGTCACGCACATATGAATCTAAAATAACGATGCACTTCTGGTTTAGTACTTGGAAATATCTACTACCGATGTATTATTGTAGCTCAGCCGAGTGGCGATTCGATTCTAAAGGGAACAAATTTCTCCGTGCAAGGCATCTGGCTCAAATTTGCCCGTTCGCGTTTTATTTGTCCACTAGTATGCGTGATGAACCCACCCGTCTTTCGCAGAGGAGAGTGGCAACGCGTGAAAGCCCCCCGTCATTTGTTAAGGTGAGCCTCGAAACATATTTAATGGGCTAGCAATCATAGTGCTCCGTCTACACGCTGAACTTACCGCGATCGCCTACAGGTGCATCTTGCTCCCTCCCGGCTAGTGGGAAGGCGTCGGTGCTTTTAATTATTTATTTATTTATTTATTTATTTATTTATTTATTTATTTATTTATTTTAGATACCTGTATCACCCTAACGGGCATTAGTAAAGGGGAAGGGGGAAACAAAGAGGAACACAGATGTACAAATACAAATATTTACAACTAAGGGTTACCAATATTTATAAGGGCAAATGTGCTGACCACTCGTGGGACAATAGACTCTAAAATAGGCGGGTAAGATAAATTTTGGATTTCGTGTCGCGGTAACGTGACCGCCAGCTAAGTTTTATAAAGTATGATGACCAAAATGACCTACTTACAAAAATACAAAATAGTCGACGTCATTTTAAGTCTTTTAAGCTATGTGATATTAATTAGAACCCATGTTAATAAATATCACTTTAAAATATATTCCAGAATACGTCCTGACACCGTAATTTTATTTGGCAAAATAATTTTTATTTCCGAATTAACTTACCATGCCATATCTTCAACTTGGCTAAAATGGGCCATGATGCGCTATTGTAGAATGGTCCAATCAATCCCGAAAGCGATATTTCCTATCTGCCAGTTCAGCGGACAAAGAAAATCCGCGCTCCATCGCGTGATTCACTGTCATGTTTTGGTATTTTTCTACTACAGTGAACTGCCGTTTAGACGAACTCGAAGGGAACATGATGCTTTGGTCGTCTTATCAGAAGCTCGTCTTATCAGAAGCCCGCCCAAGAAAGGAATTGCGAGCACGCCCACGCGCATGCAAATATTTTGCTTCAAGACGGGAAGAGAAGTAGACTTACAATGAGGGAAAAGGACAACAAATCACTTATTTGAGTGCGCAACTTAATAGAAGACTGTATTCAAGTGCTGTTGCCTGGTTTCATCTAGTCCAAGCGGCGACGGAGAGTGCAAACCGGCTACCTCAAGTGACAACGCAGCAGAGACAGAGATGGAAGTACTCGCTTTTCCGGCGGTGACACGGTGAAACTCGCGACGCGAACCGATGAGAACTGACGTGCTCGCGACGAGAATCGGCATTAGTCAGCAGAGCTCCTACGTTCGTGAACAGGAAGACTCCGTCGTCGCTTTTTATAGATGCGAAGAATCTCATGCTCGGGGCTGTGTCCCTCCTTCCCTCGTTGTCGTTGTCATTGTCCGCCGTCCGCACTCTACTGCGCATGCGCGTCTCTTCAGCCCCATCAGCGTTTCGGCTGACGTCGGGGCAGTCCACTATAAAAAGAAATAGTTAGGCGGCGCCCGATTTCGATCCCACGGCTCTCTGGCCGCAACTGGGAGGTACGTGGCGCTCTTCCCACTGCGCTACAAACCGAGGCGGGAGCATGTGATACGAACACGCCTTATGTCCTTCACTCATTCAAACTACGTCAAGAAGCTACTGATACAACGAAGGCACGCGAAGCTGAACGTGAACGGAAACGACGAACTGAAAACTAATGGGAACTTCAGTCGACCACATGGCTGCTTCCTATACTACTCAGGGTTCCCCTACGGGAAGATGGTGTAATTTTTTTAACTATTTTTATCTTCATAGTTTAGCGCCTCTCTCCTCCAGAGCACAGCGGCCACAAACCTGCACTCGCACTTTTTTCTTTGCTTTGCCGCTGGCTTAACTGGTTGAAGTGTAGGAGAAGTGGTAGCTTTATCCGCGTGTCTTTTTTTCTCGCTCCCTTCCTTGCTCAGTGGTGTGAACAAGCCTAGCGCTGTGGTTTGCTTTTACTTTTTTTTCCGTCTGGTCGCGTGAATGCCCCACCGCACCCCACCAAGACTGCTATGTTCGCTACCCAGTATCGCCAGCTGTGGTGGTCACCCCGAAAGTTGTTCGTCTTAACGGAAGTGTACGTGCAAGGCTGCTCGTCTTAAGCTGAAATTTTTTCTAGCATTGCGTCTACGGAAAACCAAACAAACGTTCCCACATTGTTCGACGACCGCCAGAATTCGTCCTAACCGAGTTCGTCTTAACGGGTGTTCGGTGAATAAGAAATGCAGCCTTCATTATACCGGCTCCGCAAAGGCGCTTCACCTCATAGAGAGTGTGCGTGCGGTAAAGCACGCTTGAGGTGTTTTTCCTCCAGGTCGATACAAAAATTAGCAGTGGCTTAGCTCGGCTATGCCAGGATATCAGTAGCGTGAGCTAAGGTTCCTCCGATTTTTCTTAGGTTTGCTGTAAGCTGTACAAAATTAGCTGATTATCATGCTTACTGCTGCTAAAACGATTTCAATCCAATCCAATCAATCCAATCCAGTCCAGCCCAGTCACTGCTCCTCGCGCACGCGGCGCGCGGCTCTGCAGGAGCCACGCGAAACGGCTATCAAGCGGCTCCGGCGCAACGTGAGACTTGGTTACTATGCAACTGAGGCGCACGGCTGGGCACGCGCTGGCGCCACTGCGTCTGCCGCGGCTATGACGTAACTCCTCTGAAATGCGGAGACCGGCTAATGCGCAGACCCAATTCTCTGTACACACGCACACCAGTTCAATCGGAAATCCAATCCAATGCAATTCAATTTAATCCGATCCAAAGTTCGTTGCACTTAGCCAGCACGACCCTTTCACGCTACAAAAATTAGAGAAGCCGCCTTCAGCTGACGTTTTGCAAATCAATCAACAAATTATTCAGCTAATCCACCATAAAATACATAAATAAATAAGTAAAAAATAAATAAATCACTCAATCATTCTGGTTATATTAGGAAGGGAACAGTGGAACATACACACTGAAGCTGTTTATAAAACAGCTTACCACAGGGCTTCAGTCATTCTATTACTCGCCAAAAAATTAAATCAAGCATACAGTCAGTAATACAAAAAACCGATAATTCCTTAAGCTGACAATGAAGGTCGCGAAAATCTCGCGTGCTCGTCTTCAATTTTTCGCTTTCGTACGCATGTTGTTAAGTATACAGCATGACTCCCATTAACGGCTGTATTCGGATCCCGTAAAGTATGCTGTTCTTTGGCTTGACTTTCGACAGGTTCATCTCACCACTGATGCTGGGACGCCGGCCACGCTCAGGAGAGAAATCTCAACGTACCTGCATTGTTTAGCGATACTTCTTTGGTATCGCTAATGGGTATCATTATTGGAGAATATTGAACACTCCCGAACGATTTTCTATATTGCAATTTGCTCTTGCTTGCATCGGGTGTCATTACCCAAGACATTGCATGTTTTGTTTCCCCTGAGATCTTAACTGACGGGCGATGCCAGCTGACCGGCGAAGCCGCTGTCAATAGCTTTCATTTTGCCGCAAATAACTGCCTTCGGTAGCGATTGGTCAACCAGGATCTGGTGGGTCTTGCTACACACTGAGCCCCCCTCCCCCCCCCCCAACTAAAAGCGAAAGTAGAGAATGATAAAGCGAAATTTGTAAACCAGCGGAGCCTTCAGTGTACCTTCGTGTGATGTTTTTGGGAAACTTCCGTGGAAAGCCATGAGAAACATATCTAGAGTTTGTTCCATCGCTCATCCTGTGCTGCCGACAGCAGTGGGTTGTTATTGTCCAAAGTAGACCGTGCGGATGATGGCGCAAAAAATTTGGCAAGTCAGGCCTGGCGGCGCTTTGGCAGGCATTCATGTTACCGTAGATTCAGCGAAGAGCAGAACGATACTACTTCTGATTCTTTGACTAGGGCAACGGACGCACAAACAACTCCCTCGCAGGCCCAGGGCTGTCGCTGCAACTAATTGCGCCCGCCACACTTTCCCCACTTGCTAAAAGTCCGGCAGGCAGGCAAGCACCTATTCACCTCTCGAAATTTTTCTATATTCTTTATGTCGTTTTCCTCGCTAACTTACCTTCTCTTTGTTCTCATTAGTAAAAGTAGAGAGTGTGCGCAGCACCTCGTTGTAGAAGCGCTTACCTAACAGTGTCGAATAGAGGCTTCTAGCAAATAATGTTTTGAGGAATGATTTTTTAATTCTAAACAAATTAGGTGACTCAGTAGGTAAAAAATCTAGTGTCCACGTAAGCAAGAAATGACGCTCATAGTTTCCGGTGGAGCAAAGAGAACTAAAGTAGTTTAGTTGAAAAAATTTTCTTCGGGGCACATATATGTGATAAACATGTTTAAGGCGAAAGTATTATGGCTTCCCTGGCGATGCTCACCAAAGCTGTCTTTCCTGCTATTTCCTGCTTGCTTGTCTTGTTAATTTTTTTTTGCTTTCGTTTCTACGTCTTCTGGCGCAAACTACTTCGAAAGGCATACTGGAACCACTTCACGTCAAAGCTTCCCTTCAGAGTTCTCGGTGGATGGGGTGCACCTTTTTCCACTCACGCGCCGCTACGCTAAAATGTTCGGCGATGTGACGTCGGCAGTTCGGGCGCTACAGTATTTGTTGTTCCGATGCTAGAAACGCGCTTATCCGTCGCAGTAAGCCTCCCGGCGTCGATGCTGGAGACCCTGATTCAATTCCGTATGAAGCGAGAACCGTATTATGCTTAAGCTGCGAAGAAAGTTTGCTTTTTCTTTATCTGAAAATTGATAAAATCCGAATTTGTTAGCTTGAGTTTAGTTGTTAGTACAAGCCTAAAAAGCCAACCAACAAGCGGCATTGAAGCCATCATAGTGGAGCAGCCGCCCTCAAAAGAAACAAGTCAGCAACCAGGGTTTAAATATTCCGTGGTGAGAAATTGCAATACCGCTTACTGAGCGTTCGGCGCAAAATGACTGCTAAACATTTTTCCCTGCCCGATTAGCAGAACACTCGAACGTAATAAAGACCAAACCTTTACGCATTCTATGCTCATGGGCGATTGACAAACGAATAACGCCGATAATACATGCGACAACACCTACGGTCGAGACGAAGTGCCCGCAGATGTGTCAGAGTTTGGGAGGAGAATGAAGAGCCTCGCGTTACTTTCTTTTTGTGCTAGACCATTGCTGTTATAAAGGTTGAGGGATTCCTCGTGATGGCGGCGAAGCTCTGGAAGGTGAAAGCACGAGTCCCCCCTCCTTTTTTCTTATTCTGCTTCGAAACATTTTGTTACGTTGCGGACGTCCAGAAGAGGAGTCAACACGTAACTTGGGGCCGCTTGCCGCACAAGTGAGATTATTGCAGAGCCAACAGGGTGAACTCTAGTTAGGTTCAGATGATAAAGTGAGTATAGATGCCTCTCCAAAATGTTTTACCTTAAGCATTTCACACAAATAAGCACCAGGCGGCTCTTGCGCTCGGAATAAAGGTGCTATCACAAATTACACCGTACCATTCACAGATCTTCGATAACTTGATTCTTGCTTGTGCTGCGGCGTTGCTGTCACTTCGGATTTCACAACCGCGATGTTGCAAAAACCCTCTTGTAGCCTGCTGAAAATGTCGGTTGATTGATTGATTGTAGGGTTTAACGTGCCGACGCAACGCAGGCGATGAGGCGCGCCGTAGTGGAGGCATCCGGATTAATTTTGACCACCTGGGGATCTTTACGTGCGCCGAAAGCTCGTACACACGGGCGTTTTTGCTTTTCGCCTCCATCAGAAAAGCGGCCGCCGCGGCCGGGAATCGAACCCGCGACCTCGTGCTCAGCAGCGCAACGCCTTAGCCACTGAGCCACCGCGGCGGGTTGCTGAAAATGTCGGGAAAATGCCTAAAAGCGATCCTTGCTATAAGGGTTCAAGTCAGGGACCTAACCTCTTAGAACCAGACGGGGTACCTAAATGACCTAAAACATATCAGCTCACTTTTTCTTCCTTTATACTCAGAGCCACCTCGTGGCCCGGCCTGCCTCACCCCCTCACAGATGTGCTCGAGGTCGCGAATGTCACAACGAAAAAAAAAAAACCACATCTTTAGAATGTTGAAAGAAACACGCACTGTACGAGAGAATTTCGGGTGATTTTTCATTCCTGAATTGTTTTGTTTAGTTCAAATCAAGCACACTTTCACTATCTTGCACCACATGACGACCTATCATCGAAATAAGGGATGCTTCAAGGCAGAAAATCTACAAAAGCGAACAGAAATCGAGGACATGTTTATACGCACCTTAAGCCGATGAAAACATTTGAATGCTACAGAAGGTGGTCAAACGTTCCCACACGAAAGTTTTTTTTAAGCATCTCCATTTCGGCACAAAAAATGCTCACCTGGCTGTTTCCACAAATAACGGGCATCATGTGACGACCATAATTTATATACCCCAGATGTCGATGAATATATTGACGTGGGGGATTGCGCGACGTGAGGCGCCTACCATGAGTTGAAAAAGAAAGCGGGAGATACGAAAATAAAATGACAACAATAACATAGATAAGGACAAAGGAAAGTACTCGAAGGAGGCCAGTGGAAGGAAAGCGGAGCGCTGAAAAAACATACTCGAAAGAGGCAAAAACCTCAAGAAAAAGTAGTGCACAAGCAAAAATACAAAAACAAATTTTGTCCTTTTATGTTTTCATGTTTTGAGGTTTTGGCTATGCGATCATAATGAAAAAATTTTCGTTGTACATTGAAGGGGTTCTAACGCCCCCCGGCGTGGTAAGGTGATACATCGACTGCCCGTAGTTTTTTAGTTTTTTCCGGTAGAAACAGAAGCGCCCGGGTCCCGACAGAAAGGCCTGTCACCGGCCGCTTCTTTATATCCTTCCGTTCTTCCTCTTTCACCTCCCATGCGACATCCTTGTAGTTCCGGACAAAGTATGAGGGGCGCCTGGACAAACCTCGCAATATTGCTTGGGGGATTAAGTATGTGGAGACACCTTCGGCGCTGAGGACCCCGTGCGGAGGACGTCGAGGCCATAATGAGAGCCGCGCCGGGAGCTAAGGACGAGAGCCACGTTTCTACCCGTTCGCGTATCGTGCGATCTTTTTAATTGCGTGCTCTAGGGGCAGTAATTTGCGGTGGTATCGATGGCGCCTGCACTGCCGGTATTAGAGAGTTTTAATATAAGGTTTCTGCCTTTGTGTACGGTACATTTAAATTTTTGCGGCACGCTACTTCAGCACCACGTGGAGAGTTTTAGTACAGCGTTTTGTCGATTTTGCTTTGTAGCACGCTGACGCTTATGGGGCCATCTCTTGAACCGAAGGTAGAGGAACACTCATCCTATCGAGCACGTGGAATTTTGCACACCCAACCAGCGGAACCTAAACCTCCCGTTACTATTGAAAGTAAAACGTGCACAACATGGCAGAAATATTCTCTAGCATAAGCACACTCTATAGCGGAAGCACTGAATCACCGAGGTTAGTTTTGTCGATCGCACGCAAAGCGCAGGACCAAAAGACCGGGTTTCACGCATACATTTTATTCGACCCGAAAACAATCCAGAAATCCGTTTCCTAAAAACGCGACGTAACGACGTAACTGCTTAGACTGCGAGGCGGGAAGCGACAAGAATGAAATGCGATCTTTTGCCTCCAGCCCGTCATAAACATCGACCTCAATTCCCGCGATTTGCGAGATCGAACAGCAATTCGCTTCACTCTGGCTCAGATCGAGAAGGCTCTTTACCGCACACACTGGGTTGAGTCGTCGCTGGTTATTTCCGAACATAGCAAGCACAGTCCACCCGCAGGAGCACGCCGTCGGCTTCCACAATGAGGTGAACGCGTTCACAGCACACACACAGCCTCGGACGCCGACCTGCAGGAGCTTTGTTCGAGCAGTCAGCGATGCCACGTTAGTTTCTGTCATCACGAGAGCAACGTGCAAACCACTGAACCTATTTATAAAGACATGAGCAAAAAACGTCTTCTATAAGACGGAAATTACTGCTCACAGAGGAACGAAAGCGTTGAGGTGTTCCGCTCTGTCATCGGCTCTACCTGAAGCCATGCTGTAAGCACGGGGACACGCAAGGGCCGTAGCGTACACAGGCTACTCGTGCTAGCATGCGTTCGTTTTACGGCCGCTAAACGCAAAACCCTTTTGCGTACTGCGCATGGGCAGTGCTACCAAAGCAAGGAAATTGCGTACGGTAACACTTTGGGTAGGGCTCAAAACGCTTTACTAAAATTCTCTGTTGCTAAGCACGCGCTGAGTTCAAATTATTGTTGCCGCAGAATACGGAGTTTCAACATGTTGTTTCTTAATATGCGGACGTTGCACCCCTCACGGCTCTTAAAAGAGTACTGAGTCAAGAATTCAGGGAACGATAATGTCCCCGAACTAATGCGACGATCTGTGCTAAGGTTCGAAAAAAAAAAAACAAATGTTGTGGAAAGACCGCAGTTGATTACGTAATAAAAACTAGAGAACAGGATAATATCTGAAGATGCAGACACCAGTGGTTTACGTTAACCTGAGAGCTGATCTGGCAAGAAATCAATGACTAACTTGAGCGCACAAAAAAACGAGGACTGAACGAACGACACGAAGACAATGCGCAGACTAACAACTGAATTTTTATTCATCACACAGCACATTTATACCTTCTTTCACAACACCCGCGCATGATCAAATGTGTACGTATCACGTCATACACACAAACACAAGAAGAAAAACACTTTAAACTTGCCTTATTTCATGTCGTTCAACAACTTAATTTCCTTATCCGACAGGGCTACTGACGGTTTACTTATGCACGTTCCCTTTAATTTCGACATCTGCCAGGCTTCCACTATCTCTCTTGTAGTTCTGTCTTGGTGGTGGAACTCCGTCGTGGTTCCACAATCGTCGTCATGTTTCACTTCGTGTGTTTGCGTGTACGACATGATACGTACACATTTGATCATTCGCGGGGGTTGTCAAAGTGGGTATAAATGTGCTGTGTGATGAATAAAAATTCAGTTGTTAGTCTGTGCTTGTCTTCGTATCTTTCGTTCAGTCCTCGTTTCTTTGTGCGCTCAAGTTACAGTCATGAATTGTCACCAACTAGCCAGCGTTTCATGTTACTGGCAACAAATACTGGAGAAACTAAAGAGTTATAATTTTGGCTTAGAGCGACTACATTATGCTTGGGGGATGTGGAGCGTAGTAAAGGGGGGCTACTGGTTTTCGTTCACACCAAGTGGGGTACTTTGGCGGGCGTCAAAATGTCGTGCATTGAGGGGCTTTGAAATCCACCTTGTCCCGATATATTGCTTCCGCGACGAGGAACTGAACATGCAACGTCGTTGTGCATAGAAGCGCAACGCCCCAGCCAGTACGCCATCATATTTGACCAGATTGCGGCCAACTTGAGAAACGGGTTCACACCGAGTGGGCGTCAATGAGTCGAACAGAGTTTCTAGAGAAACACCAGCCGCGCGTAAGAGTTTCAGGAATGTTCTCAGCGCAGATGTGCGGGTTTTCAATTTTTAATCACAACACAGTACGCTGCAAAAAGGCGAGGAAACAAACCCCTAAGTATAGACGACACAGTACAACCATACTACACACGGGTGCCCAGATCAAAATTTTGTTACCTTCATACTTGCCTTACGAACTTGCCTTACAAGCACTATCCTCCCAGCGTTTGGCGCGCACGCGGGCAAACGCAGAATAACAAGTTTTACTCTTTTCAAACGTAGTAAGCCATGTTTTCCTATACCTGCGCACTCAATAGGCACAACTTCTTTCGTGATTTAAGTGAGCTACTGATTCCGCGCTTCGTTATGCTACCTTGACAAGCGAGTCGTGTTTGTCTTCGCCAGCAGCTTCCCTTTCCCTTGCAACAGCTATCCTAATACATTAAATGAGTAGCCCAAACGAGATTGTACGTAGACTAGTGTCCAGCGAAGCAGCACACCCATAACTGCCACAGCACTTTCCGGAATGACCTGGAAGATGAGCTGAATAGAAAGAGCGTTCCCATGTTTGTGCATGCGCGAGGAGTAGAGGGACAAAAATGTGCCCGGTTCCAAGTTTGTGACAGCGCAGTTATTATTAATTGTATTGCCTGCACTATTACCATAATCCCTTTCATTCTTAATTCTTGTTTCCTAAGTATGTTCGCCGCGGTACTTACTCAACTGATGAGCACCCTTACTATGACTGATCACCGAGGGGTTTTTCGGGTGGCCTGTGCAGGCAAAGTTTCGTCCGAGTAGGCGTACTTCCTTTAGGAGCTCCGCTGGCCCTAAAAATAGCAACGTGGCGGAAGACAAATGATCATTCAGTCTTGCGCAGGCCAACGTAAACCTTCAGCTTCAGGGCACTCCACCGACGCATGGTGAAGATTTTGCTTGCGGAGGTGCCAGATGGTTAAACTGCATATTGAAGAAAGATTTACTGCTAGAGCACCTCTCTCTCCCTTTCCCTGTCTCTTTTTCCCTTCTTACGCCTAGGTACTTTCATCCCTGGGTACTTTCAGCCCCAAGTGTTTCCGCACGTGCGGAAAATTTCTTAACCGCGAATCGCGCGTGTGGGCCCATCAAAGCTAGTCTTCAAACAAAACAAGCAAAGTAGGTTTATTTGTTTAAATAAAGGGCTGGTTGTCACAATGCTTAATACGATTAATTAAAATGGCTTACAACAAAGAACTTTTGGCAGCGACTAATACCATGCAAGCTAATAATCCGCAATACAAACTCGAAATGTGCATAATTAGACATATTGGCAGATAATAAAAGGAAACGATTCAAGGAGCACAGGTGTCAGCCACTTGCTTTTTTTTCGGTTCTGAAGGTCTGGTTTATAGACGCCGCATCTAACTACAGCACAGTGGCGGACCTCGAAGGGTTTTGCTTTGGCTGCCCCGGCAACAGCCAGTGGAGTTGAAGGCCGACACGCTTCCTGATGTGTAGTGTCCGTCCCCAAACAACTGGCTACTGAAGTCCTGAAGTGAGCATATTTTCCTTCCTTTCCCAGTTTAGGTAATGGCACTTCATGTCATCTTTCTAAGTCTTGGTACAGTGGCGTAGCCGAGGGATAGGCGGGGCAGGAGGGGGTGAGAGTTTTATTGTAAGAACTTCCCCTAAATTTATGATTTATGTAGTATTCAGCTCAAGAAGAAGCCCGCAGAAGTTATAAATATTCTTGATGCCGTTGTTAATTAACGCCCTTTTTCCTCTCCCTGAAGTTTCACTTTGACTTTTGTACAGCAGCCCTAACTTTTGTGATTCAATAGTTATTCAGAGATCTCCTGGGACAGCTTCTTTTTTTTTGATCTAGTGTTTTTTTTTAGAAAATGAATGTCCGTCACTACTCAAGTCTTCGAATTTCTGTGTGCACATGTATTTTTACATAAGTATTAAAGCAAAGAAAGCAACTACACTTCGGCTTCATTAAACCAGAAAGAGTACAAAGATAATGTTTGAGCGCAGGCTGTACGATTTTTTAAATTTTTGTACCGGCGCCAACATGGCTTGGCTACGCCATATTGTCTTGGTATCTACGTGGTATCCGAAAGCCTGCTTGCTAGGCTCGTCGCGGCGGAGGCGTCCTTCATGTTCTCGTGCAGCGAATGAAGTCTGAGGACATCTCCTATTCCCTGTGGACGTCTTCTATTCTCTCGCTTGTCTTCGTCACCCTCTACCGTGAATACGCACCTGTTCCCCGAAGGACCCTCGGCGCGTGCATTGGACGGCCCTAAACAAAGACGTTAGAAGGAGCAAAGAAATACTGGACACCAACCTTTCATGGCTGTGAGCCCAGCCGGAAGCATCGGGACGAGACAGAGATTAGGGCCCGTAACGGAAACCGCACGACACCGAGCGTGGCTTCGATTGTGTCCTGCGCAATCGAAGCACGCGCATGTCCGGCGGCTATACCCTGTTGTTTCAAAATGGTCCGGTTACCTCTTGCTGCGGGATGTCGCAGATAAGGCACCGTGAGAATATGGGCCGAACTTACACTCCCGGCAGCATTGTCGGGATGCAGCAGCGTTAACAAGGTTTGTACGCTCAGTTAGCCAATACTGTTCTCGTATATTCAGCCACGCGGGAGACTTGGGCTCTGCTTGTTGACGTACAAGTTCGAAACGTATGCAGGTGCCCGAAATAGAACAGACAGTTAACCTTCTTTTAGGGTGTGTAAATAAATGAAATTATAGATAGATTTTTTCTCTTGTGGTAATTCCTGGTGAGTACACAGCAGTCGTTCGTCTAAGGCAAAGCTCGTGCTCCACAGACCACTTTATAAATAGTCGCTAAATCCCCTGGTTATCGGTCGGCCCCAACATTATAAGCCCGGTCATGCACGTTGCCAGCCTCAATGTGATGTCCACGCTTTCCGATTATAGGTTGGGTTCTTACTTTAAACGAACAACCGCAATTATAATAAATATAATAATAATAATAATCAATCAATCAATCAATCAATCAACCTTTATTTTTGGTGCCCAGGAACAACCCTAGGGTCTTGGGTACTGGTACACCAATATACGAAGCATTCATAAAACACAACTAAAATCAAGACAACACAACACAGAAAACCGTATATATGAAAGAAACAATAAGATAAAAATAGTTACAGAGATCCCAGAAAGCAAAACAGCAAAAAAAAAAAAAAAAGGAAGCCTAGTGTAGAAGCCATGACACCCGGCCAGCAAAAACGTTGAAGGCACGTGAAAAATTGAAAAATACACAAGCAAATACTCAATGCACATGACGGAGATAGATTATACACATAAAACAAAGGTTTTGTAACAAATGTCAGGAAGTTTCAAAATGGAAAAAACGAAGTTCAGCGTTACAAAGCACTGACACTTAAACCGACAGAATTCAAGCAACACAAATCAGGGAAAAAGTGAAAAACAAACAAGCAAGACGATGATTTGCATAAAATAAATACGGAACAGAAATACGGCACATAAATGACATAAAGGCACTTAAGTTACAACAGTTTTCAATTCATTAGAGAATAAAGACAAAGAGCTCTGGAATATATCAAGACGATCGGAATATTCATTATATGCACATTGTATTCTGCAGATGGACGAGCATCGTTTACTTAAAGCATCTGTTCTGAAAGTTTCGAAATCTTCGGAAAAGTTGTTCGGGCAAGTTGACATTGATAAGTGCAACCAAGTCATCACACAAAATATCACCATGAAGAAGTTATAAAGAAAGATAATGTCAGCTCTCATTCGTCGACACCAAAGGGAAAGGAATACTTTTGAGACAAGACGTGCTGCCGTATTGCGTCTTCTTGTACATGACGGAAACGGTGCCTAAAGATAGAAAGGAACTTATTTTGAACCCTTTCGATGCGGTAACTATTGGACTTGCAAGTTCCATTCCAAACAACAGAACCGTATTCGAGAAGAGGTAAGCACAGAGCGAATACAAATTTAAGAAAGGAAGAGGACTTTTAAACTCTCTAGAATACCTGCAGACAGCACCCAGACATCGAAGAGAGCGTCCGGTAATTTGTGTAACGTTGGGAAGAGAAAGTCAGTGAAGAATCAAATAGTACTCCCAAGTCCCGAATTTCGGTCACCCTCGGCAGTGCAGTGCTTGCTATTTTATAGGAGTATTGCAGCTGTTGAGTTTTCCTACTATAGGAAACAACTTTCGTTTTTGAGGGGTTTCAAAATTAAGTCGTTTTTGGTGCACCAACGATGGAATGACACGATATCAGCCTGAAGAGACTTACAGTCCTGAACATTACGCACTTCTCGAAGATTTTCACATCATCAGCATACAACAAAAAAGAAGAATTTTGAATGGCAGAAGCAACATCGTTAATGAAAATGGAAAAAAGAAGGGGGACCCAGAACGGAGCCCTGGGGTACACCACTGGTTGCTTTGTACCTAAATGATGTTTGATCAGTTAACACTTACATAGCAATATCGCTCCTGGAGATAGCAACGTATAAGACCCACTAAAGGAAGCGTGAACATCTAACAGAATGAGCTTGGCAAGCAATAACGAGTGGTTGACTACATCAAAGGCCTTGCTCATGTCACAGTAGACCGCATCAAGCTGGCTTCTACCAACGACTGCTGGACAGCCTGCTCCATGAAGCATGCGAGTTTGTGGAAGTTGAGCGACCACGCATGAAGCCATGTTGATTAGGAATGAGGACGTGTTTAAGTGAGAAAGACAAGACCTTATGAAGAGAATAACTCGAATATTTTAGAGGCAGAACAAAGGAAGCGACACTGGCCTATAGTTTCATCGGGGTCAGGTTTTTGGGCCTGACTTGAAAACAGGGAATACACGACAGATTTTCCATGATCGAGGGTACGTGCCAGACCGGAGACAGTTATTAAATATTGAGGTGAACACAAGGAACAATATATTTGCATACGTTTTTAGAATGGCAGCAGGAATACCATCGGGCCCAGAAGAAAACGAGGGCTTAGCCGCTTGATGCTGGCCCGCACGGTGTTCTCATCCAATTGGAAACAAGCGGAGTAACCGTCCTGGTGACAAGGACGCTGCCGTCATCACTACCACCGCTAAGCCCAAACAAAGAAGAAAACTGACGAGCAAAGCAGTCAGCCGCATCTGCAACCTCATCGCCGTGGAATCCAGTAGACGAATAGATTCTTTCGTTGTACTAGATCTAGAATGAATGTACTTCCAGAAGGCTCCCGGCTGATGAGTTTGCTTAGCTTCAACTGACGCCAGGTACAAAGCATGGTCACGTTTGTGCAATATTTTGCATAGGGCACGTAGCGGCGCCGGAACTCCTGAAACGAACTGATTCGCACCAGAGCGCTTAATCTTTCTGTGCGCGCGTTCTTTGAGTTTCAGGGCATCCCGCAATTCAGAAGAAAACCAGTGTGGGAAACTTGAACTTCTTTGGTAAATATTGCGGGATGTATTTCTGCATACCCAAAAGCACAATCTCAGTAAAACGGTCAACTGTTCATTGACATCAGAGTGGTCAATGACTGTTGACCAAGGGGCAGCAGAAAAGTAGCCATACAGCCCAACGTAATCTCCCGGGCGAAAGCGTAGCGAGGTTGCGCATTGCTTGAAATTACAGAACGGTGGAGCATTGTAGGAAGGCAACAGGAAATAGAAAGAGGAGGATGATATTTGTCGGGGTATTACTAAAGCACAATCAGAAGCGCGACACATTAACGCCATCGAAGTTTGAAAGCACAGGTCCAGAATGTTTCCACTGCAGTTTTTATGTGATTACGCTGTGCCATGGAAGTGAAAGAACGAAAAAATCTAGTAACCTATTACCCTTCTGTGAAAGTGGTGGTTGTATGTGGGAACAGGTGAGGTGGCTCCACTGAACGCCAGGAGCGTTAAAATCTCCAAGGAGGAGCACCGGGTCGAAATAATAAGCACTTCAAGAGGGCTAACTTTTGAATGACACACAAGAGGAACTAAAAACACCAAAAAGTTAAAATTTAAGATGCATTTCGAAATAAAGACTATCGTTCAATATCGTTACAACAGGAGTTTTGTTAACCAGAAACCCCGCCTTTTACATAAGGAGATACTAGTATTAATGTTAACTTAAATACATGTAAAACGAAGTTAGTGTTAGAGGGGCCAGCTTACCAAAATTAGCTTTGGTGGCGCTTTGAAAACATCTGCTTTTTTCTAGTTCAGGCTGTGAGCCGGAACATCCCCCAAGAAGGCTCCCAAAGCGGTCACAAGCGCTCGAAACTCTGAGGAATAAAGGACGGCTTATTGTTCGGTGCGCGGTAACGCACCTAAAAAGGTTTAGCAGCGGGGAGGAACATTAAACGATTGCTTGGCTTGCTCGAAGGTCAGTCCGTGAACCCACGGCGACGTCCACGGGAGGCGAACAGGCAGAAGCACCGGGAAAGTTGGACGGGGGACAGGGAAGCAACCGAGACGGAAGGGGGGAAACTTTTTTTTTAAACCTTTTCTTTGGAAACCGGGTTTTGCCGAAAAATCCTGGGGGCCCTGCCCGGGTTCCCCTTTTCCCCAAAGTGAAAGGGGGGAGACGGCTCGGGAAATGGGAAAAACCGCCCGAAATGGGGGAAAGCCTGCTTCTAGGTCGTGGGCGGAGGGCCCTTATGTTCCGTGGGAATGAATCTGGGCACCCCTTTTTCCCGGGACGCTTCTTTCTCTCGCTTGTTTCGTATCTCCTGAATACCACCTGTTCCCCGGGACCCTGGCCGTCTTTGGACGGTAAAAAAGCGTTGGGAGCAAAAAAAATCTGGACACCAACCCTTTCATGGCTTGAGAGCCGGAACACGGGACGAGACAGGTTGGGCCCTAACGGAAAACCCGCAGACCCCGGGTGGCTTGAGTGTCCTGCGCCGAAGACGGCAGTGGCGGCTAACCCTTTGTTTCAAAAGGGGTTTCCCTCTTGCTCGGGTGCCCAAAAGGCCCGGAAAATCCCGCTTAACGCGGAGCTTTTCGGGGGGGTTTGACGCTCGAGCCAAATACGTTCTCTATTTCGCCACGGGGAGGGGGGCTTGTTGGCGCGTGCGTTGCAGGTCCCAAAATGAAAACATTTAAACCCTTTTTTTTTAGGGGTGTAAATAAATGAAATTATAGATAGATTTTTTCTCTTGTGGTAATTCCTGGTGAGTACACAGCAGTCTTTTTTTTTTTTTTTTTTTTTTTTTTTTTTTTTTTTTTTTTTTTTTTTTTTTTTTTTTTTTTTTTTTTTTTTTTTTTTTTTTTTTTTTTTTTTTTTTTTTTTTTTTTTTTTTTTTTTAAAAAAAAAAAAAAAAAAAAAAAAAAAAAAAAAAAAAAAAAAAAAAAAAAAAAAAAAAAAAAAAAAAAAAAAAAAAAAAAAAAAAAAAAAAAAAAAAAAAAAAAAAAAAAAAAAAAAAAAAAAAAAAAAAAAAAAAAAAAAAAAAAAAAAAAAAAAAAAAAAAAAAAAAAAAAAAAAAAAAAAAAAAAAAAAGGGGAAAATTCAAAAACCCAAAGAACGAAGGGCAAATATCAAGGAACATTGGGTTCAAATTTAAGACCGTTAATGGGAAAGAAAACTTAAAGGTAAAGGCTCATGGGAAGGGAAAAAACACCCAACAGGAAATTTTGAGTTGGGGGGGTATAAAAGCCATGTTTTTGGGCCTTTAAACCTACTCAAAGGGGGAAGGGGTTCTGCGAAAAAGGGTCACCCCCCCCCTTTTTTTTGGATGGGGTTGCACGCATACTTCAGGTCAAGAAGATGGAAAAATTTTGGGTAAATAATCAGGACCCAAGTTTAGTATGCTTTAAAGGAAAAAAACCGCAACTTCAAAATTCCCCTAGTTGGAAGCCCTTCCCAAAAAAACTTTTTAAACTGTTTTTCTTTTTGTTTGTTTGCTAGATGAATCTTAAAATGCCTAAACTCCAAAACATTTTGCCAAACGCGGGCACGCGCTGAAAATCTTAAAGGAAAAAAAGGACTGTCAAATTGTTTCAGGTCCCGGAGTTAAAGGGCCGGAACGGGTTCGATTTTAAGCCGCAGAGTGGGTTAATTTTAAAAGAACCCTTGCTTTGGCGTTGGGAAACGACATCCACTTCATCATACACATCCGGCCACCCCTTTTCTAACAGTAGGGGGGAAAGTAACACACGCAAAGGGGGGAAAGTTGGGGGGGGGACAGGGGAAAAACCAAAACAGATAGGGAAAGTGCCAAGGCAAACCCTTTTTTTTACACTTGGGGAAGGTCCCTGACTTGAGCACCCCTTCCGGAAAGGCGGGGGGGAAATAGTTGGGCACCAAGGAAAACCTCCCCCCCGGGGAAAACCCCCGGGATAATGGGGGTACCCTCCCCCCCCTACGGAGGTCAAATGGTTTTTCCCCGGGGGGCGTTTCCCCCGCACCCGGGGCCCCTTGGCCCTGAGGGAAATTACCGTCGATGGGACGGAAACCGGCGTTTCCCCCCCAAGGAACCCGGGGGGGACGGGGGGGGGGGGGGGCTTTTTGAGACTGCCTTTTGCGGGGGGGGGGGGGAAGGGCCCCTGTTCGGGGGGCCATGCGCTTTAGACCCTGGGGGCCCTCCCTTCCACAAATTTTTGCGGGGGGCCCCAGTTAAATGAGTGGCCCGGCCCAGAAAATTGCGTAACCTTTTTTAAGGCGGAAAAAAAATTTTTGCCCCGAAAAAGCCGGGGCACTAAGAAACCCCAAGGGGTCTTGGGGCCAAAGGGGAAAATTAAAATTTTTAATAAAATTTAAAAATTAAATAAAAAAAAAAATTAAAATTTTAAAAATTTTAAAAAAAATTTTTTCGGGTGGGGAAAACCCGCCCCCAAATGGTGGACGTTTGAAAAGGGAAACAGAAACACACTAACGGCTAGAGCAAGTCAAATATGTTGGTTGTTAAAAACGTGGGCATTGGACTACGAAGTTTTCTACGTGGTCCGAAGCTGTTGGGCATCGCAAAGGACACCTCTGCTCGCAGGAAGTGCGAGACATGACGTCTAATGGGCAGACAGGCTATCCTCTCCTACCATCACGGAGAGCAGTCGGAAAGCCATGACGGTTCCCGGACAGTAGGAGAGTCGTTAGCCTGCCCGAGCCGGAACGCATCACGATGGTTCGCTGAGGAAAGCAAATGCACGTAACCACGGTCGATGAAGAAGTGCCGATAGACGGCAGCTTACCCATACAAAGGTCGGAACTCTGACGGTGCAGGAATCGAGCCGCTTCTTGACGTACTGCCGGGAATCTCGTAGAAGAGATAGATTCTCTATCTTGCGACGGGAGTCTCGTTGGTACGCTATGAGCTGCTAGCTCGAGCCTCGAACCGTCTCCCAGATATGCAGTTTAACGCCTTAGGGGGAACTCATGAAATGACTGATTTTCGGCGGGACCACTTCCGTGAGACACAGCAGTCTTTCTAAGGCAAGGCCTCTCCGACAAACTTCTAAAATAGTCGCAAAGCCCTGTCGGAGCACTAAAATACGGTCATCCGCTGACTAGCCTCATTTTCCGCCCAATGGGCAATAATTTAATGAATAACAGAATATATAATAATAAATAATAATAATAATATTAATAATAATAATAATAATAATAATAATAATAATAAAAGCTAACTAGAAATATTTAGGAGCGCTGACGGGCATCATAAAGGCACAAAACTGCAACTTGCCGCTCGACGGCCACCGAGATTGTCGAAGCCGTGATCGAATCGACTTCAAGCCGCAGCTTATTATTCGTCTCTTCTACTCGAGCACTTTCCAACAATTACTTATAGCAGTTCCCATGAATTTTCCTGCTCCTCCTCTGCCCTTCCCATCATTTTTACGAAGGCCCTACGCTATACTTGCTGGCCATTTGCAAGTTTGAACTGTCAGTTTTAATTTCCGCCAGCGAGTGTTTGGGCCAGCACGACGTCCGACGTCGTTTGCCATTAAACGACTCTTTATAGTGAAGGCCGTCATTGCAATGATCTCTTTCTCAAAACAATATCCCAACAATGCTGGCGCGCCATAAAGTACTCTTCAACAGGAAATTGACTCGAGTAAAATGAACGCACGTTTAGCAAGCAAGTACAGCGTTCCAAATTGAAGCGTGGTTGGCGCAGCCTCCCCTTGGTCTCCATGAGAGCACCAATTATGCAACCACAGGGTGGACCGCACCCAGTGGGGTCTGGGTTTGGGTCAGCCATAAATTTGCATCAGATTTCTGAAGTACGGTGGTTCTGTATGTGCTTATTATCTCCTTATTTTTGTGCGTGTGGTTTTATTCACGCATAGAGAAGGCCCCTGTGGTATGCTCGAAGTGGCCGCTAGCGAGAGGGCCCTCATTGGTCAGGGTCCCAACGTTGATTGCTTAACGTGAGGTTAAACCGGTCGTTAAGTGCTGCAGTAGGGCAAATGCAGCCTCTTTCACTTTCACAGCGCACTTTGAAACCACGCATTAAAAGTTGGGACGCAGCCGGGTTGAATGAAATTGCGTTGTCCTCGAAGTAGTTACGCAGGATTAGCTTTCTTAACACTCGTTCGGCCCGTCGCGAGCCGTGAACTTCCAGGTCTTGTAGAACATCGCAGACTCTGTTGCATAAAAGAAGTGGAAGGCTTGATTGGCTGCAGGGCGCCGTTGAATGTGCCTGGAGAGCACGCAGGTCCCAAATACGTTCTCCCTGTTACATAATTGTGCACGGCGTGCTTCCTCGAACAACTAGCACTTAATTATTCCTCATGAAGTACTTTACGCGAATTTTCAGAGCTGGCAGCCTTCTTATTTTCTTCAGCGCGAAAGCGGTACAGTTTTAGATTCGCGAAAGTGCGCACGAAGCTGGCGTCCGCAAAAGGCGTCCAAAAAAAGACCTGTCCGGGAACCACGTTACCTCTCTCACATAAACTCATGTCTTGGCTAATACCTGCTCTGCAAACATTTTGTCTGATAAGTAAAAAAAAAATCCAGAAGCGGAATATAAAACCAGGGAGCGCGGTGACGAACAAGTGACTTAACCACTACTCTACGCCAACGCTAAGTGGAACATGGCGTTCCAGGTACACGAAGTGTTAACGAAGGCGTGCTAAAGAAAAGAAAACATGAAGAAAAGGCGCGCCCTTACACTTTCAACCCATGGTATAGAAATGAAGCGCCGTGAGCTGCTAAGGTGTCGCCTCACGGTCGATTCTATAGATTTCGCAAACTGCCCTAAGGCGCATATAGTTTGAGTCTGACGGGCAAAAATGCATCGTTTTATGGGAGTGATGCCACGATCAGCTCTTTGGGTAGACTTTATCGGTCGAAATCCAACCGCGCGCAGCCTTTCGCCTGCTCCTGTCATAAGAATATGCTTAGGAATCCTCTGCAACTTAAGAGTATCTTTTTTTCTTTTAAGTATCTTTTCGGGGCCCCTTCATTATGAAGTCTTCGTCGTACATAGCTTTTACGGATGTAACTGTAGCTGTCACGTCGGTGCACACGGGCGCGATGGGAGGCTGTGGGTTTATATGGGTTGATGTGCAAGCCATATAGAACTGATTTTGAATTTGTCAAATGTCTTTCTAGAGACATTCAGCCCTGCTATCACACCTTTTATAGCTTCTGCGCAAGAGTGTGGAGGAATTGAATAGCAGCAGCTTCAACACGAGGGCATCAAGAAAAAAAAAAAAAAAAACAGACAGCAGCGACATATGGTAAAATATGGAAAAGAAAACATTCAAAACGTCGTCAATGCCATTCATTAACATGACCCTGTGTTACGGATTACCAGCCCTAGAGAGCTTCCCCGGCGTGGACCGAAATATGGTTGGGCGCCCCATTTACCAACTTTTCCGAATGCCATCATTTTGGGTGCGGAGTACCTTAGGACCACAAAATGTCCGTCCGCGTCCGTGCGCATAGCATTTACAATCACAAAAAAATCACACAGGCACCGGCAGGATTCGAGCCAGTCTCTGGAAGAACAGACAGAGCTTAGCGGTCAGTCCTCTTACCCATCGGGATACGACCATGAGCCAGTAACCGAGAGTCAAACGGCTTACTCACTCGCCTGTAATGGTGCGGAGTACCTCAAGACCTCCCAATGTCCGCCCGCGTCCATCCATGCGCACACCACCATCAAGCAAAAATCAAGCGAAATTCCATTTGAGCCATGCATTGCAGTTCCATTTAGGGAATAATCAAGGTGCAACTCACGCATCAAATCGAATGACGGTCGGGGAGAAAATCGGATGTCACTCGGGCCGCAACTTGGATGTCATTTCGAGTCCCCGCTACTCCGCACCCTCGCCACTATCCGCAGAGTGGAGATGCTGCCATTTTGTTTTTCTTTTTGGGCTTCCCCGTTCGCCCTTTGTTTCCAAACACACAATGTCCGATGAAAGGACCGAAGAAGTCGCGCTTCTGGGACGCGCAGTAATCACGCAGCGCAGGATAATCAGCTTACGTTCAGTCGCCACACACGCGAAGCCGCAGGGGCGGAAAGACAAGCGTAGACTTCCCTTTGTACCGCCTGCCCTTTGTGTTCTTTTGTTTCCTCCAGCTGGCCACCTTTGGCCAAACTGCGTGAAATTCCCTTGCCTGGTTACAACGGTCTGCCTCTAATGCAGGTGGCGTTGGTCTTCGGGGATGTGGCCTCAAAATAGGTGACGCAGCGCGACTGAAGGGCCCAGGTCGACGAGCGCACATGAGCCTCGGGTGCATAGTGTGGTAACTGGAGGGCGGCGACGGAGTTGGTTGACTCTTGCGCCTCGGAACTCGGAACAACGAAGATGGCCGGTCCTTTATTTCGCCGCCTTGCGTGGAAGACGTCTCCTCTAGCACGTAGAAAGCATTGGGAGAAAAAGGTTATACCCTCGCCAATAACCATTTACACTTTTGTGGTGAAGTTGAAAACGCGGACCTATATGATCAGGGCAGCCAAGATGAAAATAAGGTGGCCTCTTCACCGCGTTAAGGAAACCTTCACCATACAAACTCGTTATGTGCATGGCAGCCTGGCACTGACAACCATGTACTTTCTTTTGATTGATTGATTGATTGATTGATTGATTGATTGATTGATTGATTGATTGATTGATTGGATTGGATTGGATTGAATCATTGCCGATTACTGAATTGATCATCTTATTATTCAGTCCTTCATGATGAAACAAGATTGTCGCTCGATATCTGTACGGTGCTTCCCATGTCGCTCATACCGGCGTCCCATTGGGTCCCCCAGCTGGCAGCAATGCAGGCGCCTCGATGACCGTAGGCCAGTCGACACTCACAGGCGAACTTGCTTTTCCGGGTGTCGTCTGATTTTATTCGACTCGAAGAGCGGAGACGGTTCTCCTTCCACCCGTAATAGCCCGAGAAGCAAAAACGTCGAAATACTCCCACAACAAACCGCTGGCTAGGCCTCAGCGAACGCCACAGACTAGGCAGGCGAGCGGGGCGAGCCGCGGCGGCCGGGGTCACGTGACCCGATCGCCTCCAGATTTCGGCGGCGCTCCCACTTCGGAGTCAGAGCAGTCGGGGCGCTCGGAGTGGAGGACGACGCTCTGAGACGACCAACCGAAACATACGTCGAGCGCTCGATTTCGACCACCCGAACACGGAGTCGCTTTCCGGAGTGCTCCAGAGCGCTCTGAAACGACCACCCGAATACAGCATAAGTGACGTGGTAGGCCTCTGGGTAAATTCTAAACGACTATGCCGCACGCCAAAAGCTCTATTGACTTTTCTGCGAAGTACAGGACTTGATCAGAGTCTCTAAGCAAGGTTACGCTAGCATACACAGACATCGTCTTCATAGTCATCATCATCATTCCATTAATCGAATTCATTATTTCTGATACATCTGGCGTTGCAAGCTAGCATGTTTTTACCAGGCTAACATCACCAGTAACATTAAAGACAATTTTCTCTCTCTCTCTCTCTCTCTCTCTCTCTCTCTCTCTCTCTCTCTCTCTCCTCTCTCTCTCTCTCTCTCTCTCTCTATCAATCTTTCTCTCTATGTCTTTGGTTGTTCGGCGGCATGGCCAAAAGATTACATTGGACGAGCACTCGGATACTAAACCTTCTCGACTGCTTTAGTAGCAATACTCATTAAAATAATTTGTTAACATGGACATTAAAGATTTTCTGATCATTGTGGCTGTCACCTGTATTATTTCTCCACGGCAAAATACGTGAGGCGGGTGTTATTGCTGTCGTTTGAAGGTTAGGTTATACGAAAAAAGGTCTCTTGAAACGTGAACAATAAGTAAGCAGGTGCCACTGCACGCAACTCGTGACTCAAAAATAAAAGATGGTCTTTGAGTCCCCATTTCGTACCCGCCGCGGTGGCTCAGTGGCTAGGGCGTTGCGCTGCTGAGCGCGACGACGCGGGTTCGATTCCCGGTCGCGGTGGCCGCTTTATTGATGGAGGCGAAAAGCAAAAACGCTCGTGTGAACGAGACTTCGGCTCACGTCAAAGATCCCCAGGTGGTCAAAATTAATCCGGAGCTCTCCACTATGGCGCGCCTCATCGCCTGCGTTGCGTCGGCGCGTTAAACCCTACAATCAATCAGTCTAGTCCCCATTTCGTGAAGTTCTACTCTCGTCGTAGACATCCCTTCAAAAAATGAACAGAGGAAACTAACGCAGATAAAGACAACTTGAGAAAGAAACCAAGGTGAGAGAGATAGCGTTAGAAGAATGACACGGGGCGAAGAAAGATAACAATCTCTACCGATATTTTCGCTAGATAACAATGTTTACCAATGCTGTCCAAGGTAGCGCTAACCACTGAATCAATCAGCGTTGCGTCACGCGTGAAGACCACCCAGTTGCATAATTAACAAAAGAAAACAGGCACATAAGCTTCTATTAAGCCAGCCTTCATTTAAATGGTTTCAAGTACTGACATGTGTCAGCTGGCATAAACAGAGACGATGTCTCCGGCTGCATACATGCTCATACATACACAATGTCGTACTCCCGTGCAATCAGCTCCTACAAAAAAATCTGAAGTCTCTCTAGATGGTGCGGAATGACACAAAAAATAACGCGAAACAGAGGAAGAACACAAGAAACACGAGTCCTAAAACACCTTGTCTTTTTTATTGCTTTTCCGCTGGTTTCGCGCTGTTTATAAACAACTTATTCACTGGTTCCACGCGGTTAGAGTTTTAACTAGTTCGTCTCAGTTTGCGTTGGCCACGAATTTGTGCACCTGATGTTTTGTTTCCAGATGGTTCGCTCTGCTAGACCTCACGGTGCGCCGCCATGTGACGCCATTTTAGTAATGTTAACTTTAGTATAGTTAAGAACTTCAAGTTCTTAACTTCCACTAGAACCTAAACATGGAACCTAAACATCCAGGTTTAGTTTAAACACTAAACGTGAAGCCTGGGGAGGAGTGAAGATGCAGTGTGCACCGCTGTTTCCCACAGCAAAATCGTTGCTAATGGGTAATGATAGACAAAAGACAATTTTTTTCAACAGTATACATATTCACATTTATTATATAATATCGTATATCGGGTAACTAATCCCAGTAAATTTGCATAATCTATTTCATTTCATTTCATTCTTATTTTATTTTCTTTAAAGACCCCCAAATGGGGATATTACATAAGGGGTGGTGTGAGCACAGAAAATAGTAATTTGTAGCCACAAAATATTTAACAGGACAGGTGAGCCGTTACTTCGGCACTGAAAGAAGACGGGCTGGGGATGGCGGTGATATGGTGGGGGAGGCCGTTCCAGTCTTTACTCGCGCGGGAAGAAAAGGAGGCAGCGAAGGTGGTGGCGCGGGTGCGGTGACCTGAAACTTGAAGTGCATGACCGGTGCGATGAGATATGTACGTCGGTGGGGTGATGTAAGGTGCGCATTTCAGTGAAGAATTAAAGAATCTATGGAACAGAGAAATGGTGGCGACGCGACGTCGGAAAGAAAAGGCTCCATTCCCGATTGTGATTTCAAAGATGAAATGCTGATATCGTAGGAGTATGCCGAATGGATGAACCTGGTAGCACGGTTTTAAACAGACTCAAGTGTGTTGATGAGATATATTGGGTGTGGGTTCCAGATGGCGCATGCGTATTGAAGTTTGGAAAGAACAAGGGATTGTATGCGCGTTGCTTGACATTTTCAAAATATCATTTCAAAATAATAATGCGATCTCTACCTAGGGCCGCCCGCTGTACGTTTTATCCTCCTTATTTTACCAGCGCTTGTACACCAAATTGTATCATTTTTCTTGGAGTTCAAAACAGGACCTAGTTTGCGATTCCTGGAGCCGTCAGCCGTTTTGTTAACCGCCGTGGTTTGAAGTTTTAATGCTTATCTTTTAGAGTGACGTGAACTGTTCATCAGCTTCTCCCATCTGCCTCGAACTCCGGCCGCGCTGGGACGCACGGGAAGAAACACGGTTTTTAAAGGCAATACACAATACAAAAACGCAATACAAACGCAATACAAACACAATACAAAAACGCGCTAAAGACCGAGAACTATATACGGGGAATAACTGCAGAGTGTCCTCGTGTCCCGTATCGTAACCCATTTAGGCGTCTTGCGGGCAAACCACAAGACCAGTGCCTTATGCTTTTTGCTTGCCTGCTTCGCTGGGGAGCATAAAATTCGCTCCGACACAAGTTGTTGGGGTGTGCATGTCGCTGACCACGCTGGCATTGCTAAAACACGATCAGGGCACCCAATAAGCTCACTACGAGCCCTGAAGTGTCCAGGTATACCTACAGCACTGATACCACGAAAGATTTTGTTAGCTGATAAGCGGCCGTTCGCACCTGCCGAAGTAAACTGAGAAGGTTGATAGAAATTTGCCGGAAGAGCCGCAAAGGAGGATTCCAACATTATTCGAGTATATTCGAAAATTTCAGGGAAACTGCATTTTTACTTCAGTCGAGCTATCTCTATTGCAGAAGGTGTTCGCATTCCCCAGCGTTTCTTTATAGAAATAAATACTAAGCGGATTGTCAATGGCGGTTTTCCTTTGCAGAAAGGTGTCGGCTTTTCAGGCGACCCCATGTTCTACTTCATACCGTTTCTGCCTTCTCCCCTGTCCGCCCCTGTTTTTACACCACATAACTTTTATTTCTTCCCTTGCTCGCGTACCTGGGAAAATCTCTGGCCTACGTCAGGGCAGATAAGCCCGAAGATGAATAGCGAAATCCCGTGGCAGATTGCTTGCGAAGTGTGACGCCAAATGTGGTCTACTTCGCGGCACCCTGAGGGCGACTAGCAGTAACCCACGCCTCTTTTATCCCGAGAGATGCTTGCATCCTTTCAGGGTTCTTTGTCCACACACACATAAAGAGAAATGGTGGCTTTCGTGAGCCCTTCAGCGTATATCACCCCGCTCTCAAATACAAAGAGCGACAACTGAGAACCCGCCACGACCTTGGAGTAAAGAGGTATTAGAAGGAATGAAACAGGCTAAATGATACTGGAAAAGAAATCAAAGAATAACAGAACAAGGAATAACAGCGGATCATGCTAATGGCAGGAACGAAGAAAAAGGACCCTAAGCTTCATTAAGACTTCGCCTTACGAAGCAACGTCCCAGTGACGTGGACGTGCTTAAAAGTGAGACAATCCAGACGAGGCATTGCGCAAGCGGAGCCAAGGGGAATGGGAACGCGCATTGCTACACCAAGTGACAGGGCGCGAGCAACGTCTCAGGGACCTAACGAGGGGTCTTACTGGGTCGACCAAGATGCAGCCTACGGCGAGGAGCCCCTAGCCGGATTAACTTGACGCCGCTATCTTTACGAGGGATCAAGAGGAAGGAGTAGATGCAAGCTCATAGGACACCGGAATGTCTTCCCGCGCGTCGGTTGTTTCTCTATTTTTGTCGCCATTTCACTGTCCCGCATGGGCTGAGTGCGTATTTATTTCTCTATTTTTGTGTTGCCTTCGACGTTATTGCGCAAACACGTAAACTTGTAGGAGAGGTGACTGAGGGCGCCTTTTCTGTTCTCCATGCATGAAACACTATTTACGTGATGCAAGCGACGTGAATCACGAAGTACGTTCTTGAGCCAATGAATCGGAAAGCAACATTAAACTTTGCTATTCATAGAAAATTTTGAAATACGGGGAGGGAAAAAGAAAACTTTACCTCCTCGAATCCTCTCAACTGATCATGGTATAAAAGTCAGCAGTCGACTCAATTTACAGGACAGGATAGGGCCAATAGATGAAAATGTGTTTTATGGCTCCGCTCGCGTTTTCGCAACAGGAACGTAGCTGCGCTGAGCACCTTAGGGACACGATACGGCACTGGTATGTTTGAGTGATATCCCGACTTCGCGTTTTTCGCAACGGGACACGAGAACAAACAATGAAGTGAAGGCTTGAAAAAAGGAATGAAGAACCCGCGGACCACGTGTTACTGCAAATAGGCTGGGATAAAGCCCTGTCGCTGATAGGAATTTTTAAATATCCTTATTAATGATCAGTGCGAACTATTTTATGATTACGCAGGCTTATTTAAAATGACGAAGACGTTTCCGACATGTCGAACACCAACACATCGAAGCGACTCCTGGAAGACGTCGTGGTATTTATAGCGCGAGGGCCGACGATAGACACTCAACTCTCAGCTTTCTCAACTCTTATAGAACGTAATTACCTTACCAACCTGAGATCACCCAATATTATGTAAATTAGGGTTATTTGGGAGCCAAAATCTTTCCGACGAACTATATATATATTTAACTACCAGCGGCAATTTGTTTGGTTAAGTTTAGTTTGTCAGACTCAAGAAGATATGCTCTTTTGTTCGTTTTGTAATAGGTGGGTACTCCAGAGCACATTTACAAAACTTGCAGGGTCAAGGAACAGAAGCACCACCTCTTATCGCGAAGTCCACAAGTAGCTCAAACCATTTCTCTAAAGAAGAAGCAATGAAAGCTTCAGACAATTGTCTCTTCCCTTTGTTGCTGCAGGGCACAGCACGCGTCATATCCATCGTCTCATGCCGCATGTTCGTACACTTGACAAACATACGCTACTTTTTCTTGGGCGAGTACCGACAAAAAAATCTCGTTCAGCTGTCTGCCCACTAGCTCGTGGAACGAGCCTTAGATAACACTTTAAATACCAGAAAAGAAACTAAAATAGTCGGAGGCGCCCTTTCATGGCTACATAAGGAATTGGCGGGATTATAACGCGCATCTTGCTTTTTATAAAAATAGGCCCGCAAAAAGCCCTCCCCGTTAAAGTCAGACTCAAAACTCCAAAACTTCCAAACCGAAACCATTAACTATAAACACAGACGAAGCGGCTCAATGAATGATGGAGGCTTTGTTTAAACGCAAAGTAATCATCTTGACGGAAACGCAAGGGAACGGACAACGTCCCGTGCATGAGGCGTCCCGGAGTCAGGTGTTCGCGATGGTAAAAACAAAGGAACCACATTTTTAAGTGCAAAGCTTCGCGGGAGGGCTTTAGCTGCCCACTGCGTGTGCTAATTTCAGTTCTATAAATGTCTTGCGGAATTTTGAGGCGTATGTTTAGAGACATTATTTCGAGTGCACGACATAATCGGCGCCAAGTTGTTCTTGTGATGTCTGGGTGTTGAATCCTACTGCGGCTTATCATCGGGAGCGGGTTATTCAACAAACCAGTGTATTTTCGTCAAATGCTAGCTGACGCATTCGCTTTGCATTATGGGGGTGAGCCACGTTGTGTTATGCGCCTTAGGCGCTAGAATACGCAATATTTGTTCATGTGAAATTCTAAGAATTGGTACATAATAGAAACGAACGAATCGAACTCAAGTGCTAGTTTATGACGCACCAAACAGCCCCTGGATGAGAGAAAATACTCCAATTGCAATCGGCAAAAGATACTTGACGTCACAGGAAACAAAAATATTATGGGAGATAAGTTATTGCCTTCGTCGAAGTTTCCCCAGAGATTGCCAAAAACAACATACGATTTGGCAAATTTGGATACAAGAAGCAACCTTCCGGCAGCCTAACCAAACCAGTCCACGTCCACGTATATTTATGTGCACGCGGGGTTTTCGTAGTAACAGTGGCGTCGAAGTCCTTACACAGTCTTTGCAGCCGCAAAAGAGATGGCAGTGAATTAAAAAGCAGTATATTGTATTTAGAAGAAGACATGTCATACAACAATGGCGTTCAAGATGGGATCAGCAAATTCAGAAGCGCCTCGGGGGCAAATGAGGTATTCCTTGAAGCTCTAGTCAAGCTCACCCGCATCCTGTTCTGCCGATCGAAGATCATTCGATTTCTAATAAAACTTCTCCAAGTTTTACGCTCAGTGCGCATTATTATGGTAGTAAAGTCTATAGGTGCAAAAAACGCCGTATTAAGCAATTTAAATACAACAAGGAATTTCTATTACATGAGAATAATAGCGTTAGTTCGTGAAACATGTTTTGAAGGACTACCGCTCTTGTAAGGTAGTAAAACTGAGAAAAAACCACATAAAAAGTGGCATGAATAGGCGAAGCTACAGACGCGCACGTCATGCTCCAATACGTCTAGCGCCTCTCTCTGTCTCTCTTTTAAAACCAAGGCAGTTTCCCCGACAAAGTGTTGATAACTTATGGCTTAGAAATATGTGTTTATGTCTCATTTTCGTTTTGCGAGTATGAGAAATTTTGATGTGTAATTAGCAGTGTTGACCTGTAGGAATTTCCCCACTTGTCTTGAACAAGGCATTGAAGTGGTTTTACGTCTTGTTTTATTACTTTTGCGCCATCTATATTTAGAGACGCAACGGTAATCGACGCAATTGCATGCTTCTTATCTTCTCATTTTTGTTATTCATGTTTTAGGAGAACATTGTATGCTTACATTACATTTATGACTTCCGAAATATTTATTATCCTACATGTTCGAACGTGCGCCTGAGTGTTTCACTGTATACCCGTTATAATATGATTACGATAATGCGCCGTGTATCGCGTCTCTGCGCTCGCACTTACTACTGATATTTTTCTAACCTGCCGCGGTGGCTCAGTAGCTAATGCGTTGTGCTGCTGAGCCCGAGGTCGCGGGTTCGATTCCCGGCCACGGCGGCCGCTTTTCTGTTGGAGGCGAAAAGCAACAACGCGGGTGTGGACGAGATTTCGGTGCACGTTGAAGATCCCCAGGTGGTCAAAATTAATCGGAGCCCTTCACTACGGCGCGTCTCATCGCCTGCGTTGCGTCAGCGTGTTAAACCCCACAATGAAATGAATGAATGATGTTTTTCTGCCGCACAAAAACATAGCAGAAAAACATGCCTATTGAGGCGCGGTACGCTTTGTATAAGCGGTACATGACATAATCTTAGGCAAGGTTACTTGCAAAACGATTAATTTCTGTATTCATCTCACTTATGCCGCATGTCTCAAGCCTCACAACTAAATTACGTTAAACATTGAAATTCGTACGCCTACGCAATTGAGATGCGAAGATTGATGGAACAGCGAAGCGGGCGGTCTTCACCAGCTATAACTTGGCGTTTTTAGCTTCGGAAGTCCTCGCCCGGTATTCCGGATCTTCTTGATGCCGTTTGACACGCTCATGATCGGCTTCCCGCTTCCTTCGACGACGCCCCGTTTCTTCCTCGGGATAGAGCACTTTCTTGGCTCTGCCCATCTTATCAGTTTATCGGACACCGATATCTAAGCTAGGAAATAGAAAACCTGCACATCAGAGATTAGGTTACCACTAGGCGCAGTCAATCCCCGACGCACACCTCGTCACCCGAACAACTGCTTTGCAACGCGCACTCCGCATACCCGCTTTTGGCTCCTTGCCTCCTTGCCCTTCCCCTCGCACCCCTTGGCCTAACATTTTCCCCCTCTTCACTTTGCTGCACCGATTTTTCAGCGATGCCTCCCACGGCTAGATCTCAGTCTTAAACAGCTCCGCTGTTATAAAAAAACATGGCGCAGCAATTCACAACACGTGGCAGGAACTGACCGAGGCGCATAAAGCCAGCCAAATGGAGCGACTCAAGCTTACCCCACCGGTCGAGCTATCTTGTACCGCCTCGGTTACGAGCCAAGCGTGGGGCCCCAAAATTAAAAACGACGCATCCCCCCATACTTGAGGGTTCAGCTACGACTGCAACTTCTGCTCTCGGACGCCGAACGCCATGTACCATAGGGTGTGGGTGTGCAAACGCGTCACCGAACTATCAGAAGTCATAACACCTACACCGGAGCAGTGGCAGGTCCTGCTGATAAGCGATGTCCTGGAAAACCAGCGTGGCCTGGTGACCAGGGCCATTCGAGCTGCAGCTGGCCATGACATCCCGGACTAGGGACGCTACCCAACATGGATGACCGAGAACCATACCGCGCTCCTTTCTTCCCATGCAATGGGAGCAATAAACGTTTTTTTAACATGAAAGTGTTTTATTCCGGGATTCAGGAAGATTTCACTTACATCATATCAGTCACGGAAGAGACGCCAGTACAATGAAGCAAGCGACCTGTAAAGGGTGCACCTCTGCACAGAGGGTCTTCTTGCGGGGAAGCAGCCTTTAGTACCAAAATTGAACGTTCAATGCGCAAACTACACGAAGACGATGAAAGAAAACAAGACATGCGCATTGTCTCGTCTTCTTTCATCCGTGCTTCGTGTAGTTTGCGCATTGTATGTTCAAGTAGGATATACCCACTCGCCCCAACCTATACTTTCTTTAGTACTAAAGAGGACGTTATACTTCGGGTTGCCCATTTTCGGGTTTTATATTTTAACAAGAAAATGTATTCTCCCGGGATACAACAAGATTTCACTGACGCCATATACGTCACAAAAATGACACCAGTACGCCTTTGCCGAAGCGACCCGCCAGCAGGACGTCGCTCGCCAAGCACACCCACCAGTGAGCCGCGGTCCCGCGAATCATGCTCAGCTGTAAGATTTCGCTGCACATTCTACTTGCGGGTTTTACCGACTCCTATAAAAAAGGAATCAACCACATTTTTTTTTCTCTCCCCTGCTTGCACTTGCCGCTGAAAGTTCTCCGTGACTGGTCGGCCGAGATCATTTTCTTCGCACACTGTCACATGTGTCGCCAAGTGGACCGGACCGTGTAAGAACGCGCTGCAACCCACGGCCAAGTTTATAACCAACGCACGCGCTACGAACCGAAAGGAAATGCCGTGCGCCCGGAATTACATGATAGCTCAATTGGACGCAGACGATGGTTTTCTAACGAGAGGGACCCAGGCTCGATTGCGACAACGGAAAGCGCTTTTTGTTCCTTTACAATCGGGTGCACCTGTTTGGTGCCCTATCATTGTCATTACTCCCTGTCATATCGGATTTGCCATTTACCATGTATGATGCCAAATAAACGTGATTTCACTGTTCCCCGCCGCTCCTAACCCCGTACCCCTCGGAACTTTAGTATGGCCCAGGCGTTACTTTGCCGTTTTCATGGCGGGCAGATCTCAGGTTCAATTCCTGGGACCTCCCTAACCACATCTTCTTCCTGAGGCGCCCGCTGCCTCCTCGCCACTTTTCTTCATACCTCAAGGTTTTTTGGTGCGATGGACAGATAATGGGCGGCCTGAACAGTTACGACGTTAATAAGGAATAAAATGCCCAGTACACCACAAAAATGTTGCACAGCGCAAAAGAGAAAACGCAAGAGCGTGCGCAGTCTTCAGCTGGGGTTGCAAAGTCGTTTTCGTACATTTACCGAGTGATTCCTCTCAGCCCAGGATGCGTTCCCCGCATCGCAAAACTGCTTTCGTGAATGCGGTCTTTGTGAAGTGTACGTGGAGCTGCCCGATGGTCACATCAGTCTAAAGCAAAACAGATTTTGGGGACGAATGATCGGACGAATGTAGAGCGAAATAAAGAATATATAAGCATCGACGAACAAAGAACGTGTCGTGCTCTTCTACGAAGCGGATCATTCTGTCTTGCTTGGCGTCTCACAGCGCGCGATCCATTCATACCAATTTTGAACCCAGTAATGAAATGGCATGTTTTGCTTCCCGGTGCGCTCTTGACTTCTCATGCTAGACGTAGCAACGAAGGAGAAGCAAGGCCACACCAGTCTCCGTGCGGTCAAGAAATAATAGAATGGCTTTAGAGAACATAATGTCGCTGTATCTACAGTCTGAATGACCTGCTCTTTCTTTCCTCCCGAAGTCCAGCACCGGAAGAGAACACAGCTTTCTTTCCTTCTCACCCATATGATACTTTCCTGCTGGCCGCGCCTTTTGTCATCTTGCTCTATCGCAATGTTGGCGTTCGGTCTCATGTCGTTATCGAATTTGTCACAATGTGTAGGTTTAGTTCGCATGTGGCCATTCGGACCTCAATTCATAGGTCGTGTTGACATGCAGCGTGTAGCTTTACAGTGGAAAATGTTAAAGGATTGCACTGTATTGTACTGTTTACTGTTATACTATATTGTCACACTATAGATCATTGTACATTTTACAGGAAGAACAGTCTTCTCCGCTGAGTGCCTGCCCACCATGGCTCCATCGACTCACGTCCGCCGCTGGTATCACGGCTGATGCAGTGTCAAACACAAATCTGAGAAACAAAATTCTTCTGAACATTTCAGACACCACACGTTTTCCGAGAAGCACACGGCTGTTACCATGACTTAATTTCAAAGTCTTTCTTCCAGTTTTGTGGTCTGTTTTAAGGTGTGTGAGGCACAAGGGAAAGTAATCATGGTGTGTACATTAAAAGGCAAGAAAAAATGGAAACACGGGCAGACATCCTCTTGCTGCTGGAAAGCGACGCCATCGCACCATGACACTCTACACTTATTCATGCGATCACAGACCAGAAATGGCAAATTCAGTAACTTACTACTAGCTCTAAAGGGTCATTTTCACCAGGTCATGTTCTTCCTTCATCTCTCCTCTCTTCAACGCTGTTTTTAACCTAGACAGCGTACTTTATTTTCGGTTTTATCTGTATGCGCTTGGCGCCGCTCGCTCAGTGCGAGGCATAGCCATTATCTTTTACTATATTTTTTATCCTTTTATATCCCTCTTTTCGCTCTCGTTTCTGAACCCAGGTTTTCTGTTGATTTACATAAAAGCAACCTGACGCAAATTTTAATTACAAGAACCCCGCAATTTCTGTTTATGCACTTGTGTTTCGTCTTAAATCGTCCCAAGGCCACCTGTGCGCTACGCAATGTTGAAATATACCAACCGTGCCAGTAGTTGTACTTTGTTGAGGTCACGATACTTAGTCTCAAAGCTCACTATATTGGAAGACACATAGATGGGGCCAGTGGTCTGTCCTTGCAAGAAAAATCACTGCAGCGCAAGAAGGGCGGTTGACTGAACCCCGCAAAATCCGTGGTGTTAGGCCGAAGAGAGCTGCGCATTAAGAGGAAGCTGTTCCGTATTAACGCTCAGCACTCTCCTCAGTGCAGAATTTCCGACAAATTATTACAGGCCCGCCTTTTGTGCCTTATCTGATTTTGTCAGAGACCATGAAACATTCCTTTTAAATGCAGAGAATTTCAGTAAGTCACGATGTCACCCGCGTTGACGTCCGTAGTCCGCACCGTCGTTGTCCCTACCATATAAAAAAAATACTATCCGGCGCCCGGTTTCGATCCCTCGACCCTGCGGGCGGGACGCAATGTATATGGTGCTCTACCCACTGCGCCACAAAGCCGACACAGAATGGGACGCTACGAACGCGCCTTACATCGTTGACTCATTCAAATTACTGCTGACGAGCGCTCTCTCGTCAGCAGTTGCCACAAGTGCAACAACATTAACGTAACGCAAACTACTTAACGTCGTGCGCCCCCGGAAATTCTCTGCATTTGATCGTGCCCCTCGCGAGGGGGATGTTTCACTGCGTCTTCTCTCGGTCGCGGGACCCGTGGCGCCATCTGGCGGAGGCGCGGCACAACTCGTAGCACTTTGAAAAGATGCGGCGCCAGCCAGCTGTGTGTGTGCGTGTCGCACTTGTACAAATGGCGAGTGCATTGGCTGTCCACAGAGCAATTTTTATTGGGATTATACAAAAAAACGCGGGTTTTAAATCAAGCAGGCAAAAGCCCCAAGCGAGTACAAAAATCTTCCTGAATCACTTATGTACTAAAATTATAGAGGATGCTATACTTAAACTGGTTGGGTACAAGCTCCGAGGAAGGTGCACAGCTAAGCCTTTTCATGCCAAAGCTGCTTGAAAAAAAAAAAAAAAACCCAACGTTACAATATCGTTCGATTTTTAATCTTTCAGAAACATGCATACATATTTTTTCACAAAAAATGGGTAAAAAAAACCACATGCAGCCTTTATTTTCTTTTCTGTGGCGTGTGCACGACGCGCTTGGAAACAGCCACGCGTTGCTGCATAATCCGAAACTTTTCAAGAACAAATCTCAACGAGGCTCTCCCGTTCCAGCTGAACTCTCATGTTGGGCGGTGGAGTGTCGGATGATCATTCTTTTTTTTTAGATCAAATCCGATTTGATGTATCTGCTGCTTGTTTACCGGCTTTGGTTTGTCCCTCAGCAAACACAGGATGTTGAGGAAAAAACACATAAATTAGCAAAAAACGCATCTATGTCTGCGCAAGCAGATCGTTGTTGATTACCAATGATTCGCAGCAGGTTTCGGTATATCCGGCTATAAAAGCTGCCCACCACAGTCAGTCTCGCGAATCTTAAAATGCCCATAGATGGCAACTAATTAGTTGGGAAAACTCCTGCAGCGGAACGGGACGCCTTCTAGTAAGAAACCGAAGCGGCTTAGTTAGGGAAGACCGTTGCACGCCACAGAACGTCGGTGACCCCGCAGCGCCTAAACACGGCAAAAATAACGCATCTGATACCACAGAAAAACGCGAATAATAAATTCCAAAAAAAAAAAAACGAAAAGTGCACCGTCGCAAAACCTACGCCCAATTCACGGTTGAGACATGGATGTGCCATATGAGGCCTCCGCAGTCATGCTTCAAAACAGCCCCCTTCACAACTACAAGTCAATCGCCATTCCCCTCCGCCCCTTGAGTTGAGCGGACATAGGCGTTACCACCAGCGCAACAAAAAAAGAAGAAAGAACAAGAAGTTAGTAGCGCCGGGCTGGCCTACACCACCGCCAGGCGGATGTGGGCAGAAAAATATGGGTGTCACGCGAGTCATCACTCAAGAACGCATATATAGACCAAAGTGCTCAATTAACGAAATAAAAAGAAAACGTCTAAACCTGGAACGTTCAAAATTACAACAAAAATTAAAATGAAACAAGTTTTATCAGCTCCAAAGAAGGTTTGGTCCCACTTTGTGTTTGTATTTGTAGATGTGGCGCATTAGGCATTAGGTCATCATCGATTGCTAAGGCCACACTGCGCCACTCGGTCATTTGAGCAAGCAAACATTACGATAAAACGCCCGGTTATCGTGAATCCGCTGATGCTGCAACCGTTGGAGCGCAGCGTGGTGCGTTTTTAGTGCCTGCCAGCGAAATCCGCATCAAACCTGCACTGAACTCGGCTGGTCGCCCTATTGGCGGGTTTCTTTACAGCGATCCCAACGCGACTCCTTTCCACACCAAACGCACAATGGACTGATCAGCATACCAGCTGTTGCATAAGCTTGTTCTAAATTAATTAATGTGTCGATGAGAGCTTGGTGGTACTTCATCATGGGAAAAGATTCTAACTTCTCTCGCGCTATGCTGGGAGTAGGGGAAAGGAAATAAGAGAATAAGGAAATTTGGGTGTCTCTTTCCATGCTGCACATTATTTGACGTTCAGCTGCCCATTTGGGGAGCTATGTTCATAGAAATAGGGATGAAGTAGCGGTTGGCAAAAGCATAGGTATTGTGGAGTGACCGAATTTGAATTTATTCCCGACCATGCGAATCTTTCACGTGGGACTGCATGTGTAATAGATTGATTGATTGATTGCAGGGTTTAACGCGCCGACGCAACGCAGGCGATGAGGCGCGCCGTAGTGGAGGGCTCCGGATTAATTTTGACCACCTGGGGATCTTTAACGTGCGCCGAAATCTCGTACACACGGGCGTTTTTGCTTTTCGCCTCCATCAGAAAAGCGGCCGCCGCGGCCGGGAATCGAACCCGCGACCTCGTGCTCAGCAGCGCAACGCCTTAGCCACTGAGCCACCGCGGCGGGTACTGCATGTGTAATAGCGTTTTAATTATTTGTAATGCGGGATCTCATTACGCCTTTCTCTCGCTCTCTCTCACTCTTCCTCCCACTCCCTCTCTTGCGCTCTCTCGCTTATCTTAAAAGTCTTTTCAGACAGAAGAATTTTACTGGAGTTCACCCTTCATCTTCCCGTCTGGCCATTCCTTATTTGTCGCCCAAGTTATTCTCACTGAAGACCACCTCTCTCCACTACTCCCACTAACGCCACCTCCCACCCTCCATACTTTTTAATTATTTTTACGCTTGCATGGGCTTCTGTGTTGCTGCGTGTTTGAACGCGTCTTCCACGATTAACGATCCTACTAGGCGATGCACTTCTTGGCACCAAATGTTCCGCCTCCCGTGAAGCTCTTATAACAACGGAGCACTGCTTAAAAGCGAGTACAAGGAAGGAAAGCGATGTCAGGAGAGACATAAGAAAAAGGACTCAAGGGTACATGAACAAAATAATTTTAAGAATTAACCATGTCAAAAATTCACCACTATTTGGGTAGGAAGTTGCTAGCGTTCGAACTTTACACAATGCTTCTGATGCCGGCCTAAATTGCAAATATCGGCGACGACATTAAAGAACGACCGGCGCCCTCATGACAGCAATTTCACGGCAACGCGTTATTTCGGAAAGCATCAGATATAAAATCACCTTGGGCAAAGGGATTTCAATAAAATAAATCACGTAAAAAATGCCACGAGAAAGGACGCTTACTGTAGCCGAGCTTCTGCCAAGGATTTAAGTTCGATGAGCACGCACTCAAGAGAGCGAAGTCGTTAAATTGCGTTGTTCTGCATTGTCATTTTCCATTTTTGTCTGGCGCCCGTGTTTTTGCAAGCCGCGCTTAGGTGCGTTTCAACTCCAACGAGCAAAAAATAACAGTAATGTTAAGGTGCAATGAGGCTCAACGTCTGACGACGTGCAGGTCAGAAAGAACATGTCAGGAGCAGCTTTATCGAGCGAACGCGAGTTTGTCCTTACAAGCACAGCATTACAGGGAAAGAAACAACCAACAACACCAGTAGGCTCAGCACGGGATTCGCTCACGCTTTTGTTTTTGTGCTACCCGAGAAAACTTCCGGCAATCAAGAAATGCCATTCAGAAACTGCAGCAGAAGGCTTAATCGTTACGCTAAGGAATCGTTACGCTAAGCCTATAGCCATTAAGATCCGCTTCAGTTGAAACAACAAATATGACAGCGGGGCATTAAATCTTTCATGCCCTTGGAGGAGAAGTACCCCCTTTTTACTCTAGTGTTTTTGTTCCTCATACAACATGAAGGTAGAAAGGGAGCCCGTGACAGCGCTGTTATTAATGTTTCACAATACTGCGTGGTTCCTTAAAGCGCCCCACTAGAATGGAGCGGATTTCACGGTACCTTTTACTCACTCACTCACTCACTCACTCACTCACTCACTCACTCACTCACTCACTCACTCACTCACTCACTCACTCACTCACTCACTCACTCACTCACTCACTCACTCACTCACTCACTCACTCACTCACTCACTCACTCACTCACTCACTCACTCACTCACTCACTCACCTCACTCACTCACACTCACTCTCCCACACTCACTCACTCACTCACTCACTCACTCACTCACTCACTCACTCACACTCACTCACTCACTCACTCACTCACCCTCACTCCACTCACTCACCACTCACTCACTCACCACTCACTCACTCACTCCCTCACTCACTCACCTCACTCACTCACTCACTCACTCACTCACTCACTCACTCACTCACTCACTCACTCACTCACTCACTCACTCACTCACTCACTCACTCACTCACTCACTCACTCACTCACTCACTCACTCACTCACTCACTCACTCACTCACTCACTCACTCACCTCACTCACTCACTCACCACTCACTCACTCTCACTCACTCACTCACTCACTCACTCACTACCACTCACTCACTCACTCACTCACTCACTCACTCACTCACTCACTCACTCACTCACTCACTCACTCACTCACTCACTCACTCACTCACTCACTCATCACTCACTCACTCACTCACTCACTCACTCACTCACTCACTCACTCACCACTCACTCACTCACTCACTCACTCACTCACTCACTCACTCACTGAGCATTCACTAACTCTTCGACAATCCCGTGGTTCAGCTTCACAACACTGGACCCGATTGACCAATGCAAACCGTCCGCGGTGGCTCAGCGGCTATGACGTTGTGCGGCTAAGCGCAAGGACGCGGCTTCGTTCCCCGGCCACGGCGGCCGCTTTTGTGATGTAGGCGAAAAGCGATAGAGAGGGATAGAGAATAAATATTTGTTTATTTCTCGAGCAGAAGCTTATGTGTAGGCCTCGCAACGTGGAAGGCCATTTCTGGTCCGGGGTGCCTTGACTTTGGCTGGCCATTCTTGCTCGGGTCACCACTTTGAGCTGCATATCTGGGTCTGGGCTGGCGAGGGAAGCCCTCCACTGCTCGAAAGTGGGGTTAGGAAGTAAGGGCAAGTCTGGAGTACGTTGGAACTCCTATATCATATGGTACAAGGTACCAGGCTGGGGACAGTAAGCACAGAGGGGGATTGTTGGGTGTGGATGATGAGCTGGAGGCGGGTGGGATGTGGGTATATGCATAGGTATTCGTCTGGAGTGATCGCCAAGTTGTAGCTTCCTCTCTGTAGAGGCGTCTGTGTGGCTGTGGGAGGCTCCTGCGGTTCGTAATCGGCGAGAATGTCTATATAGCCACTCAGTGGGTGGGGTTGATCTTGGAGTGGTAGGCGTTTGCCACCGCCGGCAATGGTGCGGTGTATGCAAATCGCGAGACGCTTACGTGAGGCCGCTTCATTGCCGGGAATGGCAGCATGTCAAGGATCCCCAGACAATGCGGATTTAAGGGGTTTTCCGCGCAGTTTTCGAGGATGAGTAGGGCTGATAAAGAAATACGTGGCCAATGTGGTAGTTTCTGCACGGCAGTCTGCTGAATCGGTGAGGGTAGTAACTGGTTTAGGGCCGGTATGTGACGGCCAGGGCATTGCCTATTTTCTCACCTATATCGATTGGGTTAGTGGTATTAGTAGCGGCATTGATGCACTGGCCAGTATGCGAACTACGCAAGGCCTACGTGGCCGGCGAGCCCAGGGTAGAGGGGAGCATCTGTGTATATGGCGGTGGGGTCGTCACCGTATCGCGAAGTGAGGGCTCGAGCCCGGTGGGTAATGTGGTAGTTGGTGGGCATATTACTGAGGTATTGGGGGCCCACCCGGATGCAATCTCCCAGGGCTAAAGGGATGCGTTTTTTTTTGTTCCCTCGCGGAAATAGGGTGGTGTGATGATGGTATAAGGACTTGACGACTTGTGGAAGTCAATTGCCAGGGCGCCGTAGTTGAGCTGAATTATGGGCTTCTAGCAGCTGTTCCCAAGTGTTGTGAACTTCGAAAGCGAGTTTTGTGTCGCAGTGGTAGTGGGGCAGGGCAAGCGCAGTTTTGTACGCTTGGCGAAGCATGATGTTGAGCCGAGCCCTTGATGGTTGTTTTGAGAGCGAGGTATGGGGTTCTGTAGGTAGTGCGGCTAACATGCAAAGCGTGCACTATTCGTAGGGTATCTTCATGCTTTGAGGCCTGGAAGGCAGTAGGAAGATGCGTTGCAGCAGGTTCATCAATTGCAACAGGGCTTTATGCTAGTGGGCAATCTGGTGCAGTCGAGAGGCGTTTTGGGTATTGTGACACCTAACACCCGCAGGTGCAGGACGTTGGGGACTGGCTACCCTGTAATGTTCAGCTGAGGTTCAGGTATACCTCGAGCAGATTTGGAGAAGGCTGGAAGTGGAGCGTCAGAAATGCCGATTTTTCTGGTGCCACTGGAGGCCTCGTGTCTGGAGGTAGTTTTAAGGGGTAACGGTAAGACGCTTGCTGCGAGGCGTCTTGATGCTTTCCAGTGAGCCCGTAGACGTCCAGACGTGAGTTATCCGCATATAAACGCATGTTTATAGTGGGAAATTGACTGCAGTTTCGAGGAGAGGCCCTTTATGTATCGCTTAGTGGCCTGTCTATAGCAGTGACGAGATGATCAAGCCATGCGGGGTACCTTTCGCTTGAATAGTGAAAGCGGATGATCGAACGCATCCAGACCAACAGTTTGCAGTACATCCATTAAGAAGGCCTTGCCGTCATGCTGCGCTCTCCGCCTCCGAGAGATGTAGTCCTGCAAGTAATACCGACTGTGAAACCTTATCGATAACACCTTTGATGTCCAGAGTGAGTATGCAGCGCATGTGAGATGACATGACGGGATCTATAATGTCGGACTTACATTGGATTAAAATATCCTGCGTGGACAGATTGCAAAAAAACGCTCATGGGTACGAGATTTCGGAGCACGCCCCAGGAGGTTGAAATTAATCCGGAGCCCTCCACTACTGCGCGCCTCATCGCCTGTGTAGCGTTGGCGCGTTAAACCCCCACAATCAATCATCAATCAATCAATCAATCAATCAATCAATCAATCAATCAATCAATCAATCAATCAATCAATCAATCAATCAATCAATCAATCAATCAAACCGCTATTCAAACAAATTATACGAATGACGCAATATGCTTACATTTTTATTCCAAAAATGTGATCTGCTTTGTGAGGAATGTAGAACGTCATGCTCCAATTACGTGAGGCCATAGTAGAGAACGGACGTTTGAGTCAAATTACATACTCGATATAGCCATTTGTAAATTTTACTATTGCCTCCATGATTTGGTTCCCTTAATGCGTTGTGAAGCTGTGCTCTAGGTTTGGCCTAAAGCGACGTCTACTGATATGTTTTTTGCTAGGTGTTAAATAACCCTAATATCAGCCTAACCAACCCACCATCCATCGCTAAAAAGCAGTAGAAAGAACATACTTTTTTATTTGCATCCTTCTTTCTCACCGCGCTAACACACGCGTGGTTTCTTGAAAAGGTACAAGGAAATGTTTTATATCTTTTCAAGATTCAAGGTGAAATATTTTGCTGCTTTCCCAGTTTGAATGGGTAGGGCAGAGGAAAAAGGCTTAGTGCGCAACTTGACGGTCCCCCAACCCTTACAGTGCAAGGCGGCAGCATGGGCAAGAGAGAGTACCAGCATAAGTTTTATTATTCTTTATTTATTGTAGGGTTTAACGCGCCGACGCGCCGACGCAACGCAGGCGATGAGGCGCGCCGTAGTAGAGGGCTCCGGATTAATTTTGAACACCTGGGGATCTTTAACGTGCGCCGAAATCTCGAACACACGGGCGTTTTTGCTTTTCGCCTCCATCAGAAAAGCGACCGCCGCAGCCGGGAATCGAACCCGCGACCTCGTGCTCAGCAGCGCACGCCTTAGCAATGAGCCGCAGGGGGGGTGGGGGGGCCGATGGTTGAGCCCAGATACATCAAAGAGCACAGTGGGGCTCAAACTAGAAATAAATAAATGTGTATAAAGGTCGCAAGATTAATACAGATGGCAAATACCTCAAATACATGTGACGTTTATGATGCTTTAGAACACTAGAAGCCTTAAAAAATAAGCAGAAACGACAGCCGCTTTGGCCAAAATTCAAAATAAGAAAGCGCTTTAAGCATCTTTTGGCGTGCTACTGTTACGTAACTCAATGTCCATCAAAGTTAGCGCGCTGAAAATACGAGGTAATGTATCCCATAGTGTCTCCGTTCCCATACCTTGTTCGGCACGTACAGATTCTGCGGGGCTCGTTTCGTCTGCTAGGATAGACGTGATGGCTATTGTCGAGAGCCTCTAAATCTTTCAGGTTTGTGATGTTTTTCTCGGCTTCCCTTTTTTACATTCCAATTATTCTAAGATTACACAAAGGGATAATGTTATGAAGGGGTAATCTATTTACGAAATCACACCCAGATTTCTTAAATAGCTCAGCTGTATGATCCAAGCATTTTTGTTATATATTACACGCAAAGCGCTCCACTGCAAAAGGCAAATGTGTTGCTTGATTAAAGCAGTGGTCGTACCCCGCACCAAGTGGGCGTAATTCAAGTGCGCAATAAACAAGGATCTATGCAACCGAAGCTTTACTTTGGTAGGTAGCAAGTAACGATAACGGGTGACCGGCAGTTTGAGCAAGTTTGTTCCGTACTCCCTAAACATGATCATACCAACCAAGTTAGCGATTTAATGTAGACCCCAAAATCTTAGATTTTTAATGAACTTCAAGCGGCCTCTGCCAGATCTATGTTCTTCGGGTACTATTAGCGCTTTATTTTTGCGTCTCAACATGATAGCGGTTGGTTTGTTTACGTTGACTTTTGGATGGTTTATGAGTCACCAATGCCTAACTTGATGCGTTGCGCTATGCTTTATCAATAGTATCATCGCCGGAATGACATGTAAACAACAAAGTTACATCATCTGCGTACAGTGGCGATGGCGCGCGCGAATAGCCTCAAGTCCGGGACACTAACATACAAGACGCTGCATAGTGGGGCGGACCCCCAGGTCGCATGTTCGACAAGTGACGTCGGGATTGGAGGGCTCAGCGTCTTCAGGTTGCTGGCGTCCACGACGAAGAATGTAGGCTCGCCATTTAGCAATGACATCATCGGTGAGTGCAGCTCCAGCTCGAGCCTTATAAATAAAAACCTCGGCAGCCCGCGGCAGTCCGCTCGGCAATGGATGGGGTAAACAGGTAACGATGCGAGGAGTACTTGCTGTCCGCGTTGCTTCAGGAAGTAAAGCTGGTAGTCGGGGTCCTGAAGTGGACGGGCGGTAGTGAACTCATGTTCCAGCGACGGCGAGCGGCAGTTGAGAAGCGCGCTCGTGAAAGCGTGAGCGGCCTCATTTCCGAAGCCGCCCGCGTGTCCGGGAACCCATGTCACATGAACGTCCACATTGTCTTGTACGGAAAGTTCACGGCAACTCCTCTTAATTTGATGAGTTAGACAGCCATGCCGTGGAATCTTCTGTAGTTTTTTGATGGCCAGAAGGGAATCTGTGTAAATGGTGAGGCGCTTCCCTGTTGGAAATGCGCCTTGAGGCTCTTGTTGCGATAAGAAGTCCAGGGCCATGTGAATAGCGCGCAACTCCCGTTCACAAGACGTGGGGCACTCCTGATCATTGTACTCGAGCACCAGGCCACGGCGTACGTTCACATTGAGGGTGGTAGAAAGCAATGCCTGCGCGGTGGGTGGTAGAATCCCAGGAGGCGTCTGTGAAAATGGCCCCAGGATTGGCATCGCCACGGGCAGGCTGAGCGGATCGCTGGAAAGCGTGGGACGCTTTGGTAATCTTTCGGGTAGTAGGATTGAGCCGGCAGACATTTTCATCGCCCCATGGTTGAATCTTTGGACGAATGTTGGGCAAGTCGGCATGGTGCACGGGGGAGTCCAGCAATAGTAAACGTTGCCCATAAAGAGTCCATGTGCGGCGCCTTGAGTGATTACGCCTCCACTCTTGGATAGTCGCAGCTATTGGAAGAAGATGGGAAAAACGATGGAGCTCTTCTACTCGCGCGTGCCGAAAAAGGCCCGTAATAACACCCATGAATGCTCGGTGCAACACATCTAGTTGTTTGGTTTGAGCCTGAGTGAGGTCAAAACAGGAGGCTCCGTAGTAGGCGCGGGCAGTTAGAAGTGCTACTACTAACAAGCGGGCGACCTTCGAACCCGCACGCCCACTGCGATGGAAAATCCTCTTAATAATGAGGTGCAGGATCTTCATCCATGTAAGCGCGAGCTCTTTGAGCCATGCGTCGGCACCCCCGTTCTCGTGAAACGGTAGGCCCAAGATGCGAACCTGGCGAGTAGGTGATCTGACGATTAGTTGATCCCCGAGCTTCAGGCTCACTTTGTATCTTTCTTCCTGAGACACTCCTAGCAGAATGTACTGAGTTTTCTCAGACGATGGGTGCATGTAAGTCTGTGGAAGGTAAGCGAATAAAGTATCCAGGGCAGCTTGAACGGCCGTTACTGGTTGTTCTGTTGTGGCATGCTGCCCTGGGTTAGTCCAGATGGTGACATCATCGGCGTACATAGTAAAACGAATGCCCGTAGCGTTGTCGTCAAGGCAATTTGCAAGCCCTGTCATCTTTAGGTTGAATAGGGTTGGTGAGAGGATTGCCCCTTGCGGCACTCCTACCCTATTTGTGTAGTGACGTGGTTGGCTACGCCCGCTACATATTTCGAATGTACGGTTATGCAAGAACGCTTTTACCGTGTTGACGATTCGTGTGCCGTGATGGCTTCATGAGATACTCTGTCAAACGCCTTGCGAAGGTCTACGGTGAGCAAATAAATGATAGCAGTTTTTATCAGCCAGGTAGTCATTGCCTTAAATTCGTTCAGAGTTAGAGAAAGTTCAAAAGCTTTGTGTTTGTGATAGAGACCCAATTATACAGACACTAATTGCGTTGACGTCTTTTGTGTCGGTAGCGATGTTATTGGCGCTAAATCTTATTTTTGTATGTCGTAATGGGAATAGAACCTACATTTTTAAAGACGGCCACAATACCTCAGCTTTTGCCCGGTTTGAAACTTATGGTAGCTAAAATTTACGCGCCCGCATTCGCATAGAAGTGAGAAGGCCTGAGCAGAACTTATTAATTGTTGCTTAGTTCGAGCGCGAATTTCTTGGGTTTCTACATTCAGTAATGCGTACTCTCAACGCACTAAATGTGCGCTGAGAATTACTAGGGGCGACTTATATATCAATGTATGAATGAATTATTAAAGTTACGGGTAAAAGGCCCGTGGAAAGTTCATGGCAGTGTTCTGTACGCCTTGTTGTTCGATCAAAAGCAGCAGACGTCCCGTCCTTTTTCTCTTTTCTAAATGAACCAAATTTGCTAGTTTTTTTATTGCGGAAGTTTGCTATTCAGCATAAGGGGAAATTAATTCCGCAATTGGGTAAGCCGTATTCGGTAATTCCGCAAGCCGTACGACAACATATCATTGCATCGTTCTTTACTTCTTTGTATGACCAACGTGATTCACACATTTACTATCACCCCCTAAAACTATTAAGCCGTTCGCAAGCACCAGTATACAGCGATGCCGCCGAAATTTCTGGTAGGTGGGTATTTGAAATGCGTCAGACTTTTAGTAGTGGGACGCAAACCCAGAATTCTTAGCGCCTGGCTGATGAGGTGCGCCGTATTGAGGGTAAATGAACAGATCAATACCAACTTCGTATCTTCGTACTTTTGGAATATGATACACAAGTTAATTTTAATAAAACAATGCAGTCTATGCCAGACTCCACAAAAAAATTCCCGCATCTCCCCGAAGGGGATCGTGCGGAAATGCGAATGCATTGGGTGCACCGATGAGTGCGCTGCGAGTAATTATTATTAATGGCGTACTTAATGAAGAGAGACGAGAGTGTGAACGTAACCATTTATTCATTCATCAGCACCTGTTTGTGTTATCGTTGTACCTGACGGCCACAATCACCGCCTTGTGGGCGCTGAAGTGCACGGTCAAAGGGTATTTGAGAAGCATACGCGCGGCACAGTTTCGCGTAAAGACCAGATCAATGCAACTCCCGTGAATGGTAGTGGGGCACGTGTCGGAGCCGGCATCGCGCAACACGCCCGCCCCGCGCGCGAGCTCTCTCCGCCGAGCTCCGCGATGCGAGCGCCCTCACACGCCGAGCGCGCTCCTCCTCTCCCCTTGCCCTCCGCTACTCCCGCCCGAGCTAGCACGTGCTCCGGTTGCTAGGCGCGCCACAGCTGTTGCTAGGCGCACGCCGGCCAACGCACGACAACCCCCGACTAAGAAATGCATTCGCATTTAAAAATCTCTCTTCATATATGTGCGTTACGTCATGAAGTTCTGACTCTTCAACTTTTTCCGTTCCCTATCACTTCAGCGGTTGTGTATTGGGTAATGGCAAAAACAGAAAACATGTATATACTGCATTGATGAAGGCGGCTTTGGAGTAGTCATTATTTTCTGTGTTTTGACCATTTCCTCCATAGACACTTAACCACCGTGGCCACATAAAACAAAGTGAAGGCTACCGCAAGTACTGTGCGATGTTCTTTCCGCGTGTATATAAATCCACAAAATGAACCCCTAAATGAACTGGTCTGCCCTAAGGGGGATTACACATCTTGCCAATACTCTGCGGAGAACCTTACTTCAGGCATTCCCTTGCGGTTACTAAGCAGGTGCTTAACGTCTACGAAATGTCACTCCAATAATGGAATGTATTATTCATGGCAATGAACTACGTGAAAGAACATACGATTGCAGCTTCTCAGCTAATTGGAGAATACTGGTTACATAGCTTAGGACTGTAATGTACAGTTACCGTTTGTCGATGAGGCAGGGTGAGAGAGGGAGGAGAGAAGATCTGGCATGTCTTTGTAAGACACCTTACTTTCTTTGCACGAGCAAAACTTGGCAACTCAGAGGTGCTAATTACTCTCACGTAATATTTGTTCCATGTCGTTACAGGTGCCTCGGTATGAGCAGTGGCTCCCAAGTTCCTTAAGCAACGCGAACGCATTTTTTCGCGGCAGACTTATGTCTTTCCGTTTTTTTTTGTATCTATTGGTCGCGGTCCTCAGCTACTTTACCTTAACAAGACAGACAACCTAATAAATGCCTTTACCGCAGGGACAGAAGTTCTCAGGGCAGCATTTTCTTTTATCTTCGTTAATCCAAACCACTAATCTCGGCAGTTGCACTAACAAGAAAGCAAAATTACGCCTAGTTCATTCTCTCTACTGCCGCTTTGCATTCGTGTTTTGAACGAATTTTCTCGTTCATTTTAAGCGTGAAATAGGGGTTCAGTTTGGCTGAAGAGCGTTTCATTAGTGTACACATGTGCACACATTTTCTAAGGATGAGTCAACACTGAGGAGAAGGTAAAGAGGAAAACGTACTGGTCTGTAACGAAGCTTTCGTACGTTCTGCCTCTTTCATACTTTTTAAATCCTGCTTCTTCCGATCAGGATTTGAAGAAAACTACTGCGGCGTTGTAAAGTGTAAGCCCGCCCATTTCGCGTAAACATTTCTGTAAACGGTTTTTTTTCCTCTGTGGTTTTCAGATGTAACTAGTTGAATTTGAACTCGCTGTTACAGACAGGTGTGTTGCACATTGTCCGTCAATACTAGGATGCTAATTATATCTCGCTGGCTCAGAAATGAGACACATGGCTAGGCACTATGACATATCTGCAAGGTTAATACCTTGTATAAGTAAATAATTTGCGGAATAAAAGGCGCCAGGATACAAGTCGCACTTTTTGTCGCATGTGCCGCAGGGGACATTGTTGCCGCAATCGATCAGCTGGTTTGGTTCCTTTTACTAAGAGATAGCATCCCAATAACGTATTGACCGGGAAACGACGTGTTAGTTGTCAGCGGTGTTTAATGACCACTGGGAATTCCTTACTGGAAAAGCCGGCTAATAGTTGTATCTGATAATAGGAAGTATGCAATGGCAACTTTCGTGTCAGTGTTCCTCTCTGCGCAAAATATTGCTTTCAGAGCAGCGGTTCCAGGTAACACTAGACACCATAATTCAAAGTTCTTCGCATGTACTCTCTCTCTCTCTCTCTCTCTCTCTATATATATATATATATATATATATATATATATATATATATATATATATATATATATATATATATATATATATATATATACTTGCAAACGAAAGCCACCCTTTTTAGATAACTACTGCGGCTGTAAAGGTCATCATTCTCGCAGGAATAGATGTCTAACAGGGTGTTGGTAATGCTGCTTAGAAAGGCTGGGCGCCTTATGACAAGAACGCAACAATTTTTTTGGAAGAGGAGAGCGAGGGGGTCTTCTGAGCGTCAGTGTTCAGGAGAAGAAATGGTTGATTGAAGGGGTGGTACAGCGGAGGTATAGGCCCTAGGCCCTACTGGGTAGCCACATAGGCTGTCCAATTTCCCAGTGATGAAAAATAGTTTCCAGGTGACCAGTCAAAGAGAAGACTAAGTTCTCTAAATTGAAGAACCGAGATCTGAGGAAGAATTTTATTGGCGGTTGGATTGGTGGAAGTCTGTGTTTTTAATCAATTTCAATTGCTTGGAAGGGGTCCGGAGGAATCCTAACAAGCAATACTCCACACCATACATCACCTGTGCTACAAAATTGCCTGGATGAGCAAAAAAGCGAGCCGAATTTCAGCATGCACTGTTCCCATTTGCACCATCATTACGGAGCCCCCTTAAACGATCTGATTACGATCTGATATTCAAGATTACGTCAATCAATGCGTTCCGAAAAAATCACTCACTTAGAAGGCTTGTCACTTAGAAGGCCGCCCCATAGAACCCACGCCCTCGTCGACGACGATGATTATTGATTGAGGACCACTGCAAAATCTCAGCTTTTCACTTCTAGCCATTCGTTGACGGTGTCCCCGACAGCCCTGGCTCCTTCCGTGGCTTCTGGGGAGAAGACAGCATTAGAGGAACCACCGCAGGACGAGATGCTGCGTCCCCCGCCCACACCCTTCCTTCTCAAGAAAAGCACCTCCTCTTCGCGCGACTTCAGCAAAGTAGGACATTCCCGGGGAGTCTGTAACAGCGGGTTGCTTCCTCCAACAGTCGCCCCTCAGCCAAAACAAAGAGTCCAGACAGGAACGCCGACAACAATGCCTCACTACCCCAGCCTGTCCTGAACGGAACCGCAAGAAGTCGCTGCTCGGCTTGACCGATCAAGCATTGCGTTTGACCGGCCCCTCTAAAGACCTTTTGTATTGCCCTGTGCTCGATTTCTACTTTTGTGTTTCACTTTGACTTACTTCCTGCCAGTACATGACACCTCGAAGGGGATGATAAAGTGGCCCCCTGAAAGAACGCGTGTACCAGCAATTTCGCGAAAGGGGCTACTGAAAGGAGCCAAATTGCGTGGATGAAACGGCCTGCACGAACAAATTGTTGGTTAGGCAACATGTATAAAATTACATGTGACATCCTTCTCTTGCACGTCAAAGCTTTGTGCAGTGTGTTCGAAATAAGATATTTACCGGCCTTAGACAATTACGCAAAAAAAACTCTTCTGCACTTGGTAATACTTTGAAGTACTGGATATCACCGAGTAGGTTGATATCATGGAACCAGATGAACCGTTAGATAGCGTTCGTAGCATTCAAAAATGTCCCCAAACCGACTAGTGTGCCCAGGATGGGTCATTTCCGAACGTTTGCTGCCAAGCATCCCAGTTAAAACGGTGCCTGTGAAACAGCCGTAAAAAGTTTTCGACTGCTACCTTCGGCAAGCCATCAACATCTCAACCCGCAAAGTATGCCTGAAACCCTTATGAGCTCCAGCTACCAAAGCAAGGTATAAACCGAGAAGGGTAGTTTCTAGAATCCTCGTCGGTCACCACAGTAGCACGGTTGCTAAATCCCACCCAAAAGGCTATGTATGGCTTGCACGAGGCCCTATAAGATCCCGCGCTATAACAACCACAAAAAATGTTGGGCCAATGGCTGTGTTGCAAACAATACAGACGCTGTCCGGCGGGCTGAGAAGTCCATTGGTCGCGCGGACAGCGGTAGTTGTTAGCGAAATGGCGTGTAAGATTGATGTTATGTCACAGAGATGATAAGTATGTACAAACGTTTTCCGTAATGGTTTAAATATAGTTTAGTAGTCATAATTTATTCTTAAATAACCTATCTAAAACAATCTCCAGCATAATTATTAGTAAACTCAAAAGCGGGAGCATTCCTATGTCTTTGGAACACATTTCCACATCAGTTATCCCCACCCAGACCAGTGAAGCTTGTTCAGGTAAGAGGGGAGCTATACTGAGAACGTAACCACGCCCTTGTCTTTCTTATACTAGTGAAATTGTATCTGAAAGCACAATCTAACAGAATCACAGTTAGCTCCATTCAAGCAGTATATATTCGACCTTAAGTAAAAAAAGAAGAAAAAATGAGCCCCCCTCCTTGTGTTAGGAAGACGACGTCAGTAGCGAGTTTAGTACCGCTGTCCTAACTGCGTACTCTTAACTGAAGCCTCGCTTACTACACTTACTACAGCGTGTTTGAACACGTAACAAATAGCAAAACAAGCTTACGGCGCCGATTTTTATTTTTGTTCTTATGGCTAGTGTCCTCCTAACTCTCAAGCATATTTAAATCCTCTAATCGCGAAATACCGACATTGTTTCGTTCGCGAAAGCACCCGAAGCGTTTCCTGCCCCTAAGCCCGTAACGTTCGCGTTCTGTGTTTCAAAGAATAGAAGCAATAACTAGTTTCTTCTACGAAAGCTTTTTATCTCCATGGTTATTCGCAGTGTGCCGCCTTCATCGGCGACCGAGTATTATTCGAATGGCTGCTGACGCCACCACCATCAAGCGGAATATGGCTGACAGTAAACGCAGGGGTTATGCCATAATTTTCTTTATCTTGGAGAGCGGGGATAATGCGTGCAATTTTTCCAAGCAGAAAACTATTCACGTTGAAGTCACACTGCTTTTTTACTCGCTCGGGCCTTGCTGCCCTCGCGTGACCCTGCGAGACTAGAAGAAGACCACGTATTACAAGCGGCAGAGGTTTTAAGCAAAGCGTTGCACTTATTTATAATGGTGGCCTAAAGGGGCTACTTTGTAACGCAAGGCGTACTTAAAGGTCGGATGAGAGGATTGGGCGAAAAAGAAAAATAGTGAGCCCAACCTTTCTTTTTCAACGTTTTACATAGTTTCATTTTCCCGTTTAAGCGTTTGCCCGCTCGCAACAAAAAAACACCCTTTGAAATGAAAGACGGGTACTCCTAGATTTCTCGTCTACGTTCTTCAGCACTGCATTACCCGCCCGAAAGGCATGCGCATGGAAGAAGGTGCATATACCTGACGAAATTACGATGTCTCGACGTGCTCCGCTACCCTTTTATTTCACGCAGACACAGGGTCGACCACCCCGAAGCTGGTGCAAAGTTGCGGCGTGAGTGTTCGCGGCACACTGCAGAAAGCCCTTTCGTGGCTGCAACTCGATGTACTTTCGGAACAGCGGCGTGCACAAGAATTGGGAGAGCAATCGAGGGAAAAAAGGAGGCGCAACCGATGCACGCACGACATCCTATTTCGGGACGTCGCTGGCTCCGTAGGAAACAGGACCTGTGCGTGCCGTTTTCTCGGATCCGTTGTCAAGGGAAACAAATGAGATTCGCTCGACAGAACATCACTGGGCGAAGAAGCATGGGAAGTCAACGTACGGGGTAAGTGGATACGGCCTCCCCGAAAACGCGCACGGAACGCAGAGAGCATTGGATCTTACGTCATGTGTCACCGTAAGTTTTCAATGTCCTCGAATGACCGAATTCGTCATTCACCCAAATGCGCGAGAAGTCGTACGTAGCATGATGCAGTGTAATTTTTTCACGTGTGAGCAAAATAAGCTGAAGCATAGATGCTTAATTCGGTGATAAACTTAAGCGAAATGCAATATTATTTTCCATTGCTCCCTAAAACATAAGTAGAGCGTAAAGCCTATGCGGGTGGCGTTTCTAGAAAAACTCGCTACATTAAGAAGAACAGACGAATGCATATCCACTCATTTATCTGTGCACCTCTTTTGTAGGCAACAATGACTGCATTGAAAAGTCTTCTATCAAACTGGCCGACCTGTTGCAGTTGCACCCGGCAGTTTGGTGTAACACAACCCTGGATTGTGGGGATAGTTCGGCAAGCTAAAATCACGAACTCACGTGAGGCGAAGTTATGTCATCCTGCCGGTAAAAGTTACTGGCGAAGGGGGAACGCCCAGTCAGGCAACAATATTAGCGATTAAAACCCCCCTCCATTCGCTGTATGCAAAACGCGCAAAAACACAGCGTTCGTTTCTTTTAGGAATACAAATTTGAAGGCCGTAATAAAGAAATGCGAATTTTGCACTTTCTATATCCGGTATTCTAAGCTACAGCCATAACACCCTCGAAAAATATTTCTGGCTGCGTCACTGGCTGAGTGGAACCTGCGTGCTCTCTTAATCATAATTACCACTGGTCTTCGCTGTCTAGCGGAGTTTTCTACCGCAAAGTGGCGGTTATGAAATCGTATGCATCTTTCTACGTTCTACCACTACTTCACGTTCTAATTCTTTTTCGCTGAGAAAACGCCGTTTCTTCTATTTTTCTCGCCCTCTCGGTGAAAGTTTGGTGACATACCAGGCGATGCGCATGACCCGGGACCGGGAACGCAGAAAACCAAGGCTACCGTATGTGAGTACGTGAAAGTGAAAGTAGGACGGCAGCCAGATGAGCTCACACGAAAATTTTTGCTCTCCCTTTCGCGTACAGGATGCTATAGAATGGGCGCAACTATTCAAAATGGCGCGAGCGCTTCGCGTAAATCCCTCATGTAGACATTTTGTTTAGCTAATGAAGTTAGCAAGCTCGCTCGCGCTCACTTCAAAAGTTCTAGAAATGCAATGAAGAAAACGACGTGGCTTATTCTTCAGTGCCTGTAGTAGTAAATAAACGGCGCTTGGGTTTGTGGTGAGATTTACGGCCATGGTCGGAGTAATGAGCCGACTTTTTTTCAGCGTCCCGAGTTTGCTATTGGTTTCCCCTTTCTAGCGGGGTGATGACGTTTTATCGTACCATAAAAGTCTAATCTACGTATGTTTTGCACTCTTGGTATAATAATAGCGCTGCTTAGGGCAGGCACAAAAACCTTTTTTTCCTGTTACAGGTAGTAACTGTCCTAGGCAATATTCCCCTCTCTGCTTTTCGTCCACCAGCATTCTAATTTTGTCGCCTCGACAGCCATGAAGTTAACTTCTTCTGTAGTACTCTTAAATGCCAGGGCTTCTGGAAGCCGAATATTTCCCTCGTGTAGATTTGGATGGATACCCTCACATTCTAACACTGTGTGCCTCATAGTTTGTTTCCTTTCCGCAGACCACGCATATCCCATCATTTCCTGAATACTTCCCACAAAGCTCTTAGTTCGCAAGCAACCTGCTCTAGCCTCAAAACGCAAAGCAGTGCCCTGTGAATTATCGTAGAAATTTTCCTTTCTGATGTCCCTTTCTCAGCTGATAACTTTGTGTCTTAAGTTAAGGGAGCCCGTCATACCTCACGCTTTCCTCGTGGAATATGGTGGCATTAGGCTGGACGAATAGCAAGCGCCTAGCGCTGGGTTGCACCGGCGTGCCAAATACGCGGACGTATACCTACATCACCTGGACGCTCACACCGGGAGAGTTTAGCGTCAGTTGTGTGAACCCCTCGTCGCACATCCGCCAGCCCCGGCCTATTTCGTCGGTCGTATCGCTGCATACGTTGGTAGATGCGGCGTCTCGCACTCTCCGCAAGTCGCTGGGCTCGAGCGGATTATGATTTAGCACACGTGAGTGCTCGTGCATCTGAATGCTGTTCTTAAAACGCAAAGGTTTAATTAAGGACTGGCGCTATGGCGACATACGCTTTCTGCGGTTACGGACGCTGCTGCATTTAGGCCCCGGAGTAGTTTAGGCTTACAAAACAGGATAAGAGCTACACAGATGCGCCGTCAGTGCATTTGACTGGCATCGCTCGCGTTTGTCAGGCCAAGCCAGGACAGACAAATTTTCTTTCTTGCAATGGCCGTTGTTCAGCCAACCCACCCAGAAAACGAGAATTTTAATGCGTTAGCATTCCCAGGCAACTCTTCTCAAACATCATTACGGTGTATGTAATGATTACGTAACGACATGTACTCCATGCGCATACATGAGGCGTATCTGGCATTGTTTAAAGAGCCCAATAATTTTTAATAATAAAAAGCAAGCCATAAGAGCTGGCGCTAGGACTACCTGTCAGCATGTCGACGCAGAAACTCCTACATTTAGGAGTTGGTCCCCAATAAAGAGGGTGTTGTTTTTTTTCTTCTTTATTGCCGTTTGGGCACAAAAAAAATACTACACAATCAGCCCTCACGGCTGAGAAAGGAAAGACACATACAAAGAAACCACCGAGCTTTTAGCTGGCGGTTACGTTTTTGTTAACTTTTAATACAGCTAGTTCGTTCATAGCAGTGATCATATCATCATCGTACACCAGCTTAACAAAAACAATCCTGGCCAATCCCCCAAGTGGGTATGCGCCACAAACTGCGCAGGAGGCCGCCTGGTTTCTTGTTGCGGCAGGAAACTAAACATCCCCTCGCGAGGGGCACGATCCAATGCAGAGCATTTCCGGGGGCGCACAACGTTAAGTAGTTTGCGTTACGTTAATGTTGTTTGCACTTGTTGCTGTTGGTTGTTGTATCGTAATTAAATGAGGAGACGTAATTACGTGGTCACGTGACATCATTTATTAGCAGGTGGGTAAGACATCATTTATTAGCAGGTGGGTATGATTATTGTGGCGCAGTGGGAAGAGCACCATGTACCTCGCGTTCCGCCCACAGGTAGTGAATGCATTGTATCAGCAGCTTCTTGACGTAGTTTGAATGAGTCAAGGATATAAGGCGCGTTCGTAGCCCTCCATTCTGTGTCGGCTTTGTGCGCAGTGGGTAGAGCAACCATTTACCCTTGCGTTCTGCCCGCAGGGGTCGTGGGATCGAAACCAGGCGCCGGTAAGTATTATTTTTTTTATATAGTGTAGGGGGAGGGGTGCGGACGACGATGAACAACTAGAACGGGTGACATCGTGAATTAAAGAAATGCTCTGCATTTAAAACTTCGCCCAATTTACACACGTGCTCTACAAAGTGGTTGCCCACCAATTTTGCATTAACGTCTGCTATTCTCACATCCATTCTGCTTCTCCCAATGCTATGTAAACCCAAAAGAATCCACAAATCGTATGGTAAAACATCAGTTTTCACATCAAGGAAGCGGATTCCCCGTGCCGTGATTGGAAGATCTTTTTTTAAGGTACGTTGCAAGACATCCCGAAAGATAACGGCGTCCCAACAGTCGATGAATACGTGTTCAACACTTTCTGGTTTTTTACACAATGAACATTCAGCACCCCATGGCAAAAATAAACCCTTCTCTAACATCCATGTTTTAATGGGGAGTGTATTTGTATGCAGTTTAAAAAAGAACACCAGGCACTGTCATTTTCTTTACTCTCAACACAGACGACTGGGCGAGTTGGTACATTGTCTTGCTTGGTAACAGCGCAAATAAAACAGGACACAAAAGGAAGCTGTGTCCGTTCCTTCTTCGTTTTGTGTCCTGTTTTATTTGCGCTGTTACCAAGCAAGTCTTTACTCTCCGTCGTACATCATGTCCGGAGCCAACTTTATATAATAATTTATACATCGTCTCAGAGCACAGACAATAGATAAGGTAACTGGACAGTTTTTTACCGTTCACAATTGACAAAAATTCAATACGCGTCATTAAAAAACGGCAACAGGAAACAACTTCTCTCAAAAAGAGACTAACTGAGTAACGGGTCACATTCGCTGACGAGACTATGAAGTTGGGTAAAGCACTTTCGAGCGTTTGCTGCGAGAAGGTGCGTATAAACGGATCCCCCTGATCCCTTAAAAACAAGAAACGAGAAACAAGTTGTCTAACAAATAGATGTGAGAGTGACAGCCCTCCCCATTGTACTTTCCTAAACAAGTTGCTCCTACTCGTCCTCTCATAAGTTGATTGCTAGACAAATACCTAAAAAATGCGGTGAAACTTTTGAACATTTAATCGAGCGCAAGAGAGAGCCTGCATGATATACCAAAGTTTTGAGACCAGGAAGATATTACAAACTGTTGCGCGCGCATAGATAGAAAGGCTGCGGCCCTCCCACTTTGCTGTTGAGCGCGCATTGTCTGAGCTCTTTCAGCCCAGTACCCGTTACTATCTCGATAAATAACTAAGGGGTACTCCGAGATAAGTGGCCGATTCGGTTGACCATGAGATGCTGTTAAAGATACGCGGGGTTTCGATCCACTCACCGTGCCAAAGCCCAACACACTTTTTAAGGTTGACTGCGCTATACGTCATATCGCAATATTCTTGCGTAATGTTCATTGCATTAGTAACACTCTCTTGGTTATTACAAAAAAGGCAACATCATCGGCGCAAGCCATCACTTTAACCTCACAGGATTCAAGGCAAAAACCTTGCACGAGAGGACTTTGAATGATTTTTACACACAAAAGTTCAAGGTAACAGCGCAAACAGGAGTGACGACGGAGCGCAGCCCTGACACACCGGGGCATGCACATCGACAGGGGAGGTCAGGTTCCCGTTAATAAGGAATTTGGTTGTGCACTGCTGATTGGCCATTTTAACCCCGTCTAGAATTATTTTGCCTGTTCCTACATGTTCCAGTATTTTGAAAAAGACGTCGTGACACACCTTGTCGAACTTCTTTTCAAAGTCTACCTACAACATGGCTACCGCGGCGTGTCACCGCGGCGTGTCACTGCCAAAATCGTTGGCGTCCATTGTCAGCTCATCGGACAGCGCAGACCGAAGCAGCAACTGAAGGGAGCAGCGGCGCGGTCCTGCTTTATCTGAAGTGGCGAGGAGGAGCGCAGAGGATAAGCCGCGCGCACAGCTGTTGGGAGAGAAGAAAGTGACATTATCACAGCTGACGTGGAGAGGGTGAGAAAAAGAGCAGCGCACACAGGTGGTGTAGAGAGCAGGAGGGGAGAGAGTGACGTTATCACAGCTAGCGTGGAAAGGAGGAGAGGTGCGGACGGACGCCGGAAGGACAACGAACATAGCCCCGAGCAAGAGATGCTTTGCATCTAAAGGAGATAGACTAGACCTACGCCGGCGACTGGAAACAGCGCATCGGAGGGAGTGAAAATGTCTCTCTCGCAGTAGAGCGCAGACGCAGTGAACAACCACGTGAAGCGCAGCTCAAGTTAGAACGTTGGGCAGGGGGGTTTGAGGTGTGAGCGCAGCACCATCAACGTAGCAATGGCAAACACCGGCCGCACTTTACAGCTTTTGTGGGTAAAAATCTGTACGGAGTCTATGGGGGCGCATTTTTTTCACCTCCAACAGAGAACCACCCGCGCGGCCGTGAAACAAACTCGGACGTCGTGCTCAGCCCGACAAAACTTCCTTCGCTCCCCACAACATCAAACCGTTGATTTGAATTCTGGCTGTAGTTCTTCCGAAGACCGTGAAAAGCAGGTGTTGCAAGTACCCGTGTATAGTGGAAAGCTTCACTGGTGATTCGTGAGTACCTGGTGCGAGACAGTTGATCGAGGACGTTAGTACGCATCGGCCGCAGAGCTGGGGGTCGGGGGGGGGGGGGGGCCCGACCGTCGCCACTAAATAGGGTACTTCCTGTCTCCGACAGTTGGGGCCCAGTTATCGGACTCTGTGGGTGAGCGGTACCCGTGGCAGGGACCGCATATTTGGCAATTGGCACTGTCTGATGCTCTCGCTGAGCAATCAGTCTTGGAAGAGAGTCAGACAAAAGGATTGGAGCAAAATTGCGCCCCCCATTCCCACCCTTCTTCCCATAACCCTTCCCGATGTCCAAGTTCCCGTTCCCAGCAACCCACCCTATCCGGCTTTTTCCTAGGGGGGACAAGGGGGGTCCCCCTGGGCTCGTCCCCCTGGCGGGTGGGTCGCAAGAAAGCTTTCTTCCCGTTAATTTCTCTCCACCTTCGGTGGACAAATTCTCTTTGCCGGTTGGCCCTTTTTTTGTACTGTTGCAATTGGGTATACCGGTTATACTACGGTTGTGCCGGGGAGCTACTGATGGCTCCATTTACTCGATGTAGTTCTTGCATTAAAATACGTCCTCTTAATCCTGACGTATTCCACATAGTGCGGGCTGGGGGTCGGAACCGAACGTTCCCTCGCATCATCTACCAAAATTTGTCATCCTGAGAGGCGACGCCGGCTGACACAAGCGCAGCGAACGGTTCTTGCCGGCGCTTAGGGCGGGCAAGTCTTGGTCACAGCTTCCAAAGAAGGCCCTCTGGACTGAGGGTGATTGTAAATATAAGTTCATTTACTTTCTTTTTTCCTGCTCATATACGCCGTTGACTTTGTTTGGCCTACTTCCACAGCACAACAGTTTGAACTAATACGCACTAAACTCATGTGTCACATGTGCACGCGCGAGGTATGGCATATTAAAATGTATTCGCGTAGTTGGAACCATCTTCACTTTCTGGAAACAAAATATTTTCGCACTTCTCCAGCAACCTGGAAGCCAAGCATGCCAGGCGTACTTAGAAGACAAAAATTGTAAATGGCGACTACGACCTCCCTTTATGTCTTTATCACTCCGCGGAGACTTCCAGCCTGCCTTTCGTGCCAAGCGAAAAACTGTCTTGTGTTTCGGTCACACAGCACATCGGAAACTGCTTACATACTGTCTGAACCCTTCCGGATCTCTTGCTGCTTTTCTCTTCCTTGACTAAAGATGTTATAGTGCCTTTCGAATTTGCTGTGTCTTTCGGCTTCTAACTATTAGTAACATCAAATATTGTTTTCCTTTGGTGTTTGGCGGTATAAAGTGTAATCTAAACATAAAGGGACGAAAAACATTCTTTTTATGTACATTCCTTGCGGCGTGACTGCACTCGTTTTGTGGCCCTGGGCAGAATGATCCAAGCGGTTCCTAGATATTGCAGAGAGATTCGCACTAGGTGCGTGCTTTTGACGGCTAGCACCGTTTTACAAAAACCGGGTTTTCCTAGATGTATGGCTCGAAGCGGCCACGTTTGCCGCTAATGTTAACGTTTATTCTGCTCCGGAGGTTTTACACGGTTCTCTTTTGGTATTTTTTACAGGCCTACGGATTTTATGACCTGCGATGCTATGGGTTATTAGAAGCAGACAAAGCTGTCGTGAACCACGCTCAGCAGCAAAGATACGGTGCAGTCAAGTTTCATAAAAGAAAGGTCGGAGGACACAGGCAACTTTCCGAGGAGGCAAAATGTCTGAAAAGGATGATCTGTACACATCTAAAACGAAGTGCTCAGATCCGAGGCTCGCTCTCATCACTCTAAGTGAAAAGGGGCAAGAGGAACGATGGGTGATTTACAAAAAGCACCAATGTGGATGTGGTCGTTAAAGACGGGATAAAAAGGATGGTTATTGAGGGATGAAATTTAAAGCATAAAGTAAGTCCATGTACGTCCGTTGGTTCTCAATGCTCCACTTATTACACTCGGCATACGGACTCTCGACAGGGCTAGTGCGAAAAGCAACCCGACGCAAGCCGTAGCCCCAAGTGTAGCACTGGGTCAAGCATTCGCAACGCTGTTTTAGTCGCCGACCCATATACCACACTGCCATAGTCTAAACGAGACCCACCAAAGCATAATAGAGCCGTAGTAGGAGTGTCTTTGTCGGAAGCATACGATTGATGGGATGTTTTTTGTCGGAAGCATACGATTGATGGAAGAGAAGCTTAAGTATATTCATTGTTTTCAGACATTTCTGTTTAAGTTCCTTGATGTGTGAAATGAAATGTGAGTTTTCTGGTCAAACACAACACCTAAGAACTGTGTGCTCCTTGTTCACAGGAAGCGACACGCCATTAAGAGTAATGTCTGGGTCCGGATGGACCCCGTGCTTCCTGGAGAACACAACGCAGGAGCTTTTTGCAGGATTCAATTTTAACCCATTCTTGTCTGCCCAGCCGGCAAGCTTCTTGACACCAAGCTGGACTTGACGTTCGCATATTGACATATTACATGATTTAAAACATATTTGCACGTCGTCTACATATATAGAATAAGAGATTGGTTGGTGGCATGCCTTTCCAAGAGAGTTCATCTTTACTATGAAGAGAGTGCAACTCGACACGCCACCTTGCAGCACGCCATTTCTTGGACGTGAACGTTTGAAAGTAGCACAACCAACTCTTACTCTGAACGTTCTCTCTGAGAAATAACTAACAAGGGTGTACAACATATTACGCGAAACACCGAATAACCTGAGGTCACTAAGGATCCTATAACGCCAAGCGGTGTCGTATGCCTTCTCGAGGTCGAAAAAGACAGTTACGCAATACTGCTTATGCACGAAGGCATCCTTTATATGCGAGTCAAGAGCTACGAGTTGATCGTTCGTCGATCGCCCTGCCCTGAAGCCTGCCTGGCAGCTCTCGAGAAGACCATTGTACTCGAGGAAGTACACGAGCCTGCGATTGATCATCTTCTTATCCCTTAGCAGGCGCTTAGAAGTAAAAGACACTGTCAAACGTGTCCCTCTGAAACCTTTTAAGATGAACTGGGTATACTGGCCCACGTCACTTTCCAAGCGGGCCAGTTGCTGTTCATCTCGGAGGGATTCGCAGCTACTCGACCAGCTGGAACTTGCGGCTGCAACAGCGGCGGCAACGGGTTTTTGTCATTTTCGCGCCAATTCACGCTTCTGTTCAGGCTGAAACTTCTTCAGCTGCCGCTCTCCTTCCTCCAAGCGAACGGCATGTGCCCGTCCCACCGCGAGTTAACACATCCAAGGTATCGGCCTTTATTCTAGCGGAACCACACGCGGTTGTCCTTTTCGCTGAGCAGTCGTACGCATCTTATTCTCTGTGCAACACCCCGACCCATTAACCCGGACCCAAACCGCTAAATTGTGGAGGACAGCTGACAGGGCGCATTCAGCCTTGAGACTCCCACCTTTAAATTTCCCACCACCACAACGGATATGTCATGGGTAGCGGCATTAAGCATTGCTGTGCGTGCATGCACCCTCCCTCCGCCCCCAATCCGTGCACACCCATACCGGCAACCGGGGAAGGCACATTATTAGGCGTAAAATGCACCGGCGAAGGGAGAGAGACTTTATAAGCGGCCAGACCTATTATTATTCTTCCACCGGAAGAACTGTGACCAGCTGATCAACGAGGACAGTCGACGCGAGAACGTCGCTCGGAATGGCTTTCAAGCTAAGGAAGGATTGTGCTTACGCCGGCGTTCCAACGGGGCAAGTTGTTTTTAACGGGAGGAACCCGCAGCTAGCGGGCGAGGTGGAATTTGGGGCGGCAACAGCCACGGCGGTGGCAGCGGCGGCTTTCGCGCGTTTCTACACCCATTGGCTCTGCTGTTGATTCTCCGCAATCATCTGATAACGGCACTACGGCCGCTGTCAGCCGACTGCGCAACTTGGGAAAGAGGCATCGGTTGGTGCAAGGGTATAACCGTTCTGTTGTGATAACCGTTTCGGAAGACGGGTCGGCGGTGGCGAGGGGGGCTTTGAAGCGGCGCCGAGTAAATCGGCTTCACCGGAATAAAAACTGGAAGGGGGTGGGGGGTGAGGCGTACACTGCTGCGCAGTACAAATGTTGATACTGAATGGGAATTGAACCCAGAGCCTCGGAGCCTGCAGAACCTCCCAAGCACGCATTCCCGATACCACTCTGGCTCATTGGCTTTAGCTGACTTTGGCTTTAGATGAACCTAGTGACTACGTTGAGGCTTTCGGATTGGGAAAACGTCGACAACCGGTACATCCAGCTTGACGTATACTGAATTTGACGTTAGTTTGAACGTCGTTAGGCTTAACGTTATGGTAACAACACACGTTAAGGTAGAGCATAAATCCGAAAACACGCCCAGTAAGGGAGATTAGCCTGGATTTTCTTCTCACTACGACGCGTTCCAGAGCGCGTGCATGGCTTTGAAATACCCGCCCATGCGAGTGCTATTTTGTCGCCTTACAAGGCACTCGTACTGCTAGACAACGTCTGAGCACACGCATTGGTTCGAAGGGTTCAATATCGCGTGCAGCAAATTCTTCTAGGCAGCAGTCTCTTGATAGCCAAGCCACTCTGCGCTACAGTAAGCACCCTACCGATGTGGAGTCTAAAGGATCGAACTCACGAGCGGCAAAGGAAGCGTCCCCCCCCCCCCTTCCCCCCACGCGTCTCCGCCCGGAGAACCAGTTTGGGCAAGCCGTAAAACTGCTGCATTGGCCGCTCCGGCGCCGCGTCCAACATGCTGGGGTAGTTTTTCGCGCCGAGTTAGAAAACCGGAATTGCTCGACGCACATGTGTTTACCGCATAAACCGCCAACGTCATCGATGGCAGCTGCGGAAACGGGTGCGCAAAAACGTACATTGACTACACAAAGGCAGCACAGCAGGAAAAAAAAAGTATTGTACATGAGGCTTCTTTGTATGTAATCACTCACAGTGACGTCGTCATTAACGTCACAAGTCACTGAGGGCTTCCACGTATCCACAATGGATCCACGTATTGCGTGATACTAAATGTAAACTAAGGCTTTCTTCAAACAAATCCAAGAGACACCTGCAGTATAATTGTCCTGCATAAATATATCATAAGATTCTTTACGTCGGCTGGCGTAGTAGGCGTCCGCGTAGATGCCGACAAAGGTTGCGACTCTCCTGCTAGTCGGCCCGTTACAATGTTCCCTGCAATACCGGATCTTTGTGCTGGTCTCATGGTGCGAATCCCGTGAATGAAAAAATTAACTGGTTTTCGACGTTATAAGTGCATTTGTGCGTCGCGGTGCAGCCTGTTCGACCCCCAGAGCATATTTACAATCCTCAGGGCCTCGGGAACCCAGGTTGCTGGATAGAGATGCTGTGCAAACCAACTAATACAAAAACAGCCAGTGGTATTTACAGCTGTCACTGTCAGGGAAATATATAACGACAGAGAAAATAAATAAATCCTTGAATTCACGAGAGAAAAAGTTGATCTATTGGTGCCGGTAAAGGTTTTTCCTAAGATTTTGGAGACCCTGTAAAATTTTCACTGCCCGTTAATCCTATATGTCCTAGTGGTACAGGCTGTTAAAGCAGCAATGACGCAAGTATATAGCTGCCGAATGCGCATAACAAAATTGCACATACAATAATTCCATGAAATATTATCCGTGAAATAAACTTGAAATATTACAATGAAAAGCCTTGCCCTTCGGCTTTTTACTGCAATATACATAAAAGAGGTATCTTTGTTCGCTTTTCTTGTTTTGTCATAAATAGGCAAGACTATGCCCGTCCGCTTCCTCTCATTGTGCTCAGATAAATCCAAACAAAGAACTAATTAAACTTTAGCGCAGAAACGCATGTGGAGTCCTCTGGAAACTTAAGAAGCCTAATACTAAAAACAGCATTAGTTGTTAATTTCTACACTGGGTTTTCGTGCAGCAAGAGACTTAAGCGTTACTGTAATCTAAACAAATTTCTGAGCAGCACAGCCCACGAACATCTGTTCCACCGCTTGCGTTGCAACATCCGGGCTGCATTTTCGGAGTTTATGTTGCCTCGTAAATGTGCTTTAATGTACAGAAAAGGAGGAGTGTACATGCTGCTAACCTGCGCTTATTTGACAGAGGTGCATATCGTGAGCATAGGAGCGGAATGTGCACTCAATGCATCTAGAAACACAATAGGCCAATGAGGTGACAATGGCAAAAGAAGTAACTGCGCGAAATGCCACAATGACCGAAAAACGCAAGGTACGCGGCACAGACTCCCTTTTGGAATGTATTAGCGTGACTTGAAAAAAACATAGATACACAGCTTCAAACCAGTTGCCGATGTGGCACAATTTGGAACAGTCTTAATCATAACGAATCGTTAAATGAAGACTGTTTACTGCATTGCATTATATAGCTGGTTCAATTTAGGCATATATTTGTATTATCGTAGTACTGTGTTTTGTATGAGCTCCTTCGAAGTTACGAGCGTCCTTGCGCGAAGATTTTATGAGCTGCTCGGTGTGAAAGAGGCCGTATATTCTCGGAGATTGCTTCTTAAAACACATGATCTAATTTTTATTCTGACAATTTTTGATATCGCCTTCGCTGCCCATAATTTTAGAAAAGAAGCCCGTGAAGTGGCCTAAAGCTAGCTAAAAGCAGAAGTTTCTCAGTGTTATTTAAACTCGTAAAGAATTAATCGAGCGAAAAATTTTTTTGCTTGTGTCTTCCCCTCGTTCCCCCACAAATTCGATTAGAACTCTGAGCGGAAGTTCGAGAAAATATCTACAACACGCCGCCTGAGGACTACGGTGTATGGCTATAGATTAACGGGGAAAAAATGAGAAAAAGGACACACCGGCCCAAGACGTCATTCCGAGCGCCACGTCAAATAAGTGCTTTTGCACCGACGCCAATATAAATCCGGGGTCGTCGGGCCGTCGTAAATCATAACACCCGCCCTTGTTCCTTCCTCATCACTCCAGGCGGGGGAGAAAGGAAGACAAACAATTCGACGACGACGAATGCCGGCCGACGGGCACTGGGGAGGCTGTGATCAATGCCCGTCTTAGGTTCGATTTCCTTTCTACGCCTTTTGCCAAAAAAGTGGAGAGGTGCACGTCTCAGGGAGGCGAATTTGCTGCCTTGTCGGTGCTTTTACTCTAGTTGTTGTATCGTTTCGGCGGCTGGCCCGATTCGAAATTAAAGATAAAAATGCAGCCTTTATCGCAGAATGCCCGTTCTCTCTTTCCACCACGGATCTTTAGCATTCCCGGCATTTGGAACATTATAATATAAAAAGCCTGCGTCACGTTGGTGACATTTGCGCATAACGCGACGGTTCCTCTCATCATGAACGCAACACCGACGGAGGAAGACAGTAAGAGCGAAACATGTGCGCGTCGAAATTGGGACACAGCACTGGAGCACTACTTTTACATGCTCCTTGAGCGTTACAAGAAGATGAAACAATTATTAGCCTCATTTCATGGGGTGCATTCGAAATTAGCGTGACAGCAAAGTGCTGCCTCTTGATGATACTTGTTTATTCTTCTTTTTGCCAGGTTTCGTTGCGTTAAAGGTGGCGATGAATATAGCAGGTTGCATCGACATTCACACAGCACACACTTTTGCATGTCGTTCAATCACCCGATCAATTGATGGTCCTGCTTCATTCTTCCTACGACAACACCGCTACACAAATACGCTACATGCACTGCAGCGCTTCGATAATGCCGAATGAGGCGGCTGAGGACATCGCCGCGAACGTTTCTTCTTGCCGGCAGAAAGACTCCGCCTCCTTTTTCTTGCCGGGTCGGTAATCGCTTCGCTCCGCAGGCCGGCCACTCCGAACCCAACGCGTACCGTCGGGCCTACCAATGGATACATTCTCTTATTGATGGACGGACGGATAGAATGCGTTAAATGTGACCTGCACTCGAGATTATTATTACGTTTCACTGGTAATTCTGTCAAGACCCTAATGGTATACTGAAATATTAGTGTCAAGGTTGACCGCAATTGGAGGTGATGTACTTCTGGAGCTTATGGCACCCCGATTCTAGACGGAGCTTTTATAAAGCTTAGGATTTTAATGATGGTTCTTGGAGGTCATAGTAATTGGCACTCTGCATTAATTTCTGTCCCATGCTTTAAAAGAATAATCCTCGCTTCACTCTTCAAGTTCACTAGAAATTACGGGATAAAAAGTCACCTAGCCTACTTCTTAAATTGCCACTAATTTCGCGGTGGCAAATGAAAGAAATAAGTGAGAAACACAAATATGGTTGAAGGTTCGGGATGAATTCTCGTTTTTCAAAATTTCCTAAAAAGGCCATATCGAATTGGTAAACAAGTTTCGAAAACACGTATGTTCAGAAAGTTGCCCAGTGACTTTGTCCAAGGACAAGGTGGTAAATTTGCTTGCGCCATAGTCCAGCGCTGCTCTTTAGGCGTTGACTGACATGTCATCCAGTGGCGAGTTCAATGTCGCCATCTGAGCGCAAACGCAGCGTTGCTTACCCCCCGCCACTCATTTCACTCAGTGCAGTGAAGGCGGAGGGAAGAGACGTGACCAAACTTGGGGGAGCCATAAGCGTGCCTTTGTGTCGGATGCGCGCAACGCGGCCAACTTGACCTAGCGTAATTCAATCAACGAGTTCGGGGTGTCGGGTTCGGTGGATGTGGAGGCGGGAATCTATCGCCAGGCGGATCGCGCATTTCACGTCGCCGATGCGGAACCGTCATCGCCGTGATCCTTCTGCCGCTGAAGCGGAGGGCCGCTATCAGTGCCAACGTTACTATTTATGGGCTCCCTGGAGCTAAGGGCGGCTCACTGGCTCTGCACGGCCGCTGCGCTCGACCCCGTACAGCGCCGCCTGCATACGGCTGCCCTCGTCACTTTGCTGGAGCTGTGCACAGGGAAGGTCTGGCCTCTCTCCTACTTCCCAACTGTCTCTGCCCGTCGCAAACACCTGGAGATTCATAGGATCTGGCATCGCGTGGCGACTAATTAAAAGTTTTAGACAATTGCCGGGAAGACTCACTGCGCAAGACACTTAGCAGTTGCTCCCAGCATATTAAAACTTTTATATAGAGCATGGTTGAACAGCTATGATAGCCGAGACTCGACTGGGACCAACAAATAGTAGTGTTTGATAGTAAATAAGGCATAAAATCGCGCCTTGTGGCTACTTTAGGCCAGTTCTTTTTCCCTAAACAAACTTTTCGCCAGGATTACAACTATTCTCTCCGTCCATCTCCCTATTGCGATGAGGATATGCCAGGAACATTCCAAGAATTCCTGTTATCTTTCTTCACACATCTCCCTCTCTTTACAACCAGAATGCCAGAACTATAGCCGCACCCAGCGTTGGCCCGCATCCCCTAGCCACCTCTTTCACCTTGTGAGGCGAGTCTGGCTGACTAAAGCGCAAGGATACAGATTCTGTTTACGAACATGGCTGAGGAATCTAAACAACGCATTCTGGACTAGGGAATAGAACAAATACTTTATTGAATGCCTGCAACAGACACAGTGTGTTCACTTTGCCCGGACGTAGCCACTCGTCGATCCCGACGTCACCCCTGCTCACCCCGACATCACCTCTAGCTTTACTCGCTGCGGGTACTAGGGGTGCTTGAGAAAAAAAAAAGTTTATTCCCTTTCTTCCGTCCTCCTCACGATTTACCATTTCGCCAGCTCTCGCCCACATACCCGCCCTCTCCTCCAAACCTCACTCTTGAGAAGTTGGGGACCGCGCTAACATGGTCACCACCGGTGCAACTGGCCCAGGTAGTTACAGGCCTGGAAGCAGCGCGGCCTCGCGGCGTCCTGGTAGAAGTAGAGTCACCGCTCTCCCTATTCTCCACCTTATGCTCTATAAGTGTTCTCTCTCTCTCTCTCTCTCTCTCTCTCTCTCTCTCTCTCTCTCTCTCTCTTCCTCTTCCTGCACCAATAAGACATAGTCGCGTTAGGTATGAGCAGTGCGTTCGCTTGGTCTCTTTGACTGTTCCATAACTAAAAGGAAAATCGACGCGGTTATGGAGTGGTGTAACGACCAAGCGTAGTGTAAGCCGAGGTAAATAATACTGCTGCCGACGTTGATTGGACATAGTTATTTTGAAATAACTATTTCCAGCGTGCGTGGACACACCTAAATTTATATCCATGCGCGCACAGAAATTTCAGTGAGAGCATTTTAAATTAGTTTGAAGGGGTCAAATATATACAAAATTTTGTGAAGTGGGACGTACGTGGGAGGCAATAGTCACGTACCTAAGACTATCACGGGAAAACAGCCGGCGTAGCCATACTAATTGATCAATCGCTGAATTCGGTTGGCTCCTGATAACTGGAATCGGTCAGCGGTTACTGATTGGGCATGCGAAAACGCCAAAAACAGTGGAAGTTGCCCACGCCGATGCAATTGGCTTCATGATCGTTGCGTGGTTAATTTTTCTTCACGGACAGCAACTGAAAAAAATAGTCGAAGGCACTGTATACAATTCGCAGTGATCTCAGTTCACCAGAGTGCCACTACGCCTTGGTTAAATGCACACCTGTGGCGTTTGACCACGACCAACGTTACGAAAGCTCTAGGATTTCTCACAGGGTAAAGTGTTTCAGTGCAGCTGCTTTCGGGGCTCATTTAACCGCCACTGGAGTTTTTATTAAGTTCACCTATATAGCATTGAGTGTTTACTACAAGCAAAAAATCCCCTTTCCCCTTCAGAAGATCTGTGTTAACCATAAAATGTGGAGCTGGGGTGCTTGATGTAGTGGTAGGAGTAGATGGAAGAGGGATGCCTTTAATGCTAAAGAGAAGTCAGCCAGGCAGATAGCTTGGCTTACTATTTCATATCAAGATGAGAGGGCGAAAATGAGCGGAAGAAGGGAAGAAATGAAAACGCATATGAACTGCCACCGCACGAAACCTCTCCTGGAACACTACACCGGAAAAGGACAAAGTTCCGAATGAGCTTCTCTTCAATGTCGACTCTGAAGCATTAGAAGCCCTTCTAGGTTACTTCACTAATAATTGGGTCAAGGGACAAATTCCTCCTCGGTGGAAACATGTAGATGTAATGTTAATAGCGAAACATGGAAACCGTTAACAACAGAGAACTTGACACCCACTTCACTTACATACTGCGTAGGAAAATTATTTCGACATACGCTCGAAAATCCTCTCTCCACATTTATTAACGACCATAACCATCTTCCAACACCATGCATGGCTTTCGCTCACACCTACCGTTTCAGGACGTAGTCATTTAAAGTAAAGAAGACGTTCTTGACCGTATTTCCAAGGACCATAAACGCTGAATTCTGGCTCTAGACGCAAATGTGCTTCCGATAACATCAGTCACCACGCTATCTATCAGGGCCTTTCACCAATTGATTCTAGTCAGAAAGGGTACAATTACGTTGCAGCCCTCCTTGCAAAACGCACAGCGACAATTGGAATCGGACAACTGCGGTCTGCCCCTTTCAAGATTATCGCTCGTGGTACCCCACAGGGCTCTGTCATCTCTCCGCTTTTGTTCAACCTTGCCATGAAGGGCCTGCCACCATTAATGCAAGATATTTCCCCCATTGTGAAGACATCTACACACATAATCTCCCCTAAGGTCCACTACAGGATACACGAGTCAGCAAAAAGAAGCACTTCAAGTATCTATAGGTAGGGCGCAAAGATAACTTCTAGAACAGGTGGCAAGAACAAGAGCCAAATAACTTTACCAGTTTAGTAATAAAGCACTGGTGTGTCCTTCTTTCTGTTTGTAATAATTGTGTGCGTCCTCTTGTCTATAAAGGGCTCACCATTCGTGTTTTTTTCTTCGAGTAGGAGTGTGTTAATATTTTTACGGAAAGTTTCTTTCTTATAAATGATACTGTATCAACAAATCTTACTCCACTGCAGATTTTGTTGTAATGAAAATAGGAACAGGCCTTAGAAAGTGAAAATTACACAGCGACGAAGCATTGGCACTAGGAACTCTCTGGGCGATATCCCGAAAGTTGCGCCTTTTAACGCACAGTTAGATACTGACAGTGTTGTACGGAACGGCGTTACAAGGAACGGCGTTCCTGGAACTATTTCCTTTTTGGAGGAACGAAGGAACGCCACCGTTCCATTAAGGGTCGGTGGAACTGTAACGGTAACTCGTTACGTTTTTGAAGGAACGGCAGTAACGGCGTTCCTGCCGTTACATCGCTAGGATTTGGCTGTTTTTGATGCCAAGGCTCGAGTATACAAAAATCCACAAAGCGCTCCTGCGTTTCTCTTCCTATAAGATGGTCAGTTTGCCCGCCCTTCAGCCGTACGGGCTTCCTCGAAGGTCTAAGGGAGAAGAATAACCACGCAGCAGACCGCAGCTTGTGCTTGCTTTCATGCTGGTTGCTTACGCGGCGTTCGACGGGTGAATAGCATAGCCGCGAGAATGCTTTTCACCCCTTCATAGTTTGTCTGGGGAGGCCAGAATGTGCGTCTGGCCGATAGAATTGTTCCCTGGCGGGGAAAGAATAGAGAGTTTTAGCAGTGCGTCCGTTCTGTCGTATGCGTTGACCAGGACCCGGCTGGGCACTAGGGCATTCGTCGCGGTAGGGGGATTAGTTCTGCGGGCCTGCCTTCGACATGTCCGTGCCTCTGCACCCTTCCTACTCGCCCTTCCGCGCGTTCAGGAGCAGACCGGTACCGGCCAACCGGGTACCAACGTAGCCAACGAAACGGACGGACTGCTAAACGGGATCCGGACATTTCGGTGTCGGACATTTCGGTCCAGAACGTTTCGGGTGTGGACATTTCTGTGCACGGACATTTTGGTGCAACGACGTCTGGCCAGACATTTTGAGTGAGGGGATTGTCCCAGGCATTCTTTGAACATTTTAGCTTTAATATTGTAATTTCGTGACGATATGATTTTACGTTCGAGGCTTGTGCTTGCGCCGCCGTTCGTGGAAACGAACGCTAAACCCTGGCGGAGCATTGCCACGGGAAACCCAATTTCTTTAGTAGAAGGTAACAATTAACGTTGTTAATTTGGATTCTTTCAACCAGTTTTTGTTAATTTAACATTCATGTGAACAACCCTAATACTTTAAGTGTTACCAAAGTGCTTTCCTTTCACTTTCACCCAACGGTGCAAGACGCTGCTGCTTTTAGTCTATCCCCCCCCCCCCCAGCAAAACTTCCGCAAAAAAACAACAACAGCAAAACGAGGTCGATTAGGCGCGTGTGCATTTCGTTTTAATTATTCTCTCAATCAATCTCGCCTTCGTTGCATTCGGTGTCAGTGCTACTTAAAACTAACAAACCAATGAACGCACTTACGGTGGCGTTACCTAGGGGAGGGGAAAGCTGAGCCCCGCCGGCAATCATCCCCCTAAGTAGAGAGAGAGAAGTGTCACTTGTGTTTCACCATTGCGTCGACTGGACTTCGAAAACTTGAAGACGACTGTTGCCGCTCTCGTCACACTACCCTATTCATTTTTTTTGCTCCTTATAATGGGAGGAAGCGATGTAAACCTGGGGTGTCCATGATATGCGCGACTTGAGGAGTTAATTCCCAAGGGGGCGACTGAAGGCGCAGAAAGAGTGATTCCTGGAGTGGGGGCGCCGTCGATATGACCGCGACGCGCGGAAGGGCGTAGTCAGCAAACGATAGTGGCCATTGTGTTCTGAGTGGCTTTTTGGGTGGCTTTTTGTGTCACATTATAGAGGTTTCGTGCGCCCATGGTGAATGTAAGCATTTTCTCTGTTTTAAACGCGAAGTGTGCTATGTCATTGTTCTGAATGTATCACCCAATTCCTGCAAAAGCTTCCACTAAGAGGCTAGCAATATGTTCTAAATAAAAAATAAAAATCACTGCGGTGAGGCTTCGGAGACCGTGAACTCCACCATGCCAGTAGGATTTTTAGGGGAAACCGAAAATAATATGGCTGAAAAAGAAATCTGGGGTCGAGATTCGGGTGTACAAGCGAGAGGTGAGAGGGGGTAGGCGGGGGGGGGGGGGCCAGAACAAAGAATTAAATGTGGGTAAATGTAGGCTTGTAAACATTAAACGTAGGTTGGTTGTCTCGAACACAATGGGTGGAATTTGTATGCACAACCGGTACGCGCTTAATCAGCATTTAGGACATTAGAACCTACGGCTGTTTTCCAAAAGGCCCGTTTTTCTTCACCGACAATATCCTAGACAGTGTTCGCGATTTGTTTCTCGAGCGTCCGCTCCGAGAATAGGAGAGTTAGACGAAGTTGAGGAGCTCGAGTGATTTGTCGCGCACTCTGAGCTAGCGTGTAGCGGAAGTTTGGAGTTTTTTTTCGATTACTCATGTACCCAGTTTAACATACTGTAAATAGCTGTATATAAATCCTTCGTTTCATTTAATCAACCCCAACGCCTTGAGTTCGTCAATTCGACCGCCGTCTCCAAGAACTTCAACACCATCGCCCTGCCAGCCTCCTGCCAAATCAACCGGAGCCCGGGCGTTTGAGTTCCTGATCGACTCCAGACTACGGGGAAACGATGTTTACTACGGGTATTGGGTGGGGTAAATCGCATTGAGTAGGGTTCTGTGGGGGTACGTACTTATCTGTAGTGTTCAAAGGGTTGTGGCCTCTGCTCTTGTTAACTGTAGTTTGTCCGTAAAATTAGGGATTGTTTTTACAATGTAAGGGATTGGCCGTTGAACCATAGTTTCATGTGGCTTGATAGTCTGTTGGGAAAATGGCATGAAGAAGACAACGGTGTGGGTATTTGTTAATTCTAGTCGTCTGAATCGGGAAGGTTCTTCGGCCTTGACGGTAGTAAATGAGATTGTCAGGTACGCTGACATTCTCATTTACTCATTCTCATTTACTTTGTCACCCTTTGGTGGCGTATATGAAGGGATGGGCGTCGCTAGAACCTAGCATTGGGAAGTGCATGAGGGTAAAGGTAGGAGGAGATGACAACTTTCAGCGCTTTAAAATAAAAAAAAATTGTGGAAGATAGTGACCGTTACCACCCTTTCCTGCAAGACATTGATCCTGTGTGTGTTTGCTGTGACTATAGATAGATCCACGTTGTTAACCTTGCACTAATATCTTTGCCTCGATAATTTAGAATGGTGAAGAATATCGCCCTACTATGGCTACTGCGTGATGGAATTGCGCTTACCGTTCTAGCTTTACCCTTGTTAACAAAACGATAAGATTTACACAAAGCTTCTTAGAATTAGTCATCTCGTGGACATGAGCCTTCAAGGGAGGCGAATTGCTTTAAACTTTGATGTAGCAGTCATTTTTTGTTAACCTTTAGCGTTCATGTTATATCATAAAAAGATTCTTTTAACGCCAAAGTAACTTTCTATTGGTGTACTTTTGACGCCAAAAGCAAGAAACAGGTGGCAAGAACAAGAGCCAAAATAGGTTTACGAGTTTAGTAATAAAGCACTGGTGTGCCCTTCTTTCTGTTTGTAATAATTGCGTGCGTCCTCTTGTCGATAAAGGGCTCAGCCTTCGTGTTTTTTTCTTCGAGTAGGAGTTTGTTAATATTTGTACGGCAAGTTTCTTTCTTATAAATGATACTGTATCAAAAAATCTTACACATTGCAAATTTTGTTCTAACGAATATAGGAACAGGCCTTAGACAGTGAAAATGACACAGCGACGACGCGTTGGCACTAGGAACTGTCTCGGTGATCTCCCGAAAGTTGCGTATGGAGGCACGTGTAAACACTGGATAATGTAATAGGTAACGGCGCCGACGCAAACGCAGGCGATGAGAAGCGCCCGTAGTGGAAGGCTCCGATTAATTTAACCACCTGGGGATCTTTATCGTGCAGCCGAACCGCCGAAATCTCGTACCACACGGGCGTTTTTGCTTTTCGCCTCCATCAGAAAAGCGGCCGCCGCGGCCGGGATCGAACCCCGCGACCTCGTGCCAGCACCGCAAACAGTTAGATACCATAATTAATACAGTGTGTAGATGTCTCGCACATTAGCACCCCCTCCCACCACACACCCCTGCGATATTGTGTAAAACTGCCAGCCGAACGTCGCGCGTAGTACCGACAATGATTCTTTATTTTTTGTTTGCATCTGATTAAACGTATCTAGAGATAGGAAATCAAATCGGAAGGAAAGGCAGAATGATAATCAGCCCATGGCTTCAAACAAACTGAATCACCTGCAGATTTCCTCCCTTTTGACGCTACCTTGATGTTTGGGAAGCCGGGGGGGGGGGGGGGGTTGTGGCTAAATAACCAAAATTGTAGAGCCGTGGCAGGGCTGATCGAGTTATAAATAAAACCGAGAAAAATACGGAGTAAAAATAAAGCCACTTGCTCACGTATTCTCTTTCTGAGAAATGCTACAAACAATAGCACAGGCCAGTTTGAAAGAGCAGTATCAGCGCTTTCACCGCCCTTCGCGAGAGTTACGGTCAAAACCTATCCCCCGGAACTGTCCCGGGCCTGGAAGTGAACGATTATCGAAACCAGGTGAGCTCGGTGGAAGCTCCCGTGGTCCGATCGTAAACTGGGGCAATGACGGGGCACGTCTTCAATGGCCTCCTTAGCACCAAAGGCGTCGTAGAGTTCACTGTTGACCATCCCTATAAGGAACGAGTGGGGGTCCGTACGATCCGCTAGGCGACGAAGTAGTGTTGCTCAAACAGAATGAGACGTGACGGATACGGCGCTAGTCCACCTAAGTTTTGTAGTTCATTTTAGTTTCCAAGTAGTTATAACTAAACTAGAATAATTTAAAACCTAACGAGGGAAACTGCTGTAATTGAGGAACTGAGACGCCACTAAAAAAAAAAAACCGTGCGCTCCTAATAGGGAAGCAGTGCGAAGTGGGGCCCAGAAGAATGAAAGCCGTAAATGTTTCGGAATTCCCATTTCCAAGCGCGGTATTCTGCTTAAACCTGGCTCCCAATCAGTTTTAGAAGGGAGCCGATGAACCGCAAGAAAATTGGCATTCATCGCTCACTGAAGAACAATCCGAAGAACGGCTCAGCCGGGACATTTGTGCTGGGATTCGTTTTATGTCCACGAAATGCGAAGGAAAATGGGTTTTGAAGGGAGATTGTGCTGTATATGTGGCCTTAATAGGGCCTCTGAAGTATTTGGACACGTCTAAGTTAGGCCCACGGAATGAAAGCCGGAAAAAAAAAAGACCAGAAGGTTGAGAACCATGTATGCGAACCTCGGCGTGGAGAGAATAGGCAGACCGGGTGCTTTAAAAGGGGACCGAGCAGACACGAATAAATATATTGAGATAATTTAAATGCCATTAAAGATTCATTATTCCGCCCTGCCAAAGCGGAGTAGCATAAAAGAAAGTTTCGGTGATAATATTCAAGAGAGAGGTTGGCTTAGCGTTTGTGTCAAGGGAAGAGAATTAAAAAGCCTTACAAAGGGGGAACACGATTATAGGACACGTGCCTATATATGAGCGGAGTGAAGGAGACGCGATAACGATAAAGCGCAATTAAGTGCTACGTGACAGTACCAATTTACAACCAGGCGAGCGGTACGTTTCCTTCTTGAGGATAACCAGGGTGTTCAAAAGAAAAGTTGGACGGTAGCTCGATAACCATTCGAAAGCTTCTTAGCGGCATGCCGGGAAGGGCATAGTGCATGAAGACTGCAGCTAGATATGGGGCAAATAACCGGCATCGAATAAAACAATTCCCCTGCCAGTTTTCCGAAATGTATCAAGAGCGTACGCTGTTCTCACATTTCATACACACCCACTTAGGGGAATGGCCGATGACGATGACAGCTATCATAGGAAGCTCATGGACAAACACAATCCCAATTTAGCTCCTCTGACAACACAGTTAAACGTAATTCTTACGTATTTATTCAGTGGAGTTGTCACTGCAATGATGCGAGCTGCTGCCATATGTTCACAGCAGACAACCTATTCCCGGTGGCTGCGTGTTCAAAATACCCACTCGAAGGAGCACTCCCCGCAGTTCAACTGGACATGAACGTTTTCGTATTTACAATAACTCACCAGAAAGTCGTAGGCGTCCTTAGGCTTTTTCTGTCCGAAATCATGAAGCAAGCTCACGATGCTTCCAAATCTGCTCTAACCACGGCGATTGGCAATTTAGCGCCGTTGCTGAACAAGAGCAGATGATAAGCCACCGGTAGGTTCCGTCGGGTCCTCTAATGTACTTAAAGATTTACCTTTACACACAGACTTTTTTCTCTACGTATGATGTACTGCATCCCCTTTACATGCTTCGTGTACGCTCCTCTCTTCCCTTGGAATGAAACTCTGCGTACGCCGCTTCGTAAATATGGCGGTGTGGAGGGAATTACTCACGCAAGGATGGACACAACCATGCACAAAACCACAACCGTTCCTCCCCGTATTGAGACACAGTTTATGATAGCGTACAGGTAGTTAGAAATTCACTGTCACAAACAAAACGACATTTGTTTCAGCATGTCTGCCGGACCGACGTGAGAAAATTTTGGGACATATGTTGGCATGTTTTGGGCTGTAGCCTGAAGTGTTTTGCTGAATTATTGTTTGTGGGATCTACTGGACGCTTTTGCAACGGAAGCAAACAATCCGTTTTTTTAGCTTGTTATTCACTGCGAATTTGTACGAGTGGTAGTCTATAATCTTCTTGTGATTTGAGCTACAAGCCAACCATGAATCAATTTGTTTGTAGGAATTCTCCAGACCAGTTATAGCATGAAAAATCAAGCCCCTTTCTTAAGAGAACCATGGTTAGAACGCGACGTTTTCTCCCATGAAACATGAGTCAAAGTTGAAGTCCACTAGGCAAACTGCTTCTACCATGGAAGAAAAAACAGGCGAAAAATTTCCTGAAATTTAGAGAATTGTCTGCTAACACGAAGCTTTCTTAGGCCGCTTATATAGAGTGTGAGTTCTTTGCAGCCCAAACGGCTATGCGTAGCGAAAGTCATTGGAGTAGTCTATTCTTTTAAGAGTTGTTTTGTTTCTTTTCGCCAATGATGTAATTATACACAACCATAGTGACGAGTGCCCTTCCTTCGCTAATTATTGATTTTTTTTTCAGAAGAAGCGATGGGTACTGCACAGTTGGCCCTTTTGCGCCATTTTTGCACGTATTTCGAATGTTCTTTGCGGACATTTTTGTTGATGCTTCGGTTTGTGTCAAGATGTATAAGATGGATGTTTGATTTTCCAGATCATTTCTTGTGAGAATTTTACTTTTTTTCATTTTTAGTTGTTCAAAATTCTGTTAGACCGATTATCTCTATTTACGCTATTGTGACGATTACTGGAATTTTTTTTGGCAAATCTCCATTTTTTCTCTAATGCAGGGCGTAACGTGGTTGTCTCCCCATTTTCGATATTTCCATCTTTTTCAACAGGTTTGTTTTTCGGAAGATTTTCTCTTAATTTCTTGGGTTTTGGGGGAAGATCTATAAGATGCATGTTTTTTGTTTTGTCAGATTATATTTGCGAAACTTTTATTTTTCTAAATTTGTTATTTTTTGGTTTCTTTAAACTCTGTTCTACCAAGTATCGTGCACTTACGCTATTACAACTATTACTGGTGCCTCTTTGCCAAAATTATATTTTTGTAAAAATACAGGGCCTTACAGGGTTTTTCGCGACGTGCATCATTTTGATGATGATGATGGTTTGATGTTTATGGCGCAAGGCCAACTGGGGCAAAGAGCGCCAAAACAATAGTCGTATATGAGAGGTGATACCTTATACACTAAGTAAAATCAGCAAAAACAAAAGTAAAATGACAAAACGACAATGAGCATGGCTGGTGTATAGGGCCAGATTTCATGATGCGCGATAGGAAATAAGGTTTCAATACTTGACTTCTGACAAATACTCAAACACACGTTTCACGGAAACAATGGCTTCGTCACCTAGAAAAAACGATGGATGTAGGGGAATATGTTGTCGGTAGAGTTCTCTGAAGTGTTTGTGTCGTGTTGTGTGAAGTGCCTTGCATGTGATTAGTATGTGCACTACGGATAGGGCCTCTCCGCACCTGCTGCACTGGGGTCTAGAAGATCCCGTCAGCAGATACGAGTGCGTTGCATGGGTGTGCCCTATCCGTAATCTAGTCAAGGCGACTTCCGTGTGTCTGTTGTGTGAGTCAGATGTGTACCGTCCCAAGTGTGGCTTTATTACATGTAGTTTGTTGTCTGTATGTTCATCCCAGTTAGTACGTATTTGTTTGTCTGTCTGTTCATCCCAGTGTGTTTGCCATTTCCTACGAAGGTATTGTCGAATTTGTGGCTTAAGGTCACTCTGTGGTAGTATGGTTATATCTACTGTGTCCCTGAGTGCAGCAACTGCGGCCTTCTGATCCGCAACCTCATTACCAGCAATTCCAGCATGGCCTGGAACCCAGCACAACACCAGAACAAGTTTTTGGGCATATATAGACATGATAGTGTTGAAAACCATATGGACAATTCTGTTTTTGCATGGCTTGTATAATGCCAATGCGCGCACAACGCTCAAGGAATCTGTATATATGATGGACTTTGAGATTTTGTGTTCAAGAATGTGTTGTGCAGACGTGCATCATTTTGTATTCGTATTTATAAAGTATTTTTCAGGTGTAATTTTGTTTATTCTTGGGTTTGGGGGCGACGTATAAGTTACATATTTTTTATTTTGTCAGATCATTTTCGGGAACATTTTATTGTTTCTATTTTTGATAATTTCTGGTATGTCAAAAATTTCTTCGACCAATTATCTAGCTTACGCTATTACTGGTGTTTTTCTGCACGGTTACACTCTTTTCGCCACTTTCGCCACATATTTATTCGTATTATGAACATATATTGTGGAGTTTTTTTGTTTCTTTGGGGGATTTGGTGGCATATGTATAATGATGCATATTTACGATTATGTGAGATCATTTTCGTGAAATTTTATTCTTTCTTTTTTTCAATTTGGTTCGTAATTAGCTCCATTCACGCTTTATAACGGTTGCAGGTGTTACTTCCGCCAAATCTGCGTTTTTGTGCAAACGCAGGTCGTTACATGGTCCTGGCTGTCAGGACACTCGGCGAATAATGCTATGTAATAAAAAATGGCATAATCGGATAGACGTCGGCTTCATAACGCGAGGGACTCACGTTCGATTCCGATCACGGCAACCGTTTTTTACAGCAAAACCGTCTGTATACCTCTACACCTCAACGGTTTCATCGCCATGGGCAAGAACGGTCTCCATGGGCAAAACCACCAAGGCGCCATGACCTAAGACGCCCACCACATGCGTCAAACTAATCAGGCATTCAGGCAAGAGCTCAGAATTCGTTTATGGAAACCAGGCAAAAAAGCATCGAAACCGCAATATGAATGATGAGGCGCCTGTGAACATTGGGACCCTCCCTCCACCATGTGTTCATGGTAATGATTATGTTTGCAGATTATCTTTGAAGGCTAGGCAGGACTAGTGTCACTAAATAGAACAGATCTTGCCCAAGACACCGAGCGGGTGCGTCGGTCATGACAGGACCCAGTATTTGCTGGATGTATGGACACACTGCTGCTGCTGAAATGCTGTTACACGCGTTTTTTTTATTCGCATTCGGAACGACCTCAGTCGCACGCAGACGCACTGCGGGGACGAAAAGGTAAGCCAACCAGAATTGACTGACTAAAACGAATCAACAACAAAATGGCGGCGCCCATGAACCGTCGCAGTGTAATGAAATGTCACGTTACACGAGCTGACCGTGATCATGGCGGTGGCCCAGACAGTAGGAGAAATGAGTGCCTAAACTGTGTACCCTTACGCCGAGCGCTACCGACAAGCCCTCCGTGACCACGAGAAATATTTCATAGCGACTTCCATCACAATTTGTAATGGTTTACAACAGCTTTGCATGGACATCCATTTTCGCAGGGCAAGTAGCCACCTTTTTTTTTTGAGGCGCTTGATGTGCCTGTGTAAAAACTTATTGTGAGGTGGCTTTTCTGCACTGCTTTTTGGGCACAACGGTTTGGATTTCGGACTGCAACATTGGTCTTTGGAGACGTTAAAGATGACTGAAAGGTTCGCGTTTCAAGCATCTTTCATTTCACCCAGGATTATCATCGTCAGATGAAGTTGGCGTTCCTGCAGTGCATTTTTGGGCAACATCGCCATCGGTTAGGCATAGAAAGTTTCACTTTAATAACCTGCCTTCTCCCGCTTCCAGTATAACCCCTGATGTTAAATTGAGCGGCTCATAACTTAGCAATTTTGCTGTGCTCTTTCCTCCAAACGACTTTTTATAAGCTCCCGAACAGTCACCGCTTCCGCGTTCCCATAAACAGGAATTTCGGGGCGACAAACGCGTGTTTCCTTCCGCCATAAACAGCATTTTACGGCCAAGCTCTGCACCGCCTCCCATAAAGCACACACTCCTGCTACTTCTGCTGTTCGCTGTTTATACTCCTTTTTATCATACTTCATTCCCAACAAGTGGCAGCTGTTGCTTCTAGGGCGCCCGTAAAACTATGAAAAGTGACTTCACAGTTGAACATGAGAGCCAACCAATAATCCCCGTGCGCCCTGACTACACGAGAACCAAGAGGGTAAGTTATGAGAAAGAATTCGGTAAACACGCGTCGAGATTTTCTTTTTCTCCCTCGGAGTCTTTGGCTGTGGCGAGTTTCGCTAACCCCGGCGGGAATCCGCCAACCTACAAATCCTAACACGTCGTTACTTTTCCTCACAAGTGCTGCCACTCCAACCACTATTTTAGTTTGCTACCACGTTCTTCCTTCCGGCCAGCAGGGCCACCAGCTCCGCTGTTTGTTGGGGCCTCTCTTTAAGCCTCCAGGGGCTCTCTCGGTGTTCTTCTCGAGTGGTCATTGGTTTCCGATCTGCAGGAGTGCAAAGCAAATATACGCCAGGAGGCGTTGGCGTCTAGCAGGTGTGCGGCTATATATTACGCCGAGGAAAAGCGATCATTGCGACGTCCGCTGCTCCTTCTTTGGCTTAGATACTCCCTTGCCTTCACTGCGGTGAGCCCACTACTCTTGCCACCCCGACGGATCCAAACAGCTCCTTTAATATTTCCAAAATAAAAATAAAACGAACCTTGGTTACACTATTGCTGTAACGCAGCCTTTCCCGTGTCCACTTTTTTGCTTTAGTTTTAAACTTGCCTGCGAGTAGCGAGACCGCCTGTTTTCCGTATGGAGGAGACACCGTCGGCTCCCACCGCTGGGAGTTTGTGGGCTCGTTTGTGACTGTGTTAGTATGTGCTCAGAGGGTGCTAGCGGGATCATTTGTGGTTTGCCACGGCGTCTGCGCTAATCGCGCGCTCAAATTCGTACGCGCAGCATCCATTAAACTAATGGGATTTCAGAGGCGCCCGGGACTGCTTAGCTTGAGGCCGGCTTGCGAGCAGCGACTCACTGATGAACACATTAAATACTATGATCCATGCGTAGATTAGGAGTGGCGATAATGTCGGCATTTTGGCGGCGCAGCTTTTAAATGCTTTTAGGTATTTGGGATTTATACGCTACGTCGGTGCAGTCACGCTTTATTCTGGCACCCCTGGAAGGCCATCGGTCCGCTGCGCACGCAAAAAAGAGGCTAATGGAGCACTCAACGCAGGTTTTGGTAAAAACGATTGAGCAGAAACGTACCAAGACGTAAACGCTTTTTGGAGATGGATGATGATGCTGACTTGTGTTTATTGGCGCAGGGCCAGCTAGGCCAAAGAGCGCCGAATACATAGTTATTTATGATACACTTGTGAGTGCAAATACTAAATTATTACAGTACAAAGAAAACAAAACTGAGGAGAAAATACAATGAAGATAGCTGGTGTATAGGGCAGTTAGTGATCCCAAATTATGTGAGATGAGTTCTGAAAAGGACTGTTCGTGAAAAATTTAGAAGTGCGTTTATCCGAAAACATGTGGCTATCTCCCAGAAAGCATGCTGGATGCAATGAGAAGTTGTATCTGTATAGCTCCGGAAAGAGCTTATCTCGTGTTGTGTCTAGTGTTTTGCATTGTGTGATGATGTGTGTTATTCTTTTTGATGAGGTTAACAAACAAAAAGTTGGATATTTACAGGTTAGCAGAAAGCCAGAGCAAATATTTGAGGTAAGATATGGTTTTTGTCAAAAGTAAACTCTCTTCTAGCCTCTAGTTACTTTGCTATTCCGCCTGAACCCGTGAATAGACAATTATGAGGGCGATTGCGAGCGAAACACCCCTTTTAAGCATTGGGTGTCCCGCCGTCGTTTGGTAACCAATCCATAATCACGGAGAATCCACAACGTGCCATAGATCCTCCCTCTCCCCTCTCGCGCATCATGATAGTAACGGAGCTCATCGGTTAAATGGCAGCGATTGGGACGTCTCCAAGGCAAGGACTCTAAGGGTGTGTCATGAACTGCACTCGACCTAAAAGTAATGGTCTGTTCTACTTGCAAGTTCAGCGCAGTACGGAGCAGTCTGTGGGCTCTCGAAGACTGCTCTCTCAGTGAATATTTTAGGGGCCAAAAAACAAAAAAAAACAAAAAGCGGATTTATAGCGGTTCTAAGGAGTTCAAAATAACAATCCATGGACACCTTCAGAAGCATTGTTGAGGAATGCGCGAACTATCGACAAGGACAAAAGAAAAAACCGAATACGACGATATGAATACAAGGGGACGTCAACGTTCAAGTGAAATGTATACGAGTTTGGCGGGCTCGAAAGCAACGATAACTCTTCCATTTGTTGCTGTGAGATGCCTCTTGCCTCATGAACACATTTTCACCTTGCACCGAAAGGCAAACAGGCCGCAAAGGTGGACTTCCGCCGTGAAACTGAAAACGGGCAGAGGCGCCGGAAACATTGTGTCGGTCCACCAGGCCTGTAGTGATTACGAAAGTGACGGAATATAGCGGCAGGTAATTCTGACTGCATTCACCAAGGCACTCACTTCTCAGTCACAGTATGAATGTAGAACGGATGTTGACCAAGTCTGGGGAGGTTGGGGGGATACAATGAATAAACTTTACTGATTCAAAAAGGAGGCAACTGCGTAGGGTAGCTATTCAGTAATTATTGAAGCTGGTCAACTTTATTGATTGTCGTGATTTACTCGATTTTCCGAACCTCCTTCATGTATTTCTTGCGAGTTTGGTCGACACATATGCTAGTGACTTAGTATTCAACGCACAAGGCGCACTAGCCTGTTCGCGCGCTTTTTAGGCGCCTGTTTCAAACCGAGCTAGCCTCTCTCCTTTCCTGCGGCTGCTGCAACATGAGCCATACCACTCTGAGAAGGTGCATGGCCAGCGAAGCTTGTTCAGCACACGATATTCACGTGACACAAAATTTAGGTGGAAGTTTATGAGCAAATTTTTTTTCTCTTCAGCATTGTTGGCGGCCGTCCCTGAGAAAGATAGACAGATACAGAAACACAATTTTATTTTGACTCAACTAAACTCGAAAATGGGGCCCAATGTACCTAAAAATGCATATTGGAGCGGTAAGATGGAATAAGCTTTACGTCTAAGTCACAATGTTATTTTTAAGGTGGTGCCTATTCAAGATGCATAGGTTCGAACCATGTTTTGAAAAGCGCCCGACTTTTGTTGCTACCGCTTGCTAATAGCAATCACACCTGGAAGTTCTATGACGTCTCGCGCTATTGAACGTCCCGCGGTTCAATGACAGCCTCTGGTGCATTGAAGTCGTGCCATATAAGCTTCTCTGAAAATATCGCTTTTGAGCCTGCGTTCATCTTTCCAATGGGATACGCCCAAACTCTACTGACACCCCATTTACACCGACTGCCGAGCGAGCCTTATCATGAGACTCCGATGCGACACTCACGTACCACGCCAACGCAGGTGCTGTGTCAGAGCCTGTCCTTCATCAGCGACCCCGACCGCGTCGCTTTGGAGTGTGCGAATGAATTCCTGTCGGAGCGGTGCGAATGTCACGCGCGTATGCGAAAGAGAGGCATTCGTGGTTCACGGCTGTCCAACCCGGCGTTCATCAAAGGCGCTGGACTGGTGGCATCACACGCTACCTCGATGAACGCCAATGACCGCTTTCGCGCGGTGTCAGGAGGAGATAGCGCGATGCGATGCGATGAGGTTTTTGAGGGGGGGGGGGAGATGGGGGGGGGGGAGAGGTAGTGAAAAAGGGCCCGAAACTGTCTGGCGGGGGGTGCACTGTGTGTGTTTGCAGTGTGGGGTAAGCCACACGACAAACTGTTAACCGGAGTCATTTTTCAAAAGAGAGCCCACGCAAGGTGTTCCGGTTTAGGCTCAAAGCGATGGTTCCGGAAGGAATGAAATATAGTAATATCAGTTTTGGGTTGTTCTAAGAGTTCCCTTGTGTACAAAAAGAGACTGTTGTAGTGTATGCTGGTAGGCGATCATTTCCTGTAGCTTTTTGTTCCTTTTTCAGGGGAACGCCGCAACGCGCCACTTGAAAGCAAGTGCGTGAAATGGTGAGTACGAGCAGTTTTATAGTTTGCACAGGAAATGAATGTTTCTACTCTGTTCAACACGATTTTTGTTTGTTTAAAACTTTGCGGCGTTCGCTAGGCGATCACTTGCACATTGTACCCCAATTGAGTTAGGGAGAAGCAACTATTCAAATGAAAGTAGAATGACACCCTGCCACAAATCTACCATGTCTTCGTTCTATGATTTTTTTAAATATGAAAAACCACGTGCCGTAAATAGAGAAGGTGCAATATAGTGAAATATGCATGTATATATATCATTACGTCTTCGTAAGGCAAGTCATGCTGTCTCACCGCGCTTGCTGTCTGAGGTGAATATACTGGAAGTGCTGTGAAATGCACACATTCGTCAAAGGCTTGAAATTAGCTATGCGTAAAATTTAAATAATGAGATACGCCTTTATCCCACCCGTATGGGAAAACTGCGAGCTAAAGGAGGGCGCGCTCAGGGTGCACGCATGCGCAGTTAACCCCTCTTTTTCCCGTCACTATAGTGATGGAATATTGGAGAACATGATTCCCGTCTACGACGTCTCGGGATGGCGCATCCACGGAGGGATAACAAAGGGTCGTTGTCACGGGCTGTCTTCCCGCGGACTTGCGTACGCGAACCACCGCCCCAATGATTCCACGCGTTGCGTTTGCAAGGGGAACCGACACTTGTTGCAAAATGGCACGTGAGTTCTTGCCGAATGTGATAAACAGGCCCCGGCGGCGTGCTTCGTGTATCCTACGACCAGTTCGTCTGAGAGAAGAGAAAAGCTTGTGGAAAGTGGTGGAGCAGCGTTCCGCTCCGCCATTGGCTTATTTGAAAAGTCGAAACTGACCAATCATATCAGCAGCACCGCTTACGATGGGCAGTTGTGTCTCTAGCGTGTACATGCGAAACACTCGATCGTGAAGAAGGAATATCTGGGGCGTAACTGAATACAGGCGATAGCTATCACCAATTGATCGTTTAAAATGTGAGTGTATGCGGATGCCTGCACTTTGTCACGACCCCGGTCTTGGTGCCTGCCGATGTACCCTACCGTATTTTGTGTACGTTACGTGGTAACTTGTGCGTATGTGTGTGCGTGTGTGCGATGCTGCACTTGAAGTCACGGTTCACTGTACTTCCCAACTAGTGCCCATATTTTATTGTTTGTCCTGTCTGCGTTTTGTACTTTTATAGTGCGACATCCCAGAAAGCCTAGTGCTTCTGGTGGGGCAACTTGAAAATAAAAATAAATATAAAAAAAGGGCGCCAAACCTCCCCGCGAGGGGGACTCGAGTAAATGCGTCGCATAGGGGTGGTGTATTTCGTTAACGTTTAGTGTTTGGGGAGTTGGTGGTAGTGAAATGCGTTGTATCAGCAGCTTCTTGACGTAGCTTTGAATGAGTCAAGGATATAAGGCCGTTGCGTAGCCTTTCATTCGGTGTCGGGTTTGTGGCGCAGTGGGGAAGAGCACATGTACCTCGCGTTCCGCCCACAGGTAGTGAATGCGTTGTATCAGCAGCTTCTTGGCGTAGTTTGAATGGGTCAAGGATATAAGGCGCGTAGGTAGCCTTCCATTCTGTGTCGGCTTTGTGGCGCAGTGGGTAGAGGCGCCATGTACCTGCGTCCCGACCGCAGGGTCGTGGGATCAAACGCAGGCGCCGTAAGTATTATTTTTTTAATAGTGTAGGGGGAGGGGTGCGGACCTGTTGTTGAGAGCGAGGAGGGTAGCGTGATGCGGGAGAGGAGGAGTGGGGGGAGAAGGTGCACCTGGAACGGCTGTTGCGGACGCCGAGGCACGCCGACAACGCCGGGTGACATCGTGAGTTAAGAAATGCTGTTCATTTAATAAACAATAAATAATAAATAAATAAATAAATAAATAATAAATAAATAAATAAATAAATAGAAAGTTGTGTCCACTCGTTGTTGTTTCAATAATCCTTTGTACATTATCGCAAATGTACTTTTCTATGTTACTGAAACCCGTCATCCCCTCCTTCTGGTATCCTCTTCCATCGCCATCACCCCCGATAACCAAGAACGACGGGCTGCATCGCCGCCAAAACGAACCGCAAACCACCGGCAAGGTTTCACGCCAACCAATCGCACAGACATGATGACACATGAATCGCGAACTTTACAAGTGATTTCGACACCAGATGCGCGCGCACACACACACAAGCAGAAAATTCGGAGAAGACACGACTAATTACGTGTAGGAATGTGATAGCTGGGCAACGGCGACAGAGCACCATCGCACTCCTCCACTACGCACTTCCCTTCACTGCGCTGCTCTAATCAACACCGTCCACAGGACTACTTAGAAATGGTAGGAAAAATTTTACCGTCCCTTCATACAAACTTGAGAGATACGTGAAAGCTAAAAGTGCGTTCAACTTCCACTGAAAGTGCGTCCAGTCGATTGTCAGACATTCAAAGATCCGAATGGAAAACGAAGAACGAACCGGTGCGACTGTTTTTCGCGCACTCAGTAAGCGCACCTACGAACGATCTAAATGTACAGAAGAGAAATATATACTGTTCTACTCCTTCTTCATAGTCGATGCCTGTATTGTCTTATGTAGAACCGTTCCTTCTTCGCGATTTTTAAGTAACAGTTTTGACACAAGGGCAGCCCCGTTTCAGGCGCGCTGCGTGTACAAGGATTTTATCAGAGCTTTATCAATATTTCGCTTTGAAAACTTCACAACTTGGCAATCGCTTCCCGCCTGCAGGTGCGCGCAGGAGGGTCGGGAAAAAAAACAAAGATGCGTAAGGAAAACAGAGTTCGAGCGATAGTTGGCTTGAATTGAAAAGCCAGTGCGGCGCTTGTTGAACCGTCAGCGTGATAAAAAGCGCAGCTGTGAAGAATAAATCAGAAAAAAAGAAAAACTGAAAGCGACACAAAAAAAGAGAAGAGGGCGGGGCGACAGACATTGAAAACGAGGGAGTACAACGAAGGCACTCACAAGACGAAACCCCTTGGTGCGTGAATAGCCGAGAGGCGGCAAACGCTCCATTCTCAACGTGCGTTCACAATGTATTGCTGCTGTCTCCTGGTGCCTTTTTTTGCCTACAACTCCGACTCGACTGGATGAATCGGCACACCACAGTTCCGGATAGCGCCCTGCCATTCTATTCTTTTTCTGTGATGCCAGAGCGTGTCGTGACGGCCAAACCCGCATGCGAGATTGCCGCAGAACACGAGACCATCCCCATCGCTGGCGACGTCGTCATCGTCGTCCTTACTGGTACGAACAACAATGACCAAATTTTGCGGTCGCCAGTCACCACACCAACCCAAATTACAGAGACGGGACAAATTTTCTTTAGGGCTGGCACCACCACGCGCCACCAGACATGAAAAAAAAGCATATTTCTCAAACACGATCAAGGCGCCTATACACCCAAGGCAAACTGGCAATATACGGGATGGATGACCCAGATATGCTTTCATTATTTATCTCGCCCGGAATCTGAAGGCTGAGTGTCGCCGAGGCAGGGTGGCCAGAGGGAGGGCCGGTGCTGCATCACGCACAAACCGCAGTTTCTCACTTTTACAATTGACCAACACAGGTAGAACGGTGTTCTATAGCCCCAGGGCTGTGAGCGGGTGCGCTTGCTCTTGCCCTACTTATCAAGTATTCCTGGGAACCATTCCTCCCGCTTTAGGGGGAGGCCACGCCTCCGAGAAATGATGGATCGAGGAAGTCGAAAAGAAGTGCCACAGCCATTTCGGAAATAAATTACGCTCTGCAGAAAATGCAACGAAGTATTTTTCTTACGCCTCCTTCCTCCGTCGTCACGGTTAAATAAGAGTTGCCCTTGCGGCCCCTTTTTATCATTTTTTTACTTGCTTGCACCTCTCAGAAGTCTATTTCCTCGAAGTTGTGTTTTCGCCGCGAAGCGCTCTCGAGATTAACAAAACGCGACCCGGACAGCACCTCTACCATGCAGTGTTGTACACGTTCCTCTAAAACAGGAACGAAAGCTCGTTCCTCGTTACTTCCCAATTTTGAAACGAGGTTCCCGTTACAGTTCCTTTATAGGCAAAAGGAACGCGTTCCAGTTCCACTTCGAAATTGGAACGTGGCGTTACATTAACGTTACAATTAGGTTTTTAAATTAAAATATAGTGATGGATAACCCTGGGCGAAATAATTGAGAAATTTAAAACTCACACGAACTACGTATATTATACGAGTATTAGCACCACCGGCAGCAGATTATCTGGAGATAAAAATAATCAAAAGAAAATCTCCTAGGCGAATTTTTCAGGGAGCACAGGACAAACTCCAGGCGGCTCTGGGACATTTCGATGCAGGATGTTTCGGTGCGGAAATTTCGGTGTACGGACATGTCGGTGTACGGGCGTTTCGGTGCATGGAAATTTCGGTGTACGGATATTTCGGTGCACAAACTTTTCAGCGACCAAATTATCCGGTGCTTTCCTGTTTGCGACAGCCGTTATATATTTCCGCTTACGTCGGTTATGGGCAACAATCTGGGGCAGTGAGTTTATTTTTTTATTTATAAATTCTACATTTATATATTTTTGTTTAATACCTATTCCTGGGGACACCTGTTTGCAGCCCATTGAATTCTTTAGCACACGTTTTTTTTTTTATTTAGGACAGGTTGTAATTTATATTCCCTCTTTTTTAGCTAAGGTAACCGGTGTTTACGATGGTCCGACGTCTTTCTGGTATTTTTTTTTAAATTACACAACCTCAAAGTACATAAATTACATGCACACACTCAATATCCAAAACGTAACAAACATTAGCTAGCCCCCCTGAATGCAGAAAACCTTATGAAGGCTATTGCGTCGGCTGGGCTGCCTTGCTAAAATGAATTTGCGAACACTGGTCTAGGATATTGTCGTGGAGGAAGAACGGGCCTTTTTGAAAACAGCCGCAGCTTCTAATGTCCTAAATGTTTATTAAGCGCGTACGGGTTGTGCATACAAATTGCACCCATCCTCTTCGGGAAAACCAACCTTCGTTGTATGTTTACATGCCTACATTCACCCCATTTTAATTTTTTGTCCTAGCGCCCCCCCTCCCGCCCCTCCCCCTCCGCGCCTACACGCTCGAATCTCGACCAGATTTCTTTTTGAGTCATATTATTTTCGGTTTCTCCTGAAAATCCTACAGGCGTGGCGGAGTTCACGGTCTCCGAAGCATCACCGCAGTGATACAGGAAAAAGCTTTACATTCACCAGGAGCTCACGAAACCTCTATAATGTGACACAAAAAGCCACCCAAAAAGCCGCTGAGAACACAATGGCCACTATCGTTTGCTGGCTACGCCCTTCCGTGCGTCCCGGTCATACCGATGGCGCCCCCACTCCAGGAATCGCTCTTTCTTCGCCTTCAGTCTCCCCATTGGGAATTAATTCTTCAAGTCGCGCATATCATTGGACACCCCAGGCATACATTGCTTTCTCCCATTATAAGGAGCAAAAAAAATGATTAGGCTAGTGTGACGAGAGCGGCAACAGTCGTCTTCAAGTTTTCGAAGTCCAGTTGACGCAATGGTGAACCACAAGTGACAACCCTCTCTCTCTACCAAGGGGGCTGGTAGCCGGCGGGGCTCAGCCTTCCCCTCCCCTAAGTAACGCCACCGTAAGTGCGATCGTTGGTTGGTTAGTTTTAAGTAGAACTGACACCGAATGCAACGAATACGAGATTAATTGAGAAAATATTTAAAACGGAATGAACACGCGCTTAATCTACCTCGTTTTTCTGTTGTTTTTTTCGCGGATGTTTTGCTGTGGGGGGGCAGGATGGACTAAAAGAAGCAGCGTCTTGCACCGTTGGCTGAAGTGAAAGCAAAGCGCTTTGGTAACAATTAAAGTAATAGGGTTGTTCACATGAATGTTAAAAAAAAAGGTTGAACGGATGCAAATTAACAACGTTAATTTTTACCATCTACTACAGAAATTGGGTTTTACGTGGCAATGCTCCGCCAGGGTTTAGCGTTCGTTTCCACACACGGTGGCGGAAGCACAAGTCTCGAATGTAAAATCATATCAAGTCACGAAATTACAATATTAAATCTAAAATGTTCAAAGAATGCCTGGGACATCCCGTGACTCAAAATGTCTGGACCAAGACGTCATGCACCAAAATGTCCGTGCACAGAAATGTCCGCACCGAAACGTCCTGCGCGTAAATGTCCGACACCGAAATCTCCGGATCCCGTATTAGACAATCTTTCCCCCCAGGGATCAATTCTATCGGCCAGACGCGCGTGCTGGCCTCCCCAGGCAAACGATGAAAGGTGAAAAGCATTCTCGCGGCTACGCTATTCACCCGTCGAACGCCGCGTAAGTTCAACCAGCATGAAAGCAAGCACAAGCTGCGGCCTGCTGCGTGGTTATTCTTCTGCCTTTGACCTTCGAGGAAGCACTTACGGCTGAAGGGCGGGAAGAGAAACGCAGTAGCGACTTGTGGATTTTTGTACTCGAGCCTTGGCACCAAAAACAGCCAAATCCTAGCGATGTAACGGCAGGAACGCCGTTCCTGCCGTTCCTTCAAAACGTAACGAGTTACCTTTACAGTTCCACTGACCCTTAATGGAACGGTGGCGTTCCTCCGTTCCTCCAAAAAGGAACTAGTTCCAGGAACGTCGTTCCTTGTAACGCCGTTCCGTACAACAATGCTACCATGGTATGTTCCCCACCCGCTGATCTGAGACTCCATGCCATTTCATGTTGGGACTTCGTTGTTGTTTTGAATAATCAGGGCCGTAAATTATAAAAACAATGGCACGAGAAGCAATGCTGTCCGATACAAACACTGAACGCTTGTGTTTGCACACGAACGCCCCTTCGCAAGAAGCAAGTAGCAGGCTGGCAGCACAAGAACAGAAACAATGAATGGAAAAATGCTTTTTTCAATAAGGCTCTTTTTTGAGTAGGCAGCGAGAAGTCTATACCGTTCGGTGAATCACGTCTTAATGTCACCAACCTCATTTTAATATGCGAGATCGGCAGTATTGAGAACCCAGAGCTTCGGTTAGTTTTAGTAACTTGGCTTGGCCGAGGGATTCCTCTCAGCCAAAGTGAAAACGTGCCCTTGAAACGCTTGCCCTTTTAGACCGCAATGAAGGTTCATTTCGAACTAGAAGAGGTTTATTTCCCCTGGGTGGTTGCTCCGGCCCGTCAGACGCTTCCGCGAGTTGCGGTTCACTTCCAGCCGTTGTGGGAACTCATTATACGACCAGGGTTCGGCAAAGAAGCCGGGCCTTTGCATGGGCCTAGAAATGAGGCGCCATACACCACCTGCGACCTTAGACTTGCTTTCAATTCGTCTTTTAGCGGTGAATCATATCGCGGTACGGCGCTTCATAGGGGCAAGTCATATTCCTCTAATCTTGTCTCTGCACTATCAGTCTCGTAGGACGTGCGTGAGACAGATGGTTGAGAGTCGAAAGATTTGACCAGCTAGGATATATTGGCGGAAACCGGAGAAGGTAATTCCAGTTATCTTTGCGATGAACAGCGAACTACGGGCTTCTTTAACTATGAGTCGGGAGGCTTACCACCACGGCTAGTGGTCCACCCACAAAGACCCCAAGTCATTAGCGTCTTGAGCGCGACGTTCATTAAGTAAGAACAAATATCCTCCTTATTCTTCTATAAACGCACGCGGGCGAAGTTGCAGAAGGAAAATTGAAACTACATGCAGACGGTATTTTTCGGAGCGTTCAGAGGCTACGCGAAACAATAGTTGGGTGATTGCGTGACAAGGACTTTCTTGAAGAGGAATCATTTTCTGTTTAAAATAAGAAAAGGAGAGAGAGAGAAGAGAGAGAGAGAGAGAGAGAGGAGAGAGAGAGAGAGAGAGAGAGAGAGAGAGAGAGAACCTTTAATGAGGTCCAGCGAGGTTAGCCAAGCCGTAGAGCTGGCTTGCTACGCTAGGTGAAGGAAGAAAAAAAGGAAGAAAACAGAAACAAAAGAAACCAAGGAAACAAAAAAACTCTAAAATGAAACTGTGTCATGAATTTTTATTGTAGGAACAAGAGAGGCGGGTCTAAATGTGTAGGATGACTGCGAACACGAATGGGGGATGAATTAAAAATATTCGGCAGTAAAAACGAACCTGGCATCGCAGGAATGAGACGATTGGAGGCCACTGGGCGAGACCTTCGTCCTGGGGTGGATGGACATAAATAGGCTAGTTTTGATTATGATGATGATGGTAGGACTAGGATGTATGGCTAGCAATATATAGCTGCACGACAACGCGAATGTATGAAATGATTTGAGCAACCGCAAGTTAATTGAGGGAGCCTGCCACGCATACTTCGGAGCTTTGTACCAGCAAATGCTGACAACTGCGGCGCTCGCCGTATGTCAGTAACTAACAACAGAGAGCTTTAGCATAGAGGCTAGTGTACACAACGCTACCGGCGACAGGTACCGGGCCCCGACTGCGCATGCGCGCGCGGGCACGGCGAGGCGGGCCACCCATCATCGGAATGAATTTGCGTGCACCGGGACGAATACGCACATGCCCAGTCGGTTCGCGGTACCCGCCGCCGGTAGCGTAGCGCACGCTAGCCTCTATGCTAAAACTCTCTAATACGGCCGCTGGAGGAAAACATACAGATGCGGCCGGCGGTGTATCACGGCATACCATGAGGAGCCGCTGTAAAGCTCGGTTTGCAGTTGCTGCTGCTCTGCGGCCACAGGTGCCTAGTGGTTCACGCTTAAAAGTGGAATTTAGGTTTGCTCAGTGGAGCCGCAGACTCCGCGTGGCCCACGGAATATTCATTGCAGAAGAGAAAATTCTCATTTCGCTAATTTCTAACTAGACGAAATCACCCAGATCATCCATTCGCAAGCAGTTTCGAGAACTGAATGCTTATCTTCTCCCCCAACTCCCCATTCCCCACAAAAATATTAAGGTGCCAAACGACTGCATTCCCTGTGAACGTTGAATGCGATCGCTAGTCTAGGCGCCGAATAGCCCGGCAGATTGATTAAAGGTCCTTCCCTTGCTCGATTTTTCACAATCGCATTTCCGAGTCCTCGCACGAAAGCTCCTTCAGGCTTAAGTGGGCAGTGAAATACGAGCGGTAGCGAAGGTCCTTTGCATACCGTCAGCGGCAGTGAAGAGACGCAGAGAGAGGGGGGGGGGGGGGAGGGGGCGTAACTGCTGGCAGACAACCGTGCGTTTTGGAGCGAGGGATAAGAAACGTGGTGGGCTGAACGCAGAAATAGCTTGTTGCGATTTCCCGTTCGAAGCGTAAGCTGCTTTTTCTCCCTTTCTATTCGTCCTTCTATTGGCGGAAACAGCAAAAGCTTCTTGGAATTCGAGGGCACGTGAGGAATCAAAGCCTCTACCTACAATCTCGCCGCTTGTGGAAGAGGCGAGCAGACGCCAGTGACTTAGCGACCTGCCGACGGAGAAGCCCGCACGTGCCTCTGGGATCAGAATGCTGGAGACGGACAGAGACTGTTTGCAGAGAACTATCACGTCCTATGCTCTTCAACGATTTCAGAGAGATTGCTACGCCGATGGCCAATGGCTGTCAGCCATCACGCGCTCACGGAAGGCTTAGCAAAATACTTGTCTGAAAAACCTTGACTGTCAAACCAATGCTTGGTGTTTGTTTTTTGTTTTCCGTAAAAGAAATGCTCCAGCAGCCGTATTATTGAGTCCGTTTTTTCTGTAATGGCAGTGGTGCTCTGTTGTCTATGTGAAAGCGTAGCTTTGAGAATTTGGTAGATACATTCCTTGTTTAGTTTAGTTTACTGGTAGATACATTCCTTGTCTCTGTATGTGATGTTACGCGGAGTACGGAGACAAAAGAAAAGCACACTTCTGCCCGGACAGTGACTAAAGGAACGAGAGGTGCTTACACTTTAGGCTTCCGATTCGCACAAGTATTCCTATTGATAGGAAGTTTGGCACAAGCCGACATTTTAATGCGACGTCATTAAGTAGACCCAACTGCGAAAAGAAAAACGGCGCCGGCTTTGGCGTCGGCCTATAGGAAGGAAAATCAGCTCCTCGGAAACCTTTCTTGGAAGCGTTTCATGGCTTGAGCACTTTCTGGCACGAGCATATCTGACGTTATCTGGACGCGCTCATACCAAGCACTTTTTGTATTGTTGTTTTGCAAACAAAAATAAAGTAAACCTTTGCAGCAATTACAGAACACAGCTTGCATTCTGGTGAATTGATGTTATAGCGGTACTCGGTTTCACCGAAATAAAGAAAAATGAAAGAAGTTTACACTAACGCGAAAGTCTTGAAGGTAGCGAAGTTGTACGCAACCTTTCCGACTATCACGGCGGTTTACGTCCACGATCGCAGCCGATTTGCACCTTCTTCGCTGCCGCAACAAGCTTTACTCCATCAATATTGATAGCTCAAGGTGTGAGCTTCTTTCATTTTTTTTGAAGTTATAATCGTTGGACATCACCCTCGAGGGATGTGTGCTATGCAATGCGGTGAAAGGTATTATATGATATATTCTACATGTCAGCTAGGAGAAGTTCATGGCCACCAGTAATTAAAATTTATGCCGTAAATATGCGCAATATTGGGGTGATAAGCTTGTATATGGCTCATATTCACTTGAAACACTCAAGTTGTGAGGAATCTTAAGAAAACTTTATTTAAATTAACTTTCAAGCATGGTTGATTGAGTTTCGGTGAAAAAGGGATTGAAAAGACACCAGTAGCGGTGGCTTCTTGGATTTTTGCACGAACGTGGGGCAATGTTGTACATTTAAAACTTCTTGTTATGCAGTCGGGCAATCTCTCGCAATTAAAAAAAATTGCAACAGGACTTCAAGAACAGTAGAACTATATAAGGAGAGCACGTGAGTCGTCTTGGCACCATTAGCAGCGCTTTTCGAATCCTTTCCTAGCATAATTTTTTGGGCACGCCTGAAGGCTCTCACAAAGTAGGCAAGCTTTTCATTACTTTGCCATGAATTTCCAAAACGTTTCACAAGAAGGCTGATCGTATCCTCTTCGTCACGTTAATGAATTTGTTCGTACTCTCAGGAGGGAGGGGGGGGGGATCTGACAGCGCTTGTAAGCGGCAACAATTTATTTAAGTGTTAAAATAAAACATATCAGAGTAAAATGTATATAACCAGAGTTATTTTAAAGGGTAGGGTGAGACAAAATGAAATCATTGTTCCACATCTCTCAGCTTCATTTCGTTCCCTTCTACCGTTCAATTCGCCCTTGACATCTGGGACAGATATTTCGCTGATCTCCTAATTGCCCTCTGAATTCATAATAAGCCAGCTCCGAAGAGCAAAAAAAAAAAAAAACTTCTGAAAACACCTACGAAAGTCTCCATAGTGAACCAAAAGTGAATGCCCCTTGCGCAAGTGGGATTTGGCTCATTTTGATCCGCGAAACAGCAGGATCTGGCCTATTTTCGATACGAACTACAGTCTGCGCACGCGTTTTAAAGGCGTTATCTCAACAATTTTCTTACTACCCCTTTTTTAGGGGAAAGTTGCCGAGTTTTTCGTGTTACTGCAGTTTTATCCGGGTAGATCTGGCTCCCTTCGAAAAAAAACTGCTCATACATGAATTAACTTGCACCCGTGCACATGACGGAACTGGCGGACTTGGACTTTGGATGTATTTTATATGCACGGACGCACGACCGCATGCACAAAGGCACACAGCTATCAACGCCTCCCCAAGCGCGTCTGACTGAATAAGTACTAATGTAGGAAGACGGGCTCTCTTAAAATAGTACTTCCACAACAGCACAAGTAAAGTCAGAAGTAATATGCCTATAAAACACAGGCGTCCAATAAATTTCCCAGGAACAGTGAAGGGTTAAAGTGACTGGGTTAAAAAACCATCCCTGCATCAAAAGCAAAGCTACGAGCTATTTATCGTTGTTGTCACAACATCGCTTACACAGACAATGTTATGTGTTCTCCTTTATTAAGAATAACTATTATTTGAGGAATGCAACTTCCTTGTCTCATATTTGTTAGCAAGAGAGCGCTGTACGAGCTGCAAAACATAATCAGAAAGCGAGATTAAATTATCTCGGTTTAAGCAATATTTCTCTAAAAATTATCTCCGGGTATGTCTTTAGAAAACAAGTCTAAGAGGAAGCAAGGCATGTAATAAAAATATGAAAAGGAAAAAAAAAGGATTACATTTACATTTCATTAGTGAATGTGATGAGATACTAGCACAAAATGAAGAACAGCCTTCTTCCATCCAGTTGCTTGTGCCTCCACAACAGTACTACGTCAGCGACAAATGCGTTGACCTAAGACTCATGAAGAATTGGAGTAGCTGCGATACTCCGTTATTGCTGTTTTTTTCTTTTTCCTTTGGTCCGAAACTTGATTCTGGAGCGTAAAGTATTTGCAAGCCTTAATTTCGCCGCTACCAATTTTGCTAACGGTTTCCCAAGAAATCTACTGAGATATATTTGCACCTCCCAGCCTGAACCCATCTGTAATTTTCTAAAGCCACATTTTCTGACAGAATATTTGCACACTACTGCGTTTCAAGAACGCAGTGTCTAGAGTGCCGTCCGACGGCACTCTAGCTGATCGTTGCAGGCATGACTAGAGTGCCGTCCGACGACATTCGAATATTTAACACTAGGCTAGCACCAGGCAGAGAGTCTGTCGTTGTAGTTTAGAGGATGCGTCTTAGCTTCTCGATCCCAAAGTCTGTGGTTCAAGACCGGCACTTGCCTCGGTTTTTTTTTTCATTATTTAGTTGAGGTGTAATTTTATGTCTTAGGTTAGTTTTGGTGTTTTAAATAATTTCTTTGTGTGCGTTAGGTTATCTTGTGTTATGTTTAGGTTAGGCTGCCTAGCTTTCCGTTATCTAGAGCAATGTACTGCCGGACGCGGCAATTATGTCACAAAGCGCCGGTGGACGTGGATATAGTAGAGTGCCTATAATACCGTCGGAAGGCACTCTAGACATGGCCTTTCCAGAAAAATAAAAGTCACGCTCCAAGCGTACTCACGAATCTTTAGACATAACATACCGTACCTGCTTCGAAATAAGCATAGAAAAACGCAACTCACAGACCCCTCCTCCGCAAAAACCAATTTCACTAAGGGCTTTCGCAGAACGCCCCTCAAAGTTGCACTTGCAAGTCCCAGCAGATATTTTACGCAAATTTTGAAGAGCCAAAGTTTATGGCGGAATAATTGAAGACAAGGTGTTTCAAGGAAAAAAGAATGTTCTAAACATAATCAAGGATTTCAAATTTAACGTACCTCAAATGGGTCAAAGTAAACAGTAAAAAACTGTAGGCGTTACTTTTCTCATAACAGACCATCCCGCGCAGTAAGGCATGCATGGAAACGTGCCTTTTCGAAGTCGTGGACACTGAACGAGTTACGACACCTTCAGGCAGTCGTGACTTCTATGAGGATTCTGGTGGTATGGCAAGCGACAATTTTGAGGCGTATAAACGCCACTAGGCGTTGAAACGAAAAACATTTTTGGGACAGCTTCAAACTGATGTCGAGGTCTTGCATAATCAGGTTCCAGTAGAATGGGACCAAAGAAGAGCTAGGAGTGAACAGCTTTGTTCCGCGCAAATTTGTGCCACCAATACCAAGGCACCGTGTGCCCGCTTCGGGCGGTGTACACGTTAGTGGTAGGTGGCTGTTCACGTGTCCACTGCGCGGGCTCCAAATCGCAGTCGCCAGCAGTTCAAGTAGGATTTTCCCTGGGCGGGTGGAGAACAGGGCGTTGCAGTGCTTTTCTTTTTGTTTTACTGCTGAGGCGCCGGCGCCTTGACCTTGAGTGGCTTATGTGCTTCGTCCTGATGATGATGATGGTTGCATTTTAATGGCGCAAGGCCAGCTGGGGCAAACAGCGCCAAAAACAGATGGTTAGCTACAACAGATTAAAAAAAGACATCCTCAAGGGGGCATTTTGAGCTGCACGCTGTTTATTATAAAAATGAACTCGCTGGGAAAAGAATTGCCACCAACCATTTCTTACTCGCTATATGTAGACGACGTTCAGATCTCCTTCAACTCATGTAATCTGCCCGTTTGCGAGAGGCAAGTCCAGCTTGGTGTCAACAAACTCGCTGACTGGGCAGACAGGAAGGGATATAAGCTTAATCCAGACAAGTTTTCGTGTTGTATTTTCAAGGAGGCGCGGAATCCATGCTGATCCTAATATTAAGCTTAAACGTGTCTCAATCCCTCCCCAAAAGGAACACAAATTTTTAGGCGTGGGTACTAGATAAAAACACTGACATTTATTCCTCATATAAAACACCTGAAACAGAAAAGCCTCAAAACCATGAATATTCTGAAGGTCCTTTCGCACTGCTCCTACGGAGCGGACAAACAAATACTCCTCCGCGTTTTTACCAGCCTTATTGGCTCACGATTGGACTACGGGAGTGTCGTCTATGGGTCCGCCTGTAAAACGGCTCTGAAAATGTTGGATCCAGTGCTGCACTTGGGTCTCCGTCTTGCATGTGGAGCGTTCCGGACGAGTCCCATTGAAAGCCTGTATGCAGAGTGTGATAGGTGGAGCCTTGAACACCAGCGTTCGTATACTTCATTGCTGTATGCTATTAAGGCGACTTCTGTAAAAAACCACCCATGTAGTTTTATCATAAGCAACACCTCATCCGATCCGTTGTTCGCAGCACGGCCATCGATACCCGCTCCTTTCTCTATCCGAGTGAGAGCCCTCGCTGAGGAACTAGGGATTTCATTTGAGGAGAGCATGAAGTGTTCTATTGCTGACCTCATTTCGCCTTGGGAGAGGTCAGCAATTTCGTGTGATATTTCTTTTAAACATATCAACAAACGAAATGCGCCTAGAGAACTTATACTACAGCACTTTCTTCAGTTACAACACAAATACCCCCACACCACTTTCTACACCGATGCTTCGAAGTCTTCTTCAGCCGTCGCATGCGCTGCACACGGCCCCAACTTTACCAGTACGAAGACGTTACACAGAAATAGCAGCATTTTTACGGCCGAAGCACATGGTATCTTATTAGCAGTACAACACATTACACAAATTAGAACAGAACACTCCATTATCTTTACAGACTCTCTAAGTGTGGTAACAGCCTTACATTGCTTCAGACCTACAAAAAACATTGTCCTCCAGCATCTAATCAAAGCCTTAATTTTTGCTCATCACTCAAAACTAAAAATAATTATTTGCTGGGTTCCAGGTCACAGTGGCATTCTGGGGAACGAAATTGCTGACCAGAGTGCCGCTGTGGCTGCTCTCCGCAGTAGCATAGATGTACCGTGTGTTCCCTACCTCGACCTGAAGCCACTGGTACGGACAGCCTTGCGCAAATCTTGGCAGGAAACATGGGACACACAAACAGAGAACAAACTCTACACTATAAAGCCACACTTAGGTAGATACATAACAGACAAACAAGACAGACACACGGAAGTAGCCTTAGCCAGGCTACGGATAGGCCACACTTATGTAACACATTCACACTTGCTCACTGGGTCTCCGAGACCCGTGTGCAGCAGGTGTGGAGAGGGCCTATCCGTAGTTCACATACTAATCACATGCAAGGCACTCCACACCACACGACGCAAACACTTTCCAGAAATCTACAGACAACAAATCCCACTCCACCCATCGTACTTCTTAGGCGATGAACCAATGTTTACTGTCAAACGTGTTTTTAAGTATCTATCAGAAGTTCAATTTCTGAAACTCATATCATATCATGCATAATCACAACCTGGCCCTCTACACCAGCCATCTCCATTGTCTTTATTTGTTTTTACCTCTGTTGCTATTCAATTTTAGTATACACTTTTAATCTGTACTTCGTCCTCCTCCACTATGCGGCGCGCTCCTTTTATTGCCCTCCTGCTCTTTTTCAACTCGGTGGCCTCCTACACCATCTCCCCCATTTCGCAAACAGGGCACTTACGCTTGCCGGTGAATAGTTTCGTGTTGTAGAGAGATATGGGGAAAATAAACACTGCCCTCATAAACGATGGGATAAGTACCATTACTTGGGGGAAGAAGAGAGAGGCAATGTTCCAAGATAAGCAGGAAGCCTGCTTCAATGGGATTACGGCAATGTCAGTCCCCTAATGGTAGTGGCCAATTTAAACGACTGCAATTTCAGCAAAGGGGTGTCTAGCCAATGGCGTGGTCGGCATAAATGAGTGGGATAAAGCTGCCACGCTTTTTTTCTTATGTGTGCGCCGGTAGCTCATGGAAGTTCCACATTGCACCCATGCTTACTTCATAGTCCGTAAGGTGGCGGTTAATTTGTCTGGAGGGGCTCTGTGATACATATGTGCACAGCTGAAACTTATTTAGTGTCGGTTTCAGTTGGCGAACGCTATTTTAGCCCCCCAAAATGATGGAACCCACACTAACGCGTAAGACTTGAAGGTAGCGAAGTTGAACGCAACATTCTACACCATCGCGAAGGTTTAAGTAAACGATTGCAGCCGATTTGTTTCTTCTTCGCTGCGGCAACGACATTTACAGTATGATTCTTGCTATAAGCGTGAGGTTCTTCATTTTTTCGGAAGTGATATTCATTTAACATCATCTTGGAGGGGCGTACGCTATGACGTGCCGTTCTCGTTCCGAGCACATGGGGCCACGATTACTGCGGACGCTTGAGTCTTTCTCGTTCCGAGCAAGTGTTGCCGTCGTTACGGCGAACGCTGGCGCTTTTTGTGACGGATCGTGGCTAATCTCCCAATGTGGGTATGCTTGTCTTGCAAACGTCCCCGCCGGGGACGCTGGGCGGTCGCCGCGTGGCACGCACACACGATCGCTTGGTATTTTCTTAGTCTTTTTAACGGCCACGAGGTCGCAACAATCTTGGCCAATCTCGCTAAGTGGGTATGCTTGGCTTGACAAACATGCGGCGAGGAGGATGGGCGGTCGCCGTGAGGCCCGCATACACGAGCGTTCGGCATTTCGATGGTTTTTTTAACTGTCGGGTGGTCGCCGCAAGGCCCGCGCTCGCGTGTGCATGCTCGGCAGTTTCTTGGTATTTTTAACTGCGGACACAAAACTTACTATTTTTTTTTTCTAAAGAGCTTCGCTGTTAAAATGTCGTACACCGCACAAACGTAACACTCAACCCGCAAGACTTCACGCAGCGCCTGTCTTTGTCTTGAATTTTTTTCAACTCCCTCATGGCGTCTGTTCGCGCTGTTCAGTTTATTTCAAGATTGTGAAGTAACTCGCACCAGAATCCTCGTAAGACTCCAAATTGTGACGTTTATTCTTACATAGAAAAAAAACAGAAACAAAGAAGTAGCAGCGACAAATTCTTGCGTCGCAATCTTAGTGAAAAAGAAAACAAAGAAATGTCACAAAAGATTGTTTGTCTGCTTTGAAAATGCTCTCGTACTGTCTGTTTCGTTGAAAATAGTTAGTGTCACTGAGTCAGCCGCGTTGTTTCACGTTACACGACTTCGCAAGAAGAAAAAACAATCACAGCACATAGGAGCCATAAACAACGTCTCAGTCAGCCCGGTGAACTGATGAGTGCCAGCCGGCAAACACCTGAGTTGAAAAGAACGAGCAGTGCAGTTTCTCCCACATCTAGCGATCTTTACCCTGCTTTCCTTTTCGTTATACTGTCCCTTCAGATCTATTTATAATATGTTTCCAATCATATCACGTTGAACAGCTACGCCGTCGACTTCTCTCTTTTGCTTTTTTTCAAAATCCATCCCCGATTGTGACAGCAAGTTTTTGTTCGCAGGAAATGACGGAGGTCATTCGTAGCGTGCGTAGGACTAAAAAGGCACAGAATACAGTGGCGCTTATTTCACGGCTCAATTCTTTGGTTTTATTCGCTCTTCCACTCTAGTTCTTGTGTTTGTTTTATTTGTATTCCGTTTTGTTGCTTGGTTCTCGAAAGCGCACTGCCACGTTCGATAGTAGCCCTTTATGATGTATTTTTTCTTATCAAACGAATATAGGTCGGGCCCATCGACTCATTTCAAAGACTGAAAGACTTACATCCCGTCATCTGTAAATGGTTTGCGGGGAATAACTGCACTCGAAATATGGGAGTAAGGAAAGTTAAGCATGAAAAAACAAAACGAAAACCACATAAAAGCTCGTATGCTTCAGGCAAGAAAAGGAGTCAGTCAGCTGCACGGATATCGTAAATGGGGTTGACGCATCCGAGAAAATGATTAGCAGAGGCTTAGCTCGGCTATGCCAGGGTATACGTAGCGTGAGCTAAGGTTCAGCAGCACAATTCAATCCAGTCCAGTCCAGTCCAGCGTCCGTCGTCCGTCCAGTCCAGTCCAGTCCAGGTCCAGTCCGGTCCAGTCCGTCCGTCCGTCCAGTCCGGTCGTAGTCCGGGCCGTCGTCAGTCCGGTCTAGTCCAGTCACTGCTCCTCGCGCGTGCGCAGCACGGCTCTCCAAGAGCCACGCGAAACGGCTATCAAGCGGCTACTGCGCGACGAAGGCGCACAGCTGGGCACGCGTCGACGCCAATGCGTCTCCCGCGACTATGTCGTCACTCCTCTGGGATGCGCACACCGGCGAATGTGCAGACCGAATTCTCTGCGCACCCGTACTCCGATTGGATTGAATTTCCAATCTAATCCAAAACAATCTAATTTAATCCAATACAATACAATACAATACAATACAACAATACAATACAATACAATACAATACAATACAATACAATGCTTCTCGCGCTTGCGGAGCACGGCCCTTCAGGGTCCACGCAAAACTGCTCAACCTCGGCCAGTGCAGCTTAAGCTACAAAAATATAAAAAAAGCAAAAGCCACTTAGACCGAACTCATCGAGATCGAAATTTATTCGCATACCTATATTTTCTCTCTGGTTTTCGTTATTTGTGAAAACTATGAGCACAGCTTTTATTCTAAAGAAAATGGTTTCAATTTTTTATTTACATCTCATCCGGCTATGAAGGGAGAGCAGTTACTCCAAGCAACGTATATGTATGACAGTGAATGTGTGCCCGCAAGTAAATCAAGAATTATAACCTTTCAAATACGAAGGAGGCAAACTTTAGGGAAACGATGCGCGCTCGTGGACGGCAGCAACAACGTATACTCTACGCTAGGTCTAAGGCAATGCCAGAAAGAGTCAGCTTGAAAACGGGGGAAGAAATGGGACACATTGATCGTGCCTCTCCCTTTTAAGATACGCGGGATCAAAATAAATGCATGGAGGGAAAAGGCAGTGAAGTCCATACGATATTCGGCTTTGCTTGAGCGGGTATGACAGAAACATGCAAATGTCGTTTTTCCCACAGTTACTTTTATCCTCGTGTCTTGCGCTCCATGCTTCGCTTTCTACTCAAATCTCAACCTGCCTTTTTTCGGTACCCTTTACATTGTTGTTTATCGGACTCGCATTATGACTTCACGAGCTCCGATGCGATGCAAAGAGGCAGGTGGCGCAAAACTTCACCGGAGGACTTTGCGTCCTCCTCATCGGACGTGCATATTGCGGTGCTTTCGCGTGCATGGCGTTCGCTTTCCTCTTCATTCTTGTTTTTTTTTTTTTGTGAGCCGAGCATGCCGAAGCAAGTTCGATCGGCGCATACGTGATGCCACACTTCGCCCGTGGGCCAAAAAGCAGAAGGAAACGCGCAGTGTAAGATGTCACAAATTTTGTCGTACATAGTTAAAGCTATCTAGGACTTGTTTTCTTTTTCATGCCATGCGGCCCCTTTTAAAATCACATCGAGGTCAACAAAAAAGTATTTCTATTATATACAACACGGAGCACGAGGTTGCGCAAAGAAAATATCGCGTATTCATGTTTCGCAAGTCCCCCTCCCTCTCATTCTGCTTATGTCGCGTAAGAAATTAGCATACTGACCCACGCACTTCCCCCGCCATAAATAGCGTCGGGATCTCATGAAGCGTTGTACATACTACGAAACGTGTCAACATGACTGTGGATGTTTGAGAATATGGGATGTATGAAGTCGGCGTGGCCATGGTTTGGACGTGTGGGGTTGGTCACCATCTGGATTTTATGTAGAATATTTTATGATATACTTTGGCGTTTGGCGTTTTTGATCACTGATGCGTAAATGGCAATTGGGCTTCCACACGCTATCTATCCGCAACCTACACAGTTTTCGACGGGGGTAGCATCCCGACGATGTGCACGAGTCTGAAAATAAATCCGCAGCCACAGCACAGACGGAACAAGATATCGTGTCGTCTTCGTAGCTCCGGCTGTCAGCACAGGGTTGCATGGCGCCTAGAAAGAGTTCAGTACGTCTACTATTGCATACCTTTGGGGATGAAGCAAGTTCAACAATCTGCCATAAATAAAACGAAGATTTCTCATATGCGCACTTATATGGCACTCTTGCTCTATGTAATTAAAAGAGTTTACTCGTCTTTCTAAATTTTGTTTTGTCTTGCTCAATCAACGCTCAAAATAGGGATGCTCCTCCTCGACTAAAATTGAACTCCATTTATTTGTACGCCAGTGTCAGCACTAACTTTATTATACGGTGAACTATCAATAATGCCTTGGTTGGAAAATTTAATGTCTGTCGTCGTTCATGCAGAAAAGATACCTCGCCTTCAGCTCGTGAAACTCCTTCGCAAGCCGCGAAGAAGAAAATATTCGCATCTCCTCAAAGAAGAAGACGCAAAAATGACCCCCTTTTAAAGGAGCCATGAAGAGAAAACACAAGTTTGGTTCATTCCAAAGATTGCCTCGTTAGAACCATACTGACACCACTTTTAACGCAAACTTCGCTCAAATAAGCTACATAATTAGGAAAAAAGGGAATGACCATGCGACCCACCAGCTCATTTCCGCAACAGAACCTATGATGTCACACTAGAATGCTCTGCGATTGGCGGAGGCCGGCAAAAGCAAAAGCAAGTTAGGCAGGGCTTACCAGTTTGCATAGTGAGCTATATGCCCGTTAAACATACTGCACATTCCTTTTATGACACTAAGAACGGTGGAGTAAACGGTTGAAGTTCCGAACAAACACGCAAACGTGTACGCCAATGCGTACGAAACTACCGCCGGCCGAGCTCGACATCTCGCCGTCGCGCAGACGAATTTTCGGGTTCGAGGCTCTTCGGGGCCAACGAACCGTTCCAGCACGCACAGCCGCGACCTTGCTTGGTATCTTAATCCCTTGACAGGAGGTTGGCCGTCATATCGCCAACCAGCAAAGTAAAAAGAGGAAACGAGGGGAGTAAGGAACAGCAAGCAGCGACGAGATAGTGCCAGTCGTCGCAGAAGTTTCGGAATGGTGTTGGCTTGCTGCTGTCGTTACGAGCTCGTTTACAGTTTACAACCACTGAAAACTTCAGTTTGTTCGAGTACTTTACAATGAAATTTCGTTGCTGCGTCCTGAAATGCCCATGTAGTACGGGAAAATCGTCGAGGGAGTGCGACATCCCCGCCGGTGAGGAAATCTCCTTTCATGTGCTGCCCAACGACGAACCTCGGCGAAGCAAGTGGCTACGTTTTGTGAACTTTGCAAACGGAGGAGAAAGGGAGCTAAAGGAAGTACGAGTGTGCTCGCTTCATTTCCGACGAAGTGATTGCGGCAGGGACCCTTACGTAGCTCACTCCTGGGACATGCCGCCGCTCGTCGCCGACTTCGTGAAATCGCCGTCAAAGCGCTCTGAGCTTGGAAAAAAAAATACCGTACATACCGCGAATTGACGCTCGTATCTTTCTGGTCGGAGCAGAGAGCTCGCGCGAACGGCTTTCCATACACGACACCGGCCAACTGGCATAAGCGATACTGCTACTGAAATTGAACTGTTATTACCCGAAATGAAAATACGGCAGATACGTACCAGTCTGTATTCGTCCGTCGCGACGGGGCTGGCGAGGCAGCGGTGCCGACGGCTTGGCGTTCGTCTGTTGTGGATATCGCGGAATGGTCGCTTTCCGGTCCATTCGTGTGTCCCACAACTCCTGCCGCTCGTGCACTTAGAAGCATTGAGCGTTCAAGTGGTGTGAGGTTGTTAAATGCAAGCCCGAGCTCCTCGGCGAGAGTTTGTTGTCCGGATCAGGCGATTCCATGACTAGGGCTGCGGGTGCACTAGGTTTTACTAGTATTTTTAAAATGGCCGCCATCTCGGTTTCGGCACGAGTTCCGGTTCTTGTCTGACTCCCGCGTGTGGGTGCTATATGGAGTCGACATACTAGGTATCTGTTTCATCCACCGGCTCGTATGACGCCATTGTTCACGTGTCACGAAGTGCGCAATTTCGCGGGAGATATAAAATTTCGGCTTAAATTGCCTTATTTCTCACTGAATAAAGCATCATTTGCTTCCGGGAAAGCGCTTGGGGTACTATGAAACACTAATCTTTCGAATAAAACAAACTTTTGTTTTCTCTTCATGGCTCCTCTAAGGTAGAAGAACGGTTACTCCTCCTCAATAAGTTTTTCAAAGGTAGGGATGACCGACACTGCCGGTTCTCATTTGCGAAATGAACTTTTGGGATTCTGTAATCAGCTGTGACCGACTTCGCAAGCTGGATCCTCAGTTGACCAGATATCAACGTACAGCCTAGTTATAAACGTACAGTAAGATATCAACGTACAACGTAGTTTCTTCATTCACTTTACTACCCGCGCTGCGGCAGTTTTTCGCTACACCCTTCTAGCTGACCTGGCCCCGTACAAGAACAAGGATAACGACAGCAACAAAGAGCAAAAACCTGCGCTGCGCGTGCGCGGAGAGCGGCAGTACGCACGTTTCCCTTATTCGCACTTTGTTCGGACACAAGTCTGGTTGCTCCGCAAGGAGCTAGTTGTGCGGAGCACGTATGCGGAGCGGCAGTACGAGCTTCTTCACGTATTCAGACTATGTAAGCAATCACCTAACACTAGTTTTGATGTGGCGCACAGAAGTCGCGTCGTCGGTAGTGCTTGCATCGTAAACCGTTATGAAGGCCGTTATTGTCTAAGCATGCAATGCACCATGGAGTCTACAACAACATTCATAGTACGCATTATTAACGTTTTTTACTCAAATTTGCGTTGAAATCGCTTTTTCAAAAACAGAGGAATGACATCAGCAATTTCACGACCGAAGCCAACGTCGGGAGTATGGATGAAGGGTGAGGATGAAGAAGGCAACGACGAGGACGATTATGATAATGTCAAATGTGTTGGAAATCGGCTTGGAGAGAACGTCGCCAGCTTGAAGCCCTTGGAAGCGTTGGAGTGGGAAAAGTCTATTGAATGCACCTTTAAATAGGAACGTGTACACTAAAATAATTGCCACGGTACCTGTGGAAAGGCAGCGTCACGAGTCAGAAGCAACACAGCGGCGTCGTGCTTGTGAAGCCGCCGCTAAATGAGTAGGTGCCATCGAAAGAGTTCGCGTACCGAAGCGGCGCCATTTTGCAACAAAAAAAAAGGGGGCGGGGGGGCTCAGAAGAAAAACTCGGGGGTCTCTACAGCCGGCAGCAACGATTGTATAAGAAATGCGTTACCATATATGCAAGACCATCTCTCTCCTTCTCTCCTCCTCTCCTCCTTCTCTCGCTCGCTCACTCTCTCCTGCTCTCTCTCTCCACTTTCAAGCTCTACGTTACAGCAACGACAAACGAAAGCGGCCAGTTCGCCTCCCCAGCTCCCTCTTCCCAAGAGCTTCAAAGGCACAGAAGGGCCATAAACCTCGAGCAGTGCGCAAACAATGCTTTCGCACCGTCCCAGTATGGCGACCGAGGTTTGAATACCGCCGCGTAAACAACAACGTCGCTCCTATTCCCTACTCCGGTGGTAAGAACGAGCAAGCGGGAAACGAGAAAAAAGAGCCAATTAAGTGGGACTGCAGCGACTAAAAGCCCCAAAAGAATCAGGGCACAATTGAACTTGATGAAGCGTAAACACCGCCTAGCTGGTGGGCGTTCATTATTTGATTTCCCCACCGCTCTCCGACTCGGCAGAGGTCTCTTCAGGTTGTTGTCGAACGCAATATTGGTTTTCTCAAGGTCTGCCTTAGACGTGAGACGAGTCCTGATGTGGGCCCTGCTGGCAAGAGCAGATAATTCTGTCCAGGAGGAAGAAATTGTCTTCAGGAGCAAGTCCCGGGGAACCAATTGGCAAGCATTTCAGGCCATCTCCAGACAGTGCAGCCCCGCCGTCAGCTCCAGTTCAGGAATGCACCACTTTCCAACGGGACCGAAGTCATAGAGGAGCACCGTGCTGCGACTGGTAGGAGTTAAGAAAAGTAGTGGTTACGGCGACCCATTTGCTTTCTTTATATTTTCAGCTTCAATAAAGCAATAAATGGGAGAAATACTAAAGCTAATTAATGAGATAACTGAAACTTCGAAGGACTTGAGTTTTATTCTGGGAGACATACATGGGGTTGTCCGTTTCCCTCCAGTAGATTCCCGTGTGCCGGCAGCAGGCGGGAATTCGTCAATACTTACAACTTCCCTGTGAACTATCTTAGAAATGTAGATAAAACTCGGTAGATGAAGCTCGGTGCAGTGTTAAGGTCACCTTATTGGCTAATTTGTTTGTAATTTGTTTCAGGATAGTTTCAATAAAACAACAGATACCGTCGTTTTCCGTAATCATCAACGTTTTCCGTAATTCTTCAACGTTTGCAACTTCACTGGGAACTAACTTATAACGAAAAGAAACGTCTCTCAGGGCAATGAAATGGATGTCTGGGGGGGCACCTTATATACGGATTTTTTTAACGACACGTACATAACGTTGAGAGCTACAGACCATTTGCGAGAAGCTAGAGGCTAAAATTGTTTCGTGTAGGCACATACAGCGTATGCGGCTACCACCGCAAGAAGGTACGCAGATAACGCTTCGCTCTACAACGCGTTGCTGGGCAACACCCAGGATACTCATGTGTAGCGCTGCAAGCGCGTCATCTGCAACCGCGCTTAACAAAGCGGAGCTGACCCACTGGAGCTGTACCCGAACTGGCATTACTACTACTTTCATTCAGCTTCCTGAAACGACATTGTTTTAGTCGTAAGCGCATATAGCCTAACGTTCAGAATTCGCGGCGTGGGTGATTCAAGTTCTGCGATATAACTTGGCCGCGCACCTGCTCACTTCGTTGTAAATGTTGAATAACGACATTCTGCCGCCCGTGAAAGCAAATGCCTCCCTTCTCTTTCCCGCCAACCTTTCACGCCTCTGTTCCCCTCCTATCTCGCGCCTGCCACGACAAATACTGTGGAGATTTGCTAAGTCAATTTAATTTTTTGCCGCGTTCTACTTCTCGAGTGCCATCTGCTGGAACTGTTACTCGTATTGTTGGACTTCTGTTACTGTTGACGTTTTTGGAAACCACCCCAAAGGGGTCGCCGTAAGCACTTTTTTGTATTTTGAGTCAAATATTGTCAAATGCGTACTTTTTATTTCGCTATCCAAAAATTAGGCAGCCGTATTTTTAATAAACGATCGCTCTGCCTAGTACCAGTTATGAACTGATGTCTTGCGTCCAGTGTGCTTAATATTTTCTTTTTGCTCAATGACGTAGATAAGTATGTATATTGCCACCAGATTTAATAGTTTGGGAACGTTTTGCCCTTTGGAAAGGTCTCGTTCAAGAATATTTCGCCCTTTAGCCCGGCAGCTGAAACGGGGCGCACACAGACAGGCAAACAGACACCGAAATTTTCGCGTTTAAGTGGGCCCAGAAGACTATCGTCGCTACAGGAGCTCAAAGGACAATCCAGCTCGTGTTACGGATTACCAATGTCAGTGATGTAACGGCTAATCAACAATCAATTCAATCAATCAATCAATCAATCAATCAATCAATCAATCAATCAATCAATCAATCAATCAATCAATCATGATTTATTTTTGTTTATGCAGCTGTTGTTTATGATAATGAGATGGAGTGAGACTGTTACGCACAGCTGTCGGAGAGAATAGCGGAGGAGAAGCGCATGCGCAGGTGGCGTGCGGACGCCGCCGACGCCGACGCAGGAGGGACATGCCTCAGAGCAAGAGATGCGTCGCATCTAAAAAAAAAAAAAACTGGCAGCACCGAATCAGAGTTTTTCCTTATCTTATTGCGCCTATGCGAATTGAAGACACGCGTTCTTTGTTTATATATCTCCCCATTCTCCCTGAGCAGTCGTCAGCTGTGCGAATAGAAAAGAGGAACGAATACTTTTCTGCGCAGAAAATGCGCGCCTGAAACTTGCAGCTTTTGATTCAGAAAAAAAAGAACAACGAGAACAAATCAACAACTTTCGCGAGTAAAATTTGTAGTGCTGTTTCGGCGCGGGTGAACTAATGCGGTCCAATCAAGGAAAATTGCGCAAGAACTTTTGTTCTGAGAATGCCTTGTTCAGTGAAGACACGTGCTCTCGCTCTAAAGGACAAATAGACCAAGGAAACTGAAAAACCAAAAGACGTCTCAGGAAAGGCCTCGCTTTATGCTCACTAAAGCGTACGAGGCACTTAAGAAATTATAGCCCAACTTTAAAGTGCTAAGCGATCGTGTCAGCCTAATTAGAACGTAGAGGGGACGGACACGAGCCGCGTTTATTAAATTTCCACGCCGGGAAAGCGAAAAGGAGACTGCAAATGGTCAGTTGGGTGCTGCTGGGTTTAGCACGTGGCTCGACGCTCTAATGTTGCCGAAAATGCATACTACAGGACGCTTAAAACACGCATAGCGATCGAGGAACATAAAAATCCTCACTGCCACTCCAGTTTGTAAGGTCAAAGGAAGGATAAACTGGCATCTTTGTATTTGAACAGCAGTTGTATCTGCGAAAAGTAGTTCGAAAAGCAATGTTAGATCCGCTATGCAGAGTTATCGGCGTAGAGCCTCACGCTAGATTAACTGCGGGATAAAATAGGAGGTCAGTACTGACTATACATCTTTTGCTAAAAAATAAACTAAACCCGCAAAACAAATTTCCTTTTTAGCATACGTGAGCCCAGCCCATTCACGACAGAAAACTAGAACGGATGATTCGGCTAACTGAGAGAAAAATAAAAAGAATTAGGTGTCATTTTTCTGTTCAGTATCTTGTTTCATGCAGGCTCAAGGTTTTATTACAACAACAGCATGGAGGGTTACTTGTAATAAATATAACTCTTGCTTTTGCCATTCTTCTTACACAACCTCGCCAACAACGGTCAGATTATTTCGACAACTATCTTAAAAAAATACAACGGTAGCGCTCATTGCCCCCTCAGATATGTCAATATTATGGCAACACCATGGACGTTTTATGCTTCATCCTATTTGTAATAGTGTCGCCCTGAATATGGTAAACGTAAAGTCTGCTTTGACGTGCGTAAATATGCTGAAAGCGATAGAAAACCAAAAAATGTTATTAATAATGGCACTGCTATTGGTAACCACCTACAATACAGCTGATAAGATCACGCAGGAGTGGCGATTGTCGGTGGGAGAGGCATTTGAGGTTAAAGAAAAGACAAGAAAAACTCGGCAACTTTCCCCTAAATAAGAGGTGACAAGAAAAAATTGCACCCATCTCCCTGAAGGGAACCATGAGTAGGATGCGGAGCGTCATGGTGGTTCCGTTTGCGTTTCCATTATGCTTGTTAGCCAAATTTGGTGGAAATGTAGTGAACCCCGTAATGCTCATATATCCTACTCATGGTTCCCTTCGGGGAGATGGGTATAATTTTCCTTATTGTATGCATACATACGCGAGTGAGAGGAGATTGAAGTGGTATCTAAAGGTAATTATTTAGGTTTGCACGTCTTTTTAGTTTGAGTATGACGGCCTTATGGTCGCTAAAGTGCACAGTCAGTGGGTCTCGTAGCAGCGGTTGTATGTAGTCGTCGCCGTTGCAGTTGGTAAAGACGAGATCGATACACGTTCCGTGGATTGTAGTTGGGTGTAATTGCTGTTAGTGTTTGCACTGATGCTCTCACTTACTTGCGTCCGCACACTCACTGACGGGGCTGTTGCTTCCATCCTACTTCATCTGAAGAACCACGGAGTCATGCGCAAGCACAACCGGAGTTGTTGTTGATGTTGTTGTTGTTGTTTCTCTTCTGTAGCACGTACCCACGTGGGGGATTGGCCAAGAAACGGTGGTGTGCGGACACCGGACCACCGCCAACACCGCGGGACATACCCCCGAGTATAAGACGTGGGGGATTGGCCAAGAAACGCTGGTGTGCGGACGCCGGACCACCGCCGACGCCGCGGGGCATACCCCGAGTATAAGCCGCTCCGCATCTTAAATAGTTGAGATAACGTCTTGTAAACGTGTACGGAGATCATAGGTTGTATCAAAAATGAGCCAAATCCTGCTGTTTCACGGATCTAAATAAGCCAAATCGATTTGCATAATGGAAGTTTGCTCTGGGCTTGACTGTTCAGACGATTTCGTAGGTGTTTTCGGAAGTTTCGTTTTTCCGCTGTGCGTAGCTGGCTCGTTATGAATTTAGACAGCAATTAGGAGATCGGCGAAAGTTATGTCCCCTGGTGTTAACGACCAATTGAACGGAAGATGAAGGGAACGAAATGAAACTGAGACCGAAATGTAGTGAAACAATCGTTTTATTTCGGCTCACCCGTCCCTACGAAATAATTCTGGGTATTTTCATTTTTTACTTATATATTCATTATTTTAGTACTAAACTGGATAGCTGCCGCTTACAAGCACCAGAAAATCCCTTCTTTCTGAGAGTACGAACCAATTCCTTGAGGCGAAGAGAAAGATATGGGCACCCTTTTGCCCAGCGTTTTGAAAATTCACGGCAAAGCAATGAAGAGCATGCTTCCTTCGGGAGTGCCTTCAGGCCTGCACAAGAAAATTATCCTAGCGAAGAATTCGAAAAGGGCTGCTAATGGTGCCAAGAGGACTCACCGGCTCTCCATAGATAGTTCTACTGTTCTTGAGGCCCTGTTGCATATTGTTAATGCCTTTCCACCAAACATCAGCCGCAGCATGCTTGAAAATCAATTTAAATAAAGTGCATCAAACTGAGTGTTTCAATCCAACAGTAGCCAAATCCAAACTCATCACCCCATTTTTGCTCAAATTTATGACATAATTTTTAATTAGTTGTGGGCAAAAACTTCGCATTACTGACATATAAATATATCATATAATAGCTTTGACAGCGTTGCATTTAGGTCCGGTAACAGAACTTCCGCTTGTTTCTCAAATTCGCATTAGGTGGATACGGCCCATGTCGAAAAAAACCCTCATTTGTCTTGTAGTGAATACCGACAAGCTTGCGGCGACCCTGACGAGAGTAGTAAAACGTAAATTTATTAACACCTGTGCCGCAGAATCCTTTAGAGCAAAAGGCCAATTACTCCAGGTACAAACCCAGAAACGGCTCGTTCCTTGTTGCGGCAATCTGACCTTCAATCTCGGCAAAGCTCAAGCGAGCGCCTCGCGTGGCTGCGCAGTGAAAGCGTCTAGTTGCTCGTTCATTCACTCTTAGTCTGGTTCCGTGTAAGTTCCAGTTAAAAAGGGTGATCCACATATTTTATGTGGATCCGAATGAAAAATAACTGGAACGAGACATATAGGTGGGTCTTATCTGGAACCGCAAACTTGTTTTCTTTGTGTTTGCGGGTTTTTTATGAAGCCAAATAAATGGGGTCCAGCGCTGTCAGCGGTTCCAGTTACTTATGTTCCAGTAAAATTTGTTGAGAGTGAGTTTGTATATTTTTTCTCGTGACTTGTTCCACATGACTCGTGCGCGGCAGTGAAGTATACGCCATTTCGTGCATCAACTGGAACGATGAGCCGCATATACATTTGGGGCTTCTTGGCCGAAGATGCACTTGAGCCTTTAAAATATACGCGCACACGGCATATAAAATTTAATAACTTTCGCCGACTTCTATGAAACGGCCTTGCAGCAGTGCACTTTTATAAGGCAGCTAAGACGTATTATCCATGATGTGCTTTGACAGAAAAGGAATTCCAAATTCTTTGCCAACGCCGTACAAAGCATTAAAAATGTCGAGAGAAGAATATCTTAGGGAAAAAAAGAATTTGCAGGAACCCATTTTCAGGTGTTCTGCAGAGCCCAAACCGCTTTCGTGATCATCATATCTTGCTAATTTTCGGCGTGCAGTAAAAATCACGGGAGACTGGAATTTGAGAAGGCCTAAACTTCTTCCGTTTCCCGATCTGCCGTTCGGTTGAAGCCGTAACTGCTATAATGCTTAAGAATTCGCGGTGTTTCTGTGAGCACCTTCATACAAAATACTTGTTGAGGCTATTAATTATAATGCATGTGGTTTACAAAGCGTCGCAAAGCGGTGGTTTTTGTTCAACTATCAGCCATCATCTCGCAGTGGTGTAGTACGCGCACAATTTAAAGTGCTGCATAGGAGTGTATAAATGGCTACAGCCTGCGGTGGAATGGGTACTTAGCCCACGTTACTTATGCCGTGATGGGAAGATAATGTTAAGCGACTGCGTCATATTTTACACTACACACATCATGCTGCGCATGAAGATGTACGCTTATAAGTTCGTTTGTGTTTTTCGTCTCGTGACGGCTATTAATTTCCTCAAGCAAAAACGAAAGCATATTTGCAGGAAACGGTTGCGGGGGGGCCATTCAGAAAGAGAACGACACAAAACTTCGAGAAATAAATCTACCACGCGTTATCTGCCTTACATTTTATGTATTCATACTGCACTGCAGTATCCGGAAAATCCGCAGTGTTACCTTTCTTTATTTTGTTCCTTGTCATAGTGATTTAAGTAATTGACGAACCTGCCTTTTCCTGCTTGTCTCTCTATTGCTGTATTCCCGCACTCTTGGTGCTCAGGATGAAAAACTGCTTGGAAACTGGCAGATGTTTTATTATTCGGTAATTACTATGTCACACTGGCTTTACTATACGGTAGTAGTTTTCTATAACGTGGGTATCAAACGTCGCAGTATTTTTTATTGGTTTCGGAAAGGCTTGTTGTCAAGAAAACGCAGTTAATAACGCATCGTCGTTTTGTGTTCACAGCAAACAACTAGGAAAAGCTGTCAAAAATGTTTATGCACACATATCGCACGCGCACACGGCCCGCGTCGAGAAACAACTTTAGCCCAACTAACTTGTTAAATTGGATAACATCTGCGCTCTTTTTCCAGCCTCAAAGCCACGTAGACGTCCGCTTAGAGGCATATTCCCATTTCCCGAAGCAAATAAAAGCGACCAGGGGTGCCAAGTTTGTGATCTCTTCCGCGGACTGGTCAGTGGCTACGACGCGCGTCGCCAAACCCACGGATTAAGAAACGTTGGCCGAAACCATTACGGGACGACCGCCGCCCACTTCAGTGGGGCTAGAGTGTACTAGTGCACTGTAGTGCGGCATGCCATGCGTATGCGTCGGCAGCCACAAGGCAGCGCCGTTGGACTGCAACGGGTATAACGATGATGAGTGAAAAATGGGACTGCGTCAACACCTTAAACGACAGCAGCGCCCCTATCTCTCAGCGTTTACGACGCCAGTAGAGTCAGTAGTATTACCTCTGGTTTACGCCGCGAGTTTTAGTTTTTCCGCATGCAGCGCCACTAGTGGCGTTCTACAGCGGTTTTCTCGAATACTCGTGTTATGCGCCTGATGTACTAGAGAAACTATTGGTCAGACTTGCGGGAACCGTTATTAGTTTGGCTGTGGCGTGAAACTTTGGACTTCTTCATATCTTCGGGCTGTATTTACTATTCGACAAACTGTAGTTTTGCCGGGAGGGGCAGAAAATGTCAGTGCTGTTTACTGCTCAAGCGGGGTGAAGGCTAGTCAGGAGGTATACCTCCTTTTGCTTTGCTTCGCCGTCATATCTGCTCTTTACTGCCCAAATCGAACAATAAATACAAATAAATGCACATGCAAATGGAGGTCCTCTCATGTCACGTACCGCAGAGCGAAAAAACAAATCTGTGCAAATAATTACCACAAAGGCCAGGTGATCATACGAGTTCAAAGCCCGAACGGCCCTTCAAACTAACTGTCGCAGCGAAAATTTAGAAAAACGAAAGGCTAAAATATCTAAGAGGAACGGCGGTAGATACGGAACTCGCTGATTGTTATATTCAGAAGATTTGTACCATAAACTTTCAAATTTATAATATATAATAACGGCGCCCGATGCACATGTGAAAATATTCTTCCATTTGAATGTTAGTTATTTTGGTTATGTTGAAGTTACTCCAGATGAAGTGATGAAGAACGTCAAAAAACTAAGATGTATACATTTGGTTAATTACCCAAAGGTGTTTGCTACTGCTTTTCTATGTGTTTCATGAAAATCAGAGGGAAAGCACAAAACGAAGTCTCATTTAATGAAAACGTTGGCTTTGTCCGAAATATGACGTAACATTCTTAGGCGTAATATTCAATAAACAGCTGTCCTGGACAAATCACAACAACAATATTCGTGTAAAGGTAGCATGATCGGTGGACATGCTACGCCGTCTTTATAGTTCTTTTTTATCTGGTTGATTCACGGTGGTTATATTATTCCATTATACACTTGCATTTTACATATTGTGTGCTATTATGAAGTATTCGTAACAAATGGGATATTGATAACCTTTCTGTGTTGCACCGTAGAGCCGTTAGCTTAGTAAACCAGTCAAACAAATATATTACTTCGAGAAATCTTATCTTATGAAGCAATAAATATCCAAGATCAAAAAGAATCATTTTTGCTCAAACTTGCTGTGTTTGTTTTCAAGTAAGTCTCCTTTAACTACGATGTGTTTTAATAAATCTTGAATAGAACTACTGGCTATGCGCTACGTCACACATATGTTGTAGTAGACCGGCCGCGTACGAATTACGGCATGCAGATGATGGCTTATGTGACAATGAAACTTTGTAATGACTACCCTGGTGTAATTTCAATTGCCAAGAGTTGCAGGAATGTTCGCAAGTTCAAACGTACTGCTCGAGTCCTGTTTAGTTGCGTGGATGAGTTATCTTCACAATAATGCAACTGTGTATGTTCTGGTACATCTTAAGCACCATCTTTGTCCTCGTGATTCCTTGTATTGGTTTCGCTTACCTAAGGTGATGTGTACTGTTACTAATAATTATTATGAAGTGGTTGCTATATATATTACATTATCCTACGGGTATTGAAGTGAAACGTGTTTTTGTTATTTCTTCGTATGTCTGAAGACTATTTGAATACTGTATGTTGTTCGTGCACTACAACTACTTCTGTTGCTGCTCAAACGGGGTGAAGCCTAGTCAGGAGGTATACCTCCTTTTTGCTTTGCCTCGACGTCATATCTGCTCGGCACTGCCAAATAGACCAATAAATACAAATAAATGCAAATGCAAATGGCGGTCCTCTCTTTTCAGGTATCGCAGAGCGAAAAACAAATGTGTGCAAATAATTTACCATAAAGCCAGCTGATCATACGAGTTCGAAGTCCGAACGGACCTTCAAACAAACTGTCCCACCCAAAATTTACAAAAACGAAAGGCTGAAAATATCTAAGAGGAATGGCGGTACATACGCACTCGGTGATTGTTATATTCAGAAGGTTTGTACCATCCTCTTAAATTCTAGATTATTTTTTGTGCGATGACATGATACAAAAACGTAATTTGCTCAAAGGAAATTAAGGTGGTTGGGTATGCAAGCTCAACAGCAATGGGTCCACGGTGGCCGCCCTCCCTTCATGTCAGCTAGAGAGCTGTCGGTGCCCGCAGTCAAAATAGTGCACGATACATTGAAACCCGAACTTCCTAAGAGCGCCAGGGCAAAGCGGCAAAAGTAATGCAGAACCACTCCATACAAATTCACGGATGGCGACCTTACAAAACGAGCTTCAGCAAACCATGTTACATTTCCGGAAGGCGCCCTATTTAAGTTCTTTTTTCGCGCGCTGCATGAAAAGAGTAACTTCGAGAATGCACAGATTATCATATCCCATTAGTTCCTTTTTCAGTATTATTCCGCTCATGAAGGGAATAGGTTCAACTCAATTCATTTTACAAGCAAAGTAAACGGACCCTTTTTTCTCACTATGTTGCTCAGCCTTCGTCTCACGCAACAAAAATTAACCGACGTGGTTTCATGTAAAATCGCAGATTTCTTGAGCAACAAATTGAGTTGCGTGATTGAAGGAAAATTTAGTGAACATATCCTAAGTACCTATTCGTCATTTTCAAGATATTGTCAAAACAAGGACGCAAAAACTGCGGTCTTTTGGAAATTTCGAAAGCTCGCCAGGGTTCCCTAGCTAACTGTGAAACGAGAAGTTCCAATTACAGATCTCAAGCACCCTGGGCCTACATCCAGTTCTCGCTGCCCAGTTTCGATTTCGGTGACGTATTTTCGCTAGATTTCCTTTTTAACCAGCGGACGTGCGTAACGCTGAAGATAAAAGAACACAGAAACTTTCAGCTTTAAATCATGTGAGCGTAATTTTCCGCTCCTAGCTTTACTGAAGATAACGGAAGTCGAAGCTTTCTCCAGTAACCTGCGGAACGTCGAAGTACCGCCAGAGAGTTAACGAATACGAGGATACGGCTATGCAGGTGCATACGCGCTCCACATTCAGGCCTTCCACGGTGGCTGAAATCAACTCGCAGGGGCCAGTGATTGTTTTTCGAGAGTTCAAAGCCCCGGCTATAATTGGATTCAAAGATCGGAGGCAAAATTTACGAAACTGAGCGCGCATGCAAAGCGCATTGAACCACGGTTTGTATTTTTCGTGATTCAAGTTTTTATTGTTTTTATTTATTGCCTTTTATTTATGAGCGAAGTATTCGTACGGGTGTAAATGTTTTATGAATACTAAAGACGAGGCGCTGGTAGTATATTCAAGGGACTTGATTGCAAGTGGAAGTTGGCCCAACACCGTAATTATCCAATTCGCTCGGCAAATCCCAAAGTGGCGCTGGGTGTCAGCGACAGTTAATCCATGTCCCGAATCCCCAAGAACTACGAGATAAGGTTTATTCAATACAGAAGTATTTATGTTGTAAAGATATGTAAACCACTTGTGCTTACCAGGTTTACGTGGTTTTAATGCCAACTCTGGCAAAGGAGCGCATAGTCCTTGCATGGCTCTCGGGTCCTTGTCCTTCATCCCGGAGCCCATCTTCAAAACCACGCATCGAGTTTCTTATTTCGGAGTGCCCAGTCATTCGTCGGTGCAGCCTACAAAAGCAAAAGCGGGGCCACGGCGCTTCATAGTTACTCGCTTGTCCTTAAAGGGGCCACGCAGACAAAACAAAAGATTATGTGTTTTATGGTACCCTCAGCGCTTGTGCGGCGGCAGACAGTGTGGTATTCACTGGGAAATTAAACATCTTAAGCCAAAATTTCAATTCTCCCGCTAAATTGTGTGTTTCTGTGACGTTGCCAATGCTGTATCGAGAGCAGGGCCTTGAAAAATTAAATATAGCCTGCTGACAAGGACTGTTACCATGCTCACCGACGGGCGTTTGGCTGTCTTGTTTATCGCCCACTTTCATAGATGGCGCTGCAATACTGCTGAAGTCCCAGTGTTGGTACTTTGCTTCTAGTCGGACTTCTATACCTGCCGTATTTTTAATACGGTTCATACTAATCGTTTTCAAAAACGTAAGTTATGACTTACAAACAAGGTCATGCAAGTGACCGTCCCGCGTATGCCAGTCGGTCAGTGTCGTGTCAGACAAGTTCAACGTGTCCGACGGCTGTGTTAGGCAGTGTCAGCCGGCAATGTCCCGAACTAAGTACTTCGGAGTTTACGTGTATGTACGGATTTATAACTTTAAATGTTCACTCCACAATTCTTACTGCTATGAAATGAATAGCAGCTAAATTTAGGCGCAAGTACCTCATTCGGCACGCTAATAAGCTCTGTCTAATTTGAGTTTGCCTTTTGCCAGCCTCAGCCAATCGACGAAGCTGGCCATATGGCGTTTCCTAATTATATGCCTTATTTGAGCGGACCTTTCGTTAAAAGTGGTGCCAGTGTAATTCTAATGAGGCAATCTCTCGAATGAACTAAACTTGTGTTTTTGTCTGCATGGCCCCTTTTTAAGGTACCGTGACAGCGCCAATTTCCGCCCTCGACCTGCCACTGGTTGTGTAGCTTAGATGCGAAAAGTCCGCTCAGATATTACAGCATCATGTCGTTACAATCATGCAACAAAACTAGACGGGTGCGTTTAACAGCACTAGACGTCATGGTACAGTGTTGCAACGTTTTCCCGCTGTGTCGCTTGCAGGCAAGCGTCAAGCTCGGTCCCATAGATATATAGTGAAGCATTGGCTGAAGGCTTCCAAGTGAAAGGACACAATACCGAAGCTACAGCAGCCCCTTAAAGGGGCCATTCAGTCAAAACACGTTTGGTCATTCGAAAGAGCGCCTCGTTAGCATCATATGACCCCACTTTTCACGTAAATTTCGTTCAAATAGGTTGCATAATCAGAGAAAAAGGGAATGGCTGATGCGACTCACTAGCCCATTTTCTGCACTATAATATATGGCGCCATATGCACAGCCATGCGATTGGCTGAGGCCGGCAAAAGCAAACGCAAGTTGTTATGCAGGGCTTTTAGACTTGCAGAACGAGCTATTTCCGCTTAATTGTAATGCATATTCATTTTATACCAGTTAGAATGGGGGCTACATCATGGTAGCTACGAAGGTACATGCAAACATGGAAGTACTAGTGCGTATTGCTATTATTACTGCGCCCACTATGCTTGCGATAGCTGCACAGCCGTCTGGCGCTTTGGAGTCTTCTCACATGACACTGGCCGTTGGGCGTAAGCGAGAATGCCTTACGTACCCTGTTTGTCGAAAATATTCCATGTTTCACAAAACGATTACTACCTACCGTAACGAAAACAAGCCAGTTCCAAATACGGTCAAAAAGAAACCACAGTGCTCAGCGGTATTGTGGCGCCGTCTTGGAGAAAAGATGGTAAACAAGGGTCTGCTATCCCCTGCAGACCGAACCATGCACTTGAATTTCCCTTGAAAACCCATTCTTACGGCGTCTTGGTAGACATCACAAAACGCGATTTCATGAGAGAATCAAAATTGTAAGTTAAATTGCTCAATTCCTAAGAGAATAACTCATCACTTGCTGCCGGACGACCCCTGGGGGCACTATAAAACACCAAATCTTTCGAATAAAGCCAGCATATTTGTCTGCATGGCACCTTCAAATAAACCTGAGAGGGCTGATAGGAGGTTAATATACTTCGGACGCCTGATCATGAGAGGTGGAGCACTTCCTCGCAAAACTACCTCTCACAATGGACGTTCTCAAGAAAATAAAATGAACGCTTCTTAGGAAAGAGATAATAAATAATGAGACGCCAATAATAATGTTTTCCTTCCTATGCCTGCATGCTGCCATGCCTGCCACCTACCTGCTGCCTACTGCCCTTCTTTCATTCCTTTCTTCTTTCCTTCCTTCCCTCAGTGATTCGTATTTTGGCGTTTTTTTGGTGGTCTCTATACCGACGTTTTACTGGTAGTGCTGCCGAAATACAGAAGGAAAGCTCCGCCACCCACGACGGCGCCAATAGGTGTCCCATTTCGTTTGGTATTGTTTCCTCAAGGCCGCCTAAACACCTACATCTAGGATACATGGGCTATTTTAAATGCGTTTATAGAAGCATGGGTGGCTTTATACTAGGCTCCCTACAGTACTGATAATAAGGTCGGAACGCATGACCAGTAAAAATAATCTTGCAGCAGGCGAGGCCTTTCCCTTTCCGATAGTAGCTCGCACTCTATTGGCAATTCGGCACATCGACAAAGGTGTTTTATCGAACTATGTAAACACGGCCAACTCCAACTCACGGATCCAATGATTTCGAAACCTCCCTAGACAGTAAAAGCAATCATTCAAATCCTCGAAAGTTCTTACATTTACCCAGTTAGATGAAGTTTACACATGCGAGAATTGGTGTCTTTCTGCCATTTGCAATCCAGCCGCCAGACGTTGATAGAGTTTTACGTAGCAAGCTGGAACACGAAATCCAGTCTTCTTTAACAGCTTCCGAATTTATCAAAAGCTGGGGATTGAGGAAAGCCATTAAGTCTTTTCATCGGTTCAATCTTTTTTCGCTCGTCTCTTCCGCCCCACTCATTCCAAAGAAACTAGGAATATCTCGGACGAACACGCAATTTCATAGATGTTTAGCGAAACGAAGCCAATAGTGTTCGGTTTTTTTCGGGCCATTATTATTATGTACAGCCGAAAAAATTTCAATCGACATAGTCACCACCATCCGTTATCACCCGAGGTCCTCCCCGACTCTTTCCTGTACCTCATCTTTTCCGTCTTCTGTTCGACTACGCAGCGCATCGACCACGCTGACTCAGCCAGCCGGCGTGTGGACTAGCCTGAGGCGGCTCACGTTCACTTGTTGACCGTCACACGCAGGCTACACTGCCGCGGGCTGACATGATGGGGGTGTTCGTGCCTGAAACCACGGAGCGCCTAAACACACAGCATATTCAACCCAGCGCGTTCCCCGTTGAACGGCAACAAAGGCGGCTAGAGAGGCTCCACCCATTGCTGCCACGCAGGACTATGATTGCAGCACGTACCCTTCCAGAGCGTTTTTTAGGGGCGAAGCACCTTAGGACTTCGCTTTGTCTGTGGCTTGTCCCTTGGCGTCTGTGTACACAGTGTTGCGCATGCGCGAGGAGCATTAGATTGGATTTGTATTGGAATCGGAATTGGTGGGATTGGATTGGAATTGTCATGGTATTGGATTGGTATGGAATTGAATATACTGCACACACGCGTTGTCATTCATTTACATGCGAGAGTGGGCAATGCCACGGGTGATTTACTTTAAGAACGATCCCCAGTACTTCGCTTACTCGTCATGATTCAGTTCGTGAAGTTGCGTGAATTTTTTTTCTTTTCTCGCTCCTCTCAAACACAGTGAGACAGAAAAGTATGAAAGGAGGAAAATGTGGGGTTTTCTACCTTCCCTACAAGTGTTGTTTAGCTTCTGTGTAACCACCGAGATAGCGTCTGTTACCGCTTAGATAGTGCGCTGGTAGGCCTGAAGCGAACAACCGCTATAACCGGCACAGGCGTTCCTGAATCAACGCTGGCTACGTTCGCCAGGCCTCAGCGACAGAAAGAAAGACAAGAACCAGAAAGACCAGAACTGATTTCCCTTTCTCTGACGGCAAGATGCATGGCATACGAACATGTCCAATGCGCCACATTCTAGGAACAGCTGCATTGAAAGCGCCAGCAGGTACGATTGCTGCGGCTCCTCTCTCGCCTTTGTGTACGCAGTGACAGGAAAGAAAGCTCGCGTACGTCCAATTTACGGGTGCATCCACTCCAGGTACACCTCAGCTCGTTGCAGTTAATTACCCGGTTACACGTCCCAGCGCTGTTCTCGTTTCTCTGCCAGGCAGCCCGAGTGGCGTGCCGCCGCTACTTTCCCGTCGGTCGTGTTTCCCGATCCATGCTTGCTTTATTTGTTATGTTTTCTCTCACTGTTCTCACTTTATTCCTATTTTAGTTTCGCACGACGATTACGGGCCTTCTGTCTCCCCCTTGACAGCCAGCACGTGCTGTTTGGGCGTGCGTGGTTGCGTTTGTTCTTTGAAGGGCGCGCTAACCTTCCCCATTCCCCAAGCAGCCCCCGTGGGCGTGCTTGCAGTATCACTATGCGGATACCCATTTGCAAGTACGTAGTTGAGTGCAATACTTGAGCACTATTCCACTGTTTTGACCACGTCGTTGGCCATGCAAGCGATGTGACAGGTGCGAAATTGACAGCAAGCGAATACCCGCCCTTATCAAATTTGCAATAGCCGTATCGGTCATACGGACACACTGCTTCATGGCGTGATACGTGTCACGGAAATTCGTGCTCTTCTTTTTTTAGCCTCGCTTATGGCAGCGCGGTGTGGGTAATAATTAATAGAGATGAAACACAATACGGGAAATTGCGTGGTGATCACACTACACGGTTACAATCGACATTGCAATATGGGATGTTCGAACGACTGCGCGTGCTATATCTTAAATGAAAGCCATTGCGATTTTGCAGCAATGTTAGAGCGATATTGTTAGACAAAGTAACAACACATATAGGTGTCCATTACATGATTGTGCAAGTAGTTCATTACTTCGCCCGGTGGCGATTATCGTGATAGTCGGTAAAATTGATCTATATATCGAGTTCTGACATTGTGTAGTGGCACTCACTAAAGAGTTCATTGCAAAACGAACGGAGGGCTTAGATTGGTGGTTTCGTGTGTGAGCTTGGCGTACATTGTAGGCGAATGCCTTAGACGTATAGAAATGAAGTCGCCTTCTCTCGAACCAAGCACGTTCCATTTAACTGCTTCGGGAAACCGCTGCGCGTGACAGGTTAAAAATTAAGTTTCCTGCGCCCAACGACTTCACGTTTAGGCACATTTGAATCGGCACTCTCGCTTTCCCGTAACACCAATGGTCATACCGCTTGCACAAACACGCTCTCCCCTTTCGTGTAAACAGGCACGCTCGTGTATACGGTAGGAGCCCTGCTCTATAAGAGTGCTGTTCGACGAAGAATTTGGCACCTGGAAGTTGGGATGCGGACACGCGGGATCGGATAATCTCCTCAAAAGGGGCGAGCAGGGATGGCGCATCACGTCACCGTATTACGGAAGATGCTCTCCCTTATTGCCTCTCACGCTTCGCCTCGGCGGGAGCTGTGTCTGGCGCCAGGGGGACGCAAGGACACCCGCTCCTGCTATACTCTCTGCTTGAGAACGTGGCTTTCCCTGGGTGTATACATGAGAATTTTTTCTCGCTCACTGTGCTGGACGCGTCACTGACTGGGACGAAAGACAATACCATTCGCCAACTCTATTTAGAAGAGTACACTAGAGCCTGTGATAAAAAAGAAAGGCGGATCTAACTAATCCAAGCAGGCCTGGCAGTAAATGTGAACTGGAAGTTTATAGTTTCCTCCACAAGAAGAAATACCTGAAAATAGGATTATAATAAAAAGTCAGAAAAAAGAGGCAGAGGCATGGCAGGATTTCTTACGCAATTAACTTAGTGAATGTGTTCCCCATTATCTTTTCTGCCGCTTTTATTAGAGCGCACGACAACAATATTTAATTAAACAAATTCGGAAAATGTTGGATATGGGACAAAAACTAAACTAAAGTGATGTGAAGGTAAGAAAAGCGTCAACAATTACATAAAACAGTAATTTGAAATTAAGCTGTCTTATGGCGCTGCTTTCAAATATAAGGTTTACATAATGTTCGTACGCATTTAATAACTAACTACAAATCCAGCCGCAGGCGCGAGTTCGAAGGGGCAGTGGGCTAAGATGGGAGCGCTTTGAAGGACCATGTACAGTCGGTAAAACGCTTGTCTATAACAGAGATTTCAACTTCAACCAGCTACATCCGAAAACTGCAGAAACATACTCGTTCTAAACATGTCGGAAGCAAAAGCGAAGGGCTAAGACTTCAGAATTCCGCAGTAGTTTTATTCAAATCCCGTTTCGGCGGGGCAGGACAGGGCTGAGAGTACGAAAGCTGTGTTATAGACAAGCCTTTTACCGGCTGTACAGTGCCTTCACACCCTATCTCCATGACAGGAAGGAAGCGTGCTTACAGAGTCATGCCTTGGCAGCCGTTGTAACGATGTGGAGCAAAGTTTGTGGGCAACCGAACTGCGACGATTGAAGTTCGGCCGTTAATCGGTCGGCAGTCTTATCGAGGAGGTGCTGCATTATCTTCTAACCCGGGCCCCAAATAAGTAGCATACGGATGCGCTCCGTATGTACCGTGTGACGATAGGTGGTGACTAAATTGTGCCTAATTCAATGTCCTTGTGGCTAGCCACATTCTCCTTCTCCTCTCCTCGGATGTATTCTAGCATAGAAACGTTGCCTCCCGCTTGTGTTCAGCATTAATTTTACGCTGGCGACGCTGGCGTTGATTTTTCCGTTAATACACAACGGCTATAGCAAGAACTCATTATTATGGATGAATACAATGAAAAGTGCATTATGTCCGCTGGCACCGCTTCTTGAAGTCAGAGATTTATTCGGTAGGTTACCCCAGTGACGTGGCATACTCATCCAATTATCAAGGTTTCTGTAAAGCGTGCTTCACAGCAACTATAGTATTAGAGAGGAAAAGCAAACTTCACAAGGACACGCAATGCTGAATGCGGGTTGTAAAGTTTAGAATAACATTTTTGACGAAATAAATCGCAGGTGTTGATGTTTTCAAAAGCTTCACTCCCAAACAAAGAAGCCCCTAAGGGAAATTGGCAAATGAAGACTGACCTGCTCCCACGTTATACCCATGAGCCGACTAGCAATGGTGCCGCCTTCCTGGAAGAGCAGAGCCCGAAAGCAAGGGGAAAACGCAGGCGGAAAACGTGTATGGCGTGTGGTAGGCCTGAAGAGGCTTTCCAGTGCTTGTTTCATGGCGTCACGGTCACAGACGCGAAAATTTAGTCATTAACTTTGAGCGCGGGTCCCCAGTTTTTACTTCTGTTTTATTTTTGTCGGCTCCTAAACCGGTCACCCGGTTAGCCACGGCTACGAAACTACCCCTCCCTTGTCTTCATTGCAATTTGCGAGAACGGATTTTAGTCCTCAAGGTAGTGTTAAGTAACCGAGTGCGAAAACACTATAATGTCGTTTTCCTCCTTAACTGCAAAGACACTCCTCGTACAAGTTCTATAAACGTGAACTTTCTTTTTTACTCCTCGATGTGATAAATGATGCACATTTCGTGCGTTCTGTCACAACGAGAACTTTGTGGTCACTGTTCAGCCGGGTGCAAACAGCGAAATCGGTGGAACTTTCAATGGGTCCAGCTATGGCATAAATTCACTTAAAATGACAAGTGGGCGCTTCAGTTAGGTAACACTGCAAAACAAAAACAGAACACCAGACACAAATTTTGGGTAAACAATTACGTAAAGAACGAAGAGAGAGAGAGTGGAGCAACGGGTGTGTGCACATAAAAAACTTGGACGAAAAAGAAATAAAAAGGTAGACAAGATTGCGGGACTGAAGATAAGCAACAATTGAAGATGAACAAGTTAGGCTGCAAGGAATGCGCTAAATCTATAAGAGCCCGCAGAAAAAGCGACTGAGTGGATCCTCCATTACAGCAGAGACGCTCCCTTTGCTCTTTTCTCTGTCCTTTAAGAAAAGTGAAGCTGGTTTACCCCGGCGGTTGCCGGCTTACGTGCTTTTGTGAAAACAAATAGCCACGTAGGGAAAGGATCCAACGCCTTCCAAGTAATTGGAATGGTCATGCAACTTCAACTTTGTCCCTATTGTCTCACAACTTTATTGGTCCAGTTAACCTCACCAACAGGGGCATTTTAAAATCGCCCACACAAAAAAGCGTCACAAGACCAGTATTCACCCGACGATGAAGAAGTGCTATGGGGAATTTCTGGCAATCTTGAGAGTGTGGTGGAAACACGCCTAGCTCCGAATTCTGAAGCCGCTTTTACCCACTTTTCTACGTCGTCTCCACGGTACGTTTTTCGAGTAGAGAATGAAATTCTGTGGCTGCAAATGCTGACCTCGCTCGAATTTCATAGGTTGGCTGGAACAGAACCGCGGATCGAAGACGCAGCGAGCGGCCCGCGGCGTGCACAGTCGGAAGAGACCGCAACGAGAAAGAAATGGCTAGACCCTCCCTTCCCGTCGCCCCCCTCCCTTCCCCACCTCCGAAAAAAAAAAAAAACCCTCACTTCTACGGCAAAGCCCCTCACCGATCGAGAAGCCAATAAAGTTGGACTTTTGTAAACAGAGAAAATTGATTTCACGCTGGCGTCAAACCGTGAATAGTTGTCTTTTTGTCACAAGCGGTCCGTTGGTGCCCTCACCATAAAGCCTTTTTTATTCCCATGGATCCGTTAGTGTGTGTGTGCGCACAACTAGGGAATAATATCGTGCATCGTGCGGCAGTTAGGAGGGAAATCATGTAGGATGCGGAATGCAAATAAACAGTACAATTGCATCGAGTGCACAAAATGCTAATAATAAATATCCGACTGATTAAATCAGGCAGCGCATGAACCGGCAAGCAAAGAAGCCTACACCCCTTACGTGGCGCCGGGATTATTTACTGATTCTTGGTCAAAACAACACGTGGCTGCCAGCCATGTATCCTAGGCTATTCTTATTGTTTCTTTACTCGAGGGGACTAGAAAATTTTGCCGTGACTTGGGTAATTTCCCTCCAATAGACGGCCAACCGGTATCTCAAAAGCATCATACCAAACCATTACAGCACCTCAAATCTTATTAATCTCTTTAGCGACATTTTTGTCGTGCCTTACATCGTACCCCGTACTTCGGAAGCCATTATTTCCCAATCTGCGCAGCAACCGATCACATGTTGGTTAACATCTTGGCCACGCGTTTGTGCCGTAAGTGGTAATCATGAGCCATACTAGGACAGTTTTCTTTAACACTGGGTTAACGAACCAGTTTGTGTGGGAATAGCCTGTAGTTCTTACCTTTCTCCTTCCAATTAAGACGAACTGTGGCGTATTTGTAAGCATGCTGGACTAAATAATAACTTAAGACAAGCATATAAAGCATAAACAGTCGATTCTTATCAGCGAGGTAATTCGCATAGATTAGGGATGCGTACGTGTGTTTTTTCTTCAAATTTTGATGTATTTGGTATATCCTTTACCTTCTTTCGTCCGGTTAACAAAGTAATGTGCCCTCAATATCGCAATATCTTTTGACGACACTTGCAATGAACAAAGCTGATACGCGGTCCATTTCTTTTTTTTTTTTTTTTCGCCAAGCTGCCTTTTCTAGTCAAACGGGGTCGGCCACTCAAATATCAGGACCGAAATGCGCCAGGAAGACTACAGTACGTCTGCGCAATACGTTTGTCCCTCCCTTTACTGAGACAATTTTGAGCCCTGCGGAAAGACCCACCATGGGTATTGCGTCCTTCCAAGAACGCAAACACCATTGTTTCAACTATATTTTCTCTTTATTCCTGCCTTTACTTGCAGCTCTGCAGACCAGACATATTTTAAAGTTTCGAGGCCGCCTGCATAGTTACGACATGCTATTGGCACACCTACACGAACTTGAAGCCATTTGATTTTCGCTTCTTCTTTTTTGGAGAACTTGTGCATCATTCAAAGGGCATATGATGTCCTTGAAGTCTATAAACTATGAAGAAACTATGAAGAGACGTACATAAATACGCGAATATTACCCAGGAGTGGAAAAAACCTGAAACGCAGAAATAACCGAAAGGTCTATTCGAATCCTTCGTGTGTGCTCTCAAAGTTTGTACGCTGAAAAAACATTCCAAAGAAGAATTAAAAATAAAGTTATCGGTGGCGTCATGCGAACTACATTTTCGTCTCTGAGTGAAATGGTGCTTCTCGAGCCGTTCGGCGGCATCGCGTTTACTATGGGGAGATATGCCATAAAGAGGGCTGAAGTCATCTCCATATTTTAGACTACCACAGGACTTAACGGCATGCGTCGCAGGCGGCCGACGGGTTAGAACGATGATGCACACGTGCCATACATAATGCAGAGATGCTGTTAGACCAGGCCACTGCTGACAGCAAGCCTCTTCAACGTTGATGCAACTACATTTTATCTCGGGCTCCCACCATTGCCACCACACAGGCTCTTCCCCGAATCAGATACGGGTTGAGCAGGGGAAACAACCGCTCCGTATTCCAAGATTGATGGTGGCCTTCCAGAGACGTTAGGCTGAGATTGGGCAAGCACAGCGCCACTAACCGGTGGCTAAGTGCTCGCCAACAAATGTGTGTGCTGTATGCACTTGGGTATGTGAACTTTTTGTCGTAGAGAATCACTAGGGAGCAGCGTCCTCCCAAACAGAACGTCATTGGACAGCTGCTAGTTTAAACATATCTTCGAAGGCCTGGAGTGCACGTTATGGCGACATTAGAGTTGGCAACGCTAATGCATCGGCAAGCGAAGCGTGGTATGGTCCAGTTAGGAATAGCAAGTAACTTATATTGACCTTTTCCCGGGCGATGATGTAAATAAATTGTGAAGGTTCCATCGATGGGATTCATAAGGTTATTACATGGGAACTATATATTCACAACGAGATCGCTATGAAGCCGCGGAACAGTGATGCCACCCGTGTGAGTTTAGCTTCACCGTTTTTGTAAGGACGGTAGTTCCGCGACGCCATTTATGCCAGCAATTACTGCCGCCCAGATTATGCGAGGGCTGGTGGGATTCCGCAGTTTCGCCAGGTTTTTTGGATTCCTGTTCCTGGTCTGGGTTTGTGGGGTTCTTGGCTCCAGAGTTCCTGTTGAGGGCTTGCCCAGTTTTCCCAGGAGGTTTCCTCAGTGGATCGTCCTCGCTGTCCCCAGTCTCCCTACCTGTGAGCATGCGACCGCAAGGGCGATGTATATGAGAACAGCACTGGACATTCCTCTACTTCGAACCAAGCGTCATTGGCCAATTAACCCACAAGATTTTAAAATGCCATGGCAGAGTCGCCCTTTTTTGAAGTCGGTTTCGGCGCCATTTGCAAAGGCATTGAAGTCGTAATAAAGAGCGGAAATTCGAAGCGCATATATGCAAGACGTCTTCAAACATCTATAACCTGTTGTTTGGTTTCCACATGTCAAAACTGTTCTGCGCAAAGCCAACACTGTACATTTTTAAGGCAGAACATGGGTACTTCGTAAATGACATCACGGAGCTCTTTGAATGGAAAGTAAATGTCGGATTGCGCTTACCAAAAAAACAAGCAAATAAAACTAGAAGCCCACAGTAAAATCTGGCGTTGAAGACAGGGGAGGTAAAGACAGGCCGAAAAAACAAAACTTGATGGAATGACGGCCTCGCAGTGGACTAGTGCCGCAAAACGAACCAAAAGCACAATATAAAGCAAAAAGACGCTGAATCGCTCTCTCTGCTCAAGCGGCTCCGATAACTCTTCCAACTAAGTCATGTTCGTGTGATTTGTGCCACATATGGAGAAGTTTCGTCTGAGCTTGACATTCCTATCGAGCAACCCAACGTTAGTTGGCGCGAAAACGCATCCCGGGCCAGTACGCTTTGCCAAGGCTCGTACAGCAGTACAATTTCTGTATCCAACCACATCATTAACCGCACCAACGATACCGACGTTTGTGAAATGACATCGTCAGCTATTGTCAAACCTGAACCGGAAAAGCAAGATATGCCGTTGCCCTCAGTGCTCTAGCGACGTGAAACGGGCCACGTCGGTGGCGTCGCTGATGCGAGTGGCTGTGTATAACTGCCTAATGGTCTGTGTGGTCGCGAGCGTTGCCTTGTTTGATTTATTTCTATTTCCCATCCGTCCTTATTCACTTGTTGCAAGAATGACTCGATGCGAGTTGAAATTCCCGAACGCAGACTCATACTGGCCACATCATAGTCTTATTTTAGCAGGCGAGTCTACCAGTCCCTCACGGCACGGTACATATCCCAAACGTAGAAGGCAGCCATCGATATAGCATTATTCCTGCACAGCTCCGTGTAGCAGCTACGCGAGGGGAAGAATATTGTCGTTTGAGAAAGGACAGGCCCCTTAAAGACGGCCTCCGGTCGGAAGGCGCAATATAGGGAGAAGTAGATGTAAAGGTATCACAAAACGCCCGGATCTTGTCTTTTTCTCGTTTTATAACATATCATGAATGGCGCACCGCAGATTCAAACAGTAACACCCCGACTACTTTTCGTTCGGACTTATCAGCTAAACGCCAACCCCGAGGCCCTCCGCGGTAACCGGCAAGCTCATGCTGTAGCCTGAGTTCACGCATTCCTGACGATCTAGCAGAGATGATGATATTCATCCAGACTTAATTCTATTACATTAGCACAGGATTTGTAACACCAGTGACGGAGCTGTGGCTCTCTTCTTCTGCAGTACAAGACCCTAACAAAGGAGGATGCAGCATGCCGTAGACAATTGCAGAGCAACTCGTCCCTACACTCAGGCACAGTAAATGCAGTGTATATAGCCTAGCATACAATTCGAACAAATGTCCTGTATGTCTTACCAAATACGGATCACTGTAGCATATCGTCTGTGCTTGTGCCACCATCATGGTATCCCCCTAAATTCCAACCTAACCACTGACGCTGAGGGGCCGCCCTGTCCTGCAAAAGGAAAAAAAGTTACACCATCTCCCCGAAGGGAACTATGTTGGGGTGCAAAGCAGAATTGTTGGCGTCCATTCAGCTCATCGGACGGTGCAGCGTGTTTCATTGATTGATTGATTGTGGGGTTTAACGCGCCGACGCAACGCAGGCGATGAGGCGCGCCGTAGTGGAGGGTTCCGGATTAATTTTGACCACCTGGGGATCTTTATCGTGCGCCGAAATCTCGTACACACGGGCGTTTTTGCTTTTCGCCTCCATCAGAAAAGCGGCCGCCGCGGCCGGGAATCGAACCCGCGACCTCGTGCTCAGCAGCGCAACGCCTTAGCCAGCAGCGTGTTTCAACCGAAGCAGCAACTGAGGAAGTGGCGCGCGGACCGGGTTTATTATATAGAGAGAGGAGACGCGCATGCGCGCTTATCGCGCAGCTGGTTTGTTGCTGTTATGTTGAGTGATGAGGTGTTTAGTAGCGCGAGAGGGAATTCCACGTCCGGGTCCACACCGGTAGCAAAGGCACGCAAGTACTGTTGTGTTACGGTGAGTAGGTGGTGGTGCTCGAGGCGCCGAAACTCGTCCATCATGTTCTTGTCGATGTTGTCGTCTCTGTGGTAGAATCGGTAGTCTCCATCAGCGTTGGTGAGGCAAAGGTTTTTGACGTTGATGCACCGGCCGAGAGCAACGTACACGCCCTCGTTGTTGTTGTTGTTGTTGTTCCTTGATAGTATTGGCGCATACCCAATCAGGGGATCGGCCAAACATCAGTCGTTAATTCGAATGAGATCGTCTTCGCAGCTTTGTCTTCTCCTTCTTCTTCTTCAGCGGTTCCCCTACGGGAAGATGACGACGGTTGTTGAACGCGAAGCTATCTCGTGATGAATTCTTTGGTTGGCCAATCCCTAGGGGCATCCTGTCAAAATCATCATCAGAAGCGCTGCGGACGGGGCGATAGCAACGTAGATGCCCTCCTCTTCGCAGCTTTGTCTTCTTCTCTTTCGTCTTCAGCGGTTCCCCTACGGGCAGATGACGACGGTGGTTGAACGCGAAGCTATCTCGTGATGGATTCTTTGATCGGCCAGTCCCTAGGGGCATCCTACCACAATCATCATCACAGGCGCTGCGGACTGGGCACGGACGCGGGACATCCCCCCGAGCAAGAGACGCTAACATTTTCAGTCGGTCGTTTCTATTGACGTTCAGCTTCGCGTGCCTTCGTTGTATCAGTAGCGTCTTGACGTAGTTTGAATGAGTCAAGGACATAAGGCGCGTGCATAGCACTTGCTCCTGTCTCGGTTTTGTAGCGCAGTGGGAAGAGAGCAGTGATCTACGGATCATATCGAGATCTACGGATGTAAAAAAACGGCGTGTCACGCAGTTCGGTTGGCTAAGACGTGAAATGACGTCAATATTCAAAATTATTACAACTTGCGGCAACAGTCTGAACCCCGCCTTGCTTGTCTCAGCATTTCAAAGTTTTACGCGAACAGTACCTACAACAGTGCTGTTTATTTCATTTCTGTTAGAATTTTGCATACGCAAGACTGGGCTACGCGTACTCAATTAGGGCGGAAATGAGGTACGATCGTACCGTAAACTTTTTTCCATCTGTGATTAATGACGTCGCGTAATTTGACGGCGTTCGCGATAGCTATAACAACAGGGAGTATCCACAGCGCTTCAGAGGCAAAAGAAGTGAATATGGCTCAGATGTAAAGTGAAGCGATCAGAAAGATGAATTAAAAGATCAAGAACATCGCAGGAGATAGGTAATCCTAACACACGAACTGAATGCTGCCGCTCATCCGTCCCCTCACTAATGAGGGCGTATTCATTAATAGTCGGGCTTTAATTGGGGCCTACACCCAGCCGAAGCCAGACATTCCCACGGGCATGAACCCGAGAGCGGTGGCGCAAAAAACGGCCTGCTTTCTTATAACTCCCTTCAGTTTGTAGTCTCAAACAAGAGAAAATGTATCTGAGGGGATTAATTAACTTTCTCGTGAGAGAGAGAGACAGAATAAACTTTGTTATTCTCAAAAAGTTGCGATGCAGCTATTTTCGCTCAGCCGGAGTGGTTAATTATTCCATGATTCCATATGCTTCCCGATCCTCCTGACACCTGTGGATTAGCCGAAGTTGGTCTTCCAGGGCAAAGCTGGTCAGCAACATCAGCCATCGCTATCCTCTATGCTGACGGGGAGCCAGCAAAGATTGGGCGGGGGGTGGGGGGGACTTGAGTTTAGTGCAATATCCAATTATATGTATCAGGATGCCTGGTGTTAAGCCTAGGGAGCATTGTGTTGCGAATCAGATTGGGAACACGCGAATGAGGAATAGTGGGTGTGGGAAAGTGCCTGCCTGTATCTGTCGATATATTGATTGTCCTTGTATTGTTTAGGATGAGTGTGCGGAGAGCTTCTGCTTTCCCTGTACTGTTTGATGATTTCCGTACATTTCGCTATTTTGTGCATACCTTCGTATATTTCCTCTGTGACCTGGAGGCTTAGGTCTCGGGCTTGTCGATGGGGAAAATTTATTGCCTTCCGTCGAAGAATGGGCAGGGACCCAAAGGAGTTCGATTTATTCTTCCGGTGCTTTCACTTTTGTGAGGATTTTGGCGGCCCTTTTTGGGATACATCTTGTTCTGTATCTCTTGCAGGCTTTCTTCGAGTCCGTGATAATTGTGCCTGTACCAGGTTGGGTAAGCGCCAGTGCTTCGGCATCCTCTCCCGCTTCATCTGGCTCCGTGGTATACAAGGATGCACTGTTTACTGTTTCGTTCCATGTGGTCACTACTATAGTTGCTTTGTTGGAGCTTCTAGGTATGGCAGCATCCGTGTATGCTATTCCCTGACGCTTGTTTTCTTCCATGAGTTCGCTAATTGTTTTTGCTCTACCCTACTTCTTCCTTTGTTTATGCTGGGGTCCATGTTCTTCGGGCTCGCGGGTGTATCATTTCGTACCAGCTTATATCTCACGACATCGGAGCATTTAGGAGGAGGCAAACAATTGCATCATGACAATTGATAAGTTTAAAACAAAAAAAAAGTCCTTCATGTGTACTGTCTGTCTTCAACGGAACGGCGCGGATCTGCTCCTCCGTCTGGCTAGGTACAGATATACGCGTCCGAAATACGGCTCCTTATATTAAGAGATAGGGCAAAACTGTAGCAGTGAGAATTTGAACAAGGACAAAATGAGGACGTTTAAGGAAATCGCATGAAACTAGGTAAAATAATTCAGGCCGCTCCCAGGACACTTTCTGCAAAGTATTCAGATCCACAACTGTACTATCATTGTGGGGCTTGCAATGCGCGTCGGCAGTTGAACGTAATTACTGTTGCGGCTCGGATAACAGAAGTGAGTTCTGCCTCAGATGTTCGTTGTGAGCTTCGGTTTGGTGCCTTGGGGTTTAAGCTGAATCTTGCGTCAGAAAGGCGAGGGAACTGGAGTTTTTTTTTTTTCGTGTACGTCTCTAGTTTCCCATATCGCCAAATGAGGGCTTAGCGTCTTGCTACTAGTAAGGTGGGGTTAAAACATTACGTACAAACCGTTGTTTGGTGGTGAGATCTTTTAACGTGTTAACACAGCTGATTTTGTTGTCTCCAGAGCTAAACCAATTGTGGCTTTTGAAAATTTTATGTACACAACGTCTGCAGTCGCGCGGTTTTATTTCTTTTTCTTAATTAAAAACGTAAACTAGAGGCAGAGTTCAAATGAATGTGTATTTGTGGGGACATTTGAGCCGGTAACAGCATTAGATCAGGTTTTATGGTTTCGTTTGGTTTCTGATTTTTTTACTTTCTGATGTTCGAATTCGTTTCCTCCAGGCATTTTCCAGAGATCCGCACGTCTTGTAGCGTACTGAATATTGTTCTGGAAGCCAACAAACCAACGTAGGATTTTCTTCTTCACCTCTTTTTTTCCCTGGTCCCCTTGTATTTATTTGCAGCACTTTGTCTACAATGTCTTGTATGCACAGTGCTGTACTGTACACCATCAGTGCCCCAGAGAACTGCTTTTATTCAGATGTACAGAACCAGATAAGGCGGTGTATAAATCAATGCTACCGAGGACCTCGTTTCAGAGGTCGGAAATAAATAAATAAAGAATTAAATTATCAAATAAATAATTAGATAATAATTAATCAATAAATAAATTATTATTTGAATCGATTAATTAATTATTTTAATTATTTAATGAACCAGATATAATTAAATTGTGACGAAACAGCTAAATAAATAAATAAATAAATCATTACATAAATCAGAAATAATCGGAGCTCTCCCAGCCTGTGGACAGGGAAGTAATCCTCGGTAGCATTGATCTATACACCGCCTTACATCGAGGCTGGCGCTCTGGTGAGATTCGCTATGTTGTCGTTTCGCTATATTCAAAATTTGCCACGGTGAGTTTTAAGAGCAGAGGGGCCATACGTACCTCACCAACAAAGGACGCACGCGATAGGTGGGTACGGAGAATGAGGTCTCTAAAGGTGTGCAGAGGTGGCGCCGAAAGAGCGCACGGCATTGCGCTATGTCAGGCGGATAGAGATGCCGAGTGTGGCGGGGAGTACACATGAATCACAAAATAGCGACGCAGTAGAGAGGTGTATAAAGTGGGTCTGCAACCCCACTTCCTCCGTAGATGGCCATGGTTCGCTGTGCAACACACAATGTGGAAAAGCCTGCATACAAAAAACGAAACCTAAATACATTCCCTGAAAGTTGGCTTCAGCTCTAATTACAAATGCATTGCTGAGAAAACCTTTATTCGCAGCAGCATAAGCTGTCTCAACGGAGTACTGACACCAAATTTTGACGCCTAAAAAAGATATAATTGGCTTCAGTAGATTGTAAAGATGCCTCCTAGAAATTTGTGGAGCGATTCGTGGCCGGCATCACATCGAAAATTGATTTTAATTGACCCGGCCGCGAGCTTCCACAAGTCGGCAGCGCTAGCGAAATCGCTATCGGTGTTACGAAAGACAGTCCGGCGTATCTAGCCGCTTCATGGTAACATCATATAGTCGTTTTAGAAACCAGAACCCGCGCTGCTGTTGTCGGTGGTCTTCCCTTCGGCAGGAGGCGTGGGTGTACCTCTGTGAGCTTGTATACTTGTATTCTTTGCTTGTATACATTGCGCACTTGTATGCATGCTTGTATACTTGTTTGCTTGTATACTTGTATGCTTGTATACTTGAATGCTTGTATACTTGAATGCTTGTATACTTTGCGCACTTTGCGTGTTCGACGTCTTTGCTCTTTAGTTCGAGGCCAGCGCATGTTGTTCCCTTGCATTGGTGGCGAAAACTGCTCGGTGTCTTATCTCAGGGGCATGTGCGCGTCGCCGAGTTCGCCAAAGTTCTGCTATGGCAAGATCGTGGAATGCGAAGTACTGCTGACTGCAAGCGTGTCCTAGCAAATCGACGACGCCGCCAAGATTCACAATGTTACACGTGAATACGCGCGCACGAAACGTGGGCTGAGTTCGAGTGCAGCGGCGGCCGCAAGAACTCTCGCCGAAGCCAGCGAGAAGAATTTGCTCGTTGCACTTCTCGGATGACTGCTGCCTGCAGAACCCGAAGTTGACGGCGGAGCTGCTGTAAAAGCGGTGTGGAAGAGATTATGCAGTTTTAGAATAGGAAAAGCCGGCATTGGGGGTCCTCAAGAAGTTAGGGGAACCCGTACGCAACGGGCTCACGCGCGGCCAGTTTTTGAAGAGGGGCGTCCCCGCCAGCCCCGCAAAGCTTGCGTCTCTCGGGTCAGCTGGGGTGTTGAGAACTTGCTTAGCATTCGCGGCGAATATTTGATCGCCGCTATCTGTACAATGGCAAATGGCTATTCCTAACACAACTTTTCACCGCACTTCATCCCCTTTTTCGCATGTGGAACTTTATTTTCGCGATAATTGCCGTTTGAGCGATCGGTGACCATGACATCTGCTATAGTGTACTAGAATTGGGACGTGTGTCATCCGCGGCGCCGAACAAAGGGAGCGGGGGAGTTACTGCCGCGATGAAAATCGCTGGGGCCGGCAGGGGCGCCACCAGCAAGAGGGATGCTACGGCGGCTGCAGCAACTAGCGGCCGGCCTCACGATACTTTGCAGTGGCGCTCCTATGTTTCGTTGTAGGTGCGTAGGGTGGTTAAAATTTCAACCCCTTTTTAGAGCCCACTATCAATAATGTACACGTCGTGTGCTGGTGCAGCGGTGACGAAAACCAGGGGGACGGCGGGACAAGTGCGACCACATATGTTTTGTGCCCAACTGTAACCGCGGCCATCGGTCGTGCAAAGAAGCGCGATCCCTGTTTCGAGTTCCGGCTGACGCCGATGAACATGGAGCATGGTCACGACCTATAAAAAGAGCCGACGGACACCTCGACGACGCAATTGCGGTTTGTGATCTGCACTTGGCGTCGCAGTTGATTGATCGGACTGTCAAGACAACTATTAATGGTGAATCTGTTTAGATTCATCAAGAAATATTACTCGAGACCACCCACAACTAACTCAGCGCTCAGCATCGTTCCCAGTTTCGCGAGCGGCATTATAAAATCACCTAAAAGGGGGAAAGATGTCCAATATCAGTGAACAGCATGCTTACCGCACGCGAGCGTAACCGAAAAAACAAAACAAAATAAACAAGCAACACTATTCGCGCATAGACTTGCTTCCATTTACCGTGTTTTGTACAACTTGCAGCAATGTACGAAATTGACCCATATATTTACTTATGTCAAAGCACCATGCAGATTATTGCTTCTGCGTTTCATTCAATTTTATTTACACTGGTATATTCCCTCATGGTGCGTGGAAACGGTGAATGCTTTGTAGCTTTTTTGAGTTTATGCCACTAGTGTTATTTTATAACTTGTGTCTCGTGTATGCACAGCAGACCCCCCCCCCCCCCTCACCCCTCTCCCGCAGAAAAAAATTGAGCCCAGGTTCCTGGAAACTCCGCGGACTAGGGACGTAACCACCAAGGACGAAATGCAAGCCGTCTACTTGTAAAGTTCGTTTCTACTACTACTGCTACTACTTCATCCCACGTGCATGCAAGGGAGCTAGCTTAGCCTAACATCGAATAATTATTTTGCAGTCTCGGAGTCGACTACCTTTAGTATATTCTCTCGACACAACAATCTGGCACTTTACAATTTTCCTATAAAAAAATGAGCATAACATTAAGAGGGAAATTCCTTTGTTTTTATTATTTTTTGTGCTTTGTTGTGCGTTTGCTTGTAATGTAATGTTGTAATGTAATTGTAATGTTTATATGGTTTTTCTTTCTCTCGAAGCACACAGTCTAAGAGCTAGCGTCAGAACTTCCGCTGCTTCCAAATTGCGTGCGCCATTGTGAAGCATTCGAAATGCGCCCGCCGCGGCCTGCTGCCGCGGACTGAGCGACTGTGGGCCGCCTCAGCGGTGAGTGTTCCGCGCGTCGCGAGATGGCACTACATGTAAGAGGGCTGCTGTTGGGCGCGGGTTGGGAGAGGAGGGTGTCACCGCTGAGGCGACCCGTTTTGGGTCCGCGCACGACACAATTCGAAATTCTAGTACACTATGCATCTGCCGTGACCTGTTTTATTCTACCGCGCAGGTGGCGCCATCTCTCGGTCGCTCGCCGCACTGCGGTGCCAGGACTGCAAGGTCGGACCACCCATGGAGGAAAGACTTTCCTCCATGGGACCGCCGAACCTCCACTTCCGGTCAGCGTAGGCTTAGCATCGCGGCAAATATGTGATGACCACTTTTAAATTCAGCGCTGATAATAATCCCTAGCACAATTTTCCACCACACTAACATCTACTTCTTCGCACGTGGAACTTCTTTACGCGATCAGATTGATTGAAAGAGTGGCGACAAGCTGTTGCTATCATGGTATGGGCCCGGTTCGAGCCGCAGCGATATTAAAAAACGGACAAAGGCGAAGATGTCGCCGGCCTAATCAGGGGGATGAAACTCCTCCGTTTTTCTGTCCCGTGACTGCAGCGATCCTGACGTTTGGGGGCTGTACTACATGCGAGCATAAATGAACGTTGTTGTTGCATCTTATATTTAATACTAGGTTACTTATTAATTACGAAGTTTTTAATCTGCAAGTAAACTTAAAAGTTGCAGTTCGAGATTGCAAAAATACGAGCGCCACCAGCCGTGGAAAACAGGAACCGCGCCTTTCTGCTTCGCACCGCTGAAAAGGGGCGTTTCTTGTCGCGCCCATAGGTATGCTACGATCCACGGAGTTCCGAGGGCCATTTTTACCACCGTAAAGTTTGTTTCATCGAAACAGACGCATGAATGGATTCGCGCCGTCATCACAGATCGTGCTGTACTGAGTGGTGTCAAAATTCTTCACGCCAGGCCGGCATAAACTTCTTTTGGATCACGGCGGACGAAAGGTACGGTCCTCATGCTGCTTATTTTGCTTTTCTACGCTTGCACGAGGTAGCAGGATGCGGTTCCAGCAGTAGCTGTATAATTTAAGTGAGCATGCACGTGCACTGTCTATTTATTACATTCTGATTGTCTTCTTTGACTCTTGAATGAAGCATGAAATGCGCGGCAGAGCATCTGGCAATTAATCCAATCACTACATTAGCTACACACGTTTGTTTATACGTGCGTTATTGATTTAATGCGTTTCGATCGTGTGTTTTTCATTTTAGCGCAAGTGAATGCGCGGTATGCAGCAAACTGTATATGAGGCAACATATACAATAACTAATGGAACAGTGTGAGCTTATCTGCACTATTTTATTATCTTTTGATTGCCTGCGTTTAGTTTGTTTTCGCAGCATGCGTTGCTCTTATTAATATTAATATTATTGTGATTATTATAATTATTACCAGTATTATTGTTATCGTTATTATTATCAGCCTGTTTATGTCCACAGCTGGATGAAGGCATCTCCCATACACTTATGGCTCAAACGCTGGGTCCGCAGGTTTATATCGTGTTGTTAGCAGTATGTTAATTAAGTAGTGACTAAATCAATCATTTTATTGCGTTTCAATTGTGTGTTCTGTGTGTTCTGCATTTTGTCGTCACGTGAATCAACGGCATATAGCAGAATAAATTTGTAGCAATAACTATACAAAGTAAGCAATTACTTTATTTGTTTATAATACAATCATAACTATAATTCCGCCACTTATAATTTATAATTTAACCTTCAGTTCCGTGCTTGCAGTTTCAGCTTTAGCACAAGAACGATCGATATATTCACAAAAACGCAGTTACAGCTATAAGCCGATAAATAATTAGACAGTGCAGGCTTTGCTAGGAATTTATTAGAAATTTTGAAATAAGGTTTTTATAACCGGTTTATTGCAGCGCCCGAGAAATACCTGATGAATACATAGGGCGCCAAAGTATATATGCATGAATAATTGCTTAGCGATTCTGGTGTGGGATGGCTGCTTTTGTCTGCAGAAATGTATTTTGGATTAGGAGGAAAGGTGGGTCGTTGCCACCGAACATTATCAAACATTATCATCGCACAAATAGAAAAATTATCTGCGTCTCTTAACAATAACGGCTGATTTTAATTTAAAATTTGCCTTTACGATTGGTCCCAAGTCGTCTTTGTAGCCAAAATCAATTTAAGAAAGAAAGATTCCTAATATATCAGATAAAGTTTATTTCGAATACAGATGCTAGTTTTCACTCAAAACTACGTGCGCCTGAAAGCAGCAGTAAAGCTAGCATTCATTCTAACGCAAATATACACCCGTGCTTGTTGATGTTCCAGATCTCGCGTTTGGCTCCAGTGTGCGAGAAGGCAGAACCTGGCTCATTTACCACCTCGACAGATCTACAGCAGCTACCGGCTGTCCTGGCCATTTCAGCACCAGACACTACGCGGACCTCGGACAGACAAGGCACTGGACAGATATGCACTGGCTGGATACCTAATGAGCATGCGGCCATGTGCCATACCCTTTTGTTTGCGACTAAAAGTGTAAAATATCCAAGTTGGGTTTTTACTGTATGAATGGTACATTTAGCAATAAAAATGAAAATACCTGTACTCTTTATCCAATGTCTAGATTGTGTGTACTAATAAACCAAAACAACATCGTACTTAGAATAAGTGGTGCAAAAAGAAGTGGACGCGTAAAACTTCAGCAATCAGAACAAAACAATTGCACTTTCGATAATGTGGCGGGTTGCGCAACAGGAAAAAGGTCGTGCGCTGGCCGTCTGAATATCTTCCACTCGCTCAATTTACCTTCCATGTGCGTCCCAATTGAATTTGGCGCTAATTTGCCCCCCACCCCACTCGGCATTTTAGTCCTCATCGATATGCCGTTTCCCAGTGAATATCTGCAACGCGCCGCCATGTTTTTAGTACCGCCCCCAAACACCAGGGGTTTTTCCGGCGCTTCGATCGAATATCGCGTCCCATGCAAGGTATAGGAAGTTTCACTCCCCTGGCCTAATCGCTTCAGCTGGGGCCAAATAAAGTTGTTCTGTCTGTCTGTCTGTCTGTCTGTCTGTCTGTCTGTCTGTCTGTCTGTCTGTCTGTCTGTCTGTCTGTCTGTCTGTCTGGTGCAGCGACTCATCCGAGTCTGACAATTCAGACGACATGTCGACTGCGTGGGCGAGTGCGGACCACGTGCAATCGTAGCAGACGATGCGGCAAACATCCCTGACACCACGGGTTTTTGATGGACGTTGGAAATTCCGTCCTTCATTTGAACGGCCATTTGGCGCGCCACTACCGAATTCGAAAATCATTGTAATAATTACGTTATAATTATTTCTACCCTGGTGGCTGACCGCTTTTGGTTCGATTTTTGCAATGACTGGACAACTAGGTATTCCTTACAGCATAAAAACCGTAAGCGAGAAATTTAACATCAGTACTCCTTTAAATCAAAATATGCATTAGCCCCTGTTGTAATTTTTTAATAATTTTGATGTTCTGAAAATTGTTGCTTTACGATAGCTTTGTTGCGGGAGATGATCTCTTGCGTAGTAGTCCGAGGCAGCTTCAATGTAAAAATTGATGAACAAATAAATTAAACAAATAAATAAATAAATACTCTAGAAAGTTAAAAGAACGCAGTCGTCTAGAACACCTAATCTCAAGGGCATCGCACGTATAATGGGAACACGGAAGTTCCGTATCCACTGCACATGCCCGTGTTTTCCTCCAATTTCTCTACTAACACCAAAAATGGTACGCTTCGTCATAAAGTCAGTAAAAACCCCATCTCCCCCGTACTCTTTTCTAGACGATCTCGGCTTCTCGCTAGCCTTTACGCATTCATTCAATACGTTTCTCACTCAGACTCATATTAACACCAAAAACATTCATCGAGGTGGGATGCGAACCCACAACCCCCGCATTACGGCATCTGACTACTTTCGCAATTGATCTTGCGGCCGGCAGTTCCCGTCATTGTTCTGCTAACAATAACATTTCTCAGAAACCAAAAAAGCAATTAAATAGGAAGTCTTTTATTGTATTAACATATTAAAACGGTACCGGAAACTTGTCGATAGCAAAGCAGGATATTAGAAAGTAAAGGCATAAGCCTTTAAAATAAGGTAAAATATTACCCCCTTTACACCATACTAACATCGAGCTCATGACTTAACCAACTCACTAGGTCAAACGCAAGTATTTTCTTTTTTGACTAACCTGAAACTCAAAGTAACTTAGATGCGCTGGAAGTGCATAAGTCCTCATAATAGCACTTCAGAATGCTGTTTTGCGAGTAAGTGCACTTAGTTTTAGAAGCTGTGAACGATAACCCGAAATAAAAAAACACAAACATTAAAATTGGATCCCAGAAACGCGCTTAAAATTGCACGCAGTCTTATGTCCCTGGTTCGCATATTCGCAAATATTCAAGTCTTCCAGAGTGCCATTTTTGGGTAAATTGCGTCTAGGAAATTATATTTTGTTAAGTGTCTTGGCTTCAGTCTAAGTAAAAATATTTATTAAATCGTTCCAAAGAAGCGAACTTCATAAAAGAAACGCTTTTATTAATAAACTACACCTAACCATAGCGTAGAAAGCAAAAACAAAATAGAACCACTTTTTCCGGTGACCCGGCGGTGATTTTCTCTATGCGAAGCTAAGAAATAAAGCTTAACACGCCTTTTCGCCGCGCAAACGTCAATTCACTCATAAATAAGGACATAATATTTACACAGGGAAGTCGGGTTTACTTGGTCCTCATCTTTGCATAGATTAAAAGGAATGTGTTGCGTTTTGATCGCCTTAACAATCCTGTTAGTGCTTATTTAGAGAAACCTTGCATGCTCCAGGTGGAGCATAGCGTAAGGAGGTCTACACAAAGGAAATAAACTTCAAGGCGTACGCCTACAAACCGGAAAAGGAAATATCAGGAAGGTTTTCAGAGGACAATTATATATTTCTAATGAAAAGAATCCCGAAAAATTTGTGAACAATCAACCTAAAAGCAAAATTCCACGAAGGAATAAAAAGACACAAAGGCATGACTTTCAAATACGTGAGCGGTACAACTTTAAACAAAAGTAGAAAGAATAAGCATTATTAACGTCTCAAACAACTGGCGCTAGCTGCTGCTGTAATGAGCGGGGAGCTACGTGCAACTATCATTGAAAAAATCTGGACGAATACAACAAAAAGTGTAAATTACGTGGGGTCGTTCTGCTGCAATGCCCAACCGTATACAGGAAACGCATACGCAGTAACTTCAAGCCACGAAGGCCAGAAGACATTCGAATCTCCTGCCTAAATACGTAACCTTAAGATAGAAAATTCCAAAATGATCTGGTGGGAACATAACGATGCAGTTCATCGTTTCCAACCCCATGAACGATAAATACCGAGCGAATCACGAGCGTCTCTGCGCAGAAGTGCGATAAACCTTACCCTACACGCAACACGACCAGCCACACTTACGCACAAAAGGACGCGTGCTGCTCGCGACAAGGGCGGAACGCTGTGTTGTCGACAACAAGATGAAGTTTGGTCGCAGACGCTAACAAGGTTGGCGAGCATTGCAACCGCGCGGCCGCTTGTTTAAAAATGCTTTAATGACAGTTTCACAGGGCTCTGAACTATAGCGGTACAAGCGAGCCCCGCCCTGAACAAGCTGACGCCTCCCGGGATCACCGGATGCACGCTGGAGCTCTCGCTTACTGCCTTCAACATTCTTTTTCGCCGTCTGCTGGCCCTCCCCTTGCATTTGCTTATCCTGCCAGCAACACGTTATATCCTTGCCTTGCAACGTGTTTATAAACTCAGATCGGCACTTTTTTTCTTTGTGACAGGAAGGCGGCAGCTGGGCAGAAGGAAATGAAGAACAAGGTTTGAGGATCGCTGCCTGGATGGGATTTCTCTAATGGTGAATGCAAGAAGCGTTAGGCGGATAGTGAAAGTATCGGCTAGTTTTCACACTCTAGAGACAGCAAATAAGGTATGAAAACGCACGCTGGCGACACATCAAAGCAGCCACAATTTTAAAACCCCAGGCATTTTTAAGTGGTTTTATGGCTGAAAGTCCGTTTTTCACTTCTTCCGCATCTACATTCAAGGTACTCTACTTCACTGCCATATCCCGTGTATGCTGTCTTGATCCCAGCCGACTTGACTTTGTCGGCAGTGGTTGGGGGCAGCCTTCACGAAACCTACTCCTTCACAATCGAGATGGCAAGCAGCGCCATCTGCGGTGCTTTTGGGGATGAAGAGACAGAAGAGCATCTGTTTATCGTTGCAACCGATATTCCCCAGAAAGAAATGTGCGTGCAACAAAACGCACAGCATAGAAGGACCTGGAGTTCACGGCCCAGATAATTTTACTTTCACACGACGTCTTAAAGCTCTTCTCCGTTGCCTCAATGGTGCAGCTTTAAATTGAACAGAATAGGGCTTGACAAAATACCTTTTGTGCATGGGAGGTCCCTCTCATCTCCCGGTTTACCCTTTCCATCGCATTTACTTTTTGAAATTCTCTCCCCGACTGCAAGGGGAGAGGATTTACTTTTACTTGTGGAGGTGGTTGAGCCGCCGGATGACGGGGTTAACTTCTTAAATTTGTGTATTCAAATTTTGTTTTTGTTGATAATGGTTGGCAAGAATAATTACGTTATGTCAATTGAATAAATAATCGCAGCACGTCTAACTGTCTCGAAAAGGAAACAAAATTCACCCATTCCACGGTTCAAATGTGGGATACCAGCAGAGCTTTGTGACTACACGGAGAAGACTTCTGGGAGGCAGTAAAAAATAAATACGTTTTATTCCCCGATAGGCAGGCCGCCGTAAGAATGTTCCAGCACTTCGTCACTGGAAAGTCGCCTCATGCGTACGCGCAGGCTGAAAAAACGCCCATCATCAAGCGTCTGAAAAATTACTGATTCTTCACCCCGCGCAACCTTCATCGTCAAGGTGTGAGCTTTACAGGATCCCTTCGCAGGCAGGGAGTTGTGGAAACAATATTTGGGCACTTCAGTCTGCCTACATGAATTTGGAGGGAAAGCCTAGGGATACTAATCACAGGTTTCCCTACTGCTAATTAGTGTTCTCATCTATGAGATCCATTCCCTTCTTCGTCATCTGGTTGGAATCACTTCAACAGGCTCACTGGCCACACTTCAAGCGACAGCTACTCCAGAATCAGAGCTCCCTACGGCCGGCGTGGCCTGGTTACACCAACGTACCGTCACTTTGCCTTATTACACGCACGGCACGCAGTAGGCTAACTCGTTCTGCCACTGCCGATGTTCCGGGATAGCGCCGTAGTAAACACCTCGGCCCCATATCTGGAGATCCGGGTGCCGTTACCGCACAAACCAAAACGTGTTTTTTTTTATCTTTGATGGCTATAAGTTTTGGGCCGGAGACTAGGGGAGGGTAGCCTAATAAAGCCCCATCGTAAAACTCTTCAGGATTGCCATCTCTCCACTTTGTGCTTCTGTGGCTGGGAGAAAAAAGCCCTTGTGTAGCACCCGGCTAAAAATATCATTGGAAAGAATACAAGGCTTCGGCGAATTTGACACCCCAGTAATTCTCATTAGGCCAACTTTTGCCAAATGTCTCTAATGTACTGCTACTTTCTTGTCTATGCACGCACGAATATGAGAACCTCATGGCCTGCAGCCGCTTGATGACGTGTCCCACCAATCAAATGCAAAAGAGCCTTTCTCTGAAAGGGTGTGTCGAAAACCAGGTAGACGAGATAGGGGCTGCCTAGCCGATGCGGTCAACAACGCCCTATCGATCGTCAAGAGCTTGCGTTTCTTTCAGAAATTTGCGTCCTTCTGGTTGGTTTTTTCGTATATTGTCGCACCTGCAAACTATGAGATTTACCATTCTGGTGTGCGTTGTTTAGACCGTTAACTTTGATCGGCAGCACATTGTAACCTCCAAGAAAAAAGTTTTTCAATAAAGAAGCTAATAGTTAGCACGCGCGTCATTTCCAAGCAGCCGTGGACACACAAGTAAGACGGAAATAACAGCCATCCGCGCCTCAAGTAACACCTCGTCAAGCATGTGAATGGTACGGTCAACCACGGGAGTAGACTACCACCGAACGTTACTTTCCGCCGTCTCGTGGCCAAGAGTTAGTTCAAAGGCGCAATTCAAATTGTTAAAGGAAACACTGTACTCCTGAGGTGCGTGAGTCTGCTCATTTTCTAAGAATCACTGAGCCTCTATCGAAAATGTGTTCATTTCTTTAACAAACTTCTGCAATGTCCTAGAAGCATTACACCCAGATAAAACTATACCTAAAAATGATAGATGTAATGAAAGAGGTGGAGGACAGCTAGCTCAGGTCGCTCTAAGCGAGATACCTACTGCACAATGCAATTGCGGAACGCACAGACAAGAGCAAGTCTGGGAAGAAGCAAGGAGAGAAGCGAGCAAGCAATCTAGGAGGGATGTGTGAGTCTGTGTGCCAGCAGGACCGGTCTTCTGCATCCGAACAAACACCCGAGCAGGCGACAATAGCCAATCGGGCAGTATACTTTTGCCAAGCAACACGGCGTGTGTTCCCCCATACGTTGCTATGGTTACCACGAGAACACGGGAACTGAGAAGCACTCGACTAGGGCCGAACCAACGGAGAGCATACGACGCCGGCCCGAGAATATTACGAGTGCTCAAGCACCTCGACCAATCACGCTGGCAGTTGCCGTTCCTTGCAAGCTGCAGACCCTCCATCCGATCGAAACCCACGGGACTCGAAATGCTGCGCTCACTATTTCCCGTCCCGAGCAGTGGAAAAGCGGTGTTTTGGGCTCAGCCTAAGCGTACAAGGCTGGGGAATTTTATGTTCCGCCGCTGGGACTCAATTTAAGATTTAAATAATGCATATAAACGGCGATCTCGTGCCCTAGCATTCCTGTAACCATCATTTATAGCATTCCGTGACGCATACGTTACAATTTCTGTAACTGACAGCGCACTTTAAATGCCGACACAGTGCCATTCTTCAAACCGTTTGCTGCGTTGAATTCAGATATAGTTCCGCATTCCGTTCGTTCTGCCTGCGCCTTTTTTCTCTTTTTGCTGTATTCCTTCGCGGACCTTGCCTTGGTAACACTCGGTTATTTTCATGGGCGTTTTTTTCCCTAAGGGCGGGATAGAGAACTTAAACGATGCCGTGATTTTGATATTGCTTTTGGCTATCTCTGCAATCTGAAACCATCGTCGTGCCTGCAGTTTTTTGTGCATGTTCTATCTACTTTTTCTTTGTCCAATAATATCATTGTAAACCGGTTATCTATCAATAACAAAATTTGTTTAATACCTTTTTTCTTTCGCCATCTTGAACATATTGTATGCTTTCACCGTTGGTTGGGTTTATTTAATGCAGTCTTTTTCCCTTTTCCTTTTGTGCGAAAACAATTTTTATTTTGCTACAGCGTTGCAAATGATCCTGCCCTGTCGGCCAAAAGGCTGCTACCAGTAATGAACAAATAAATAAATCCTGCTTTCCAGGTTTCTTCATTTAGAAAACATTGCTCCCTCCAGTCCTTCTCAAGTAATAGTTCCACAAAACGCACCAATGCGTCTTCCATGCGGTATGGTAAACTGTTTAGGCAATTGCAAGATGAATAATTTTTTGTCAGACCCGATTGCTGCGTTCTCAAAAACCGCTAATACATTGAAGTCACCCTTTTGTCAGGCTACCACCATGGTGTCTCAGCCGCAGTCTTATTTTCGGCATCTCCCAACACGCAAGTTTCACTGCCAGTTAGCATCACAACACAATCGGCGTTTGTTCAGAGATGACGGAATATTTTACAATTAGTTTCCATCCATGCTTATTGGCTGCCGAAGAGAGTCATACAAGCCACCGCGCAGATCTACGGGATAAGCAATCCTTCTTGTCGGAACAAACTCGCAAGCTTGACTCTCAGTTGGTGCGGTTGCATTTGGGAGAAAAGTTGTCGCCCAAAAGTGATTACGCGAATGAGCTCTCCGTGCATAAACACAATGCCAGGCCGTTCAGAATGATCTGAGGCCCACAATCCGAGCTTGCATTATAGGTTGAGAGAGAGAGATTAAGAGAGAGAGGCTCTTTATTAGAAAACAGAGCGTTTAGGTTGCGTACAACATCGCCTTCGGGCTACGCTTTTAAGGAGGGGAGGGAAAAGGAAGAAAGGCCCATGACAGAGGATGGCAGGAAAGAGATACAAGCTGAGAGAGGGATCAGCGAAATTTGGTAAGCAAATGCAAGACCAATAGTCTCACGGTTATAAGATCTAAACTTTTTGAATTAAGCCTATGTCGCTGAGGTATGAGAGCAAGAAGGGCAGGGGCCTGAAACGGTTTTAAAGTCAGAGTTCCTTGCATACATCCAAATTGTTAAAGGAAACAATGTCCTCATGAGTTGTGCGAGTCTGCTTATTTTCTAGGACTCGCTGAGCGTCTACCGAAAGTGTGTTCATTTTTATAACAAACTTCTCCTTCAACCGAGAAGCATTGCAGCCATCTGAAACTACGCCTAAAATGATTAATGTAATAAAAGATGCTAGAGTCCTTGCAAGCGGGGCAGTGGATCATAACATGCTCGATTGTTTCTTCCGAGGCACAGTTGTCGCACCTGGAATCGGAAAATAGTCCATTGCTGAAGCGGTAAGTATGGGTATACGCTGCATTAGGTCAGAACCAATGAAGTGACAGACACGAGTGTTTGCCACTTAGAATTTAGCTTACTTCTAAGTTAATTAGGTAAATACAAAAGATTACGGCAGTTTTATCTTGATGACAAACATGGTGCTGTTTGTTTGACTCTGGTTTTGTGGTGCTGTTGAAATGGCTTTCAGGAGAGGCGGTTTTCTGTTATTTGTATTGAAACTAGAAAAAAATGAACATGCTTATTCAGGGGAAACGAGTCCGTTCTTTTTTTTACCCGGTGTGAGACTCAGGGGTCTTCGCATTTTCGTGCTCAAAAACACAGCATGGCAACAGACCGCGTTCTCAAATTGCCTACTATGGCAGCGACACCACGAGTGTCGTCGGGGTAGCTAAAATGCGGCCTATTCCATAGAAGAATAAAAGAGGAGCAGCGCATGAGTGCCCGGGCAAAATCATGGACAGGGATAGGCCTGTGGTCTAGGGGTGTAGTCCAGATAGCCTTGACGAACCATTCTAATGGCGAGTGCACGGGCTTCGTCCAGGGCAGAAACACACGCCGTTTCTGATGTGTTACTGTCCCGCGCTTCCTGTGCCAACCCTTTTGCTGTTTCCCGGCAACCATTACCGGCATTCCCGAAGGGTCAGTGAACTCGTAGGTCGCAATTCTTTATAGCGAAGATTTTTACTGCCTCACCGTTGGCGCTGACGTCCAAAGAAAACACACTGCAGGAAATCCAACTGTACACAATGGGTTTAAGAAAGGGGGCACCAAACATACACCACATGTCATAGCAATGAGCTATCTTTGGAAACTGACAGGAGCTACCGTAATATGCAAAATACAGTGTGGCAGTACACACGGCTGCAATCATGAGGACGAAATACATTCTTTAAGCAGGGTCGCAAAGCATCGTGTTCACTTTTTCTTTTAATCTCTCCTTTTTCCCCTTTATTCTGCCCTACTTCTTTTAGGGCCTTTACTCCCTTCTCCCTATCCCCGCAGAGTAGCATGTAGGAGGGAAGACGCCGGCAAACCTCTCTGCTTTCATTAATAAAGAGCTCTCTTTCTCTCTCTGTCTCTCTTGGACTTTGACTTGGGAATTTGGTGGTGTCGGGTTGGACGTTGGCTTTGAGCTTTGGCTGAACGTAATTAGATTATTGGTTTTAACTTTGGCAGTTTGGACATTGCAAAAGTGAATTTTGAACTTTTACTTTTACTCAAATTGCATAGGATAAACCTTCGCGTTTCAACCATCCTTCTCACAAAAAAGCTGTCTTTGATGTTGTTTTGATATTTTTCATCTTGAGTACCACGCAATATTCCCCAAACTCGGCCGCATGGCATGTCGGCCGTTTGGGGACGCGAAAATGGCGCTTAGAGGAGCAACCACCCGATCTGATGTGGATGCCACAACGCAACGGTTGCATTTTTCATTTGCTGCAGTGGATTCTTGTGGTTCATATTTTATGGCGCCGAAAAGAGCAGTCTTTCAGTCACACCTCGCACTCGGGCGTTCACGATAGGTGAAAACAGCTGAAGAGAAAGCAGCTTTGTGCGGAAGGAATGGGGCTCCAATCGCATTTGAATCCACCCGATCGCTTATAGCAGCTCCCAAATTAGCCCGTGTTCCCCATTTCCAGTCGTGGTGGCCCTAGGAATTGTTCTACGTTGAGGAATCAAGTAGGAAGGTAAAGAACTTTCGTGGGTAGTTTAAAATGCCTGGGGGAGAGTCAAGCATTATGGGGATAATTTTATGCATATGCCTCAAGACCGGGAATACATTCAAGGGAAAAGAAATTTTTTTAAAATAACACAGCATGCACTAGTGGTTCAAGGCTGGAGAAACAGCAGAGCTGGCGGCCCCTCTCCCTGCGTCGAAGACCCGGCTGTTGCACCTCGCATGGATTTCCGAACTTGTCGCTGAAAGTTCTGCATGACTGGCAAGCCCGGATGGTTTTGTGCTCAGGGTTTCACATCTCTCCCAGAGTGGACCGCCTCAGCACACCATAGAACCAGCGGCCACCGGCTTCGTGAACTCGGCGTCTGAGCTCCCCACTACAGGCGCGAATACACGTGAACTGGCCAGGAGAACAGCACGCGACTAGACACGCACCGAGTGCTAGGCAGAGAGTTCTCGGAGGTCGAGCTGCCCGAAGCCAGGCGCCCCTCACTTCACGAACGCTCACGTTGTGCGCCTGGTATTTTTTACTTCGTATTTTTTTGTGGTAACGCTCGACGCGGAACTAAAAAATTAAACAGCCCTGCTGTTAATAGCGACGCCACAGCTAGAATGAAAGCATCTGCACTTTGAAAGTATTTCGATTGCTGTAGGTAGGATAGCAAGCTGAGTTAAGGCGCTGATTTCGTCTTGTTGGTGCAGCGCCGTGTATTGTCGTTATTTTTCCCGTTTAATAGCGCTGTTTTGAGTTCTGTTAGGATAGCAAAGCAAACAGATCCTTTGTTTCGTGCGAAAGAGTGGAGAATATGGAGTGAAGCGTTAGTATTCGCTCGTAGGCAGCGTGCACAGCGCCAGCGGTGATGCAGAGGCAGCCGAGGCACAGCAGCAACGCGGCAAATTGTGCAGGTACTTTTTCCTTCTTACGCATAAGCACGTGAGGAAGAGTATCCAGTTATCTCAGACACTCCAAGACAATAAAAATGCCTCCATTGAAAATATAGAAACCGAACTCGGCCTCGAGAGTTAGATCAAAAGGGGCGCGACGTCGGAGTTGAAAACGTGGCAGCAAAGTGGGACCTAAGGGTTGTTCGCTCTGGCTTCTGATGGTGTACACCGGAAGCGAGAAAGCAGGTCCGGAACGGCGCAATGTCAAGGTTAAAATAGAGCAAAACAAGAAAGAAAAGGCACGACAGAGGGAGACGGCCGTAAGAAAAATCAATTCCATTTCCCTTCGATGCCAGAGACGCAAACATCAGGAATCTTGCTCTCCTGAGGCTTATAGCAGCTCGCATGCCGCCCAGCGTATTGCGGGGTTTTGCTCCCTCTGACTGCCGCGCAAGAGGATCTCACGCGACGGCGCTAATCAAAAACGGTTTAATTTTTTTTTACCGTGTTCTGTTTACACCAACAGACGTCCTTCCTCGCTGTGTTTATCCTTTCGCAGAATGTCCCTCATTACGTGGTGATCTGCTCACTTTCCTCTCAACATTGTACGACAAAGCGCAATTTTGGTGGTGTAGTTAAGGCGGTTGTCTGATTCGAGGTTCGTGTGCTTATCGAACAAGAGAGGAGAGTGACAACGATTCGACAGTGTGCCGGTTTTCGTACGCGTTACGGCTTATAATACGTAATTAAAGCAAGCTTCATACGTCTGACAAAATATTCGAAGCATGCATGTTCTTGAGAATATCAAAGCGTGTTGTGCGATGCCAAGCAACCCTATTCAAAGCCTTGTGTGTATTATGTGCTTAGATAAAAGTCTGCACTCTTGATCCTAGTTTATCATTCTTTTATTTTGTTATTTTTATTGTTCGTATCTTTTTCGCCAGTCGCTTGGCACTAATGTCTCAGGTGCTGTAGTACTGTCTTACACTTGCGTCGAATTCCTCTTGCGGTAAACTGAAAGTTTGAACAGCGGGGTTGAAATCCGGCGAGAACCCAATTTGTTTTCTCTTTAAAGCAGCGGCCATTTCCGCACCATTAGTGTTGACAACGCCGACGACGACTACGGCTACAGTTACTTTCAAAGCGAAGCTCCGCATGTCTCTCTGATGGCTTGTTTCGGTTCCAAACCGTACAGCACAAAAGCCAACTTTATATGACGGCGATGATGATCGTGGGTGGAGTGAACGAAGAAAACATTTTTCGCTTTCCGAATAGAGCCGGGGTTTTTTCGCATTATGAAGTTGACGGTCTATCCGATTGCTTCATTGCGGCATTACCGAAGCAGTTTGAATGGGAGAGGGGTGCTTGGCAGTGCGAAATTAGGCAGAACAATCATTCCTCCCTCATTCTAACGACGACGATGGCTGGACGCGAAGCTTTCATAGGGCGAAATCAAAAGGCGAAGGGTCAGAGTTAAATCTGGACTAGTTAAAGTGCAAACAGTCTGCAAGTCGAAGTCCAAACTCAGACGAACCCCATGGAAACCCTCACACGAAAGCTTCGCTCTCAATTATCACCGTCGTTAGACGGAGGGGTGCAGGGTTTTTTTGCGTTCAATGGCATGGCCAAAGCTTTCGCATTAATTAAACTCTAAACCGCTTCTCAGAGGGTCCGCAGTTGGGAAAAGAATTCGTCTTTGCCCAGGATTCGAACCCCGGTCAACCGCCTTGGGGCTTCCCCTAAAGCGGTCGTCAACGCCACAAAGAACCAGCGAAAGGTCCGCTTTCAGCACAAAATGTGACCACCGTGGCCTATCTGGCACTGGCAATAAAAAACTATCAAATAATACATAAGTGATTCTTCGCAGTATTTTTTTTCTTCAATTTCGTTTTTTTTTTGCCCGCATTATAACCCCGAATGTGACTTACAGGCCTAGGTAATGAACAATAGAATTATAGTTTCATTGTATATATCTCTAGCTACCTTAGTCGGTTTTTGACTACAAAAGCCAGAAAAGGCGGCCACCCCCAAGAGGTTTGGCACCGCTCACACAAATCAACTGCGCCATTGAGATTGTTTTAGATGCGACGCTGAGAGCATCTCTTGTCGGCGGCCCTGTCCTTCCTGCGTGCGTCCGTCGTCATCGGCGTCCGCACTATCCTCCGCTCACCCCTCTCCTCTCCGATAGCGAAACACTCTCTCGCGAGGGCATTGGATTAGATTCGATTGGCTTGGCTTGGTGGCTTGGCTTGGATTGGATTGCATTTGGATTGGATTAAAGTGAATTGTGTTGGATTGTGTTGCGTCATAGCCGCGGCAGACGCACTGGCGCCGGCGCGTGCCCAGGTGAGAGCGAACCCTCTCTCTCAATATCTGCGGGTGTGCGGCCCAGCGTGCTCTCACTCCGCCGGTGGGCGGCGCTGCGCGCGTTGCTGCGCATGTGCAGTACTCTCTCTCTCGCGGTTTCCTCTCCTTCGGGCACACTGCGCATATAACCGGTGTGCCGCTCTCCGGCGGCCTTTCGGTCGACGGTTGCTCTCCGCTTGCGCTTGAACCCCCCTCGGCGTCGCATCACACCAGGGTTCCCGCGAGGGGAGGTGGGCGTAATTTTTTTTCAATTTTATATTGCCTGTTCTATTTATTTTAGTGCTTAATACTTTGTTCATGCCATTTCGACACCGCATTTTGGGCGTTATGATACCGAGCATATCAATCTAGCATGTGTTTCAATTCCCCTTCTTGACGTTCGTGGTCTGACGAGTCCACAAATATTGTCTTCGCTTATTCTGTCAATGTGATTTCTTCCCCCTCCCCCCTCAGCTCCTCCCTTCTCCAGATTTTTTTTTATGGTTGAGGGGGGGTGACGACAGCCGTAAATGTGAAGGGCTATTGTTTTCACGAGATTGCCCACATTAATCAGCGTACCAGCTGCAGGGCGGTTCCTCTTGGCGGCGTCCCATCGTGCAGAGTGGTTGCCACAGCTCTCTGGGATTCCAAAAGGCAAATATAGACACAACAAAATTTGCGAGAGAGCATTGTAGGATGATGCCCTAGGTTATAATAAAAATACCTACGGAAGACAGGACGCTCACACTCAATTCATACGCTCCATAGTTCAACCAAACGATAATTCCGACGAGCCACACACACGTGACTTGGCACAGGGCAATGCAGCATGTCCCGCGAAATCAATGACGCTGTTTGAATAGATTGCCAAGAGCGGGGCGGCAGCTCTTACAGTGCTCGAATGGCCCCAATAGGTCTCTGTAAGCGTGCGTGCATTTTTGTTTTCACAATTTAAATTATAGGGGCTGCAGGCAAGAACTTTTGCCAAAATTGCGTCATTACATTGTAAATAAATTCATCCGTCCCAATAAACACGGCCCAGCAGCTCAGGCCTCTTTCCTCGCATGATTTTCTACAGACATCATTTTTTCCACAGGATATGAAGTGCCCCCCAAATATGTTCCTTTTAACATACACCACTCGGTCAAAGTTATCATAGTTCGGGGGATGGGAATGCGTAGTCACGCCTCTGCGCTCTGCGCGCTAAGGTGAGCACGCAATCCCCGTCTTCATAACTAGTTCTCATTGTGGTATATATGTAACTCTCGCCATACAATATATTTCATCATTATACTAAACGAATGTGGAAGCATGGAAAAATGCTATGCGACGAATTGGAGCGACTCCGCTGTCAAATTTGTTTCCGTAATGCAAAGGCACGTTGAATAATAGCATGAAAAATTCCTTTGATGCTAAAAAAGTATATTGCTAGATTTTGGGAAACTGAAAAAACAGAAACTACTGTTACAAAAAAAGACCACAAAATAAATTTTCTTGCTCACCTTTTTGCTACCCAGCGCGGTATTTTTTGTTTGTCTCCGTTGAACTAAAATACAAATGCGCGTGGAGAATTCGAGCTTCACTATAAGAGGGAGAAGTGAAGACGAAAGAGAATGTGAGAATGTCAACGCCAAGTGCCTTGTGTAGGGTATTAGTTTTCCTTCTGTGAAAAGGCAGGGCCGATAAGGAATGCGCACAAATAGAGCGCGAATGAAACGACACAAAGGAAACAGCGGAATTCTTCGTCCAGTAAACAAGGGTACCAACCCAAGGCAGCTTCGGAACAGCATACCTTGACAAAAATCAAATGAAGGATGCGGACGGAAGAATGAGGGCGAGGAAAAAAGTGATAAGGCGGCAAGGAAATTCGGTGGGAATGTCAAGTTACCAGCCGCTCCTGTTTGCCTCATCGTCTCGTGTTTCCCATCAGCTTCCTCTTCCTGACGTGCGCAACGGGGCTAGAAGGAGCCGAAGCCATATCCCCCTTTATTCTCTCAGTGCAGTTCTGTATAGCTCTTTGTTCTCACCGCCTGCTATCTGACGCCTAACGTATAAAGGAAGCATTTCCAATCCCGTCGTCTCGAATAACCGCCATAGTCGGCGCGCGCGAGTCTGGTCCTCTTGTTCCTAATTTTTTCCTTGCCTAGAACTCACCCAGATTTCCGGAATTTCGTTCGCATAATAACGATATGGTCAGCCCTTCTGTAGTGTGTTCTTGTTTTGTTTTCATGTGGAAACCTTGCGGTTTGAATCAAAACGCTTCGGGCGTTTTATCTTACACCTCCTGTTTTTCCGTTTGTCCTCCAGCTTCACAGTTTTAGTTCGCGCAGACTTGAAGTTGAACCAGGTCACATATTTCAAATACAAATTTGATATGCTAGATAGTGGAGCGGGATTTTTACCGCTGTATAGTAAAATCGCAGCAACGAAAATTTTTGGTGACTGAAGAGGCATCCTTTCAGTGCTTATCTCTTATCGTAGAGGTATGATAGCTTCCCGCCGGTATCAGCTTTCTCTCTGGAAACATGGATCTAATGATTACGAGCATAAGGCGTTCAAAATACTAAACCCTGGGCCTGCTATCTACGTATTACATGATGGGAAATTAAGGTGTATAGTGGGCAAAAAATTGTAGTTAAAACCACAAAAACAAAAACGGACACTTTCAGTACATTCCTTATATTATGTGCTGATATTCAAGCAGTGGAATTTATTCGAAGGAAAGAAACACAACATACGAAAAAAATTTACAATCTGCATCACGCAAATGCGTGTCATTACTAAACTATTAAAATTAAAAATGTTGCGTTGTCAAGCACCAAATAAAGTAACATTCTTTCAGGGTGGCATGAAATATCATGCGCTATTTTTTTACGTTTTTAGTATTTAAAAAATTTGATTGTTTGAAACTTGTACTTTTACGTGGTTCTCGGCGTAGGCCGTACATTTCAAAAGTGTTTGTGAAGGAACGAGGGTTAGCGGATAGGGTGGGGGAAGTTGCAGCCAAAGACTATGCGGTTTATTCCGCCGGAATGAAGAAAAAGGGCGACGAATGTGAGTAGTGGCCCCTCTGCACCTCTGAATAGCGACACGTGCAATCGGTGGGGTCCAACCGCTCGCGCTACTGTTGAGGCCTGAGTGATCGCAGGTGTTGAAGGTTTCGCTAAATGAGGTACGTCTAGATGATATGTTCGGCCGTCGCCGATGTAGCGAATTTGGAGCAGTTTCATTGACTGGGGTCATTTCGGTGTTGTTTCTTGTGAAGTATAGTAGTTATCTGAATTACTGAACCTAATGGGATGCTTTTATTACAAGAATATTGGGCGCCAATAACAACGTGAATGTTGAAGCAACTGCGAAAATTTCATAAACAGGGCCCAATTTTGAAGCTCAAATTAAGTATCGAAAACTGCAAGGACGTGACGAAGCGTAATGGCCCGCTTCAGCAGCCGGTCGGTAAAATTAAGCGCGTTTACATTAAAGTGGTAACCAATGTTCTACATACATGATATTTTTCGCCACATATAATTTTTAATTTTTATTTTATTTTATACATACTGCAGACCGCAGTTGTGGTCCCGGCAGTACAGGCAATTGAACATCACAAAACCATGAAAGACCACGAGTGATAAAAGTGAACAGCAGGCATGGAATTGATATCACCAATACCAGGATGATGATGATGATGATGATGATGAGTGGTTGGAGTTTTTTGGCGCAAGGCCAGCTGGGGCAAAGAGCTCCAAACAAAAGTCCCTAAAAGAAAATACTGGCTACTAAAGCCAGAATAACAGTAAAATCAATTAACGGCAATGGTGATGGCTGGTGTATAGGGCCAGTTTTGATTACGCATGATAGGAAATGAGGTTTAAAAAGTTAACATCAGACAAATATTTAAAAACGCGTTGCACAGAGACCATGGCATTGTCACCCAAAAACAAGGAAGGGTTTAGTGGAATGTGCTGTCTGTATAGTTCCTTGAAGTGTCTGTGTCTTGTTGTGTCGAGTGCCTTGCATGTGATTAGGATGTGGACTACGGATAGGCCCTCCCTACACCTGCTACACCCAGGTCTTGGAGAGCTAGTGAGCAGGTGTGAGTGTGTAACATGTGTGTGGCCTATCCGCAACACTGCTAATGTGTCTGTTGTGTGAGTCAGTAGCGTACGGTCCCAAGTGTGGTTTTATTACGTGTAACTTGTTATCTGTCTGTTCACTTCAGTGTGTTTGCCATGTGTTGTGAAGTTGGTATCTGATGTGTGGCTTCATATCTGTGTACGGCAGTGTTGCTATGCCCACTGAATTCAAGAGTGTAGCAGCAGGGCCATTTCATCTGCGGTTTCATTCCCGGCTATTCCACAATGGCCAGGAACGCAACATATTGTTATTTCAAGACTTGATTCGTATGCCGCCATAAGGGCCTTAAAAACAAGATTGATTACATAATTTTTTGAGCGTTTTCTGGACAAAAGTGCACGTACAACACTAAGAGAATCTGTAAAAACTATGGACCTCGGAATTTGATGTTGGACAATGTGGTTTAAAATAAGTAAAATGCCGTGTGCTTCAGCTGTAAAAATGCTGTTGTGGGAGTTCATTCTTTTTGCCACGTTAAAGTTCGTCCATGCGCAGCACAAGACACAGCATCAGCTGTCTTTGATGCGTCGGAGTAAAACTCTGCACACTGGTACTTATCCTGCAGGAAGAGGAAATGCTGCATAATAGCTGCCCTTGGTGCCCTGTTTTTGTCGAACTGCACAAAGGACAGGTCACAGGAAACATCCCTGGCTTGCCATGGTGCAATAAAATCAATGATCGGTGTCTTGTGGATATATGAAAATGACACTTCTAGCTCAGAAGCTTCTGCTCTCACTCTGAGAGGGAACGGTATGGGAATAGATGGACGGTTTAAAAAGAGCTGCTGTGAGGATGCATCATGAATGGTCGAGTTAAGAGGATGATTTGTCAGAGACATGATTTTAGTGGCATACAACTAAGTCAGTGTATATCCTCTGGTGATATAGGGACCATTTGTGGCACTCTGCATAGAGGCTTTCAACAGGGCTGGTGCGAAAGGCGCCACAAGCAAGGCGAAGCCCCAATGCAGAACTGGGTCAAGCATTTTAGGTGCCGTTTTCGTTGCAGACCCATATACGACGCTGCCGTAGTCCAAGCGAGATCCTACCAGTGCAGTATAAAGACGCAGAAGTAGCTGCTTGTCTGCACCATATGATTGGTGAGAGGCGACTTGAAACATATTCATAGTTGTTAGGCATTTTTGTTTAAGCATTTTCAGATGAGGAAGAAATGTTAGTTTGTTGTCGAATATTAGGCCTAAAAACTTGTGCTCCTTTTTACAGGAATCGACACGCCGTTTAGAGTAAGTCAGGGTCCACATGGATCCCACGAACACGGGTGAACACAACGCAAGTACTTTTTACGGGTTCAGCTTAAAGCCGTTTGTGTCCGCCCAGCCAGCAAGTTTGTTCACGCCGAGCTAGACTTGACGTTCACATATTGACATATTACATGATTCAAAAGATATTTGGACATCATCTACATAAACTGAACAGAAATGGTTGGTGGCAATGCCTTACGGAGTGAGTTCATCATCACTATGAAGAGTGTGCAGCTCAAAACACCTCATTGAGGCACGCCATTTTCCTGAACTTCGTCCGTGAAAAATTCTGCAATTTTCGATTCCCCTGTAGCAAATTTAAGCAAAAAACACCTTGTAAAACTCAGTTGCTTACAATTATAATGAGCAACAGAAACATCACGGTGAAGCTCTTGCGTCAAACCCTCCACTACTAACCACGAACAATTCAACAGCGGTAAATTTTTTGGGCTTCCTTCAGATGCTATAAAGCATTTAGGTTAATGATGATGATGATGGTTGCATTTTAATGGCGCAAGGCCAACTGGGGCAAAGAGCGCCAAAAAAAAGATGGTTAGCTACCACATATTTAAGTCAATACTAGAAGTGAATAGCACCAGAAGTAAAAACAAATAAAGACAATGAGATGGCTGGTGTAGAGGGCCAGGTTGTGATTATGCATGATACGATATGAGATTCAGAAATTTAACTTCTGATAGATAATTATAAACACGTTTGATAGTAAACATTGGTTCATCGCCTAAGAAGTGCGATGGGTGGAGTGGGATTTGTTGTCTGTAGATTTCTGGAAAGTGTTTGCGTCGTGTGGTGTGAAGTGCCTTGCATTTTATTAGTATGTGCACTACGGATAGGGCCTCTCCGCACCTGCCGCACTGGGGTCTAGAAGATCCCGTCAGCAGATACGAGTGAGTTGCATGCGTGTCCCCCATCCGTAGCCTAGCCAAAGCGACTTCTGTGTTTCTGTTGTGTGAGTAAGCTGTGTACCGTCCCAAGTGTGGCTTTATTACATGTAGTTTGTTGTCTGTCTGTTCGTTCCAGTGTGTTTGCCATGTTCTGCGCAGATGTTGTCTTATGTGTGGCTTGAGGTCTGTATATGGTACGCTTGTTATGTCTACAGTGTTCCTGAGTGCAGCAGCACCGGCCCTCTCGTCTGCCAACTCGTTCCCAGCGATCCCAGGTGTCCTGGGACCCAGCAGAGGAGCACCCGATGCTTCTCCGCATACACGACATGATAGTGTTGAATACAAGATTAACTATGTGGTTTTTGGGGGGGTGATGCGATGACATGCGCGAACAACACTCAAAGAATCTGTGTAGATGATAGAATTGGGAATTTGATTTTCAAGGATATTTTGTACAATCAGTAAAATTCCGCACGCTTCTGCTGAAAAAATTGTTGTGTGCACGCTCATGGTTCTGGCTGCATTAAAAATTCGGACCATGAGCAGCGCACGACACCATAGTGGAGGTTTTAGAAGCGTCACTGTAGAATTCAGCACGTGGGTATTTGAACTGCAAAGAAAGAAAGTGCTGCAGTATTGCAGCTCGCGGTACCCGATTTTTGTCAAGTTTATAAAAGACAGGTCACAGGACACAGCGCGAACTTGCCAAGGCGGTAAAATGTTTAAAGAGGATGACCTGTACACGTCTAAAAACGAAGCACTCAGATCCGAGGCTCGCTCTCTTGCTCGAAGTGAAAAAGGCGGAGTAACGGAGGGCGATTTACAAACAGCACAGATGTGGATGTATCTTTTAAAGGGGAGGATAAAAAGGGTGGTTATTCTGGGGGAATTTTAAAAGCATAAAGTAAGTCCATGTACGTTCGCTGGTTCTCAAGGCTCCCTTATTACATTCAGCATATAGACTCTCGACAGGGCTAGTGCGAAAAGCACCCGACGCAAGCCGTAGCCCCAAGTGTAGTACTGGGTCAAGCATTCGCAATGCTGTTTTACTCGCCGACCCATACACCACACTGCCATAGTCCAAACGAGACCCAACCAAAGCAGTATAGAGCCGTAGTAGGAGTTCTTTGTCGGAACCATACGATTGGTGGGAGAGAACCTTAAAGGGTATTCATTGTTTTAAGACATTTATGTTAAGTTTCTTGATGTGTGGAATGAATGTGAGTTTCTGGTCAAACACAACACCTAAAAACTTGTGCTCCTTGTTCACAGGAAGCGACACGCCATTAAGTGTAATATCTGGGTCTGGAAGGATCCCGCGCTTCCTAGAGAACACAACGCAGGAGCTTTTTGCAGGATTCAATTTAAAACCATTCTTGTCTGCCCAGCTGGCAAGTTTCTTGACGCCGAGCTGGACTTGACGTTCGCATATTGACATATTACAAGATTTAAAGATATCTGCACGTCATCTACATACATAGAGTAAGAAATTGTAGGCGGCAGTGCCTTCCCAAGGGAGTTCATCTTTACTATGAAGAGAGTGCAGCTTAGAACTCCACCCTTGCGGCACGCCATTTTCCTGCACGTGTATCTTTGACAGTGCAGAACCAACTCTGACGCGAAAGGTTCTCTTGACAAATAACTAATAACGGTATTTAACATGTTACCAGAGACACCGAACGACTTAAGGTCAGTAAGTATGCCATAACGCCATGCGGTGTCATAGGCCTTCTCTATGTCAAAAAACACCGTAAGACAGAATTGTTTGTGAATGAAGGCATCCTTAATGTATGACTCTAGTGCCACAAGTTGATCGTTTGTGGACCTCCCTGCCCTGAAGCCTGCCTGGCAGCTCTAAAGAAGACCGTTGTACTCCAAAAAGTACACAAGCCTCCGGTTTATCACATTCTCGAGAAGCTTGCACAGGCAGCTGGTCAGGGCAATGGGTCGATAGCTAGCGGGAGAAGAAGGGTCCTTCCCTTTTTCAAAAATGCTACAACTATGGCATACCCCCAAAGGATTTTGGAATGTGCCCCGAAAGCCATATCTTGTTGAAAAGGTGAGAAGTGTTACAAGAGTGTCTGTGTGTAATTTCTGTATCATTGTATATGTAATGTTGTCTGGGCCTGGAGCTGAGGGTTTACACGTGCTCAGAGCACCCCTCAGCTCATGAAGTGTGAACTCAGAGTTATAAGAAGCGGCTGACCTGTCGTTGCCATGTAAAGGCTTCTTTTCGGCCATTTGTTTGTGTTTCATGAAAGTGTTTGTATAGTGTGCTGAACTGGAAACGAGTTGGAAGTGTTTGCGAGTGTGTCAGCCTGGTCTTCGAGTGTGTCCCCTGTTGTGCTGACCAGAGGCAGGCTGTGTGTTTGTTGTCCTTTGAGTTTGCGTATTCTTGTCCATACTTTCCGTGTGTCTGTGTAGGAGTTTATTGATGTTATGAAGGAACACCAACTCTCTCGTTTTGCCTCACGACGCACACGTTTTCCTAACGCCTTGGCCCGTTTGAACAAAATGAGGTTACCCGACGTGGGGTACCGACGAAGGACCCCCCACGCCTTGTTCTGGGCCTCTCGCGCCCGCCTGCAGTCCTCATTCCACCACGGCCTCCGCTGGTTGCGCGGGGCACCAGAGGCGTGGGGAATGGACTTTTCGGCGGCGTCGAGGATGTGCGCCGTTAGCAGTTGGGTAGCTTCTTCAACGTGTAGGTGTCCTATGAATGTGTGGTGCAGTTTGGATGTCTCTGTAAATGTATTCCAGTTAGCTCTTGCTTCATTAAACCTTTTATGGGAAGATGGACTGCTCGGGCCTGTACCTATATACGTTAATGAAGTGGGGAAAAGGTCACTACCATATGGGTCCGTGCCCACACCCCCCTCAAGACATGGAAAGAGAATTGCAGGGGCCAATAGCCAGGTTAAGATGTGAGTATGTGTTGTGACCTATGTTATGGTATGTAGGCTGTTATTGTTGAAAAGGCATGCTTCAGAGGATGTAAGAAACCTCTCTATCAGGCGACCTCGGGCATCCGTACGAGAAGAGCCCCAAAGAGATTGTGAGCATTAAGGTCGCCTGTTTTGAATGTATGGTTCGGGCAGCTGGTCAACCAGCGCCTCGAAGTCAGAGCTCAAAAGTGTAACATCAGGAGAAAAGTATATGGAGCATACCGTTATCAACCTATTAAATATTACTAAGCGTATTGCTACAGCCTCAAGGATAGTGTTTTAAAGTGACAGGGTGGCATGCTAAGGATTTCCGGACGATTATGGCCACACCGCCAGAAGAGGGGTGTGCAGCCATCCCTGTCTTTCCCGTATACCAGGTAACTATTCAGGAAATTTGTGTGTTTAGAATTCAAATGTGTTTCCTGAACACACATTACACTTGGCTGATTGCTATGCAGAATCTCATACACGTCGTCAAGATTATTCAGAAGGCCTCTGCAGTTCCATTGTACTATGTTCTCTCTTCCCATTATGAAGTGTTCGGAGCTACTGGACTGTGTTGTTTATGTGTCGTCTTTCGGGGCTGTGACTCTGTCTTTTTTGGCTTTTCGGGGGCTTTGGCGTCGGACGCGTTCCTTGCGCTGCGTTGCAGGCAGGAACGGCCCCACATCCATCTCTTCGTCGGATGTCCGAGGGTGCCCGACGGACCGGGCCCCCCGGACTTGGCCCCCCTTCGGGAGCCCTTCGTTTGAGCCGCCACCGTCGGGGGCGCCAGAGGTGGCACGGGCGGTGCGGTGGCGGTGGGAACCGGTGCGGGGCCCGTGGTGTCCATCACCTCGGTACCCTCCAACGCACTGGAGGACGGGGAGACAGAGGCGGGAGCGGCACCGGTCCCGAGGAAGAGGTTGCCACCACAACCGCTGCTGCCTCAGCAAGCGGCGTGGTGGTGGCTTGGGCTGCCAGAGGAAACCCCGGGGGGGGGGGGGGGTGGCGGGGGCGGGACCAGGTCAGACTCGCTGAACTGGGTCCCTGTGGAAACCAGACGCTGCTCCGCCCCCCGGCGAGCCCCCGTCGGCATACCTCCCCAGAGGGAAAGAGGCAAAACTCTTTCGCGCCCCTGGGAAGGTGATGTTCTCCGTGACCTTTATGTTAATTATCTTTTTTCCATTTGAAATTTTTCACACTTGCGGGAGTACGCTGCATGCGGCCCCCCGCAGTTCACACAAGACAGGGTATAGGGTGGACAATTGTCGCTCGGATGATCATGCGCCGCGCATTTCGCACACGTCGTTCGGCCACGGCAAGAGTTTGTACCGTGCCCGAACCGCTGGCACTTAAAACAGCGCCGCGGGTTCGGGATGTACGGACGTATTGAGCACCGGATAAAACCTGCATATATATGTTGTGGGAGAACTGCGCGGTCAAAGGTCAAGATGATGTGCTTGGTGGGAATCTCCTTGTCGTCTCTGCGGATAGTGATGCGTCTCACGGCAGTGACGCCCTGATCCTTCAAGCCGGCAAGGAGATCCGCATCCGTTTCGTTCAAGAGATCCGTCTCACAGTGCGCCTTGCGCATAGCTCGTTTGACACTGCAGACATCGGGGTGTTTTCCGTGGCTGTTTCAAATTTAATAGATGGTCCCTTACAGCGTATTTCAAGACTTTCCGTCAGAATAGAGTGAAAATTTCGTGCATTTATATTTCTGCCGCCATCTTCATATTTTGTTTTGCTTATTGCCAAACTATATATCGTAGCGCGATTGCAGTTACTCCGCTACACAGACTCCACTTGGAAATGTGGGTTCTACGACAGAAAACTAGGGCAGCAATATATCAAAATATATTACTTGAGCTTGGTCATACGACACAGAGGCAACATAGCAAGAACGTTACCAACAACATTTACCTCAGAACTTTTACTTAGGTCTTTCTAAAAAACGCCTCAAGGAGCAACACAGAAACCTACCACTAATGTCCGAATGCCCCTCGTTCTAGTCGAACTCAACACCTATGTGTCCGCGTTCTACTGATTGCGCCTGCGTGCTTAATAACCTTTGTCTCATGTCTATTGCCACTTCTCCCCGGACAAAAGGACAGGATTTCTTCGCTCAATGAACGAGAGGACCAAAAGAGCCGAAGTTACAATGCGGCCACCCTGAGAGATTCATCCTGCGTTGACAAGGACCACATATCAATTCTGCCAGCGTCATCAATCAAACAGCGCGTCATTTGCATGCTTCACAACATCGACGCTATCGTTAAGGCCAAGTTGTGGAATTATTGCGGATGGCGAGAACTTCGACTTTCCCAACTTCGCTGGCAGGTTAACGATCGTAGTACTTATGTAAAGACACAAAGATAAATAAACACGATATCTGACGCTGTTCCTACGATAGCCATTGACCAAGATTGCGCGGCCAATTACGCTAGGCTGATATGCATTTGTTTGCTTGGTTGGGAACACAGTTAACAAAACTTTCCTCCTTCCAGTTCACTTTTCCCGGTGAAGTTTATTTATGTTTATTTACTGAAGGGGGCCTCCTAAATAACTTAGCAAATGTAGATCTCATGTCGATCTCGTCTTCTAAATAATGAAGCAATTCATTTTGCGGAATAGAATAATAAAGGTCTTTGACATCAACGATATCAACATTCATGGACAGTCGCATTTCAGAACGCTGCCGGTAGGGACGGTTCGCCAGACTTTTAGAACTTGTTGCTTTTTATTTGACCTCTACTTTTTCAACGTGGAATGGCGAAACTTATCTCCAAACGAAGGACATTTCTATTGGTTCATGGATCGCACCCATATTAAGGGACTTTTATTTAGCTCGCAAAGACTCGCGGGTTCCATTCCCCGCCGCGGCGGCCGCTTTTCTGATGGAGGCGAAAAGCGAAAACGCCCGTCTGTTCGAGATTTCGGCGCACGTTAAAGGTCCCCAGGTGGCCAAAATTAATCCGGAGCCCTCCACTACGCCGCTCCTAATCGCCTGCGCTGCGCCCGCGCGTTAAACCCTACAATCAAGCAAAGCTCGCAAAGATAGGGTTTTAGCAGACCGACTCAAGACAGCCATGTCAGCAGACATTTTTAGATTTGTTTAAGATTACCTAGTAGTGTTTCCATGTTACAAAAAGAGCACTAATACTTTGATGCAACAACTTCTAACAACTTTTATGACTGCTTCTAGCGTCTAGTAGTTATCCATTAACTACCCGATCCAGGATGTATCCTATTTCTCGAACTTCACCTTTCTTTTCATCATGAGCACATTTGTTGGAACGGCGAACTTTGAGGCAGGAAGTCGCTCCTTGCGTATGACTCGGCGCATTCGAAACTGGTTAAAAGGGGAATTGCGAGTCTGTGCCTGAAAAATTCACTTGTTAAGTCATGCGTTCGTATAATACGCTCTAGTTTCATGAATAAGGTTAATCGCCTAATTAAGGCAGGTTATCCTACATATCAATTAACGTCCGTTGCCGAAGGTTTGTTGAAGAAATAGAAGGCTAGGCAAAAAAAAACCGATCGCAATAACAAAAGGAAAGGGAAGGTTGCAGTATTGCCGTACATACATAAGGTATGGCATAATCTAAAAAGAATTGCCAAGCGTGCCGATGTGACTTGTTTTTTCTGCTCCCGATAAACTTTAGAGACTTTGTAGACACGTAAATAGCGATACCCCTAGTTCTGCGGTTTGTAGGAAGAAGCACCAACGATAGTTCATCCTATGTGCCACAAACGTAGTTTACAGGATACCTTTATTGTGTGGCAGAGAATATACCGGCAAACGGGAGATGTGTTACTATAGGCAAAAGGAACACAGTTACAACGTGGAAAAAAGCAAAAGCTGTCATATAGGAGTACACTGTAGAGACTGTCCTGGGTGCGAGCCTATCTTGAGTAGTACCGCAATATTGTGTAAAAATACGCATAAACTGACGATGAAAATGATTGAGGCTCACAAAATAGCAAACAAAAAGAAAAGTGTGTAAGCGTTCGTTCTGTAGCGCTATCAGCAAAAGAAATCACCCATCTAGATGGTGTGTAAGCACATGCCGGTAGTGATGTCGTGGCGGATTTATTTTGTTTCCACATGTTATGTGTCGATTTCTTTGTTGCCTTGATTTCTGTTGTATTTATTTACCAGACGTCACTGCAATAAACTTCAGTTGTTAGTCAGCGCCTGCGTGTCGTGCTCTCGCTATCGTCCTTGTTTCTTGTTTGCACTGTGAATTCAAGAATAATGTTCTGTAATGGACACTTCAACGCACGTCTGAAAATCATGTTCAAAAATGCATATAAGACCGTGGTCAAGGATACTTCCAAGCGGTCCATGAGAGACAGTGGACTTTGCTTCGTCATGGTAAAAACCCTTATTCCTTTATTAAACTATATTCTGGACATTGATTGCTCCATTCAAGTTCGATTCCTCCTTAAGCAGCGAAAACACCACCAAATGAGTATGCGACTGCTTTTCATTAAGGGCTGAGCACTTATAACTAATGTAAGTAGTCGATCATCTGCTCACTGTCATACTGCTCCCCCATAGCTCTCTTGCTGGGAAAGTTCAAATCGCCAACAGTAAAGGACTGCTGCGAGATCGTTGATCGCACAGTCCCCCGAAGCAATCACCGCTCTGGTTATATATATGGCTCGCGCCGAAAACAAAAAGTAAAATAAGAGAAAGAGTGCCCGGCAGTATGAAAAACCTTTTCTTCCAACCCATTGGTCGCGTGTCAAATTTTAAGATACCACATATATCGCCCCTAGAGAGTCTAGGTCCATGCGTCAAGCGGAAAAGGACTTGGAGGATCGAGTGATGCAGGGGCCTCAGGAAACATTACAGTAACAAGAATGCTGGCAACCTCAGGCGCATAACGTAATAACGTTCAGGTGACTGGTCCCGCAGGTCCTATTTCAGCATCACCATGGAGACGTTTTGCTTCTATTTCTTTTTATGCAACTTGGCAACCTAATGGAGAGGCGCTGAGTGATGACTGTCGGCAGGCTTTACGCGTATCTTGGAGGCGTTGGCTCTGGTAATAAATGTCGAAGTAGTTGGAAAGGGGAAATGGGGAGATAAAAAGAGGTTAGCGAAGCAGCTCAGTGCGATGAAATGAAGTCTCAGAAGCGGAAACAATTCCGATGAGTTACGAGGACGATTCAGACGCTAAAACACCTATCCCTGAGATACGGGGGCTTCGCATTTTTCTCAAATAGGCAGCCAGTGTATATCTTTGCCGTAAGTCATGCGATATCTCTAAATTTTCGGCTCTGTTCTTATAAACAAGGAAACACAACACCTCTAGGCGAAGGTGTGTAAAGTTGGTTTCAACGAAGAAGCTCCATTTTCTCGGTGTTTTCTACGTTTCGTTTTTTTTTTTGTAAGTCTCTAAACGCTCTCGGAAATGGGGGCCTGTTTTATGGCTAATGGGTCTTGCAAAAAATATTAAATCAACAGAGTTCCATTAGAAGCTTACGCGGTTTCATTTTCCGCGGCACCGGGATATTAGTTTTTCTCACACTTCGCCCGAAGAACGATTTACGGCGTAGCCACTGTGAAAGTGCCGGGCGTGCTCCCGAAAAGTGTGTCTGGAAATCCTTCAGTACGATATCTCCTGCAACACGAAACTCTACCTCAAAAATGCGTTCAGGTACTTATTGTTTGTAGGTTTGTTACTTTTAATTTTAGTCTGCCGTTCGACATCTTAGTCGACAGGTTACAACCTACTTCCAAGAGCACGTAATAAAACGTGCAATGAAAAACGTTGATCATTTTGATGAGACATCATAAAATAAATTGACCTTTGAAAGAACAATCCCGTCATTTTTGCCGCGTTTACACACGCAAAGTGTATTTCAGAAATTCTGTTAAAATATCGCTGACTGGTCTAGACGAGTAAATACTCGCTTTTGCCCCAGAATATTTTTCAATGTACATTAAGTGGAGCGTACATTATAGATTTTTCCTGGATAATTTCAAGTACGTCGGCACAAAATAAGTTTTGTACAAACGTAGGTGTGTGTATCTGCGTGGCACTCTCTAAACTGTAGCCATTAGCTCAATATTGTGCATGTTTTACAGGCGAAAGGAGGGAATAGAAAGACGGAATAGATTAAGTACAGGGCAGTCATCAAGTTTGTGTTCAGCCGTACACGCAAACCAGATATTTTTCACGAGACGACAGCCATTTAACGAACATGTTACACCACTGTTCTGCGTTATAAGGGACTGACATCATCAGCCTAACTGTGCACTTAACTGTGTATAAAAGACCCCAATTCTTTGATTTCGCAACAAAGCCTGGCAGCAAGACTTTTCTTTGAACCCAACGTACTCACACGTGCGCTTTCATGACAAAACTGCCGTCATGTTCGAGGTGTTCGAGGAAGCGACATGTAATCTTACCACAGGTGACACACAGGAGGAGCCGTTGTACAAATTCCTCTTGATCCCAAAAGGACCATAAATAATTATAAACTGCTTCTATTGAATATTCTAATTGAATCCGGGACGCTTGTTGCAGGCCTTAGTCCGGGCTTAGCTCGGCTGTTCTGCGTCAGGGATTTGTCTAGTGATGCGGGTCCACGAAGCTTGAACTACTGCAGCTTTGCTACGGCTGTATGAGGCATAGCACTTCATTAAACTTGTACATAATGTGCATAGTATTACGCAAAACAATTGTAATCCTCTTATTGCGTTCAGAACAAGGTTATGCCGGTTCATCACGTTGGTAAATGCTGGGGACTGCTCAAAACTTCGCAATCTATTGCAGATTTGTGCAGGTGCTAAGCCTCTGCCTGCATCTCTTGAGCTCGTGTTGGCATATGCGCGCATTGCTTATCACTGATGAATAAAGTGTGCCTCCTTGTCTTTCTCAGCATTGCCATACTGGCAAACTCGTTTTTTTACGTTTCTAGCTATGTGCAGTTGAAAATTGAGCATGCTACGGCCGCTCGGAGGCAAAGAAGTTACGGAATTTTTCAAATAACTGTACATATATTAGTAGAGACGCACCTATGCGTAAGCCTCTCACTGCGCCCAGAGTAATTTTAGGCAGTGTGAAGCCGGGAACCACATGAAGCTTTAAAATTAGTCCTGCATAGATTAGGGCGCTAATCTTCTACATGCATCAGCCGAACTCATACGCATACAAGTACCCGCATGAGTTACCGTTGATCAACACATTGGGTAATCCTGTCTTTGAGAGCGTTAACAAGGTGAAAATTCTACTCTTTTTTTTCAAGTTGCCAACCGTAAACAGCACTAGAACCAAGCAAAGCTTTCTAATACGCCCTAGCTCTGCAAAATCTCTATCTTTAGTATGAAACACTGAAACACTACTGCGGAGGAATTGTTTGGTTCGATTGCGACAAACTAAACACATTTCTGAAATTTTTGGCCGCTCTTGGTGAGGTTAGGAGCCTTCGGGGATTCCCCACAAAGGCGGCACGTGAAAGACCCGTTATGCCTGAGAATTCAGGACACGTGGCAAAATATAACAACCGAAATCCAGCTGCTATTTCACAACAATTCGAATAAAATAGGGGATTTTTTGTTGTGTAGTTTCTATATATCGAGATTGAGCTTCTCTTCTCGATGTTGAAAGCAAGCACAGTGGAAAAGCAACTCTTCTACAACAAAATTACGGTTAGAGCATCGTAAAGATATCAGAGCATAAAAGGGTGGTTTTAAAAACATACACAGTTACAACGCGGAAAAAATTGTATACTGCGAATTTGCAGTAAATTACTTTGAGATGAGAGCAAACATAGCGAATGAAATTTTCTTGACAGCCGCACAAGGACGTATCTTACAACGTTGGTGCAAAAGAACTCATAATAAATGAACTTCTGCGGAAAACGTGAGTCGCGACTGTGTATCTTGCTTGCAAATTGTCCAACAAATCGACTGAATCAAGAATGTCTCTGCAGTATTTTTGATTTCGTGTAGTATAGGTGCAGAATTTATACCACTGCATTGCTGCTGAGAGTTCTCCGAGTTGGAAAATTATCATTGCCAATATAGCTATACATTATGTGGCTAGGAAATTCTTACAGCCGACCGTGGCTACAACGATTGACACCCAGCCGCCTGAGAAACTTCCTTTTCCTGCTTCTGTGTACCTGAGTAATGGCTAGCAGACTGAAGGTCCCGATCCCCGTCACGTTCAGCTCGTGTCCCGGGCATCGTCATCGATGTCCCTGTCCGGTGCAGGATGGGTAATTCGCCACCCTGTACGGCGTAGGAGTTGCATAGGGCAACCACGCACGTCGGTTTTTTCATTTTAAAGACATAGAAAGTATGTAGACCCGGTTATAAATGGGGTACTGACAAGTACCAACAAGAACTAACAAGTACTTAAAAATTGAAACAACCATCAGTTCTCTCTGCGCATGCGAAAGAGCGCGAAGCGTGGACGTGTGATTGAATGAAAAATTTTTTTTCAGTAGGATGTCGCTATGGCCTAAGGGGGAAAGGGTGGTGAAAGCGTAAACAACTGTTCAACATTTTTTTTTGGTAACATGCACAACTGCTCAAGCATTCCAACTGATTCCCATCCGGAGCGTCTCTTTCGTCAACAAAGGAACTTTAAAACTGCACTGCCAAAGAATAATATTGGCAAAATGAGATGTCAAGGTTCCAAATAAATATGCAAGTTATTTTTCTTCTATATACAGACCGCTGCTTTATATTCCAATAAATGTCAAAACTCAAACTCCGGCGCAGCCTGTCTAGGTGTTTATTCTCGATACAGGTTGTCTGACTGGAGGAGGGAATGGATCGACATCAGTCTCTCCATCCGCCTATGCGTATATCCAGATGAAGGAGTAACAGCAAACAAATTGGTGCATTGTTAATGACGTACGTCGGTATTCCAAGCGTCATTTCCCCCCCGGACCATTTAAGAGTGGAACGGCGTACCCGACACTGTCGTTGCCATCCCCACTGAATTGCTGTGTGCTGCGCTGTGGCAGCACTTGCGCATGAGCACAATATGACTTCAATCGTTTTTCATTGAGTGTGCCGCTATCATCTGTTGTTTACGCTGTAATGTTGTTTACGCTGTTGTTTACGCTGTAGCCGTGAAAATGCTAAACGCTCCATTTTCTGTGTCACCATTATGCCGTGATTGCCATTCTTTGTGCTTATTTTGTGTATAACACACCCCTACAACGATACGATGTGGCGAATCTAGGTATGGTACTAAATGAATAATTAAAATTATGCTTTCCACACACCTGTTACCAGCAGTTGGCGAAAATCAAAGCATTGCGAAATGGCCAACTGTTCGCCAATCCCTCAGGTAGGCACATGCGGTGTACTGGCACAGACTTCGGGAAGTTGTATTTTGTTGATCTCAGAGGACAGCCGAAATGGACCCACCATCATCCATTGTTTTCATTCAGACCAAGACACACCTGGACATGTCTGACATGCTAGTGTGCAAATTACCGCGCCCAGCAGTTTTTTTTTTTTTTCACTCAACATTACATAGTGCTGCAGAGCTACCAAGTACACTACGTTCTCGTGTTACGCCGTCATGGCAAAGTGTAAAAACCATGATTATTCATTCTTCCATGTTGTAGAATTCATAACAGATTCAAAATTAGGGCATAAAGCCTCGCAGTTACAATTTTATAGCAGCAGAAATTGTCACCGTTTGCACCGTTGTCTTGGCGACTCCGAAAAGGACAGTCCTAAACACGCGTCACTAGACGCGTGTTTAGGAATAAGCAGGCATTTATATGAGCACCTAGGAGCATGCTAAGCAAAAGTGATTTTAAGCTGAAAGCGAGGAGGAGACGAGAGCGAACAGCCAAGATGTGCAAACGCGGGGTAGTTGAAGGCTGGTTTACGATTTATAAAAACCTAATGATAGAGAGCGCATGCGCTGCCTGTGTATCTATGTGTTGCACAACTTGCGTTGTGCAGTTATCTTTTAGATCATGAATTACCAACTTGCCTACTGTACGCCCTTTTGCATGGAAAAGACTTTCTGAAAATTGCTTGTGGCACAGACAGGTACAGCGGTACAATGGGTACATTCCAATTCCTAGACAGAATTATGATCAGCTGAGGAAACAGCCTTCTTCGAGGTCTAAAGCAACAACTTCGAATGGTACAGCAGCCACCACCACAGACGAAAACATATAGCAGGTGCGTAGCAAGTCGCAGTTTTTCGGAAAAAACAAATACATCAGTGAAATATTCAACAGAATTAAAAGTGAGCAAATCACCCAGCACAGGTATTACTCAAAATATTTTATTATGAAAAGAAGCTTGTTTATTGCGACTTTAGTATGCGAAAACGGGCCGGCAGGCTAGCGTCGTTTCTGAGATATATATAAAGCGAAGCCTGCAGGATGTTGACTTCGATATTGTCTTCGCGAAGAGGTCTTCCTTACAGACTTCGTTAGTGTTAAAAGAAGGCTTAAAAGTACGCATGATTCGCTAGCACAGCAACGTAGACGTCTAAGGAAAAAATTGGAGCGCAAAAGCTACGCTCCAATTTCTAGACAGCATGCTACAGAGCTAAGGAGGCCATATAACTAGAAGTCTAAAGCAACAAGAATTGAAATACCTCAGACATGTACACAAGTTCATGCCGCGCTTTTGTAAAAGTAAATAAATTATTATACATTTCTAAGCAATTAAGAAGTGATAGAAAGGGGGCGCAACGATTATAAATAACCCAAAACATCGAAAATAAAGTATGAGGAGTCTATCGCAATATTAGTACGCAAAAGGATTGCAGCAGCGTCGTTTTAAAGCTTCGAGAGCTAAGTACCCTGTATCGTTGTTTACTTCGATGCTGCTTGTGCGAATATGTCTTTTTTGCCGGCTTCGTGAGGATTGGAACAGGGCTTAACATGGCGGGCCATTCATGAGCACGGAAGCATGGCAGTCTAATGGGGAAGTTGGAGTGCAGCCCAAGAATTGCCAAACCTTGGAAGGCGGATAAGTGGGATTAAGAAGTAACAACTAGCCGTAACAAAACCTGAGCGAAATTTATGTACAAACAACCTACCTGCGTCATGATGTTTGCAACACAAGAGCAAGAAGTGATAAACCCATTCCAACCGTTTTTTTTTTTTTTGCAGCGTCAGAATCGCTCAGAAATTTTGACATTAATCGTGGGCATTAGTTTGGTTGTGAAGTACAGATTATATTTTGTTTCAGAAAGTGAAATGAAACTCGTCGCCGAGTTGAAATGCGTACGTGTCGCCCTCAATTGTTAGTGGCCCTCACTGAACTTTCGCAATGGCGTCTTCCTGTCAAAAAACATCCGCTTTGCAAATACGGGAACCACCAATTTTTTTTCTCGCGCGCGGGCGTGTTTCATCTCGTTTTTACCGTAACCTTGCATTTTGAATTTTCTTCACTGCTGTCGTAATCGAATGACAGCTTGACATGAGAATGCGACTGTCGTTTTTCGAGTGTCGTTCTTCGAGCCTCTGACTGCCTTGCGTGACGCTTGGGACAAGTGAGGAACGGTGAAGGGTTTGGTTAACCTGTTTGGCACCTCTTGGTGGGCGGTTATTATTTTTTTAGGTTGTTTGTTTCAAAATAGGTAAAAGATCCCCCTCCATAGCATGTTCTCAGCCATCAACTTGGAAGTCACCTGTATTTTCTTTTTTACTAGAAGTTACCATACTGACGGAAGGCCAGTTCCAGAGCTGTCAACGTATCTTGTCGATGTCGTTTTATTGTCAAGAGTACTTTCTTTATGAAATACTTTTTCTTCCGGCACCAGTCACACTTCATCGTACGCTCATCGATTCCCTATGCCCTCTACAACGCCAGAGACATAACTCTGTCAAGAAGGTCTAGAAAGCATACGCAATAAGTGTTTGCCCGTAACTATCGGAACGTTATTGTTTAAATTTCTCATATGCACTGCATTCGAAGAAAACATCGCTTGAAGAAAGAATTTTTACGCACAATAGTAACTTAAATGCCACATATGTATCCCTAATCTGAGAAAACAAAGCATTCTTGTATTGTCCCAATTATCAGTGCCTCTGTCTCCTGGAATGTTGTGCAGCGGAAAACATCACAGCAGACAATGCCTATTCCATCTCGCTATTTTCGCCCTCCGTTCCTTCTCAACGACCAATGCAAAGCCTCAATCCACGTCAATCCAAGAACATTAACTGTGTATGTGCCACATGATCGAAAAGAATGGAGACCCATCACATGGGACAACGTTTTTTTGTGTGTGCGCGCGAAGAATGTGCTGTTGTGCTTGGTGTGGTTGCAGTATATGACATTACCAATGACTAGGCTTACGTTCTCAACCGCCATATTGGCTTCCCTGAGTGTTAACGCCGAACGCTGGATGCTTGCTTAACGGATTCCTTGCAATTATGCGTTCAACTGGGTGTTCTGCTGTGGGCTTGATTAGCTGCACTCAAGTGCGTGTAATATTTTTAAGTTGTCTAAATGAAACTTTGAAGATGCGTTGGGTTCTGCCGAAAATCATTTGTTGCTCAGAAGACAAAACTAGGAAATGATATGAAAGGACGACCGAGAAGTTCACTGAAAGCAGGTGCCGACAATAAACTCGGAATATGAAGTACAATGAGACTGGAATACCGGAGGTTAGACATGCGGCCGGTAGCGGAAACACAGCATACGCGGAAATATGGTAAAATTAAAGACGTTTCTAGCTTGTTTGAGAACAATGTGAAGCTGCGCTCGCGCATGTTCAACCACGTGGTTTATAAGAAAGGGATGCTTTAGATTTATTTTGTTTTTGTGAGAGAGAGAATTTGTGTATGGGCCGCAACTGACTAAGGACTTTTTTCGTAGCGCATAAATGTGGTAGAGGATTTATCGCTGTGACCTCGCGATCATAGTGAGTGGTGCTACTTCTTGAACAAAATATAAACTCAATGTAATTTGTTGGTTCCTTCGGGCCAAAAATAATTTAGTTATTTCAGAAGGACTATTTACTGTTTAATAAACAAAAACGCCTTCTTTTTGTTTTCTTTTTTAAGGGAAAATTTATTATCACCTGCAAAAGCACAACCCATTGTGCAAAAAAAGCCAGAAGGTTGTATCACTGTCACTGCGAAGGCCTCGTTGCAGGAAATGCGAGGCTTCCTGTGAAAAAGAAGCAAACATCCAAACCAGTGAAATCGAAACAAAACACTACTCACAGAAAAACGAGCGCTTTGTGCCTGCTGGCTCACGGCTTCACTGAATATTCGGGCGGAGGAGTTCCTGAATGCAGGATTCCCGACAATTCCGCGACCCCTGAAGCCAGAAGTCATTAGGCTTGTAATCATCCGGTGCGCGGGTGCCCGGGAGTGGGAATGCAGGACCTCACGCTCACCCTCTACATAGCGTGGCTTGCATAACCTCATTATTAGCTCCCCCTACCACCCTCTCTTATGAAATCTTCTAGCGGGCTGGCAGAAATGGAAGGTCCGTGCGCTCCACGCAGTCTGTTCTCCGCGCGTATCATGACATGCGGCCCCTGAGCGCGCTTTATTCACGTTTTCTATGGACCAAAGGAAGAATAAATAACGAATTAGAAGAAGAGAAGAAAGAGGGCGAACTGCTGGGCGTAAAATTCCTACCGATCACTATGCGAGATCTTTTGTTCCCACCTCAACTCGCGCTCTTGCGCCATGTTTTGCGTCCTTTTCCTCATCACTTGCATTGCGTTAACGCCAGAATCATCTTCGGTTCTCCATTTCGACTTTCGTTCCGTGCTTTAGTCTCGCAGCGCTTGTTTTTTCTTTCGTCGATGCAGCCGACCGCGCGTGTGGGGCAGCGCTGCTCGCGGGCGATGATACGCTTGAGTGTTGGAAGGAATGGAAAAATCACCACTGCCAGCTATCGAACAAAAACCTAACGGCAGAGTAGTGCTGTCTCGTCGATTGGAATAACTAAATTTGGTGATCAGAAAATCGATAGGGAACTCCGGTTCCTTCCTTCGCCCGAAAACGTTGCGCGATTTGTACCGCTGACCATGACGCACAAGGATGCTCGTCTTTGAACACGTTCTACGAATGGTAAACAAGGGCGCCGATGATGTCAACGTAAGTTCTTGAAAACCATACTGGGGAAAGATTCATTAATGCATATTTCAGACGACAACATTCGCAGTATTGCCGACCTACAAGACAGCGTTGCCTCCTCTCCCACCCCTTAATTCTGTGCTCTTCTACTACTGTGTCTTCTAATACACAAGCATTTCGTTACCTTGTTCTCTTATTAGCAAGTGCCAGGCAGTCTTCCTGTGACGCGTTCCTATGACGTGAAGTTATAGAAAGTGCGTTCGAATACGCATCGTAGGGCAAGGGCACAACCAATTCCGACCATCCGACTTTCTCGCAGTAAAGTATAGAGTGACCAAAAATACAGGGACGAAGTCGAGAGGACAAGCTCCTTTTAGATAAACAATACAAGCACTGTCGTTGTGGTTCTTGTCATTTCGGTCACACTTCCGTTTAATTCTAGTAATGCGCCGAAAAACGTACCACGTAAAGTCCGTCTAGCTCTCAAAGGGAAAACCAAGGCTAGAGCAAAAGTGCCGAGTCATCAGGTCTCGATTTTCATATTCCGTGCTTGTGTTTTACACGCAAGACATGGGCCCCTACGAATATGATTAGAATGACAAGTCATCGGATGTCGGTTATTACTTGAAACCATCCATCTGGACAGAGCTTCACGACACCCACAACCAAGGAAGAAGAATATTGGCTGGTGAAGGAAGAGAATTGGCTGGTGCTGGTGGGTATACAAGTTTTTTTTCGGAAGGAGCCAGATCAAGAAACCGAAACTAAATCAGATAAAACTGATGTAACAAGAAAAACTCGGCAAGTTCACAAGAAAACTGGTTGCGAAAAAAATACTTTAGATGGCGCATGGCGAACGTGTAGGAAGGATGTATTTCATGTCGAAAATGAGCTGTATCCTGCTGAGGCACGGATCAGAATGAGCCAATCCTTTTTCCCGGTGAGAATAGGCTTTTGGTTTGACGTCATGTAACACACATGGCAGCCCCTTTGTGAGTTCCCGTCTGACATCTCCGACTGTCAGGAGGGATGAAATAATTATTTTGTATATTAGTAAATAAATAATTTAAAATTACCCGTTTATAATTAGCTACTTGCTTTTTAATTTCTTGTGGCCATAAACGTCTCCTATCCCACATGCGAAATATATCACACAACAGCATTCACAGCGTTGCATTTACGTGCCGCAAGAATTTTAGCTGTTTTCACACATTCTCTTTGGGTGCATTTGACTCTGACTCATTTAGAAAAAAACTTCTAATAAGAGAATAGTGTTTCACACCCATTTGTGCACCAGCTTGATAACATTTTCTATTCACCGAGGTGTATACCAGCTGTGGCTTTTCCGCTGTCTGCCTGAATAACAACTTTTTACCCGTAATCTTACCGTGGCAAAAATTCCCCTTAACGGCAAAGGCCAGGCTGTGGTACCATGTTCTAGACGAGGTGGTTGCGGAAAACACTCGTCTATGACAAAGTGCGTGTTTCTTCCCTCAAGCGGGAGAATATTATTTTGTGGCGGCAGGACTGCTGACACAAACCATGGTTGGTGGTGAAGCCACCTATTGGCAAAATATGCGATCTATGCCTTGAGAGACCAAGCAAATGTTGGGTTGCAACTTCCTCGGTGATGGGTGAGTATGGAACTACGCGACAATTTACCCTTCTTTTTCTTCTGCGGCAATATATGTCTCCGTTATTGTCTCCCGAAAGAGGCGGACCGTTGATCGGAACCGTTGAGCGACCTTTATACATTCTTGCTACGAGGAATCCCTGCCACTTCACCAACTACAGCACTCCCAAGAGTTTTAGTGAGGAGAAGGTGAATCTTAATACCTAAGTTTGAACACTGAATTCCAGGAGCTCAATTATTACGCGCACGAGTACTGCGAGTAGTCCAAGTGTACTACGAATTCCCCTTAGCGTTTGTTTCACCTCTACAAGACACTTTTGCGCTGTGGTGCATGCTTTACAGGCAAGCGGGTGACAGGTCGGGAAAGGAAGGCAAAGTAACCAAACAGTGCGCCACATGAAATATTTCACGCTGAAGGCCTCGTTTTCCGAGATTGGTGAGAACACAGAATTTGTGCTGCCTACGGGGACATGATCCTTCTCAAGGACGCGCATACCAACGGATAAAGTGCGAAAATGAGACACCCGTATTGCTGCGAAACGAATTCGCAAGGTGCTCTGCTTTCTGACTTTCTGACTTTCACACGAAATTGCGGTGAGGCGGCTTCATGACATGCGGACGTGCGCACGGGCAATGCTCTCATTTGGGCGATACATGCTTCAAATTCTGCGATAAAAGAGACAGCGACCTCTAAGATGGCATTTGTGGACGTGAATTATTAGAATTAACATTCAGAGTGAGTGATACAACCAGGAAACAAGCCGTAAACCTCCAACCTACCGACCCTTCACCCCACATGGTATGATGGTGGTGCCAGGGAGATATGGCTTGCACCTACTCATGAATATTGAGCCATCCATGCTACAAACGCGTCATCGTCTTCATCGTATGCATCATTTATTGGAGCTCCACACGAGAGCGAAATCATTTTGCAGTGGCTGCCACTCGTTCCTAACAAGCCCCCGGACATAGGCATCCCTTCTCCCCAACTTTAATACTTAATTACATCATTAGGATTCGGTTCTGCCAGGTCTTTTTTCCCCGTCTTTGCACAGACACTGTCATTCGTGTCATCGATCTAACCCTATCATTCCCATCACGTACAGCGTGGAATTTCCTTTCCTTTTTCTGAAATTTCTGCGAGAATTCTCTCCCTTTCGTGCGATTTCTGATATAAGCGGAGCTTCCTTCTTAGTTGTAGCATCATGCCTAGTATCTTTCTACCAAGGGTACTTTGATATCGTATAAATTTTACTTAAAATGCAACTTATTACTCCGTTTTTCTGCAACGTTAGTGAGGCGTGAGGCCTGCAAAGGTACGTGCTGACTTCTTTCTCTTTAATTCTAGATGCTAGGTAGTTATTCATAACTTCGTGAAGCATCCAGAATGCACTGCAGCTGATTTGCATTCCTCGCTTGATTTCTTGCTACGGCTTGTGTTCCTACTGGGTAACGTACGGCCCAGATAATCAACCATGCCTCATTTCCTTCAAGGTTTTTAGAACGCTAAATGACATTTCACAGCATAACTCCGTGAGCTTGTATCTAATTTGATCACGTTATTGTTTAAGCCTATTACTATCGTTCTTCTGTTTGCTGTCTCTCGAACGGCTCTCGCATATGAAATGTACGCGCATACGAAATGCCTAACGCTCATCAGCCTAATTTGTTCTTTGCAGCAAATTCTCGTCAAGTTTGTGGACGCGTGTGGCAATCATTTTTGCGATCAACTTTTTATAATGCTTCCCATCCTGCTATGCTGTCGGCGGTAGCCATTTCTGCTTCATGCGTAAGCTCATCTCAGTCGGTAGAACCTGTTCTCATGTTACCTTCAAAAAATCTCCAAATCAGCCTAGATATGACATCATGCCTCTGTCCCTTCGCAGGAATAATAGAAGCTATTCGACAAGGCTCCTAGTCATAGTCACCCTCTGACGTTCTCCGTAGCCAGTAAAAATGATTTATTGGCATCTGTAGACTATGTAATTATCTTTCAGCCATTGTAATAACCTATTATTAAAGCGAAGACTTCGGTGCCTCACTGATGGCACATTGCCCCCAACACGCACTGCAGAAAAGCCCGCTTTCGCTGACGGTGAGGATGATAGTGGGTAAAGTGGAAGTTGGTTGAAATGATAAACTTTCTCTGCTCAAAAGCCAATGTCTTTAAATTCTAAAATCAAAGTAAAAAATACAAGTCGTTACACCCAAAACATTGAGCAGGAAAGGGAACTTATACAATGGGTTTCCCCAAAGGCACATCAAGCGCCTCTAGAAGAAAAAAAAATGCTTCTCGTGGTCATAATCACACATGGTTTCTCGCGTTACGAAGCAGACGTCTATCCGGTTGCGCCTTTCCAACCCAGCCGAAGCAGTTTGGGTTTTGGACTTTGACTTTGACTCAGTTTGCATTGCAGAAAGCTTCGCGTTCTAACCATGTCTATCTTGAGGAAGGGACTTTGGTTTTAATTTGGCAATTTCCAAGTATCGTCAGCGTTATAAGTAGTTTCAATATATAAAGAGTGTTCGTTCACTATCAATGGTGTTGTCACTACCAATATTTCAATCGTTAATCTGCTGTTGATGTTATGGACAGTTTACTGCAGCTTTTAATCATGGCATCAAAGGCGATGCTGCGCATCTACAAACAGTGCGCTCCTTTTTACTTGCTGCTTTTTCTAGGCGAGACGGCGTCACAAGTAACGCTCGTGTTCGAACTGCTCCGCCTCCATCCCAGCCCCAGTCAGCCGGCGGCCACCGTGCGAACTCGGAGTAAAACTTCAATATAGAACAGAAATGATTTCTTCAGAAAGCGTGAGGATTCCGAAATGGAAGGGATCCTCTACTCGTGACCTCATATCCAGGAAGATCATTATCATTACCTTTGGACGACCTGCGTCCTTTTGACTCGCGCCTTAGTCCAAGTTAGCTTTGAAGTGATTTCTCGGTGACGAAAAAGAAGGCAGTAAAAATTTACTGGTAATTACAGTACTCCCTAAGGCGAAATTTGAGCACAGCGCGAACTGCTGTCATCTCGGGGACGGTCATAGCGTCTGCGTTTCAGGAAGTAAATGGCGTCTACAGCGAACGCACGACGGCGCGGGCTACTCTGGCGTTATGTCGTACCTGGCCGCCGCGGGGAGCACGTCTCGCAAGGCACCCTCGGCATGTGGCCGTTCCCCTGACACTTTCGCCATACTTTCCACCTCCACCTTCCTGCTCTCTCTATCTTCGGTGTCCTCTTCGTTCTCTCGGTCACAACGCACCCGTCACCGAGGGACGACGCAAAAGCACAGAAGTGGTCTAAAGAGCTGTGGTCTAAAAATCATGAACTATTTCACTGTCCGAAAATGGGTGACCATAAAGCACACAACATAAAGGGTAATAAGAGTTTAGGCGAAAGGTATGAGCAATTTTTTTCGTCTCTTGAGCTTTGACGGCGGTCACCATTGCAAGCAGAGCCACATACGCGAACACCTTCATTTCGACTCAACTGAGGTTGAAAGTGGTGTCTATTAAAATCTCATCTACTCAAAATGTATATCCATGTTACGAGACAAACAAGCTCGACGCCCGAGTCCTTTTTGCTCTTGCGAATGGTGCCAATTACTAACTTATCTACTCAAGGCGCATACTCATGTAATGAGGCTTTTAATGTCGAGATACAAATCATGTTTTGAAAGGCGTGCGACTCAGGTGGGGACCGCGTTCTGATAGCACAAACACAGGGAGGTTCCTTTTTCAACGCCTCGCGCCACAGAACGCCTCGTGCTTCAAACTCTTGGTACCTTTTGTTAGCAGGCATTTAATATACTTAGAGCACTGGTTATATAGGCTTCGCTTAAAAAGCAAAGCACGCGGGACCACGCTCCGAATAACGTGAATCACCTTCCGAGATAACAAGCAGCAAAGTGAAGCCGGGACATTTCCAGAGTGTATATATATATATATATATATATATATACGTAATTTGTGAGCGCTCACTACGCCAGGGCGCGCCTTTCTCCTTTCAGAAGAATTTCCCACCGGCCGACGAGTTCGCTCGGCGTTCCGCCTAGCGTATTCGGCACGAATAATTCGCGCTTCTGAGGAAAGTGTAAAGGGACCCTGAACACTCTTTTGAACTTCGTTTTAGAAATATCATATACTTGCAAAAGGTAGTCAACCAATATATGCAGTTCTTAAATTAGTGGTGGCAAAGTACCTCAGCCAGAAATTGCTGCTTTATGCCCGTCTGAAAACTTAGAAACTTGCCCAAAAGATTTTTCTGTCTTTCCCGGATTTGGCGTTCTTCTACCGCTCAAAATACGTTCATTACAGCGGTGTAGCGGATATTGCCCAGCTTTACTTCACTTGCACCAATGAACGCATTGAATAGCCACTTCAAAAAGAAAGACTCAAAAGCGCAGCAGAAACGGAAGTCCTATATCCTGCGACGAGCAAATCACGTAGTGACGCTCCGTGCCGGCGATAACTATAGCTTTCGCAGTGCTTCTAGACACAAATGAACGATTAAAAACGTTTATCGGAAGTGTTGCAGACTCCCATTAAGATTAGGCGCACCGTAGAAGCCGAGCCCAAAGTACTCCCACCACGTGCGCCAATCCTGGGATGTATGCTGGGTTCCCACAACACCTCGCCTTGCTGCGGAGCGAGACGGAATCGGCCCTGAGTTTTAAAAAATGCCCAATATATACCCAATTTAACCTTTTCTGGTTTGCTTTAAAAATTTGCTTTGCGTTCTTTTTGTTTGCTTTGCTTTAAAAAAACATAAACAACGTAAGCAGAGTTACGTGCCCGGAGAACACTCTTTCTCTTGAAATACCCCCAGACGTGTCCCTCAACTTGCAGGCGCAAGGTACGTTGTCTTGCAAGAAGAGGTAGAACTCTTAAGAATTTCCGAGCACCCTAGGAACACTTTCATTAAGCATGAATACTTTGCAGACAACTAGGTAAGTATTCATGAACTCGTGTGGTATCTGCATTCATATATCAGAAAAATAAAATAAATTTATCTGTCACAAACTGCGCCCGTGACCGCCAGAATCGAAATACAGTAAAAGCTCGATAATTCGAACTCAAAGGGGACTATAAAATTGTTCGAATTAAGCGGAGCTCGAAGTAGCGGGTGGGCGCTAGCATGAATGGAAATCGCGCCACACTTCGCGGGCAGAACACGAAGAAGCCACCTCTGGACTCGTTATCGCGTATTAGGCTCTACTACACGTTTGTTGGCAGGATATTTCGTAAATAATGTTTCGTCAGTAATAATGGCACGCGCCGGAGCACTGGCTCCCGTGGCGCGGCGCCCGCTGTAGAAGCGAAATAAGCTATTGCAGGAGCGTAGCGCGCACGCCACGCTGTTGTTTTTTCTCTTTCGATGTTTTGCATCTCTAGTAAATTTGTTTTGTCTTGTATTTGCAGCACTATGTCATCACTCTGGGACGACATCTGCGAGGAGTGATGGAAACCAGGGGATCATAGCTTAAATTAATTATTCTGGTTACCGACGTGCTCGAATTATAGGGAGTGTTTCCCCTTTGAAATATACAGGGTGGTGCCGGGACCACAGCGTGAGTTCGAATTAACCAGAAGTTCGAATTAACCAAGTTCCAATTAACGAGCTTTTACTGAAACTACATAAGAGAGTATTGATTATTCACAAGGGGCTGCGTAAAGAATGGGCAGAGATAACAGCCCTGAATGCATTAAACGATACAAGAAGATGTTTCTTTATAGTCAATTCTACTCGAACTACAACTTAGAAATAGCCTATTCGCCCCCAGTTCTTGTTTGAAAGGCTATAATGACGCAACGGCTAAGAGACCTTAAAAAACAAATAGTTCCCTTAAGCATTCACCGTAGGCGCACAGTAGAAGCACAGAGACTAGTCCGCTTTGCGAACAGTGTTTAATCTTCCTTGAGATCGAGTAATCAGGAAACCCAAGCCTTCGTAATAAGTATCAGAAACTTGCTCTAATCTCAGCTAGATACCACATTAAGTTGGCTGCTAATGCTGCTTCTTACGTTTCGTGTCTGCTTTGATAACTGCGCTGTACGGCTGCTTTATAGTAGGAGCTTCAAGCAGTGACGCACTGTAAGGCTTTATAAATTTCCGATGGCTGCGTCCCGGCGCCAATTATGATAACAAGGGGGATGTCCCACCAATACGCTTCGGTTAAACCCTGTAATGAGGAAGCTCCGCTTGCGAGAAACTATCGAAGAACCGCATCCTAAGCCTTCGTCTGAGCCTTAAGTAATCGTGCAGCCCACTACGTCAATCGATGTTGCACCGTTATGCTTTCTTAATTGTCCGATGTTCGCCCTTATTGGGCTGTACTGCTCCAACTGATAAAGG